>JAZDUA010000069.1:4070000-4670000 GCA_038098605.1 Gryllus longicercus | reverse complement strand
TTTTTTCTTTAATTACAAAAATGTACTTTCACGTGACTCTCACGTTGTTAATATTTACATTAGCGGCAATTTCTTTACTCGTTATATTTATGAGTACATGTGCTTTAAATAACGTTATATAAAGTTTCTCGAAAACAAGCTTATTGTGTGAAAATAAGCTCAAAATTTCTCATTTTCAGAAATGCTCAAATGCCATTTTCTCATGAACGGCTGCAATGTTTTTCTTCAAATTTTTCCAGCAGATAGTGCTGATTTCGCTTTTTAATATGACATAAAGTTCATTTATGCCTATTTTTTTTTAATTGCTCTAATGAATATATATGTATTTTAATATATATGTCACGCTGTTAATACGCTAATTTCCAGCAATTTGTAAACACTATTGTATTTGTGAGTTTAACGGCTTCAAATGACTTCTAATGAAGTTTTTAGGAAACTCATTAATTTTCTGTGAAAAAAGCACTTCAAATGTTGCACTTCAAGTACAGATTAAAGCCAGTTTCTTAAAAACGGCTCGAACTTTTTCAAAGCGAATTGTCTTTTAGGACGAGGATTTACTGTTATTTAGTATTCTTAAAATAATATTTTCTTTCTACCAATAGGAAACCGAAAAATCGAGATTTTTTAAGTACTTTGGGAGGCGATTACTTGCAGCTGACAGGAATATATGGCAAGTTGGTATATCTAGCCGAGACCAAAGGAAATAGAAAACTAATACGGGACAGACTGAGCAATTCTGTATCATCACTAATTTATTTTGAAATTGGAAGCTTTTGAATTTAATAAATCAGTTATTTGCCATATTTAAAATCTACAGTTTATGCTGTGGAATCATCAGCCTCAAAAATATTTTCATTTTCTCCCAATGAATTCATTGAAAGGAAAAATATAAACCATCACATTATACAATACATGTAAAGTGATTTCACAAGAAAATCTTTCGTGATAGAAGTAAATGGATTGAATATTCAAATTCTGTTCTTCAACTTTATATAAAAACACTTTTTCTTATTTTAGGCTACAAACAAGTTCCTACTTTCTAATTTAGTTCAGTGACCTAAACAAGGACTAAATATAAACAAAGTTTATATGTTTGGATTACTCCTGTTTACAGCTATCAGAATAAGCACTAAATGAATGAATGAATGAATGAATGAATAAATGAATAAATAAATAAATAAATAAATAAATAAATAAATAAATAAATAAATAAATAAATAAATAAATAAATACATAAATAAATAAATAAATAAATAAATAAATAAATAAATATTCATAGTATTAATTCTTTCCGTGATATTTATAGGCGGAAAATATACTTCATACTTAATCAAAATAAATTTATTCATTATAAACAGAAGTTTTTACACATTCTTTGTCAAATTTTGGCGTTTTTTATATTGCCTGTGTGGATAATATTGCTATATACGAAAAAAATCAACGTTTAAAGTTTCCCGCGTAGGTCCGGAGAAGACGTTTGCAACGTATTGATTCTTTTATTTATAGAAGGTTGGTACGACAAGATCACCGCCATGTTCAGGACAGTTCCTCTCGTAGTTCCACCATGTGGTAGGAGAGAAGCAAGCGGTGGTGCAATATATGTCTTGTGTTTCTTTTAGTGACTCTGGTTGAATAATAACTCGCCCACCATGAAGCCTATGATTTTGCATGGTCATGAGCGTTCCATTACACAAATTAGATACAATCGAGAAGGTGATCTGCTGTTTTCGTCGTCGAAAGATCATACTCCAAATGTGTGGTATTCATTGAACGGTGAGCGGTTAGGAACATTTGATGGCCACCAGGGAGCTATTTGGTCCATTGATGTCAATTGGGATACGACAAGGTTTATGTCCGGAGCGGCTGACCGCTGCCTAAGATTGTGGGACTGTGCCACTGGAAAGGAAATCGGTAAGATAAATACGGATACATCTGTGCGTACATGTATGTTCAGCTATAGTGCCAATATGGCAGTATATTCTACTGATACCCAGTTGGGACATCGCTGCGAAATGGTAATCATTGATGTAAGAAATGCTGATGACTCCATTGAAAATGCTCCTCCTATTATGAAGATCCCTGTAAGTGATAGCAAAATAACTTCTCTATTATGGGGACCTCTAGATGAAACGGTTGTTACTGGCCATGAGAAAGGTGAGATCAATCAGTGGGATATTAGAGTTGGCAAGAAATTAAATACTGTCAATGACCATAAATATGCAATTGCTGATATGCAACTGAATAAGGATGGTACCATGTTTATAACTGCGTCCAAAGATAATACAGCCAAACTTTTTGACATTGAAACTCTTGCATTGTTAAAATGCTACAAAACTGAACGACCTGTCAATAGTGCAGCCATTTCTCCAATTTATGATCATGTAGTACTAGGAGGTGGCCAGGAAGCTATGGACGTGACAACTACATCTACAAGAGTGGGAAAATTTGACTCTCGCTTCTTTCATTTAATATTTGAGGAAGAATTTGGTCGTGTTAAAGGGCATTTTGGGCCAATTAACAGTGTAGCTTTTCATCCTGATGGCAAGAGCTACAGCAGTGGTGGTGAGGACGGATATGTTCGTGTGCATAACTTTGATCCAGCATATTTTGATTTTAATTTTGATTGTCAATAATTACATATTGGTGGATTGTCTATGGAACAAATATGACCAAAATAAAGATTTATTACTATTCATTGTAATATTGTAATTTGCTTTTAATTTCAACTCCTGAGCACATATCCTTGAAAACTACCGCCATATCTTAAATGGTACCAAAATTTTTTTGTTCTTGTTTAAACCAATACGAATTACTCGTACTTTGATTGAATGGAGTTGCTTAGGGAAGATTTTGCTGTTCATGAAATTAAAGAAACTTTAAAAGTTAGTGAATATACCATTCATTGATGTGCGTTGTTAATACATAATAAATTTGTTTGGGATTTTATGATCTGTGATGGTAAGCTGTTTAGGTTATGCATTTCATTACTCAAAAAAACATTAGTATGTGAGTGCTCAATTGAAAGGAGTTTACATATGTAAAATCTTTAAAGTATGTTGTTTTATCTTCAACAATGATAGATCTAAAAATACTGTTTTGTTAATATTTCTGTTTACCATTATGTAATATTTGTAAAAAAGTTCTTCTGGGTTTGTGGAGTGATTGGTAACTGGTAAGTATTGTGGAACGCATGATCATGAAGATAACATCCTTATTTTATCTAGCTTGTAAGTACTCAAGAGAATTTCTTATTGCCTCTGTGTCCATTTTGTTACCTGCTTTTGAACCTGAGTTGTCCTTATAACTGCAGTTGTATTTGAAAGAGTATTCTTCAAGCTGGTAAACTTCGACACTTTTGCAAATGTCCTTTCAGGTTAAAATAATTGGAAAAGCTGAAGAAATGATGAAAACCCTGATCATAAATTTTTCTGAATTCTCAGGATTTGTTAAGATACTTCTATCTTGCTCTATTTTCTTTGCAGGAAGCAGTTATTTCCTCTCTATTCTGTAATACAATTTTTGGATTCTAACTACTCTACATTTCATTGTACGTTGAAAAAGAATATAAATTTTTAAAATATTAAACTCTACCTTACTTCTATTCTAGCTTAGATCTTTGATTTATTAAGTTGGATAGAAGATCGGAGAGAAGTGGCAACAAGTTTTTAGCAAAATTTGATAACTAGAAATATTCAGTCCCATTTAACAAAACCTGATAAGTTTTCATACTGTTCACAAAATAACTATATTCTCCACTAACATTTAAAAATGAGGGAAGGTGTGAAACTGTTTATTAGTTTCATACACATTTTTGTTGGATTTTTTGGGGGTTGATTGTCTATTTACATGTGACTTTTGTTCCCTATTTTTCATTTGAGATATATTCCAAGTGATTTGCTTAATATCAATTTACCTGCCATGATAGGAAAGTGATCTAATTCTTTGAAGTCCCACAAATTGTTAATGTACTGTGTCAATAATTGTAATATTTTATTGCTTAAAATGTAATTATTTGCATAAGAAATGTAAGATTAAGAATTATCTTCTGATTGGTTGAAGGTTTTTCTTGAGATTAGAGAGATGGTTATTTGGAAGGGGAATTTTTTTTTTAAGATTTAGATTTATTTAGTCAAAAAAATGTATGGGGGAGAAGATTATCTGCACAGATTTTCTTGAGTTCCAGAATCCCTTCCCATTATTTTAACTCTAAATAGTTGAAAGATGAGTAAAAGTTTAACAAAAATAAATTTTAAAAATCGCAAGATTAGCAATATTTGAAAAAATAAACCTTTTTGTTTCCGAGTTATAGAAAACTTGCGTACATTTGCTTACAAAATAGGTTTGTTACTTTGTATTTGCAGTGAGAGATTCAAGGTCTTTATAAAAATAATGATGAAATATTATGTGTAAACTCCAACTTTTGGGGAATGAAGCGTCGAATGAATTTCTTACGTTGTTGTTGTCGGTTGTTTTTTTGCTTGTTTGTTTCTTACAATTAACAAGAATGAATACTTAAATGAGTTAAAATTTCTTTTTTTTTTCTTTTTTTTTTTCTTTTTTTTTCTTTTTTTTTTTTTCTTTTTAACCTTTATTTTCATTTCTTCATGTTCTGATTTAGTGTTATTTTAAAAAAAGGTAGAGTACTTGCTTTTACATTACACTATATTTTGTTACTTGGCATAGACAGAATTTTCATGAGGGGCAAAAGAGAGAGAATAAGTTAATTTTTAATTCATCAAATAGTGCCTGGATTCTGATAAATCCAATGACTTACCAGGTTCTCTACAATTTTTTAACATATAATACCAATAAAATTTATCCAAAGCCATAAGTTTACTTTATATGCTGTAAAATATCAATTTGCATCTCTCTAAAAATCCAATTTAATATTTTCATAGTTTCCAATGGTGTTGTGGCAGCTACGGCCGAGTTAAATATTTGTTATTGCTATTTTAATATATATGTAATAGTCATAATTAGTGTCACTTGTAATTTAATAGTAGTAATAATAATAATATAAAAAATAAAATATAAAATATAACTGGTATTAAAATTAACTTTTTCTAGCAATGAAAATAATCATTATTATGTCATTGATAAAAATGAGCTACAGTTAACTCATTTGCATGTACTGTTTTTGAAATTCACCATAGAATCAACAATTTTGGTCCTGACAAGGAAAGGGTATTTATGATAACCAGATAACATGAACATTATTTTGGTCCTGTGAAGTTGTGTGAATGTTGGTTTACTGATTTTTTTTAAATAATATTAAATTTTAAAACTCAAAAAGGTTTTCTGGGAATAATTGAAAAAAATTTATCTATCGCTGATTTTCTGACTTCATTGTTATATTGTTTTACCTCTTCTGGAACAAGTATCCTGCGTTTGTTCAATAAACTTAAGCCAATGAGTTGTTCTCAATGGATTTTGTTTGATCATCAGGAGATTTATACCGTATGCTTTTGATGTGTCTACTCTTCAAGGGTGTGTGTAGAGCTGTGGAACTTTATTTTCAAAGTATTAATTTCAAAGAATGTGTTAGGTACATTTTATGATATATTTTATGACGGAATAGAAGTATGAGAGTTTAGTGGGTGGGCTGTGTCATTGGGAAATAGAGAACAATATAATGCTCCTTTGAACTCTTATAAATCTCTCCTAATAATAAATATTAATACCTTAATTTATATATTGTATATCACCTGTAGTGATAATTATTTCATCTGGAATATTAAATATTTTTATTAGTTGACATGTAACTTTAGTTTTCTCTGCTCAGGCAAGTATTGTTCCCTGTTAGTTTCCATTTACTAAACATTGGTACTTTTAACTCTTTTGTACCATTATGGTAAATGCAAATGAAAAGTGTCCTTTTTTTCTATTTGCCTTATACAGATTTCCTTACTCGAGTAATGATGACGTTTCAGAAGAGTTTTTGTTAATGAAGTTAACAGACACACTGTAAAGAAATTGATATCAAATCATTAAATAGCTGACCATTATGTTTGTGTCTTAAACTTGATGGTGAAATGGAAGTCATCTCCGTCAACTTAATAGATTTATTTAGAAAGCCAGCTTTCAATGGGAGAATGTGCCCTCTGTTGTCAGTGAAGTCTCCCAACTTTTGCCACACACAGCAAGGCTGATGATGATCGCAAAACCGTCAAAAGCTGGCTCTCTAAGTAAATCTGTAAAGTTGATGGAGGTGACTTCCATTATTTCATGAAGTAATTATGTCAACAATAAACCACATCGACATTCTCTAGATTTCTTTAACTTGTTTATTCAATGCAGATATAACCAAATGAGAATATAAACAGTTTTACTTGTGTATTTCATTTCATTGACAGCTTTGATAGAGGAGGCGGGTAGAGCTTTAGCTGTTTTGAGCAAGACTACTAATTTTTTCCTTGAAATGGATATTTGTTCCTTGTCTTTCATGCATTTGGTCTGTGGAGAGCCCTGTCTTATATGTTCAGTAAGGTAACTGGCTTCAGTTATCAATGTTATTAAGGAAAAGGCTTTAGATATCAACTTCAGAGTTTAGAATGATAAGAATTAGAGTTTTACTTATAAATAAAAAGATTGAACATTGTGAATTTTATCAATTGAAGAGAACTTAATTCATTGTGCAAGTGACTATTTTAGCTGGTATTGTATTCTTGTTTTTTTTAGTTATTTAAGGTCGCCTCAACTTCTAGGACATTAGCGACCACTATTGCTTGTAACGGTATGGTAACTGTTAGGATGACGTGATGGTGATAATAGGGGGTGAAAGGACGAACACAATACAACCATGCCCGAGGCGGACTCGAGCCCGCGATCCTTCTGTTCGAGATCGCTATGGCACTACTGCCTTACCGATTAGTGTCATGTGTCATCTACATCCAGAAACCCTCAGAATTAATGAATGCTTGTTATGTATTCAAAAGCCTTTTGTTGTTAAGAATGGAGAGGGATTTAATAAGGATTTTCCTGGACATGTCTTTACTTGCAGAATTTGTTTCAGAACAATTTGAGCAGTATTATAATTGAAAATTAAAGCATTCTTTATAGATTTCAAAGCTGTACAATTGTAAAGATCGTGTCATTTATCGTGAATTTTGATAATTTCTGTTAAATAATTCCATTGAATTTACCAATATTCCACATGTTAACCTGGGGTTAAAATCATGTTTGTTTTTTATTGCAATATAAATTAGGAATTATAAAAAAATGTTTAATAGAATTGCATTGTAGATAATGTTAAACCTTTTAATTTACCCTTAGTTTCAAATGGGGAAAGCAGTAAGGCAACTTCTGGAAGGGTGAAATTTGAAGGTGTGGTCAATAAGATGCATCTAGCCCAATTAACTATTTTAATTTGTATTATTATTCAACATTTTATAAATATTAATTTGAAAGTGAGATCATTTGACACCATAAAGATTACCTTCCTCAAAGACAATGGTTGCAAAAGACTTCTACCTGAAAATATTGTCCATTTAATTTAAAATCACTTGTCAGAAAGTGTAATTTTATATACAAAGTACTATCAAAACATTAGCATATAGCACTTCATTGTCAACGTGTATCCAATGCCGATACGTCACTCTGCCAATCACTCGTTTCCTGCAACATTTTTGTATTTCTTTTTCAGGACATTTCACACTCTTTTTAAAGTAACACTAAGCTCTTGCAAGGTCACAAATATCGTTTTTAGGTAGTTACGATAATCCGTCAATGCGTTAACATCATTGTGGTTAACTTTGCGAGGCCGCCTCCGTCAAACATTAACTTTACGTTTTCGTGGTATGCACAAACATTATGTGTACCGTTAGCTCCTGGTAAAATGCAGTGTTTCTGTCTTAATTCAGCGAACTTTGAAAAGCTGACCTTTTGATGCGGAAACCTGTCTTTAAAAAGTCGTTTGGTTCTTTCGAGTTGCTCAATATAAGCCGCTTTTGTTTGTGATTCTTTCCCATTCTCTTTCACTGAAATAAAAAACCATCTAGAGCTAGCAGCACACAAAAACCAATTTCAACCAAATATATCCAAAGTTGCAGACTAATTTGATGCTAATTGAATGCTATATCCCCGAATTTTAGGCTATTTTGGACTCCCCAAAATCGTGGGCGCTGCTAGCTTTAGACACACCTAGAAAATCCATCTAAAATCAACTCAAAAATATGAAACCACACCCAAACGTTTTGAGGCTCTAGGGAAAAAAATTCCCATTTTTATTACAAAAATCAAGGCTGCACAAATAGAAACAATTAACGTTGGTTCTTATGATCAAATAAATATCATTATCAAAAACACCTTAGAAAAATTCTGAAATATTCCCAAAACGTAAGACTAATTTGAGACTCAGGAAGCAAAATTATTCCTGCATTTTTATTCTAAAAATCAGGGATGTACAAAGAGAAACAATTAACCTTAGTTCTTATGGGTGAGCAAACACCAAAATCAAAAAACCTTAGAAAAATTCTAAAACCATACACAAAATGCAAGGCTAATTTGAGGCTTAAAAGAAATATTCCCGCATATTTATTCCTAAAATCAGGAACCAATTAACATTTGTTGTAATGGGTAAGTACACCACTAATAATAAAAAAAACTTAGAAATATTCTGAAACCCTGCTCAACATTTAAGGCTAATTCGAGGCTCTAGGAAAAAACTTATTCCGGCATTTGAATTCCAAAAATCAGGGCTGTACAAAGATCAGTTAACACATGTTCTTGTAGGCAAATAAACAAAATAATCAAAAACCACAGAAGAATTATGAAACCACACCCATAGGTTTAGACTAATTGGAGGCTCTAGAAAAAAAAAACATTCGCTTGTTTTTATTCCAAAAATCAGAGCTGTACAAGTGAATCAATTAACACACGTTCTTATAGACGAACAAACAACTAGTGGCTCTAAAATAGCTCGTACTTTGTCACCTTTATTAATGGTTAAGTGATACTATTTACACCACAAAGTCTCTCCCAATTAACAGGTCTGTCATCATTTTTTGTAAAACTTATTTGAAATTATAGAATATTTGGTGGGAACATTAAATACTTACATGCAAAAGGGTTTTTTATTTAAACGTTTATATGCAAATATCTTTCTGGCATTGAATTTGGTTTCTAAAGTGTGCAGTGTATTCACAAACATAACCAAAGATTTTTTGGCCTTATAATATTCTGCGTAAGCAGTAATCTCAGAAAATTCCCTCAAATTGTCTTTACTAATTTTACTGCATTACTTTTACGGCATTCAGAATTCAAAATGGAAATGGGTTAGGGTAGGGATACCGGAATGTACAAAAACGTTTCCAGAATACATTTCACCTCATAACACGTCACAGTCGGTTTTTGACGTTAAAAATGAAACCTAAAAAAATCAAAATTTCTTGAAATAAATAATTTAATAGTGCTAAGTTAAATTTATTGACATCCGTCAATCTAGTTTCTTTTATAAGAATAGCATTAGAATTCAACACATATGTTCACGAAGCACTGAAAATTTGGAGCAGGCGAATTTATAGTCACATTACACACAAAAAAATCATATTTTCAACAAAATCAATAAGACTTTATTCGAAGTTCTGTTTTTAATGAACACAGTTCATTAAAGGAAAAATGTATCTTCAAAATTGTAGTTGTAGGAAGACGCATATTTTTTTTTTTTTTTTTTTTCAAAACAAATCCTCAAATCAGGCATTTTTAACGCACATGAGATCTGCACCATTCACTTGGCTTACCTTATGCTATCAAAGGCGCCAATTTCATCTAAAAATGTTCTGCGGTTTTTAAGAAAAAATGCTTTAAAGAAAATAAAAATTGCCTGTTTGACACAAAATTTTGCAAAAAATCCTTTTTTTTTTTAAACAAACCTGACCTTATTTAAAGATATAATTTTGACGAACACGATGCATTACAATAAAAAAAAATCTTCATAATTGCAGTTGCAGGAAGACGCCGAGTAAATTTTAAATTTGTTCAATTTCCGAAAATTCAGAGTTATTCACCAACATGAGACTCACCATTTAGTTAAAACATCCTTCAGACTATCCAACAACAAAAATTTAATCAAAATTGATGGAGCTCCTTTTGAGGAAAAAATTGAAAAGTGTTTACATTTCACACAAAAGTACGCGAAAAATGTCCAAATATTCAAAAAATTTTACATGGCCTTATTTCAAAATCTGTCTTTAACGAGCAGATTTTATATTGGGAAAAAATGTTAATGTTTTAATTGTAGGAAGTCCTCGAAAAAAGTTTTACCAAACCAACAAAATTTTACACCAACAAAATTTAATCAAAATTGATGCAGCCCTTTTTTAATTAAAAAATGTTTTAGGGGTTTCATCTAAAGTACCCTCCAAAATTAAAATATCGGTTTCACTTTCAAGGAGCGCCAACATCAGCTAAATCGATTGGAGATTGTCAATTTTGGAGAATATCTGCTGAACAGTTTATCCGCTGGCGTTGTTCAGAGACGTACATGTTTTGCTGTCAGCCGGGTTTTCAGTATCAAGTAACAACAAAACATGGATTCTGGCTACACTGCGTGTTATTTTTTTTCTAAATTTAGCGACTGAATTTATCAAATCTTTGGTTTCCAGGTCTCTGTAAGAATAGTTTTTGCGCGCAGTATAACATAAGTTTCTCTATACTGAGGAGTAGCGAGAAACTAAAATTAAACTATTGGTGCTATAGAATTGCACAGACTACGTATTAATTTTCTATTTCCTTTGGTCTCAGCTAGCTATACGAACTTGCCAGCTGCCCTCTATCGCCTCCCAAGGCACATTTTTTAAACATTATCGCCTCTCAACATAATTTTTTCAGTTTCCTAATTGTAGAGCGATAATATTATTTTAACATTATTAAAGAACAGTAAAACCTCTTCCTAAATGGCAATTTTCTTTGAAAAATTAGGAGACGTTTTTGAAAGCTAGCGTTCAAACCCTACTATAAATTCGAAATTTGATGCTCTATTTTACAGAACATTTTTGAGTTTTCGAAAAACTTCACTTTCAGTAATTTTAAGTACTTGAACTCATAAATACAATGGTGTTTATACAATAATGCAATATTTTACTTCTAAGGTCTTTTGTTATCATTCCATCTTGCTCTAAGATCTTCCGTTGTCAAATACCGGAAAGAATGAGCGAAGTATAAGTACGAGTTCTTTTACCCTACAAACTCGATTATTGATCTCAAAACGACGCTTACATGCTTTAAAGGGTTCATCTGGTGAATCTCTAAATAATATACAATATAATAATGAATTCATTTATTATTTAAAAAAATATGTATACAAAAATATACCCCCACCTCCCGAAAAATAATCGGCTGGATCCGCTCCTGCTGTGACACGTCTCCTAACTCCGAACGCGGAAGGCGATAACACAGACCCTCGTGTGTCCTCGGAAGCGACCGCAGATCATGCACAGATCTGGCGTCCCCCACGGCAACGCTTCAGGGAGAGAGGTGAAACGATGGGGGGCAGACTTGAATTTACATGACACGAGCTTCAATTACTGGTAACATAGGTGAAAGTTTTATCTCGTAAACTAAAAGTAAATTATAATTTTGAATTTCTTGGTACTTTTTATGCATGTAGCCGCAGTTATCTACATTGTAATTTTTGTTTATTATTATTATTATTATTATTATTATTATTATTATTATTATTATTATTATTATTATTATTATTATTATTTCTATTCACATTTATTCAAAAGCACCGAAATCAAGGGTAGACCTATGAGATCGGAGTCGCTAGGACAGACATGCAATATTTTCACAATCTCTGTTGTACAGACTAACAGGCAGATACAAGAGAGAGAAAACAATGGTTTTGTGACTGACCAACGAAATTCTAAAAATTTGTACATCTTATGTTTGTAACATGAAAAAAGTTTTTTATGAAAATGAGTGGTTGTCTTTGCCACTTATTGCACTGAAGAGGTCTGCAGTTTTTGATGTATCACTCACCGTCTCTTGTTTTCCATTTTCCAAGTCAGGGGATTAGAAGGCAACAATCTCCTTTTCCTCTTTCGAGATGACGGCAGAGTTTTTTTGTTGGTGATGTTAGCGATTCTGATGCAGAAGAAACGTTGGAATTCTGATTTTCGCAGTTATTATTGGATCTAAAATATTATTGAAAGAAATGTTTACAAATACTCAACTCATTGGCCATTTTGTACTTGAATTACAGTGCAGTATACGCCTCTATAAATCGAAGTTTTTTGTACCTGAGATAGTACAATCTAAAAGCTACTTTCACACTTAGCGGTCTCAACAAATTACTTTTGACGTTGAAAACCTGAAAAAAGTTCACACCGATTTTTGACGCCTCATCTTTCGCAAGACGACAATCTCTCTTTAATAGTGAGGGAAATTCAATTACATTACACAAATAAATATATTTCCAAATCTTTAATAAACCACATATTTAAATATTACTGTCATATGTCGTACATACCAGGTTGAACTAAAGAATTCGCCGAAGACCTAAAGTGTAAGTATTCGGCATATTCACTTGTTTTGCAATTTGCCGCCTACGCGAGCAGTGGAGGAAATAATATTTCTGCTTTGACAACATTGTATGAGGTTCAACATCACTTCATTTAATATAGAATTTTCGTGTTCTGAGAAGACATGAATTCAATGAGTGACGTGTTGTTTGCTTCTTGTTCGTAACACAAGTGAATTCATTTTAATTTAGTTTGTGACTTTTGGTGGAACGATATCGCTTCTGTTTGTAGTGAAGGCCAAACAATACACAGTTAAGGTAGGGAAATTATACGTCTATTTATAAAGAAGTGTGACGGAGAAAAGAATTCGGGCGTTCTTCAACACACGCTGCATAACAGCAATTTTCGGGTAGTAACTATACTCAAGTATCTGTTCGAACTGTGACATCAATAAAAAAAGAAGGATTTGAAGCCGGCGGGGCAGCCTTGAGTACTCCCGGTAAGAAAAAGCCACATTGATGATATTCACTTATTGCTTATTTGTTTTCCATATTCTCGTATGATGTTTTAATTTTTGTCTATGCTTACTTGGCGTAATATATTTGGGACAGCTAGTAGTTGCAGATTAGGCGAGGGAGAGGGCAGCTTCCAAGAACATCGAGCGCATTCCTTAGCCTCGCATTCAAGTCAGCTCCCAACTATAAGAAAGAGGTGGCTTGTGACACACAGTAGACAAGTGGAGGTGGAGCAGGAAGTGTAAAGCGGAGAAGGGCACCGAGTGAGCGTGTCGATCAGTGAACTTGGTGTGAGCATTCTCTACGTTGTCTATTTGCGAACCACTGTCCCAGTGCCATATCGGACTTCAAAATCCCGGGCCCCCTCCCCCACGGCCACTTTACCCGAGTCCAGGCTCGTTCGTGCCCTAGTCCTTTGCGGCAGGTGGCGATGAAAGAACGACCGCCCGACCGACCGACATTCCTAGTAACAACCTGCTCAATAGATTTCACAATGGATAGACTGAATCAGACCCGCAGAGAAAATTGAAGATTTTCTCAGTGAAATGTAAAGAAGTTTTACAAAATCTTGGAAACTCAGACATCGAAGTGAAGATTCGATGGACTATATGGTACGATATAAGCAATACAATAGAATACGTACTTTGGTTTTTACTCCAAACGCGTGCCTATGATTATTATTATTATCATTATTATTATTATTATTATTATTATTATTATTATTATTATTATTATTATTATTATTATGAACAACGGAGTCCTTTTTCTTTCTTTTCACACATTTTATTTCTCTGCAAAGAAAGCAAATGACCAGACGAAAGTCAGAAAACTTCCAGCCAAGACCAAGACAAGATAACGAAAAGTTTATTCAAGAAAAAAGCGAAGAAGTGGAAGAACATAACAACAAATGGAGATCTTAAGAAATTTTCCAGGTCATCCGAAATATGATCACGGAGTGTAAACCAACCATGGCGAATGTTAAGAACGAGAACGTCAAAATAAATACAATAAAAGAAGAGATCACGAAAAGATGGGAAGAATGCACGAAAAAGTT
The DNA here is from genome assembly GCA_038098605.1 of Gryllus longicercus. Classification (NCBI taxonomy): domain Eukaryota; kingdom Metazoa; phylum Arthropoda; class Insecta; order Orthoptera; family Gryllidae; genus Gryllus; species Gryllus longicercus. The sequence goes on along the minus strand of JAZDUA010000069.1, from coordinate 4,655,970 downwards.
ATATGAGAAGAACGTACAAATAGAGTAGTGGATAAATATAGATGATTACGAAAAAGAACCAGAGATAGAAGAAATGGATTGGGCGACAAAACCACTGAAAAATGGGAAGTCCCCGGCTGTAGATAATATTCAAATCGAACTATTCAAAGATAGAGGAGAAGAAATCTTGGCGAAACTAACACAATTATGCAAAGTGATCTGAAAAAAAAAACAGTGAACAACAGATTTGCAATGCACTATAATTATTCCATTACCAAAGAAAGGACACAGCCGAGATTGTGCAAATAACAACACAATTGCATGAATACCGTGTGATTCAGTCAATTGGCAGAAGTGATCCCTCGGAAAAAGAAAAAAAAAAAAAAATTTAAAAATGTTGTTGATGTAAGCATATACTTTCTTAAGATTTTCAAAACCAATTCATATTGAAAGAAACCTCATTTTCTATTTCCTCTGGAAAGTTGTGTAGATTACATTACGTCTCGTAAGCGTTAGCGTAAAGCATATCCTAACATCATAACAGGTATGATCAGAAAAAGATTTCCTTGGTTTTTAAACTCGTCGATACTAAACGATACGTCACGAAAGAGGCACGTCCAACTGGTTTTGCATACTGCAATTTCTAGAGATAACTTTTTCTAGAAAATCCACTTTGTATTAAACAAAGTAAATGAAAGAGAAAACACGCTCCAAATGCAAGCAAACATCTGGGAGTTATCCAATTGCATCATTACGCTTTATCCATTTACGTAGCCTGTACAAAATGACGCACCAGGAATTATTTATTCCTTTCAAAATTATACAAATATAACATATTTATTTTATATCAAAATAAGGGATACGTCATTATTCATAATATCTTATTTCAATGCTTGTTACGGCGTTGGAGTCAGGATGCAGCTCGCCAGCCCGCTATTTTAGGACCTTTTTTAATTTGAAGTCGTAGGCTTCCGCGGCCAGAGTCATGTGCATGATCTTGGCTGTCCGGGTGACACCGCGTCGAAGGCTGTGTTGCCGACGTTTCGACACGACGTGTCGTGGTCTTCCTCAGGGCGGGTATGCCATGGGCATACTAGCCCTGTATGTATGAGCATACCAGCCCTGAGGAAGACCACGACTAAATGGTCGAAACGTCGGCAACACAGCCGTCGAAGCGACGTCACATGGGCAGCCATGATCATGCCCTTTTTTAAATTTGTCCGAAAGTTCGAAAACATTTTAATAATTAGCTTCGGCTATTTTACTTGTGAAAAGAGATTCACCTGATGAACTCTTAAAAGCAGATAAACGTCGTTTTGAAATTAAAAAATCGAGTAGTAGGATAAAAGAGATCGTGCGTATACTCCGCTCATTCTTTCCGGTATTTGACAGCGGAAGATCTTAGAGCAAGGTGTAATGATAACATAAGACCTTAGAAGTGAAATATATCTAAAATAAGATGTGAGGACATGGAATAATGGTGATATTTACAGAATTAGTTCCTTTAAAAAAAATCAGTTCCAAATCCAAGTTTGAGTAATGTCTCAAACAATTTTAAGAAGGTATTCGAAGGAAGACGGAAATATGTGAAAAAGATAGTTATGTAATACTATTACAGACCGCTTACCTCGGTCTGTAATAGTAGTATAGCATCTCGAGTTTGGTATCTGTGGAAAAATAGATTGAGATGCAAAGTGACGAAAGTACAAACCGACTGTCTGGCTTGCGTATCCCGCAAGTCCTGCCTGCTCCGCCGGCTGGCCGTGCCGCCGCGCCGACAGAGGGCCCACATCAATCGGGTGGGTGACGCAAGTGTGCAGAAGGGGAAGGGGGGCGAGGTGTTTTCCTAAATTTCACTTTACGACGCTCCTATTCGTCCGATTTGAATGATTGTCACGGCGTGGATTCAGGAAGCTTGTCGCCATCGCGCTGAGAGCCCACATTTTTTAATTTTTTTTCGGAAGTTCGAGAACTAATTTCTAATTTGATTTGTTGCCAGATTTTTGGGAAAAGAGCTTCGTAGCGTAAATTCTATTTTAAAAAGGTGTCAAATGCCGTTTACAGATCGAAAATCGGACCATTGGTTCAGACGTTATCAGTAAAGTAAATTCCCCTCTGATAGTGCTGCAATCTATTGAAATTTCCTAAAAGTATTTTTCGGTGGATTTAGCCTTAATCAATCACATCACATCAATCACACTAATTAGAATCACATACCTGTTATTTTTTAAATAAATACGTGAGTTAAATCAAATATTTTAATACACTTAAATTAAAAGGATATTGTTTTAAGAGATACTTTCAACATTAGTTTGATTTATTTGCTATTTATTTATTCTCATATTTACCTCGCACTTTCATAGGCATTCGTGACATGGCTACTATTCGCTATACACTTTCTACTCTAAACACTCTCAAAGCCGACCTTCTGAAAGCCTTCACACATACAAATAATAATTTAGATGAACATATCCGAAGGTTCGAAGAGGTTGTTCAAAACACAGACGGTTGGACAACAATAGGTAATACTGCAGAAACTTGCAACCGTCCGTCCGCGAAAGCAAAAATACTGTCACCACTTCTGCTGTAAATAATGACAATGAGTTTCCTTACCTTCCCAATCCTCACTACCCTCTCCCATCATCGACACGCCCACCCACAAACCAACGCAAACAGGCTAGCAAGCGCAAAGGAACAAACACACGTAGAGTTGCGCAACAACGTCACAGAACATTTTAGAGTTTTTGGAAAACTTCATTTGAAGTCATTTTAAGGTCTCTAACTCATCAATACAATAGTGTTTTTAAAAATTGCTGTACCTGTGCATATCAACGGCCTGAAAGATCTTTCAAAAAATTTACATTTGTGTAATTTATGAAAAAACAAATAAGTACCGAAATATACTTTACATTATATTAAAGAATGCAATTAGCAATATCCGCTCGAAATGTTTAAAGAAAAAGTTTGGAGCCGAAAAAGTTTGGATAAAATCTTGTTTTCGTATTTTTTTAAAAATTGCATATATTGCACACAATACTGCGCGAAGACTACTAACATTTTCAAAAATATACATGACCTAAATAAAAGAACTGTCAATGGAGAACAAATTTTATTTGAAGGTAAAAATCTTTCTTTAATTTTGTAGTTGTAGGATGACACCGAAAAAAATTCGTACTTTTTAAAATTTATCGAAAATTCAGAGATAACCGTGAAAATTGGACATATGTCACCTTTATAAGTGTGTGTTACTCTGTTCTTACAAGAAAGTTAAAGAAAACATTTGGAGCTGTTGTTGAGAACATTTTGAAAATGTCCAGACGACTTCATGTGAAGTACCCGCAGATATTGAAGAATGTTTTTCAAAATCTCAAAGTTTTGATTCGAGCCAGATAAACAGGGATTTCTTCAAGTAAGAAAAAACTCCTACGCATTGTTGAGGCGCTAGTAATTTCAACAAACACCTGACGGAGGGACAGGTGGACATTCCACAATAAAAAAAGCAACACTTTTTCCGTAACAGGAGACCCGAAAATGTGTATTCCGTTGAAATCTCGAAATCGATTTTCTGCAGTATTGCATAACTTTCCCTATACTTATATCTGTATATGCGTACATATAGAGAAAAGTAAATATGTAGTTTGTATGTAATTTTAATATTTTCCCTCAATATGTCATGTGGATTTGTCGTTATTGTATAAAACATACATTATGCTTGTACCAGCCGTACCGTCTCCAGCCAATGGAAGCAAGATCCCCGTGCAACACTATATTGATCCTGCGCATCACTGCAATGTGGGTTTAGAGACAAAAACTGCTGTCGAGAACGCGCTCACGATGCAAAAGCAGCGACCTCATATCCGTCGGTTTAAACTACTGAGGAATAACGGGGTGATAATAAGAGACCGACTCAGTTGCCGGGGCCGACAAAATTCGTGACGCAGTTAGAAAAGCTAGTACAGTCCAAACACGAGCACGAAGAAAAAATTCCTAATACTATTATATTCGCTATTCCGTGGGGACTAGAAGATACTGAATTCTTCCAGGAACGTAGCGAATGGAATTTTCAAGGGGGTGAAAACATGTACTTAGAAAAACTGAAAGAATCTGTTCGACAAATTTATTAATTGAAATGGCCAGCACGATCACTGGGTCCTAGAACGACAAACAGAAATCTTCGTAAAATTGAAGTCCATCAGAAGCGTATTCATTGGATGGCAGTCACATCGTGTTAAAGAATTTATTTCACCTACGTGCTGCTACAAATGTTCTCGTTTTGACCACACGTCTAAAAAATGCCCAGATACGGATGTCACCAGTGGAAAATGCTTTGAGAGAGGCCATGACGCTCGATCATGCGAAAATCGACAACGGTGCATTTACTGTTGCCGTCGCAATAACAATGAACACGAAGCCGATCCAAAGATGATGGTCCAGAGGTATATCAATCGTATCCAGGATTATGAAAGAAATTTGATGGATGATGCAAGCAAGTATCTAGAATAAGACGTGCGCATCAGGTAGTTGAATACACACCCACTGCCAACGAGGAAACTAATGACGCAGCAATAATCATATTCAATTCTAACATAACAGCGTTACAAATTTCACAGTGCTGTTCCAATAATTTCGCTATAGCCGAAATTATTAGCCAGAATCAGAGACCATATAATTTCAGCACATTTCAAATATTGCATTGAAACCATTTCCATCTTAACACACTGCACTTACGACTCTGTCCAAAACTATAATTCCAAATTAATTGCAGGCAGTGTCTCGAATGCTAGATTTGAACTATGGGGTGATCGCATAAGTGACAGAAAAGATTTTAGAATTTCTAATTTCAAATAATTTGTACATTGTTAATAATGAAGAGGATTCACGAGCAATATTGCATCGTGCAGCATCAAACATTGAAAGCAATCAAACAGAAAATATATCCACTGTAGTTGAAGGCTCTAACACCACGACTACATCAGCTGATAATTTAAAACCATGGTATACACAATATGAAGATGTCAACAATGAAGAAGATAAAAACATTGAATAATATAATGACCATGAGAAGAATAACCATTAATTTTGTCTCTGTTTACATCATGCACACAATACAGATCTTTTATGGCGGCTCAGCGGCACTCGACTCCAAGAGCCCGCGTCTCTTCTTGAGAATTCTCACCCCCCCTCCGGCGGTCGCACCCTGCTTGCTGCCACCCTCCGCGCTGCCCCCCCCTCTCGTCGCATTGACCTTGACACTTCGGCAACCAACAGTACTCAGGCAACCAACTGTCTCAGGCCGCAAACTTTAGGGTGATCTCACGCAACCCCACAACCGGACGTCCTCACATTGTGATCGCCCTCGAACGCTCACGGGGTGCAGCGGCAATCTCTCTAGACAAACATAAATAGAATTAACACACAACAATAAAATAAAAATTCAATATCGTATTCATAGTCGACACTTGTACGATAAGTAAACGCTTAAGTAATAAGCATTTACTTACAATAAGTGAACCCTAATGACAGTTTCATATTCATAGACCCCACTTATTCGTGAGAGTCAAACACTGAAGTGACGACTATGAATTGAAAATTCGAATAATTAAACACTTAAGTGTTCCTCAGAAATAAGTGTCGACTATGAATACGGCCCTATGAGATGTAAAAAGAAATCAATAGAAAAGAGATTTATGTGAGTGGCAGGGGGAGATTTTTGTCTCCCCTTTTCGAATTACTTCCGGACGATTCTTAAAATTGTTAATGGTCTAACACTCGTTTTCTACTTCGAAAGTTCCCCTGTTATTTAACGAGTATATAAAATTCGGTTCCGCGTCCACGTTATCACCTGTTTCTTCTTCTAGCAATTTAGTAAAACATTATTCTCCAAAACTATTTACTTTTGACAGTTTATTGGACTGGGGCCTTGTGTACGGTTACCACTTCCCCACTAAGATTACGCTAGGACGCTGACGTAGTCTGCTAGCAGCGGACATTGTACAACAGATCATGTATACACTCCTTCCTGTTTCCGCGTTCGCGTTGCACTTGCGTATCCATTTACAAAGTATTGGCTTTAACGGATCGCTTATAATGGTCACTGCACCGTTACACCTTACCGCGCTAGACACTTCAGACCCGTTGCATTACACTTACACTGAAACTTGGAAACAAAACATTTTTCCTTGGTGTGCACTTCAACCCTTACACTTGACTTAAAAACATTCTTGCTTCTTCTACCTCGTAATACTTAACCTAAACAATATTCATCCTTCTTCTATATTTCAATAATTAAACTTATCCTACCTTATTCTAATCTTAACTACACTTTGCTCATATCCCTCAAAACCTATTGCTCACTCCCCCTCAATAGCTCGTCTCCACTGTCTATTTCAGCATAAGGCTTTATGTTGAACGAATTCTGGGTTCCTAATTCTTGCTCCTTCCCTGCTAATATGACTACGTTATCAAGAAGCACTTTCTCGACTTCGTAGGGTCCTTGATATAGCGGGAAAAACTTTGAGAGTAACTTCTGCTCCGAAGAAGACGAATTCGGTGAACTGATTAATACTTTATCACCAATGCGATACGCCCCATATAAAGACAGTATCTGCGAACGTTTTCTCTTATTTGCTGATTTTTTTAGTTCCCCGCACACTATTCTGTTATTCACCGGCGTCTTCGTTAGCCGCTTGGCTCTGATGGAATGTCGATGTTGTCAAACAGTTAGTTTCCTTTCACTTTAAATCGGGTTTCCCACGGCGTTCTATTCGTGCTCGAATGTGTCACCGAGTTCAAAACTTCATTCAACACCGGGATGACTTCAAACCAGGCTTTATGGCTTTCCGAAACTCATAATCTAAACAGGTGCGACAGCTCCTTCATCACCCGTTCACTGGTGTTTGCGCGCGGCGATGGTGTAACGGTTAGCGTGCCGGGCTGTTGTAACCAAGTTATCGGATTCAAACCCGATCGAAGCCGTAGATTTTTAAGGGCGAAAAAAATCCTTCGCACGCTTTCTTCGGAGGGGAAGTAAAGCCGGCTGTCCCATGTTAGTAGATTTACTTGCATGTAAAAGATCCTCAAGCCTATATGACGCCTCTGAGCTAAATTAAAATCGCCTGTTTCTCTCCCAGAAATACCTCCTTTCTCTGCTAGTTGGTGAAAGAGGCGTAGCGAAATTTGCGTGGTCAGACGGAAGAGCAGTGTCGGCGTGAGTCTCGTCACGTAAAATAAGGCATTAATTCAAACGTTTTTATTTGTCGGACACAATTCGTGGCCTTCTATTTTCTAATGGGATAGATTTGAACAAACGTGGAATCTATGATAACCAAGATATACTGACTTGCAAATTTAGTCTTCGGCAACGGTCCGTATAAATCCACGGCGTACAGTTCCCTTGGGCCCTCAGGCAGAATTGCTCGCCACTCGCCCTCAACCCGTAAGTTTGGATGTTTGGTCTTTTGACAGATGTCGAAAGCACCAACTCTCCGACGTACCTCCCTTCCCATGTTCGGCCAATATCAGTGCTTCATTAAAATTTTCTAGACCTTATCCCCATGCTGATATGTCGATGTCACCAACGACTTACGACGCGATCTGGGCACTCAAATTACGAATTTGTCCCTTCGTCCACCTACCTTCCTTAATAGTAAGCCTTCATACAGACGCCAACACCCTGGATTTTGATCACACTTGCTCGGGACTGCCGTGACTTCGTATGTTTGATCCTGCGCAAACCTCATTACTTCGCGAGTGTATCGGTCCAGTTGTTGAATTCTCATAATACCAGCTCGCGTCTATTTGGGATTAATGCCATTTACTTTAATTGTCCTAATTGCCTTTACAGAGGATTCCTTTTCCTTTACCTTTATTCGAGACAAATGATGTGGGAGCACGTTCTTCCATCCTTCGAAGTATTCTACTTCGAATTCAAATTGTTGGAGCCACAGAGTCCACTGCAGCTATCTTTCATTGTTAGTGTTACCTCCTTATTAGAAACGTCAATCCTGTGTGGTCGGTAATGACGGTGAATGGGCGACCCATAAACAGCATCCTAAACTTTCGTGTAGCCCAAACAACGGGTAGGACTTCAAGCTCTGTCGTCCCATATCGGACCTCAACGCCCTTCAGCGTTCGTCTGTCCAATGCAATGACTTGTTGCTGCCCGTACTCCCCTATTTGGAACAGCACTGCACCTAGCGTGAATCCGCTGTAGTCGGTCTGCAGGTACATTCGTTTGGGAAAGTCAGGATATTCGACAACTTAAGTTTGCTCAAACGCCCTTACCAGTTCCTCAAAGGTCTCTTGGCACCTCCGGTCCCATTGCCATCTGTAACCCTTTCTTAGCAGAGGCAACAATGGCACGACTTTACTAGAATAACTCTTCACAAACCTCGCTTAGTAATTGCATATTCAAATAGCCGGCGCACTCCGCGGATGTTCTTAGGCGGAGGTAAGTTCCTGATCGCTCCTGCTTGCTCTCCTGGATCCTCATTCCTTCGTTAGTAATTTCATGTCCCGTAAATTCGACTTTTCGACGACAAATTTTGCATTTCGGCGACAAAATTTTTATGTTTAACTTCACGTTATAATGTGTAAAGATCTTAAACAACTGTTCTAACTTCTGGAGATGCGTTCTTAAATCGGGCGAAAACAATATGTCATCGACGTACATTACCATAGTGTTCTTGAGTGGAATGACGTCATCGAGGTATCGAGTAAGTGCTGCTCCCGAATTTTTCCAATACGCGTCAATACGCGGACGAAAAATATAAGGTACGAAAGACGTTTGCCCCGCCCAATTTCACTACCATCTCATTTATCGTGGGTGGCGTTTTATATCGGGTAATAGTAATCTCGTTTAACTTTCTCGCATCCAAGCAAATCCTAAGGCTTTTGTTCTTCTCGATGACCATTACGAGTGGACTTACGAATGGGGTAACTGTTTTATGAACCACGCCCTTCTGCTCCATTTCGACAATTAATTCTCTTACACGTTCCTTATACATCTGCGGTATGGGGTACTGCTTTCCACAAACGGTCAATCATCCTTTAATTCTAAATTGAACTGGTAACCTCACAAAGGTTCCATCTATTCTCCGAAGATTACTATATATTTCTTCAGCAGTTCTTTAACCTTTTCCGGACAGTCGTCCTCGTCGATAACATCTCCTAGGGCCTTCCCTAGTGTTCGAGGGTTCTCTCCTATCTCGGCTTGAAGTTCGTCTCCGTTTATTACTGCTTCATCGTCTTCCGCGACTAATGAGCCACATCCAAGTGAACCGCTTGATCGTAGCGGGATCACTCGTGTCCCTACGTCAACGAGGGCTTGGCAGGCCCTCAATACGTCCATCCCAACGATTTACTGGCGAATGAGTCCACGGATGACAATTGCCGCCACATGAATGGAAACCATAAGGCATCAAACTCTAGCCAGACTTGCCTGCCGGTAGAACTCGCCGTTCGTTTATTTGCCATCACGATCTTTAATATCCAGGCCGGTAGTTACCTCTGCCCCCCTTACCTTTAACGTTTCATAAATGTCTTCCGATATCGTGCTTATGCTGCTGCCCGTATCCACTAACGCCTCCGCGTCAACCACATTGTATTGTAGCAATCTAATAATTAAATATTATTGTTGAAACGCGTGTGTGTTTCATTAAAAAAAGTCTCTCCAGGACGCCCTCCTTCTATAATGATAATGATAATAATAATAATAATAATAATAATAATAATAATAATAATAATAATAATAAGCGTTTTACTCTTCCAAGGTCGCAAGGAGGGCGAGCTATTGTAGATCTCATAAATCTACACAGCTCTCAAATTGCTTCACTCAGAAGATACTTCTTGGAACATTGTGGGAGAGTTCAGCAAGCAGTGAGTGCAGTTGATAATAACTTTAGTCCTCTGAACTTGAAAAAGCTTGATCCGCCTGTTCAACCAATCATTGAAACGGAAGAGAAGATAACCTTATGGAAAGCGAAGGCACTGCATGGAAGGTACCCTCACGAACTGAGTAAACCAGAAGTCGACATCTCTGCGTCGCACGCATGGTTCCAGCACGGGGATCTCTTACTGGAGACAAAAGCCTTCATAATAGCTATCCAGGACCAAGTGGTACCAACACTGAACTACAGAAAACAAATTCTGAGAGATTCTACCATTCATTCCGACTCGTGTAGAAGAAGTGAGGCTGCAAGCGAAACTATACAACACGTGACAAGTGGATGTAGCAGCCACGCACAGTTGGAATACAAAAAGAGGCATGATGAAGTGGCGAAGCAGGTCCACCAATTATTGGCATTGAGAACGGGCTTACTCGCCACTTCCGTGCCGTATTATAAATATGTGCCTCAGAATGTGTCGGCGGCAATAGACCCGAAATAACGTACATTGATAGAAACCATCAGCAGGTTTTCCTCATCGATATATCAATACCCAATACCCACAACATATCGGGAAAATATCAAGAGAAAATCCAGAAGTATTCTGATCTCGCCCATGAAGTCGCAACTCAGTGGAACTTCAGTAAAGTGACAACTGTGCCTATAATAATATCAGCTACAGGAGTGATCCCGAAAATGACACTTCGGGCACTGGAGTGTCTTCACTTGGATGCCAGGAATGTATATAATATGCAAAAGTCTGTAATTTTGAATACATGCCGTATTGTCAGAAGCCATCTGAACCTTCAGTAAAGCAACCACACACCTGGTTATCATTCCTGTGTGTGGTTGACATACCGACCAGTAGATACTGTGAATAATGTAAAATAATAATAATAATTTATTATTATATATAATATATAATTTTTTATCTATTATTATTATTATTATTATTATTATTATTATTATTATTATTATTATTATTATTATTATTATTATAAGGAAATGGAACACAGTGGCATTTAATAATAACATTTTCATATTCCATTTCTTGCTTTTCTTCCTTTCAATAAGGTACATCTGTAAGTACTGATCTTTCAGATTTACTCTTCCCATAGAGTTATTGTAATTAAGATCGCACGCGGATTTTTTAACTTTTTTATTGTTTGCTTGGGTTGTACATTGATCAGTTTTACAATCTTTTATGTTTTGTTGACTCGAACTTAAAAATTATGATTAACCTAGTTCTATTATTGTTACTACAATTGGGGTAGACTCCTCATTAGAGTACCTTCTATTCAATATTGTTTGAGAAAATTTTTAGGAAGGAATCGAACGGTTATGTTGTTTAATCTGGTTTGTGTGTTGTACGATGAGGCTAAATTATATTTAGTTGATCTATTGAATTAATGTTGGAGTAGAAGTTGTTGGATAAGCGAGCTATTTTGTGAGTTATTAAGTTCATATTTAATTTTCTATGGAGTTGTTGATTTGAAATGAACCACAGAGCATTATTGACTATTCTGAGGAATCTGTCCTGGACTATTTGTATTTTGTTTACGTTGGATGTTAGGCATTTTCACAGATGGGATACGCGAATAGTATTATGGATCTTAAAATAGTTTTATAAAGTGTCATTGAATCTATATATATATATATATATATATATATATATATATATATATATATATATATATATATATATATATACATATATATATATATACATATATATATATATATATAAATGAATTGCTGTTCGTTTATATATATATATATATATATATATATATATATATATATATATATATAAATGAATTGCTGTTCGTTAGTCTCGCTAAAACTCGAGAACGGCTGAACGGATTTATCTTATCTTGGTTTTGAAATGTTCGTAGAGGTCTAGGGAAGGTTTAAATGTTGAGAATAATTCGAATAATTGCCGGGAAAACCCTCAAAAGAGCACTTTTCTCACGAGCTGCGGCGCACTGTAAAAGCAAGAAATAACAGAGGAGCCCACGCTCGCTCTTCCTGCCGCAAGACCGTACTCCATCAACACATCCCTGCCTGATCGCTTAGGCCGGAGCTCCGATGCTCCGAGCACCGCAGCTTGCCATCCGTCAGCAAGCGATAGATAAAAGCCGACGCGCGCCTCTGGAAGTCATGCCAAAAGTTTCCTGTTCGTACGGCTGGGTTGAAATGCTCTGGGAAACCTCTTTCCCATTCGTATTTAAAAGGTTAATCTATCAGATTATCGACAACTCGACTATCGATACTCGAGAACGGCTGAACGGATATATCGTATCTTGGTTTTGAAATGTTCGTTTTGAAATGCATAAAGTTGAAATTCGCGTGCGTGTTGGAGGATCTAATGTGTGTGTGATATTTTGTGATAGTGACACTTAACTGCTAAATGAGCGAGAATTTTTCTCAATTTACGATGCCGAGGAGAAGACGACCTGACGTAGGTCGTCGCAGTTAATCAAATGTGCGAAGAGCTACCTTACGTGCTAACCGCACTGATGACCAGAGAGAGACAGATCAAGAAAATAGTCGTATTGCTAAGTCAGAATTGCGTTCTTTAGTGAGTGGCAATGTAGTAGATAGGCTTGGAATGCAACGAGTTCGTGCACATCAAACACAACAACAGCAAGCTAGACATAATGAAATTGAGCGAATCCGTAGACGCAGTGCTCCTGTGATTCTTGAACGAGCTGCATTCCACTATGATCCGGCAATTGATTATTGTGCCGACAAATCGGTAACAATTGGGGAAATGAAAATAATTTGTAAATATTGTACGGCGTTAAAATTCACTTGTGAATCTACTGGATTATGTTGTGCTGGAGGCAAAGTAAAATTGCCACAATTGGTCCCACCACCAGATCCTTTCCGCTCTTTAGTTTCTGGGATTGGAAATGATTCTAAGCACTTCTTGGCCAACATTCAGAAATATAACAGCTGTTTCCAGATGACATCATTTGGCGCTACACATATTATACAGGACAATTTCATGCCCATTTTCAAGGTATTATACCAGAATATTTGTTTATAATATTCAAGTTTGTACTAAAATGTATATATCGGAAATAATTAATGAAGAAATTTTTAAAATTACAGATACAAGGACAAATTTATCACTTACTGGGAACACTGTTACCACTACCTGATGCAGATCATCAATTTGTACAAATTTATTTTATGGGCAATTCAGATGCGGAAATTGATAATCGTTGTGCTCACAATCCAACAGTGAAGAGAATCATTGTCCAAGAATTACAAATGTTCCTTCATCAGAATAACAATTTCGTAAACATGTTCAAAATAGCATTGGATCGGATGCCATCTGATAGACATAATAATATCATTCGAGTTGACAAAACACCTACCGGTAAACACACAAGGAGGTTAAATTCACCTACCATTGATGAAGTGGCTGTTGTCATTGTGGGAGAAAATTTACAATCTAGAGATATTGTGCTTCATCGTCGGAATAGTGATTTAAAACGTGTATCTGAAACACACAGGAGTTATGATGCACTACAATATCCTTTGATCTTCCGGCAGGGGGAAGATGGATATCATTTTAATATCAAAATGGTAAATCAAGTAACAGGTAAATAAATTGAACAAGATTAAATAATATTTTAAATTCAATTCATCTAAGTAACAATTTAAACATTTCTCATTTTTGATTGCAGGTGCTGAAACCAACAAAAAAGTTAGTGCTATGAATTTCTATTCATACAGACTCATGATCCGTCAGGGTGAAGTAAATCCTATTTTGATGTGTCAACGACTTTTTCATCAGTTTACAGTTGACATGTATGTCAAAATTGAGACTGAACGATTGACATACATCCGTTTGAACCAACGACGGATACGATCAGAGGAATACATTAATCTCCGCGATGCTATAAATGCCGATGGCAATGTGAATAATGTAGGAAGAATGACAATTTTGCCTGCCACTTATATAGGAAGCCCACGCCACATGCATGAATATGCTCAGGATGCTATGTAATATGTTAGGCATTATGGCCGCCCAGACTTATTTGTTACATTCACATGTAACCCAAAATGGTCCGAAATCGAGAAGGAATTACTACATAGCCAAACACCAGTTGGTAGACGTGACATAACTGCCAGAGTTTTTAAACAAAAATTAAAATCTCTCATGAATTTCTTAATAAAGCATTGTGTGTATGGCCGAGTACGTTGTTGGATGTACTCTGTAGAATGGCAAAAGCGTGGATTGCCACATGCGCACATTTTAGTCTGGTTAGTGGACAAAATAAGGCCGGTTGAGATTGATTCCATAATTTCAGCTGAAATTCCAGATGAAATAGTTGACCTAAAATTGCATGCAGTAGTTACCAAACACATGATACATGGACCTTGCGGACTTTTCAACTATAATTCACCCTGTATGGTCGACGGCAAGTGTTCCAAGCGATACCCAAGAGACCTGCTTGCTGAAACCAAAACGGGAAATGATGGATACCTATTGTATCGTTGGCGATCAGTTGCGGACAATGGGCGATCAGTAGTTTTGAAGGTAAGAGGACAAAATGTTGATGTAGACAATCGTTGGATTGTGCCATACTCGCCAATATTGTCCAAAGCTTTTGAGACTCACATCAATGTAGAATATTGTAACTCTGTGAAGTCGATAAAGTACATATGTAAATATGTAAACAAAGGTAGTGATATAGCTGTCTTCGGTGTAACCAATGCAAATGATGAAATATCACAGTACCAGATGGGTTGCTATGTAAGTAGCAACGAAGCAATTTGGCGTATATTTTCATTTGCGATCCATGAAAGACACCCTACAGTAGTCTATTTGGCAGTCCATTTAGAAAATGGTCAACGAGTTTATTTTAATGAATCTAATGCGGCAGACAGGGCGGCACATCCACTGTCGACAACATTAACAAGGTTCTTCACAGTCTGTCAAACTGATGATTTTGCTCACACTTTGCTGTATGCTGACATGCCACGCTATTACACATGGAACGCATCATCGAAATCGTTTCAGCGTTGAAAACAAGGAAAACAAGTTGAAGGACATCCAAATGTATTTGCTTCAGACGCTCTTGGTCGCTTCTACACAGTACATCCAAATAACGATAAATGTTATTATTTGCGGTTGTTGGTGAATGTTCGTGGTCCGACATCGTTTAAACTGAGAACAGTTAATGGACAGCTGTGTGTGACTTACCGTGAGGCATGTCAACTATTACATTTACTTGAGAACCATTCGCACTGGAATGATACGCTCAAGGATTCCGTAATATTTTCATCGCCGCATCAAATTCGTACATTGTTTGCGATTATCATATTGACATGTTTCCCTTCGAATCCAAAAGATTTGTGGGTGAAGTATAGAGATGACATGTCTGAGGATGTTTTGCATCGTGGGCGCCGTCAAACTTTGAATCCTACACTACAAATGACTGAAGAAATTTACAATGAGACATTGATCATGATAGAAGATATGTGTTTATTGATGGGAAATAAAGTATGGTCGTGTTTGGGAATGACAGCACCCAATCGTCATATGCACGATGCATTAAACCACGAGTTGCACAGAGAACAACAGTACGACATTGAAGCATTGGCCGAAACAGTTCGTACAAATGTTCCACAATTAAATCAACAACAAAGAATTGCGTACGACACATTGATAGAAGCTGTGAACAGTGGATCTGGTGGAATTTATTTCCTTGATGCTCTCGGAGGAACCGAAAAAACATTTTTAATTTCATTGCTTTTGGCGAGGATCCGATCGCGAAATGATGTTGCTCTAGCGTTGCTTTCATCTGGAATAGCAGCGACTCTGCTAGAAGGCGGGCGAACTGCACATTCTGCCTTGAAATTACCATTAAACATACAAATCACCGAAACACCAATTTGCAACATCGCCAAAAGTAGCGCAATGGCCAAGATCCTACAGGTATGCAAATTGATTGTTTGGGATGAATGCACAATGTCCCATAAGAGTTCACTTGAGGCACTGGACAGAACGTTGAAAGATCTTTGTGACAACCAAAATATTTTTGGTGGGGCCTTGATTCTGTTGTCAGGTGATTTTCGTCAGACTCTTCCAGTTATTCCCCGATCAACTACTGCTGATGAACTAAATGCATGCCTAAAATCATCGAATTTGTCGCAGTACGTAAAGACACTCCACTTAACAAATATCATGCGAGTATTTTTGTAACAAGATGAAACTGCAAATGTGTCTGCAAAGCAGTTGTTAGACATTGGAAATAATAAAGTTACAGTGGACACCTCGACCGGATTCATCATATTACCCACAGATTTTTGTCACATCACAGACTCAAAAGAGGAGCTTATTCAGCGTGTTTTCCCAGATATAGCGTAAACGTTCAATAACCATAATTGGCTGGGTGAACGGGCAATATTTGCGTCGAAAAATAAAGATGTGGAGGATCTCAATGCGACCATTCAGAATTTTCTTCCAGGACAGTTGGTTTCCTTCAAATCAGTCGACACCGTTATGAACCAGGATGACGTAGTCAACTATCCCACGGAGTTTTTAAATTCACTGGAATTGCCTGGATTACCACCTCACAATTTGCAGTTAAAAGTAGGATCAGTTGTCATCATGTTGCGTAACATTAATCAGCCTCGTCTATGCAATGGAACAAGACTGGCTGTGAAAAAGCTGATGAATAACGTCATTGAGGCAACAATCATAAAAGGAAAATACAAAAGAGAGGATGTCTCTATCCCGCGGATAGCCATGATTCCAACGGAGTTACCATTCGATTTTAAACGCTTACAATTTCCAGTACGTCTGGCCTTTGCGATGACCATAGGACCATCGCAAGGACAGTCGTTAGAAGTTTGTGGAGTTTCCCTGTTTCGCGCATGGACAATTATACGTCGCGTGTTCACGCGTCGGAAACTGTCTTCTTTGTTTATTTATGCACCACAAAACAAAACAAAAATATAGTTTAAGAGAAAGCTTTAAATTGGTTAACAGACTGTATCATAACAGTGTGTGTCTGTAAATATCAAATTTAAACCTTATAAATAGCCAGTATTTCAGGAAAAATCTGTTTTGTAAGTAAGCAACATGATGTGTCGAAAATAATAATAAAACTTCATGCTTTATTCAAAAAATGCTTTTTTTATTAAATACGGATTCGATTTGTTTGTTTTAAAATCATTTTATACAAAAGTTTAAGTCTTTTATTTATCGTTGAGGCAGTACGAAGTCAACCGGGTCAGCTAGTTTATTAATAAAAGTTTGGAGTTTCTATTTAGTATTGGCTTGAGTTGAATTAATCTGATTTTGGCGTGTTGTTTTTTAGTGTTTATGTGTTTTTCCAGTCCAGTTGTGTGTTTAGATTTAGTCCTAGGTATTTGATTGGATGATTTGATTGTGTCCAGTTTATTTGCCTGTTGTTTATTAGCATGTTTATGTATGTTGGGGAGCAGAAAATGGTCCTAATGAAAATATTTTTGCTTTTGATTTACTAGGCTTCAGTTTTATTTTCCATTTCATTGCCCATTAGTCTATTTTCTTTAAATGTTGTTAATTTTTTGTACTGCTATGTGTCAGCGTGCGGCTTGACATTCGCGGATGCGAATTGCTGGATTCGTGACGACCCGCGTGAGGCTTTTGGTCGTCTCAGCGATTTTGGCAGGGACGGACTGCATCTAAATTGGAAAAAATCTTGGAAGCTAGAGTAGGCGAGGTTCCTCAGCGGTGGTCCCAGCAGCGACAGTAAATTGTGGGTGGGGTGGAGCAACTGAGACAGTAGCGAGGGAGGGCCGAAATGAATAAATAAGGGCAACTGTGAAAGGAAACGACGAGGAGTATTCAACTCCAGAATTCATCGTCGGAGCACAGGCTGCGGCAACGGGCGTGAACGAGTCGACTGCGCAGGACTTCAGCGAAACAGAGACGGTGGCGGTGGTAACGGGCGGGAACGACTCGGCAGCGCGGGGCGAAGACGACGTTGAGATTACTGCTGAGCACGAGGACGACAGCGAGGCCGCAGAACGGCACGTGAACACCACGCCGGTGCGGTGCTCACGGAACAGGAAGACAAGCGACAGAGACGACGGCGGCGACGGCGGTGACGGTGGCGATGGTGGCGTCGGCGGCGATGGCGGAGAAGGCTTCGAGGGACGCGACTTCACGAGAATACATTCAGGTGAGGAAAGGGTTTTTAAGGTTGTTGCAGGTTAACTGTCGTAGCATAATCAATAAAGAAACACAGTTTTGGAATCTAGTTGATGTCTGTGATCCAGAAATAGTGATAGGGACTGAGTCATGGCTAACTGAGGAAATCGGGTCTTCTGAAATTTTTCATTCTCATTACAAGATCTTCAGGAGGGATAGAAATGGTAGAGGAGACGGAGTTTTTATTTGCGTCAAAGTAGGCATGGATATTAGATTAGATTGGGTCAGTACAGAGTTTGAAATGATGAGATTAGAAATAATAGACGGTGGCCGTGGTTCACTGCACTTGTGACGTTTAATAAACTGTAGATTCACAAACTTGAAGTCACCAATACAGCATAGATTCAAAATAAAGCGTCCTGAGCTGTGCGGAGCACGATGTGTACTGGTCGCTGGCTCAGTGGGGAATGTTTCCCTTTGGAATGCGTTTTGAGTGAATCCTTCTGGGAGGTGTTTATTGTGGAAACGAAAAGTCTTTTCATCCATCCATTTCAATACTGAAACGGGACCCGAGTATTGGGCGATGAACTCACCTGGCTTTAATTTATTTTCCCGCAATTTTTTAGGAACATTTTTTTTTGTTCAAACGTAATGTTTGAACACAATATGACCCCAGTTTTTTAAACTTCACAGCTAATAATGGGAAGATATAGTAATTGTCCATCCATAAAGTGTGGCCCTTATTTAGCAATGGCTGTACCAAAATTAAGACAATTTCTGTCGTTTTATCGCTATAAAGTATTCGAGTAATAATACTCTTGAATGTGTGTGCGATTCCGTCACTCGCAACTAGACCACTTTCCGTGCACCAATCGAGACGTCTCGGTCTCCTGAGGTGGCATTCGACGCGTAGGGAACTTAATTTGTTTTCGGAACCGCCTAGATGATTTAAAGAAATTTCCAAAAAACGCGTTTTTTCATGTTTTGGCACTGCAATCTTAGTGATAATAGCAGGAATTAAACCAACGCGTCCTAAATCGATATATGTAGGTGGCGTTGTTTAAACACATTACTGCGTGGTTATTTTTAGCCTACGACAAAACTTTCTACCGTAGAGATTTTAACACTAATTGTTGGCAACAGAACAATTTCAAATGAAATTCGTGCGGCAAAATTTGTTCTGAATTCGTAATATTCGTATTCATGCGTCATTTTTATATATTTGCAAATTACCTTGGAATATTAAATTTGAAGAACATCAAGTAAATATGACAAGAACTGTAAGTAATACTATAAAAGAGCTTTCTTAAGTGCGCAAATTCTTTTTATTTGACTTCCTACTTTACGTAAACACACAAATAGTAACTTTTTAACGTATTTTATGCGTATATATATATATATATATATATATATATATATATATATATATATATATATATATAGTGGCGACACCAAATTTCATTATATTAATTTAATATTAAGATAGTTTTCCCCACGGAAAGAAAGTAGGTCGCAAGACTGGGCTCTTATCACAAAGGATCCTTTTCAACGGGCCGACTGCCCGTCGCCAGCTGCCCCGCCCGCCCGCCAAATAGGGTACCGTTCGCAGCAGACTTATTTACAAGCCGCCCGCTCGGCGCTCGCGCGTCGCACGCCCCTCGTCGGCTGCCGATCCGCAGGGAAGACCTTTCCCCACTCCGCCTTCGGGGAGCCCCAGCGCACTTAGCAAAACAATGACCACCCGCGTCTTGGCCCAGAGAGAGATCCCGCTCGCCGCCATTGGCGACGTGCCCGCGCAAGGAATCTCCCTACAACACTTTCGGAAATCCAGAGGTATTGTTTATACCTCGCCCGTCGCCGGCTGCCGATCACGGCGCCGAAGAATAATGTTTCCGGAAACAAAGCCGCCTGAACACGTGTTCGGGCATCTGCAAGAGATGCTTCCAGAATTAGAGAGAGAGAGAGATCGCCCTGGAAAATTCCAGGAACAGTGCGTCCCGATTGGGTGACATAAAATTGCGACGCATATAGTTTCGGCCTATGAGACATCTCCCCGTGAGGGAAGGGGCAAAGCTAGGGGTCCTGAGACGTTTTCGGGAGGGGGGACCGAGGCGAGCTCGGCCGGGAGCTAAGTTGAGAAAAATATTACCCGACAGATATTACCAGACAGATTACACGAAAGATTGCATTAGAGATTGCATTACAGAACTTTGCCATCGATCACGACTGAGAGAAACATTACATTACTGATCGGAACCTGTTGGAGAAAAGACGTGGCTCTTAGCTAAGACTCAGTGGAGTGGATAACATTGTTAATTTCGGCTCGTAGGGCTGAACTTTGCCACCGAGCGCGATTTTTCACTGAACCTAAGGCCCGCGCAAACTACGCGTCAATATGCGTTCGCCGCATAGTGCCGTCTCGGGTCCATTCAAGTCCGCATTACGCCCGCCCGGCTCCCGTGTGTCCTCGAACCGACTCTGAGCCCTCCTGCCTTTGACGACTGCGAGAAACATCCACGCCAGCTGAGGAGAAGAGTTGAATGGGGAGTCGGTGATCTGATCACCGCCCCGCCGTCGTCGCACCACACCGCCAGCCCTTGCCAGAGCGAGGGTGAATCACGAGGACAGCCATCCAGCCGGTCTGCGGAGGCGCCGACAACCAGCGGTGATAATCTAGTATTTAACCGGAGATGAACTCTCTCCCCTGATTACGTCACGGGGTTCCCTCGCTGGGTATTCCGGCGAACGTTTTAGCGTTGCCGCGCTCAGGCAGTTTTTTATTACGTAATAAAGCATGAATTATTGTAGACCCCAATATTAATGTTAAGATGTTTCTTCCTAGCTATTAGAACCATAAGCTCATTGCGTAAAGTTGGTAGGAAGGCTTTGTCGCTCTCTTGCGACGTGTTACTTCCCTGGCAGATAATGTTGTCAGGAATAAATTAATTTTTGCCCAATTAATGAAATGATTCAATAGATATTTTCATAACCTCCCTTCTCTTCCATCCATTCATTATAGAAATGAACCGGCGACCCGACTGAGCTAAACGATGATTTCATTTCTAATAGAATTGCTGTAATTAGACAGGTTTCGCAGGTGGAGGATTGGTTACATATCTCTTTTAAGATAACCCTGCTGATCTCATATTTCGGGGAGACATTTCCAGAAGTCTGGCTTCTTATGACAGATGGTTTCATGGTCCAGAATATATGATCTAGCCGTTATTTCAGTGGAACTCTCTGCATGAGGTCGTAAACGCCTTGTTGAGTTACTGACTGCCTTGCTGATAACGTAATAATTACTACTTAATTCATACATTTTTATTACTACCCCTTGTGCGGAGGAGGAGTCAATTGTATTGACTCGGAACTTATCAGAACGTTCAATTCTTATCACAAGTTACTGCGAATAACATCATATTGCCCTCGATTTATCTATCAGTGTAGAAACATGACCTTATTACTCCCTAGGAAAACTGGCCCTCTCTCTACAACGGTGCTACGAAATGCACTTATATTACTTGTGAATGCAGATCAGAAAGAATCCTTTTCTGCTAATGTGCTGCTCTATCCAATAAAGGGATTGTTTGAAAATATTCAAACTTTTTAAATCTTCATCATTTTTTAGGCAAGGATGGTATCATTAGAGTAGGTGATAGATTAAGACATTCCTTAACGCCTAAGAGGTAAAACACCAAATTATTATCTCTCGCAAACATGCTTTTACAAGACCCCTCATTACCATGATTCACCTAACTTACTTGCATGCGGGATGTCAATTGGCAGAATAAATTGCTAGACAAAGATTTTGTATCCCTTCATTTCAAAGAACAGTAAACAATTTAATTCATTATTGCTCGTCTTGCATTCGATGGCGCGCAAAGCCAGCCTCCCAAACAATGGGTGGTTTCTCTCTTCGAGAACTGCGCAGTCAAAACAATTGGAGTTTACCTCAGTGAACTACTGGGGTCCATTTCTAACAAAACCAGTCATTGGTAGGTGCAGGGCACGATGTAAATCTTGGGTAGTGGCATTCGTCTGTCATGCCACAAAGGCTGTCTACTTAGACATAGTGGAAAACCTGACCACAAACGTATTTATAGCGGCCCTGAAAAGATTCGGGTCCCGCAGGGATTACGACAGAATTATTTATAGCGATAATGCTAAAACATTTGTGGAAGAAATAAAAACATTTGGCTGGACAATCAATGATTTTTAACACACAGCAGGAACACTTGATTGTCAAAAACTCCTCGCTGTGCATGGAGTAGAACGGCAGTTCTGCCCACCACGCTCTCCATTTCGTAATGGACTAGCAGAGGCGGCTGTAGGTTCCTTAAAATAACACTTAAAACGCCCTTTTCAACAAAATTGTATTTCAATTTCTAATTTGCATACTTTTCTGACACAGAACACATATTAAACTCATGACCCTTAATGATTTACTCTGAGAAGGGAACCGAAGCTTTAATAATAACTCCAAATCATTTAATATATGGAGACTCGCTCAACACACTGACTTTGATCAAGAATCAAAGCAGGGGTTATCAAGACCGCGACGTTATCACACTGTGAAAAGGCAATTGAAAATTATTTGGAAATTCTAGACTAGAAATTATCTTACCTCACTACAAATTTGCACAAAATGGAAACCTGTTTCTCCAGATCTCAAGGATGGGGAGCTGGTTATTTTAATTGAAGATCTCCTCCACCTTTCTTGAAAGTTGGAGTCATCATTCAGACTTTACCTGACTCTGCAGGCAGAACGGTACAGGACAAAACAGTGTCGGGCACGACCACAAGGCCGGTTCAAAAATTATATATTGTGACGTACCTGGTTATGCCGGTACTTTCACTGCAAGAAATTACTAAAGGAGGGTATCTTTTCCGTGAAAGGGTCCCTACGAGAAGTCGGTATAACATTAGGAAATTTAATTAGTAAATGAAATACAATTATGAACAGTATTTATTCACAAACCAAATTTGTTAATTACATGATTTAACAACAATTATACACTTTGCCTTGGTACCAAGATCAGGTGTAATACAAGTTTTATCATACCTTTGGGGCCCCAACCAATACCTTCGATGCTTGGATCACGGTTCGCGTCGGTAGGGGTCGCCGACCTTCGCAGCAGCTGGGCGTAGTCGGCGGCTGATGGTGTGGCGGTCGCCTCGGCTGGTGGTTTCTTGAATTCTTCCTGATTCAGCTCCTGATACCTCGGTGTCGCACCTCTCTCTAATTATCTTCCGTCGCTTGATTTAATTTCTTAACACGCGGCCACTGCACGTGCTGGCCTCAGTTTCACACCACACAGTTCCGGTATTGTTCATACCACGACAACTAATACAAGCGCGATTGATTGTCCTCTTGGCGCGGATCTCTCATCCTAATAACATTCCCGATCCCAACCTCACGTGTCTATTGTTTTGCTTTGGCTACTATTCTATAATACACACCGCGGCTCACGACGACTTCTCCGCAACTTTCGCCGGCCGGCAGCACGCCGGCCACGTCCTTCGGCGACGGCCGACTCGACCCAACTGACTCGTAACGGACAAAACTCCCTGTCGCTCCGTGCTCGGTTCTCAACCGTCGATTACGTTCCCACGGACGCCTCGCAGCGGCAACGGTGGCGGCGGCGGCGGCTGGCCCTCCTCACTGCTGTCCGTCGCGCTGGTCGTGCGTACCGCGCAGTCCAAAATAGATTCTAATTACTTATGCTAATGTTCTAATTAGTATAAGGAAACACAATGTGTTTCAATATCTTACCAAAGAAACTTTAATGTCGATTCTAGTATTCCCTCAGGAGGCACATCATTCTCAGATATTGCCACGAGCCTTGGCGTTTCCGGGGACCTTGGACTACCCGAGCCAACCACAATTTTCTATTTGCCATTTCCTTTGTTTTTCTTTCATGAAATCAAAACAGAATTATCCAAAACACTTTTTTACAGTGCTAATTTCATTTTTGCTATTCACCCCGCAGGGGGTCTATGACTCTTCTTTCTAGGAGTTAAAATGAGATATCCAATCATTTTAATGAAAATTAGGCTTATTGTTCTCTGCTGGTAGGATTGTTATATCCTGCCAGGAAAGCTCTGAATTGGGAAACCTTTCAGAATAACATGCTCTAGACGCCCTGTCCTGTGAAGCAAGAGTAGTGATGACCGAAGATCTAATTGTAATAAATTGAAAAACTCGCTTATTTGCACGCATACGCAAACTCAAATCCATAGATCGTCAGGCAAAGAAAGTTTCATCGTATCTCTCTGATCTCACAGATCAATCCTCAAAATCCTCAAAATGTGGATACATTACGAAATGACATTAACTGTGCACTGTCAGAATAATGGTTCGTTTCATAATTTATTTTATTTTGATAACCCTATTGCTCTACATGTGTTCTTAATTGCCGTTCTGCAAAAAAAATCTGTCGTTTTGAGTGTTTTCACCATACTGTCTGATTCAAGAAGAAGGTGGTCTCACAAACTATTTTGTATATAGAGTTGCTATTTATAAAGAATCATATGTAGCAAACTGCATTGATTAACAGTATCATAGGTACTGTGTTTGTTATTTTTTGACTCTTCATTCGTATTGTTGACATAACTCACTCCCAAATTCGACCTGATTTTGCTCATGGTGCATTTAGTCATCGACCAATAAATGTATTTAATTTCTTTTGAATTTTGATATTTTCTCCTTCGCATTGGAGGTTCACAGCACCAAACAATTTTTTTTAATTTTTGAATCACGAATTCGATCCGTGATACAAACTGTGGTAATTTTATCTTAACTCATTGTTTTTTCTTATGTTATCTCCTTATTTTTGAATTCTCGCCGTCGTATTGGCGGGACGGCACGGTCGTAAATGGGATTCGTGTCATGCATTCCTACAACGATCGTGTTTGTTACTTAGTCTGTTCTTTTTCTCCCTTTTAATTGCCAAGGTAATCAGTTTATTAATTCTCTACCTACAGGGCATGGGAACGCAATACCCTCTATATCAGGGTTCCTATCAAATCTCGCCTTTCGAATGCAAGTAAATAAGCATTCGGTTTAAACTAAAAGCATTCAAATCTTTATCTAGTCATTTCTTTGACAATCCACTTCCGGCCTTGGGCTGCTCTTACAATTATTTGTTAAAATCAGTGCCGACAACTGTATTATCACCCTGCGCCTCGCGGTTTGACCAAAAATGTTCAAAGCCGATAAATCGAAACAGGGTGTCACAATTCGCTGCCTACAGACAATGACAGTCGGTTCTACGGCGTCCTTGCCCTACGTCTCTTAGACGGTTCGATTCCTTTCGGGGGCGGGAATTTTGTCGCTACATGGGCGGCTAAATTAAAATTTGGCACCACGCTTCGAAACCCCAGTTTTTGCTCTTTGAAAGCATTTAAGAAGAAAATAACATACATGTCAAACTTGGCGCCTTCGACATTGGCCAAAACAATTAGCGAATTCTCTCTCAAATAGTGGAACATTCATTTGACACAAAACTCTTTGAAATCGATTTGCAACTGCTTTAACTGGTTAGAAAAATCACCAATAGATCGCACCACCTTCTGGGCTTCCGCGACGAAAGATTTACTCATTGTCAGATTTACCGGGATACAATTTTTATCACATCTGACGCGACGAGCTCGCATTGTTTGAAAATCAGAGGAGCCGCTAGTAGTTTCGTAGCGATCGTGCAGAAAATCTAATGTGGCGTCTTTTCCGATCAATAATTCACAGACGTGAACGGTTTGTAAATTATTGAGTATTTATTTGAAATATGCTCCAATACCTAAATACTATTTACAATAATTACAATAAACAAACCCGTTACCAGAAGGAATGTTCCTGGTCACCACAACCGCTGGCCTGATAATTTCTTATCTTGTTCAGTGTGATGTACCAGTCGCCCTACGTGAGCATACAAGCGAGTATGCCGCACCTCCCGTCTCGAAGTAGGACGCCGGCTTCAGTTCCCTGCCTCAGTAGCCTATGCATTGAAATGCAGCGCCGCGCACAACCCACACGACTTCCTACTGACGCGCCCAAGAATCAGGAGTTTAGGTCCGGGGTCCGTTTATATTACCTTCTGGGGCGGCTGACGGAACTGCGTCATCTCGCTATTTCCGCCGACGCGTTTCCACAGCCAGCATGTCAACGGGGTTCACAAGTTTGCATTTCATGTGCATGAAATGCACGTGGCTAATATTTTGTCACTTTTGTACAAGGCGACTGATATGACGCCACACTAAGTAAAACGTGTATTGGGCGCATGGAAAGTTTGATTCGGTACGTTGGCAATCAATTCCCACCCCATTTCTGCAGTCTCCGTGACCTCAAACTCCAAAACGCGGCAGGAAAGAGGCGTGCATAAGCGCCAAGCATGAAATTCGTAAGGAAATTCTTATTTCCAGAACTCTCTCGTCTGATGAGAACACAGATGGTGATACTCGTTGCAGTTTCTATTAATGCTCGCCTAACTCATCTAAGCAATTTCAGACTCAACAGGCGTGGTGGCTGCGTAGGTTGCGGCAATGCCGACAATTGCCACGCTAATTCGGAGACAGTAGAGACTGGTAGGACACGATTAGATGAACTTCGTTAGATCTGCAGTGTCACTTTCCACGTCACCCGCCAAGCTTCACAATGCCCTGGTAGGCATTAAAGACCCGTTACCATCTCTCCTGACGGCAGGTGAAGGTCCCTGCAGCTGTAGCAGAACGTGCACTATGTGATCGAAAGTATACGGACACGTGGCTGACTTACCAGTTCGTCGAGGCCTCCATCGGTAATGCTAGAATTCAATAGGGTGTTGGCCTTGATGACAGTTTCCACTCTCGCAGGTATGCTTTCAATCAGGTGCTAGAAGGTTTCTTGGGGAATGGCGGCCTATTATTTATGGAGTGCTGCACTGAGGAGAGGTATCGATGTGGGTCGGTGAGGCTTGGCACGAAGTCGGCTTTCCAAAACATCCGAAAGGTGTGTGATAAGATTCAAGTCAGAATTCTGTGTAGACCAGCCCATTACAGGGATGTTATTCTCGTGTAACCATTCCGCCACAGGCCTTCAAGCATGAACAGGTGCTTGATTGTGTTGAAAGATGCAATCGCCATCCCCCAATTGCTCTTCAGTTATACAGTGGGAAGCAAGAAGATGTTTAAAATATCACCGTAAGCCTGTGCCGCTATAGTAACACAGAAAACATCAAGAGGTGCAAACTCCTTCCATGAAAAACACGACCACACTATAACATCATTTTGGACGTGTCCAGATAATTTTAATCACACAGCGAGACCGGACGCACGGTGGCCGTAAAACTCAGAGAACATAGCACCCATTATAACAAGAACCACACCAACCGTTCGGCTATAGCGCACCACTTCGATATTACGGAACTTTGAAAAGACCCGGCTTCTGCACAAGGAAACTTGGTTCTGGCCTCGACGCAACAAAGAGGCACTGATCATCAATAGACGGCCGCACAACATCAACGCGGACGCAGTTCTTAATCTAAACCACGCCTGGAAACACCTATTACCACCAATCCGCGACTGTTCGGGGGCTGCTGAAAGTCATCCGGCTACGAGAACGGCTGGCGCGAGGCCCGGGTTGGACCAGACCGCCAGCCAATGAGAGGGACCCCTCCGCCAATCACGACGAAACTGCCCCACTCGAGCACCCAGGCCGGACAGTACATATACTGCATATTTATGCAACTCTGCCCCTGGGGATTCGCTCCGTGACCACCGCAGAGGACGGACGCATCTGAGAAGAGCTCCGGACGACACTAAACCAACAGTCCATTTCAGGACTCAAAGAGCATTGTGTAGCTGCCCTTCTAGGGCTGACATTGCCAGACAGCAAAGTCGACGCCCACGTCGTCTCCCGCGCTGCTATTTTCCACCCCTCACGGGGAGGAAAGTAGCGAGCGCGATAGAACCGCGGGGAGAGGAAAGTCAAGGGGAGCCGTTAAGTGACGCTTAAGCTCCCCGTCAACGGAGCGAATATGCTCAACATCTTCCCCTGCTTCCAGGAGGAAGACGGAGAGCGGAGCGACGCCGGCCACCTCGCCGCCCGCGCCTACAACGCCAGATGCGCCGCCCGCCGCAGCCACGACGCCACCCACAGCTGCTGCCGCCGCCGCCGGCGAGGAAGAAGAAGAAGACGGGTTCATGCTCCTCACACGACGCCGCCGACGCCCAGCCCCCATCTTTCTCTACGGGGTGACGGATATTTTCGGGCTCCTCGAGCGCTTGAGATCGGCTTGCGGCGACGCCGACATCACCGTGGAGGTGGCAGGCGACGCAGTAAAGATCCGGTGCGAGTCCCTCGAGGCGCATCGGGATGCTCTTGTCGCCGTAGACGAGAGAGCCGTGGAGTACCACACGTACTCCACGGGAAACGCGAAAGTTCTGAGGTATGTCCTGAGGGGCATACCTTTGGAGTTTTCGCTGCAAGGTTTACACGATAACCTTGCAAAAATTGGTTTTCAGGTGCAGAAGCTGGAGCGCCTGATCAGCCAGCGGCCGGGGAGAAGGGGCAGATCGCTGCCCCTTATCATCGCAACATTTGAAGACACGCAGCGCCACCGGGCGCTTCGTGAGGTAACAAACATCCGAGGGATCCGCGTGCGCGTGGAAATGTATCGTCCACCGCGTGACACGAAATTGCAAGCGCCGCACGCGCTGAAGCAAGAAGTGCGGGGAGCTGCACGACGCCGCGCAGTGCCCGCTGGGGGAAAATCCCTCAGTGGAAGAGCGCAAATGCGCTAATTGCAGCGGTGAACGTCACGGCGCTAAATACAAGGGTTGCCCCGAGTATAAGCGCCGTTGTTTCGGGGTAAACCAGACCCAGCAGCAACGGCAGGAGAGACTCCAGCGGGACCGCCAGCGACGCGCCCGCATCCAGGAGAGAAGAGCGGCCGACACGCAGTCGGAGGCGTCGCGCTCTCCCTCGCGGGAGCGCGAGCCTTCGCGCCGCCGCACCCCCACACCGCCACCGCGGCCTCAGCGTTCGCCAAGACGCGAACGCAAACGAGCACAGCAGAAGCAGCGACGCCAGGAGCGGACGTACTCCGACGCCCTGGGGCAACGCCCCCGCCCCACCCGGGAGCGCCAGCCGACGGCCTCCGACGCAGCTCGCGAGGAGCGCGATGCGCGCCTGGAGCGGAGTAGGCGGACGGCGGAGAGCGCATGCTTTCCAGGAAGCCAATAACGGTGCCGCCGCTTCAGACCAGCACAGGAGAGCTCGCAGAATCAAACGAAGCGAAAGCGGAACTCCTAGCTAATGTCTTAGAATCTCAGTTTCAGCCGGTCCAGGAGGCGCCGCCGATACCGCGCGTTGTCGACGTACAACAAACGGTAATGGCGGCCTTGCACGCCCCAGCCGACGAGCCGAGTTTCGCTACAGAGACTGAAATAAAAGCGGCCGTCTCGGAGCTGAAGACTGGAAAAGCTCCTGGCCCCGACGGCATCTCTAACGACGTCCTGAGAAAGCTGCCCCAGCAAGCCATAGTGTTTTTAGTCGCACTGTTTAATGCTATATTTGTGTTTCAGCATTTCCCGAGTCAGTGGAAACATGCACATATTTTAACTTTTCACAAGCAGGGGAAAAATCCGAAAAAGCCCGAGTCGTACAGGCACATTAGCCTATTAAACACGGTCGGGAAGCTTTGTGAAAAACTAATGCAAAACAGAATATTAAAATTTGTTTCAGAAAACGCACTATTAAATAAGGAGCAGTTCGGCTTTCGCGCAGGGCATAGCACAACGCATCAGCTTGTGCGAATCACGGACCGCATAAGACGCAACTTCAATGAGCGCCGATTCACAGGTGGAGTTTTCCTCGATGTTGCCAGCGCCTTTGATAAGGTCTGGCACGTCGGCCTCCACTACAAACTCCACTCCATGAACTTTCTTACATACCTTATACACCTAATTCACTCGTATCTAGCAAACAGAACGTTTCAAATGACGCTTCTGAATGCCAAATCCACCCGCCACGCCGTACGGGCCGGAGTGCCGCAAGGGAGCGTGATTGCTCCTACGCTCTTCAGCCTTTACGTGCGTGATATTCCCACCCACCCTCAAACAGAGCTCGCCTTGTATGCAGACGATACGGCTGTAATAGCCACGTCAAAAAATATCGGGCTTCTCCAGAAGTACTTGGATTAACATTTATTACAGATCCAGGAGTGGCTGAAACTGTGGCGGGTCAAAGTCAATGTGAGTAAGAGTGCAGCTGTACTCTTCACACGGAGACAGAGATTCACGCTGCCAAGGCCACTCGCGCTATGCGGAGACGCGATTAATTGGACAAAAAATGTCAAATATTTAGGAGTTACTTTAGACAGCTCTTTGACATTCAATCTGCACATCGCAAATGTGCGTCAGAAAGCGCGGCAGAACCGAGGCAGATTGCGAAGCTTGTTTCACAAGCGGAGCAAACTGTCAACGGCAAACTGCCTCACGCTTTATAAAGCAATAATTAGGCCGCAAGTAGACTATACGAGTGTCTCAGGGCCGCCCTCTGCGCCCCTAGATACACTCGTATAGAAACTCTACATCGCGAATCATCAATGCCACTGCTAAAAATTCATATCAAAATTATAGTTAAAAATTTTTTTGAAAAAGCAGCTGACTCGTAAAATGATCTCGTTTCCGCGATCGCCTCATACCAACCCGACCAAAGGGCGAAGTATAGGCGACCGAAGCACTTTCTGGAGTAAGAGCAATCTGAAACAGAGAAGTGAGACTGAAGCATGAACGTAGTATTTCAAAACACGCAATGCGCGCGCCGGTAGGCTGAAGTCATTTTTTGACCTTTTGTTTTTCTACATGTTACAGGATTGGCCATAGATGCCCGTAAGGGTAGGAATGGTCCCACCGCGGTGGCGTGAACGCGCATTGCACTTTTCGTGCGTTCACAAAACTGCACAAATGTACTGCTCTGCCCCTGACAGGTATCAGCTGTTGACGGTTATAGGGCGACGTATTGAGCGAGCAGCGCCCGTGCAGAGATCACGCTATCATCATTGCCACGCTTATTGAGCCAGCAGCGTACCGCAAGCTCTTTAAGTATTCATCTTAGTTTTCATAACTTTTCTAAACAGCGTAAGCTATCGAGCGGAGGCGCCTCCCACTTGATAACATCCCAAGGAGTCTGTTTCGTAGAATCCTTGCAGAGAGCAACCGCCGCTTCCCGGAGCAGAACAAACTACTTCTGGAGGAGTCGCGGCTCCAGCCGCTGCTGCCCTCGGAGTGGGAGATGTGAGATGAAGAAATGGCCGATGCGGGAAACTCCAACGCCAACGATGAGGTATCCCGACAAGCGCAGCGCAACCTCCGACGCTATCATGACTCCTCCCCCAACTCCTCGCCTGACCAACCATCCAATTTTTCTTGACGGATGACGGCTTCCGTTTGGTTACAAAAGGAGCCAAACCCCAATCTCCACACGAAAGCAAACCAATGGAATCTTTGAACCCCTTCAACCCTCTCTCCCAATTGGACCCCCAGCAAACTGACTCCGGAACTCCTGAAGAACCAAACAATTAATGAACCACTACCTGATCAATCATCCTCTCAACAAATGAAAAATCCTAATCCAAAAACAAAGGACGAATCGGACTCTTCAGAATCGACTTGAAACAATCCTTGACACAACAGAATTGATCAAGGAACTAAAGAACAACTGTAAATACTACCTGACAGCCAAGTATACTCGGAGAGAATTGGTAATCCAACCAATCACTGTGACTGCCCATGGGAAGATAATGGCAGACATCAAGAAAGTACTACGATACATTGACTACTTTAGAGTGACAATTCAAGACTACAAGAAGACAGAATACCCCAGTGCAGAAATTGCCAAAGACTGTACCACACGAAGGCCTATTGCAGGAGACAAGCGACTTGCGCGCTCTGCGCTGGTTCCTACCCAACTGAAGTCTGTCCCTCCCACACATCTGATAAACCATTCACCCCAATATGCATCAACTGCTCTCTAAACCACCCCGCCTACGACCCACAATGCCCCTTCACAGTTAAAGGCAGAGAACAACGACACGCACAGATGACCAAATCATTAAACTACCCACCGCCAACCAACTCACTCCGAAACGTCTCCCCCCCTAAGACCCCAAAATGAATCCTACGCTTCTGCCACCAACCTAAGCCAAACCCAACAACCCACAGCCCAACAACAAACTACTGAATCAACTACCCAAGACATAAAAGACCCCATCAATACCAAAAACCGACTGGAAGAAATTTAAACACATACTATCAAAGAAAATTCGCGTTCCCTCAGATATCCTGACCACCCAATCCATAGACAACTCCATAGATCACCTTACCTACCACATAAAACAATCATATCGGAAAACCACATCCTACTCCAGAAATACACACCCTACCCTCCCTGACGAAATCCTTACGAACATACGACATAAACGACCAATTCAACGACAATACTACAAATACAGACGAGACGACGACAAACGAGAATTAAAAAGAACACAATTTACTGAAACATCGCGAGACACAAGTATGACGACCTACTATCTGACAAAAGCAGCCTCAACAATATCCATAAAGTCATAAAGGCAATAAGGAACCATCCCACTCCCATTTCCCCTACCCTAACCACCAAGAATACGACTAGAACATTTCATAAACAAAACCCCCAAATCCAAATAAAAGTACCTACTGGACCTACCCACCTTGTCCGACACCTTTGTTTGACACGGTTGTCCGACACCTTGTCCGACAACCTTTGACCCCCAAACCATCACCAATACCTTCGCTCAATCCCTGGCCGAACACTTTCGCTCCCCCCAACATCCCAATCTCAGACAGTGTTCTTTGGAATTTCCTTGAAACTCCACCTCTACCAACCGATCAACAACAGACCTGGACGACTAACGACGCCGAAATTAAACAGATACTTAAGACGATAGACTGCAACAAATCGTCCAGACCCGACAGAGTCCTCCCATCTCAACTCACCCAGCTAACAAACAATGCAATAGACCTGATTACCCTAATCCTCAATTCCTGCCTAAGACTGTCCTACTTCCCCACCATCTGAAAGATCGCTCGCGTTATCATGATCCCAAACCTGGCAAGGATCATCGGCTCCCATCTAACCACCGTCCCATCAGCCTACTACCCATCCTTGGTAAGTTATTCGAAAATATACTTCTTCTTCGTCTAACACCTCTCCTCGATCTCATTATTACCTCCACACAATTTGGTTTCCGTGAAGGTCGCTTGGCGGCCCTCCAAACTTTAAACCTTTCCCTAGCCATCGCCACCCCACTACAAGATAGAAAAGAAATCCCTGCCATTTTCACAGACCTCACCCAAGCGTACGACACCGTCTCCCATCCAATCCTGCTCATGAAAATCCAACCCTATATTCCCGATCATATTCACACCTTACTACTAAGCTATTTAAAACATCGCTTCTTCCATATCAGACACCTATTAAAGACCTCTCCCAATTACCCAATCCAAGCCGGCGTCCCACAGGGCGCTGTGCTATCCCCAATCCTTTTTTCCAATTATGTAAATCACGTTCCACCAACACCAGGAGTACAAACTTTCCTTTACGCCGATGACCTTGCCTTGTTAGCTTCCTTCCGGTCCCTAAACAGATCCTTTTCCTACCTCCAAGAATCCCTAAACAACTTCCACCTCTGGGCTTCCCAAAACTCCATTATCATAAACCCATCGAAATCCCAAGCAATTCTGTTCTCCTATAAAACATACCCATCCCAACCCCCTCCCATTTCCATTGGAAATGAAAAAAATCCCTGGATACCAGAAATATCCTACCTTGGTATAACCTTCTCCCGCAGACTCCTTTGGTCCCACCACATTCACAAAATTACTGTCAAAGCAACCAGGATCACCAATACCTTATATCCCATCCCCTTATACCCACCAAGAGAAAAATCCAAACTTACCACTCCTATACCCCTCCATCCTAACATATGCCCATCCCACGCCACTTCGTTCTCTACATCCCACGCCAATCGCACCAAACTAACCCGCGTGGAAAACAACAACATCCACCTCATCTTCCGCCCACCCATGTACACCATTTACAACTCCATACGACTCCAAAACAAAATACCCCACATCCTCACACACCTCCACAACTCCGCAATAGCCCAAATCAAAAAATACATCAACAGTCCTCTATTCCGAAACCTAATCCTTCCTCACTACCACATCCTCAGAAACCCACCCCGACACACCGCGAAAAAACACACCTTAGACTTCCTCCAACTTCCCCCTCCTATCACCTAAGCCAGAGGACAAAAACAAACAACAACAAATTAAACCGACCGACAACGAATTGACAGAATGACTGACACGCTGTACATGTCATCGACAACAAAATACCGCCGCCTCCTTTAACTAAATCCTTGACTCTCACCCCACCCTATCCCCTCCCATCCCGGTCCTGCACCTTCCCTCCCCCGTCATCCACAACCTTAATAAAACAACCCCTCTCTCCATAGAAAAATTAACCCTTCCGCCAACAACCCAGACTCCCGATCCCCGTCCCGTACGGGAGAGAGGAGTCAAAAAAAAACTAAACAACCCACTGGAAGCGCACTTCGAAGAGACCCAGCAAGGGGTCAGGCGAACACGATTTGTACACCAAATGAGACGTTGAGACGTTGACGGTTTCATCTAATTGGGAGCTTGAACGCCCCCATAATGACATCACAATGGTGACGTTCAAGCTCGCGATTGGATGAATCTGTCAATAGCTGATACCTACCAGTGGCAGACTTGAGAAAATCTCAGAATAACACCGGATGCTCAGTGTCGCTGTTTCATTGCCCTGAGAAAGCCTGTGGCATGACAGGCGAAACGTGGGCCTCTCAGCCAATGACGCGGCATCTCCCGGACAGCCAAGAATTCACTTTCAAACTTCGCTATGCTAACTTTACTGACCTAGAGCAAATCCACTGGGAAAGGGAAAACTTCACTGTGCCTGTCCGTTGTCAAAAAGAGAATCTGTAGGGGGTCGACCTCACCCCACGGCTCAGCCAGCGCCGCAGGATCTCAACGCATCTTTCATGCGCCCCTTCCCCCCGCCCGACCCCTCGGCAAAGGCTGCGGAAAGACATGAGGGGCTCCCGCTCCCAGTAACACCACCGCCGCCGCCCCAGACGGAAACACCTCCCCTACCTCCAAGAGGAAGCGACGGCACCCTCGCTCCGTCTACTCTCAGCGCCCGAGAGAACCCCTCGGCGGCCAACGCCCCCATAGCCCACTCCCCATCCCTCGCAACAAAAGGCGGCGACAACACAGCAGTTTGCAAACCATCCCTGTCAACGACCCCGGCCGTCCCCGCAATTAAATTCACGATGGAAGCGTCTGCCGCTCGCCTCGCTCGAAATACAGACAAGAAGGCTATAGACAGAAAATGTTAACAGAAAATACAATTAAGTACGCATCTGAATTTAATGTTATCAGGCAAAGCGTCGGCTTGTTAAATAGGTTAAGATAGGTAAAAAATTAGATATTAAACACTGTTTCCTTCTCTACCGCAAAATCCGAAGAAACACGGCGTATGTATCGCTCACGACAATAAACGACCGCCTCGCCAAGGCTAGTGGCGGGAGAAAGTTTCGAAATAGACGGTGAAAAAGTGTAGTCTTCTTACATTACATAGGTGCTTCCTATGTTTGTACGTGTTTAAAAACCATATGTTCCCTTAAAACACCATATAATTTAACGTATTATCGTGTAAAAAGCAGATGGTGTAGGAAAGATATGAGAACTGTTTTTCGGACACGTTATGTGCACGTGTGGGAGTGTTCGCTTGCGGCGCTAACTTATTCAAAATACTCCCATTTTTGGCTTACTTTTTTACGGTAAAAATCCAGTTTATTTAACTAAGTTTTTTTAAATAGATATTAAAAAAAGACTTACTTCTCGTGCATATGAGCAGGATATCCATTTCTACAGAGTAGTAGAATTAAATTTACTGTTGTGGCAGTGCCAGAGTCAAGTTGGCACCGACATATTATCTTGGATTAACTCTTATTTGTTGGTACTAACAAACATTCTGGTGGAAAATAGGAACAAACGAGGTGCAAACCATTTAGAATGGTTTCAATGTCTGGCGGGGTGGTGAAGGGCATGATAAGATTAGCATGAACCTCCAGCCACCTCATTAAAATGTCGGTATCTTAACTATTTTTTGGTAGAAATGAATATTCTGGTAGAACAATCGGGTACAAACGATTGAGTATGGTTTCACATTTTTTACGTTAGATGCGACGAGCATGGTATTGGCGTTAGCGTGAGAATCCTGCTACCCCATTAAAATGGTGTTATTTTAATTAATTGTTCGGTACTAATGTATATTCTGGTGGAACAATCTGGTACAAACGATTAACAATGTTTCCACATTTTCACGAACATGACGGTGCCAGTGTGAAGTTGGCACCACTGCAATTGAAAGTGCTGTATCAAGTATGTGGTTTTGGTACAAACGATTGTTATCGTGGAACAAACTGGTACAAATGATTTCAGTGATTTTCACGGTGGTAGCGGTGCCAACTTAACGGACATTCTCCTCACACTTGGCGCTAAAACTCCATAAGTAGAGCAAACTATTTACACTTTAAGAGATGTTTTGTTAATAAAATATCATATATTAGTATACGAATTGTTATACGTTCATTTTTATATCTCCCTTGCTGTATGGTTCGGGGTGAAATGAATAACACATGGGGAAAATTTGAACCATATTTTGAAAAGCAAGTAATTTCACAATTTAATTTTTTCTTCATTTTGGTAAACGACCGATATCAAATACTGAAAATGAATTACATGACATTTAAGTCAAATGTTCTAGACTGTTAATCATTTCGTTTATATATTTTTGCGTTTGCTTCTTATTAAAAACTGTTAGATAATAGATAATTAAAATAACGATACATAAAAAATAACTTAGAGGAAGTCAATATGCGAGCACATTAGGTTATTTGGTTCTTTAATTTCACCTCTTAAACAGACTAGTTAGTTTAGAAAGTTAATAAATGAACCTTACAACTGTATCTGAGGATTCAATAAATAAGGAAGTGCGTTTTCTCCCATTTATATATCTAATAAAATATCGATATTAAAAAAAATAGCATGTAAAAATTGAGCAAGCTCACTCATTCACAGCATGTGTGTCAAAACGATTCAGATCTAAAATTGTGCCAAATAAAATACATGTTTATAAGAACTAAATAAAACATGATCTGGTAATATAATGATACTAGAGAAGTTTTTAGAAGTATTAGTTTTAATTATTGCCATTCGAACAGTGGAAAATATTAGCAGCACATATCGAATATATATAATTTTATATATAAAACTTAGTAGTCATGCTACTTTGAGGTTTGTGGGTCTGGCACTCATTGACCATCAAGCTCAAGAGATTTATTTATTGATACGGATAGCGTTGGATATGTAGCGTCTGTAGTGCAAATCGATCTTTGTCGATCATCGACGTTCTTCAGAATCAAAATCCACCAAAGCCTGGAGTTCATCGATCCGAGTAGCATTCTCAGCGAATGCTAGCCATCCCGTCCCGGTGGGTCTCTCTCCCGGCTGATTTCCTCTCCTCGCCTCCCTCCCCTTCACCTCCGTGGCAGTCGCAACCTTTGCGAGACGCGCGCGCACGTGTGCCTTTACGTAAAGAAATTCCTGGGCTTATCCGCGTCGCGGCCGCAGCTGAGCCTCCGCCTCCGCCACCGCAAATGTCCCCGTCACGTCCCCCACCGCCGCCGCCGCCGCCGCCGTCGTAGGTACGTGTTCGGAGAGAGCGGGCGGGCGGGCAGACAGGAGCCGCCTAGGGCAGCGGGACAGCGCGCGGGTGGCCGCCGCGCCGTTGCAGTTGCTCTGGCTGTGGATGTTGCGTCCAAATACGCATCCTGCTTGTATTGGGGGGGGGGGGCTTCTCTGTGATGGCCGTGTGGCTGAAAGAGAGACTGGATGGATATTTGAAGTTTATACTTGGTTTTTATTTCTTGGTGCGTGAGGCCGCGAAATGCCGTGAGATATTCCATCGTGAAGACACGCCCTCACGCGCCAAGAAATAAAAACCCAAGTATAATAACACAACGAAAGGGGTTGATAAAAATTCAATTGAGAAACTTTTATAAGAGGAACAAAAATGTTCTCGAGTCCACACGCACTATTATATACGTTAGCGCCATTTTATAGGAGAGGATACGCTGGAATTGATTGTGTATCCTTTCGCGAGGTTACGAAAACCCCCTAAACTTTACAGAAATTCAAAAGAAGTTAATTAAATAGTAGGTACAATCTAGTAATATAGATAAAAATGTCTGAATCCATCAATACATTTAATCTGAAATGTAGTCGTTGTAATGACTGTTAATTATGGGCATAAGTGGTGAACATTCGGAAAAACTGAAAAAGTACTATAATGGATACTTTTTACCTACGCTACGGCCAATTTTGTCTGTGTATGTATTTCAGACCAGTAATAGATATTACTGGTCTAAACTTCACGTTATATCACGAAGTGTGGTATTAGTATGTATCAGTGCCCTTGCTGCTGTCTCCTGGTTCCTAAAACATTAACTTTTATTGCTTTCTGACATATAGAATAGCTTTAACGGCCATGATTTCGCAGCCTCATAAAAATGAGGATCAAATCCCGGCACATTCGATCACAAATTCGCCATTCGAGCACATGTTCCGATGTAAGACGTTTAGGTGTTTCGTAAAGGAGGGGAGATTAGGTGAAGAGCAAGTTGGAAAGAAAACTCACTTCCAGAGAACAGTTCAAAAGGTAGCACCGCATGAAAGCCACATTCCACCAAGACCTTTGCCGGTTATTTATAAGATTGTCGCAATGTACGTTTAGAAAAAAGAACTATCTGATAATACGCATATAACAATTATAAGAAAACATCCAACTACAAAGCCTCAATATTTTTCATGAAAATCGTTGAAGTATTTTACTCGTCTATAACACTTTTTGTAGCAAAAATGCTCTTATATCAATCAATCAATTACTAATGAATACGATAATGAATGAATGAATGAATAAATAAATAAATAAATAAATAAATAAATAAATAAACAAATAAATAAATAAGTAAATAAATAAATAAGTAAATAAATAAATAAGTAAATAAATAAATATATATATATATATATATCAATTAATTAACGCATTTATATATGGAGTCGCAGTCTAACTACGGTAGTTTACTCATCAAATAAATAATCGAAGAATTAAAGCAATCGGAATTTTAAAAATTTGAGCTGAGAGCAGAGAATCGTAATGGTAGCCATACACGTTACGATACACTTGCGCAAGTTTAGACTTGTGCAAGTATATCTTAACGTGTGTTGGAAGATTTTCGCACTAATTTACAGACTTGTACAAGTTTAAAGATCGTTGCAAATTTCGATTGTAAAACTTGTGCAATGCTGCGTTTGCGCAAATTTACTTGAACGTCTGTGTCAGCACACGTCGCGTTTCAGTAGGAGACAAGCTGTTTTTGATAAGTGCGTACATCTTGCAGTCGAGAGATTTTCGAGGAATTCATTAATATAATTCATGACATATTTCATAAAATATTCATAATATATAATTCATTCATAGGTAGTTATGCCAGTCTTTGTGTGCAAATTTCAATTCAGTTAATAAATTGATGTGCGAATACTGCTCTCTTTTTCGTAGCCAGTCTTTACACCATATTGAACGATTTCCTTGAAGTCTTTTCAACTTTTTTGTAGTAAATATTAATCCAACTATGGCCAAAGCGTCATCCATCGCTGCACAATAAACCTGGACGCTCACTACAGAAATGGTACCGTTCAAGCATACTTGAGCCATCTGTGGTCATTTGGAAAATACGTATGTTTGCACAAGTTTAAGCTTCCGCAAGTATATTGTAACGTGTATGGCTACCAAATCTGTCTACGTTTTATATAGTATCGTAGGCTTTCACGGCCGGAGTCAATAGAAGGTAGATTTTCCGGGCTGGTAGGCCGTGGTCCAGTTGGCATAGTTGGGCCAAACGTTTCGTCCACGTTTGCGGTGGACATCTTCTACGTTTTGTTGGTGAAGTAAAATTCCTCCAATAACTGACGTGTGAAATTCCAACTTCCCAACCGTCCAGACAAACTTGGAGAACCTTCGATCCAGGGGAGGGGCGCCTTGACCAATCGCTACATTCAGAATCTTAGTGATATGATTGTGACCTTAGTGACCTAATGCAATTGGCGCAAAATACCATGGAGCAGGAAAGACGCTGTTCCTGAAGGCGGGGGACTCAATTGTTTACGTAAACGAGGCCAAAATATCGTCATCATTCGCTGCCGAAGGAGAGATTTTGCCTGCGCGTACGACATAACAAAAAAAATATTTCTGAGCGGGGGTTTTCCGTCCAGAATAATTGTCAATTGACCAGTAAATATTTAGATTTATCTATTTTTCGTGATCAGGGCCCGGCATTTAGGGATTTTCCCGACGTGTAGGAGAGAAAGTAAAAAAATCAAAAAATAATATGATGGAATTCGAAGGCAAGGACATGATTCGCTCAAAAAAATCATTGAAAACTTCCCTACAGGTCAAGTAAGAAACTTTAATTACCTTAGATATATAATACCGATCTTAAACAGAATGATATGAAAAAAAGAAAGATTTGTATATTTATTAAAAATTAACTATTTGATTTCAATCCAATTTTTGATTTGGAAATTGAAGACGCGTCAACAAGAAATGTATTAACATATTAATTAATAAAATGCATGCTTAGCATGTGCAATGGTAAAGGGGGTACATTAGGGTTTTTTAAAGAAATTAAGCATATTATTTTTAATCATTCAACTTAATCACTCACACGTAATTTCTTTAAGTTTATCAGCATAATATTTTTAAAATCTCAAACTTCTGGTGGGGACATGAATTAATTGCAATTTGTACATTTTCGTACTTCATCAAAACATTAAACATTACATTTATCGAAATGACGATATAATAGTCCGAAAATTGGTCAGTTTTATCGATATTTAAAATGTTTAAATGGTGAAAGCAATATCATTAGGTTATATTCACGTTTGTGTATTGGGATGCGGCCTCTTGGTAAAAAATAATTATTTGTCACGAATTTAATTTATAATGTTATTTTTAATGTGTTTTTGTTTTGCTTGCACTGTTAATATGCAGTGCAAGCAAATATGCATACAACAATACCTTCATAAGGGGGATAATAACATTTTAAATGTTTACCAGAATTTTGTTAAATCACAATTCCGTCTCACTAAATTTGTTCTTGAGATACGTAAATACACAATTTTAAAAGAAATATTCCTTAACCCCGTCCTTAAAGCGTACTCTAGGTATCTTAAATTTCGAGGCGTTTTAGATTAAGAAACGATTCATGATTTGAGCGGCATTCATTCAATGGCAATACTTTTTGCGGCAAGCGATTAGTTTCATCGGCAATTTTTTTAAAAATTTGTTAGTAAATAAACCTCCGTTTAATTTTCCTATCGAAGTCCGCGAACCAGAGTCATTGAAAAGTTCCAGAATACTGAACCCTTCCTTAGTTCAACGTGCCCTTGAGAAAAAAATATCATTGGCACTATTGCTTCTTGAGCCAGCCTTCCGAGCTTATATATTTTTGTAACCTGTTTCTTTGCTAGCTGATAAATATTGTGGCGAAACCGATTTCTTCATGCCAGGAAAATTAAATTAAACAAACAGATTCGGCCACCCTGAGTAATACTGGGAACAGATTGCGACATGGCCTCACGCGCGCAACTCTGCTTATCTGACAGCCGTCTCCGCCTCCGGCCCATTAAGAGAGTAGTTACAAGGGTCAGTCGGCGACAGATTTACTGTGGGGCACGTGTTCGCATGGCCAGCTGCACGAACCTTCGAGATTGCTTTTGAAATCGACAAATTCTTTCACGGACAACGCCCGTCCTGTGCGAGCATGTTCTGGAAGGGTAAAGAAAATTCTCGACGCTCACAGTTATGCAAAGAGTCGGAACTCCATTCACTACCCTTGTCACTATTGGTCGAAATAACGTAATGCGCCATTTCTTTCGGCCAATGGCGACGCAACTATCTTAAGGAGCCAGAACATGCGAGAAAACGAGTGGGGGGTAAGAGTTAACCTAATGCAATTTCGACTGACAAAATCTCAGAAAGTGCAGAGCATCAGACGGGGCCAGATCTTTTAGACGGGGAGCAGTCGGGAGAGAATCTTCTTTGGGGGGGGGGTAATTATTCATCGGGGAGAGACCAGTGTGTCTCTGAAAGACTTGTAATTTTTGTCGGAAGGAGCCTGAGTTCTAGGCTGAGGGCAGTTAGGAGAAAAACTTATCTGGGGTGGGATTAACCGGGCGAATGTGCCTATGTGGGATTTTATTATTTTGCTGCGAGTTTTGAGCACTGAGCCGGCTGCAGTAGATAGAGAAAATTCTCTGGGGTGGGAATTCGTCGTGAGGCGAATGCTTCTCCGAAGAAGTTGTAAACTGTCCGAAGTTGAGTCCGACAATTATTATCACGGAAATCAGAGAGACGCATGATCGACCACTACGTTCCTGAGATTGTGAACGCCCGGCCGCTCCAAGTCTACCAGTTTCTGCCAGTTCTCCCAGACGCAGACAACACTCCTAGACGCCGTCAACGCAGCTACGCGTCGCCACTCCTGTGGTGACGCCACGACCCGACCGCCAGCTGACGGCCCGGGGGGGCCATTGACCTGCCGCCGAACTTTTTCGAAGGACGGCAGCCGTTTCCTCGCCCCAGCCGCGCCCCTCTGTGAAGGTTGCCGCCGCCCTCTCGGCCGCAACGCGCCCGTTCCGGGCCCACAAAAACAAACTTTACCAAGGCAATATAATTCAGGGTATTCATCCCTGCGAAAATCCTGTAATGCGGTGTCGCGCTAAG
This sequence comes from Gryllus longicercus, assembly GCA_038098605.1. Classification (NCBI taxonomy): domain Eukaryota; kingdom Metazoa; phylum Arthropoda; class Insecta; order Orthoptera; family Gryllidae; genus Gryllus; species Gryllus longicercus. Next base: position 4,612,976 of record JAZDUA010000069.1, on the reverse strand, counting down.
ACACATTGATCTGTAACATTTGTTACCATTGTGATGCTAATTATAAGTCTTCCTAATTTCTAAGCTTTATACTGGCTACTAACTTTTCATCTTCTTATCTGTCCACCTATTTTTCAGATCTCCGATTCTATTTACATGTGTAACTTCCCTGGGGCATTTTGAATTATTTTGCCCAGGAATAAAAGTGATTTTACCAGTGATCAAAGTGTTTCTTTCATGTTACCAGTATTTGTTAACAATTCCTTCCATCACCGACTGAGCTATTTCAGGGCCGCTTACCGGGCGTTCTCTCACGAGACGACCGGGAGTGTTACAATATATAGAAATGAAAGTCGTACTATTGAATAGAGAAGATAAAAATAAATAATATAGCTTCTGTTAATATTCGCTAGTTTCTCTCGGTGTAATTAAATTTACCAGATAATTTGTTTATATACTAATAACATTTTAGTGAATTAAAATATTGAAATGCGAGTTTTAATGGCTGTTTAGAATAAAAATAAAAGTTTGAATATTTAAAAAAACTCATAGTTGCTGTAAGACAGACATTGTTACTGCAATGATCCCATGAAACTACGAATAAACGTTACAGCTTGTGTGTGTGTGTGTGTGTGTGTGTGTTTGTTTCTTTTACGAAGAAATTGTAAAGACGTTTACCGCCTGGAGGCGCTACCGAGGCCCCGATATCACATTCTGCCGTCGGCATTAAGCGTATGAAGCTTACAATCATTGCAAACCTCTCTTTTCAGTATACTTATGTGCGGAGAGCGAATAGATTGGGTACAAATATGGGGTGATTATGAGAAGCCAAGTTCTAATAAACAATTAAATATCACGAGAAAGGGAGTTGATAGCACCGATCAGTTTGCGGAATTTTATATTGCGTTTAAAAAGGATTTAGAGGAGACAATAAAAATTGTAACATTTGGAAATTTATAAACAATTTCTAACTTTTGCAATCTAAAGAAGGGAGAGTCTCCCGATGTCCCAGAGCCGAAATCCTCGAATTAACAATTTTACAACAATTTACAATTTAATAAACAAATTCAAGATATGCGCTAGAATGGCCAGAAAGGATCCGCAAATTGGAGAGAGAGAGAGAGAGAGAGAGAGAGAGAGAGAGCGAGAGAGAGAGAGAGAGCGAGAGCGAAAGAGCGAGAGAGAGAGAGAGAGAGAGCGAGAGAGAGAGAGGTGTAAGAGCAGGCTAAATCTCTCCTTCGGCAGGGAAATATGACTATATTTCCGCGTCATACGTAAACATTTATGCCCCCGCCCCCGGGAACAGCGTCTTTCCCGCCCCATGGTATTTTGCGCCAATCACATCAGGTCACTAAGGTTCTAACTGTAGGGATTAGTCAACGCGCCCCTCTCCCTAACCGAAAAGTGTCCAAGTTTGTGTGGACAGTTAAAAAGATAGAATTTCACCCGCCAGTTATTGTGGGGGTAACTTTACATGTTGTAGTGTAATTTTTACTTGTAGAATTGTAGCGGGTAAATAATTATTAATCATTTAAATATTTCTTTAAATAATATAGAAACAACTATTGAAAATATATATTACCCCTGGTGGAAGATTGTTCATTTTACATTCAGTTCAATATAAACTCTTTCTATTTGAAATGACAGCCTTTGCCAGTTCTTCTTCTCATTTACGAAGATATTTATAAAGATAAGTTTAAAATTGGCATTATTTGATTCTCGGTATGAATATATTATGTGCACAAAAAACATGAAATTAATGCAAAAACCTTCGCTAGCGCTTCGCTTGAGGCGGTGTTGGTCTATAAAGGTAATTTGAGACAGTTGAATATTCTGAAAATGTCTGCCCTTGTTTAACTTAATATTAATTAACTTAATGTTACAAATTGTAATTTAGATACATTAGGTTCGAATACATATCAATATTAAGTAACAAAGTAAATGCATATTATGTGAGAGTTACAAATATTGCGAGGTAGAACATGATTTCTTGTAACCATGTGCTCGAAGAACAAAGTAATGGAGATGATTAATTTGCTAGATTTATTCTTTTGAAATTTTCATTCAGAGCATAGAGACCATTCTAATTTCTAAGGTTTCTAAGATTTATCTTTATGAATACTCGAACGGTGTTGCCGACTTTTATTTTTATTTTAATTATTATTTAACATTGTAGAATTCACGACTATTAATGAAATAAGGGATGTAGATCACGGAATTGGTCAACTATGAACAATGAAACGATTGGTTTGCCAACGTTTTGGAATTTTTTAATTCCTTCATCAGGGCTAGAGAACAAAAACAAACACCAAGGCATGTAAACATCGAACTAAAAATTAACAAACCACAATATTATGATATCAAAATAAACAAAATCAAATAGTATAAAATGTATACATTTTACTAATATAATAGAAGGTCAAAGCTAGCAACCAAACCAACTCCATATCCATAGCATCCAACCAACACATATGTCCATCCCGAGACAAGTCTGTATCGGCTACGACCCAAACATGAGAATGTGTAGTGTCAGGACCACGTGCTGTACCCACTCCATGCCAAGAAAAATCATGCGTATCCGGTCGTCCACATATTGAAATAACAATATAACCAGACAACTCAATACTGAGGAATAATGGTATAATGGCGCCCATTTAAATATTTGTTGACCAAATTTATTATTTTATTGAGAATTATACTATGAAAAGAAAATGAAAATAATATATTGTGATGTTACGTACATCCGGTCTTTTTTTAAATTCATTAGGCCAGTTTTAATTAATGACACATTGATAATAATCAGATGAATGCCTACTAGACATTTGCAATATGTAAATATATTTAAGATTCATCAAGTGTAATATAAATTATGAATGAAAACCTTGACCACGATTGCCAACCATATGAAAAACGAAAAAAAAACATAATGTAAAGTGGGCATACGGAACCATAATACTATTTAAACAATAAATATAAAACATCTAGTACGCTAACCACATTATTGAGTCTAAAATAAATTATCAAGTTTCCAACAGTATTAAATTGTTAACATTATAAAAATTGGAGATTATCATGTAGCTATTGCAGATTTTATGTACTAGACTTAATTCGACAGTGAATTTGTAAGTGAAATGAATATTCACAATTTAAATACAATATGGAATATAATAACCAAGCACAAACTTATAAGTGACAAAGTATCAGAAAAATTAAATTTGCAATCAATTGAAATATTACACTTTGAAACATTAGAAGCAACAGATTCTGTACACACACTGGAGTTAAAATGGTAGAATTAAGATCAGGTTGTCAACCAACCAACATTGAATGCAGATGTGAGATACCGTATTTCACAAAATTTAGTTGAAAAGAGTAGAAATTAAATCTCATGTTTCTTCCAGTGTTATATAATTTTCATTATAACATTGTACGCAGTTAATAAGATCGCTGGTGAGACTGATACTTCTAATAATTAAGTAAATAAAAGGTTTTGTCCAGTTTCAAAAGTATATTTTAACGTAAGATCCCTTCGATACCGTAACATCATCAGTGCTATCTGAAAAATTACAGGAATACATATATATGAATTATACAAATTTTTTACAAAAATTATACACAAAAGATAACAGTATGAGGAAGTTAGAAGCGTAAGCAACCTGGATCGTACCTTGCAGACTCTGGGCGGAAAACAAATTTCTGCGGTTTATTTTGGAGAGCGGTTCTTTTTAAGAGGACAAACGGTCGATCGGAAGCGAGTGGGGGTGGGGGCGGGGCGGGGCGGCCGATGGGTCGAGAGAGTCGAGTGTAACGTATTAGCCAGCGTGCCTCGTGGCATCTATTTGGGGACGCTTGGTAAGGGAATAGTAAGAGGAAACTCCTCGCCACAGGAAGGAGAGAAGAGTTTTTCCTTAAAGCAAGAACGCGGAAACGGGAGACACCAAGCTTTGGGGTCTTCCGGTCTTAAGAAACTCTTAATAGTTAGCATTAGAACCGCGATGGGGGTGGCGTGACGTAGTAGGTCACGTGGGCCTCGACTATATAACGGAGTGTACAGAGCCAGTGGGTGGGTTCTAGAAACAATGGGAGAACCTCGTGCAGTTGCACAAAACTTGGCGCCAAGACGGTGCTGCGGCGGGCAGGGCTCGCGATGCAAGTCGCGTGTTGACGAGCCTGTGGAGGACTTTGTGTCCTTGAGTGACTGCGGTCACGTGGGAGTGATGCTTGTGCGTGCTCCGAGGTGAGGAGTGGTTGAGTGCCACGATTCAAGCCGTTTCTCAATCGGATAAGATCGCTCCTGCGATCGAGGCAATCCATCAGTTGGTACGCCAGTACGGACTTTGTGTCCCAGTGTGACATCCGGTCACGGAAGCTAGGCTTTGTGCGCGTTTCAAAAGTAGGAGTGGCGAATGCCACAATCGAAACCGATCATCAATCGGGTTTGGATCGCTCCCGCGATCAGGGGATAGTAGGTCTATCAGAGCTAGGGTGTAAGAAGGAAATTAATTGTATATATTTGTTGTGTTTTCTTTGTAAATAAATATATTTGTTATATGAAAGCTCTGTGTCTGTTCGCTGTGAGTATTCATGACGTCACACGAGGCTGATGGAGGCGTGAGGAGGGGGCGGGCAGGCGAAGACGGGTGCAGTTAGGGGTGTACAAATTTGGCTAATTTTAGTAGAGGTGACGAGAGTTCAGGGATTTGCTGGATACGGCAAGTCATGTTCTGGTTTTGCAGGTGGTTATGTATATGAAGAGATTCTAGTATTATTCTGTACCAGTACCTATTTTCAATTTCCAGAGTACGGAAGTTGGTCGAGTGTTTGTTCAGATTTAAGTTATCAGCAAAGTATGAGACTGTGCTGTTTTTTCATGCTAGTTCGTTTTCTTTGATCCGTTGTGTGAATTTTCGGCGAGTTCGTCCAATGTACATGGCATTGCAGTTGTTGCAAGTGAGAGCATCCGTACCTCGCATAAGGAGGTACGTGATATTGAATCTTTAGTTTTGGCTCGGGTTTTTTGTAATGTATTAGTGTTGTGGAAGGTAGTTTTTAGACCGAATTTATAGTGTGGTGGCTATTTTAAGACAAAGGGGTCCTGCATAATGTATAGGGGTCCTACATAGCAGGGCCGGATTTAAGTAGTGCGGGGCCCCAAGCACAAAATTGTGTTGCCCCCCGAAAAAAGCTCCATCTTTATTAAATAAAAAATGTATTATAGTCCAAGTACTTTCTGTACAGATACAAATGAAAACTAATATTTTTTTATAGAAATTTTTACTTGTGTTACATTTTTTACATTAAATACATTTTACATAATTCTTTTTTTGCTCTTCACTGCAGAAAATTGGTCGATGATGTCTTCAAAATGAAGATTTCTCAGCTTATCACGCTCCATACTCAGGATACTTAGGCCTACTAAATTTTCTTGAGACATAGTCGTACGTAGATAGTTTTTTATCCGCTTCAGTTTACTGAATGACCGTTCTCCAGTACAGTTTGATATCATCAAGCACAAGTTCATTCGTAACGTCGTTTCCACGTTAGGAAATGCTTCGGAAATGTTTTCTTCCAATATTAAGTGGTGTAGTTCTTCGTGATTGAAACTGGTATTCGGATGCGTGTCCTTCACGTACGTAAAGAAATTTAAAAGCTCAGCAGTAAAATCTTCATTCAGATCTTCCGGATATGTACTGAGTAGCTGATTTACGATGCATCTCACAACAGATTCTTCTGCTTTCAAGTCTGTCAAAAAGGAAAACTTTTCCGAAATACTGTTATAGTCTGGAGATCGCGTTTCCAAGTTTACCAATAGCGAATCTAAGATCGGAATAAAAGATGTGATTCGAAAGTTTTCTTTAGGTGTTAGATTTTCAATTGCATCAGATGCATTGCCATCATTCACTTGTCTCTTCCTTGTTTTTTCTACTTGTTGCATCTTTGTAGTCTACATTCGGTAAGGCTTCTACTGCTTTTTGTTCGATGTACTCAAATTGGTTTCGAGTGTCTTGTACGAATGTTATAAGTGTGGAGTACAGATTCGAACATGTAGTGATGGACGTCATCGGGTCTTGAAGAGTTTTAGATACCTTATGGAATTCATTTAAAATGTATTTCCAGAGCTTTATCATAAAAACAAATTCCAAAGATTCCATTTTACTAGCAATAGAAGAAGCTGCAAGTCTCGTGTCTCCTTTCTCTTCTTTATTTTCAAAAATACTTTGTAACGTATCGACAATATCATCGAAACTCTGGTCAATAGCTGAAACAGCTTCCGAATGGCAATTCCATCTGGTGTCAGACAGACGTTTCAGCTTTAACACCTTTACTCCTATAGAATCCTCAAGAAGTGCCCAACGATGTGTAGATGCCGAAAAGAATGTGTAAGCTTCTTGAACGGTAGAGAAAAAATTCACTGCTTCCAAGCATGAATCAACTGCAGCACGCCCAACCAAATTTAACGAATGAGCCGAGCAGGGAATGTAAATGGCATACTTGTTTATTTCGCAAAGTTTTGCCTGCATACCTTTGTATCGTCCTGACATGTTCGCTGCGTTGTCATATGACTGTCCTCTACAATTCTTAAAATTGATTCCATATTTTTCTAAATAATTTAATGTTGTATTCGCTATGTTAAAAACCTCTCAACCGGTTGTGACCCAACCCAAGTGACACATATCGAATAATAACCGTAAGTTGATCAGCATGCGACAAGTCTGGCGTCGAATCAACTGACAGACTAAAGTACCGTGCTAGCTTAATATCTTCAAAAATTGATTGTCAAAGTTTTTGAGCCATTAGAAAGAGAGATGGATAATCTCGTTGCAAATATTTTTGGGTAAATAAGACGTGTTTCCCGATCCGCAATTGTGGTACTGCTCGATATGATGTTGTAGAAAAGGATCAAAATTTGCTATTAACTCCAGCAATCCAAGATAGTTGCCATTATCTGGTGAGCCAAATGTTTCAGTACTGCCACGAAAAGCTAAACCTCTCTCCGATAATGTACAAATAACGGCTATTACTCTAAGCAAAACTTGTCTCCAGTAATTTTTTCTCATTCAATCTGTGAAGAAAGGTGAGAATCCAAGTTTGCTTTTCGATGTCGATGTAAAAATGACAATACGGCTCTTCTATGTTGCTCCGAATTTTCATGAGATTGTATATTTCCGCCAATAGTTGAATCCACACCCTGTTAATATATTGGTGTTTGGAAAGAATATCTTGCATACAAAGCAGTACACGCGACCAGTTGTTGGAGAATATACAAGCCATGTTCTTTTGACAGTTTCTCCATTTGCCTTCGTACTGACGAACATACTCTTTGTACAATAGCGTTTAGTATTTTGATAAACTCGTTCAGAATTCTCAATTGGTCCTTCCGAATGCGAACAATCTGCTGGACCTTTTTTTATCCAATACTTAATATCAGACACAGACAGTTTAGTCCAAAGACCAATATCGTTACACGTAATATTGCAGTATTGTTTATCGATGTTGGATGCAATCTTCGTATTTTCTGAATCAATGAGAGTCAGAACTTGGACATTTTCAATTCCCTTGAAATCATTGTTTAATGTCATATGACACGAAGATTCGAAACCATTATTAGAGATATTCGTTGCTTCTGAAGAACAAGGATAGCTAATCTCGACGTTCATCTCTTCAGTTGGTTTTTCTCCCCCCAAAAAAACTCGTGATTTTTGGAAGTTTCTTCCATCGTTCTTCATCTTTTTTCTTTTTACGCTTTTCCCTTCCACTAGTATAAGACTTCTTCATTTTATCTATAATAATAAAATATAAGATAACGCGATAATTAAAATATTTTAGTTATTATTTCTATAAAATTAGCCAATTAACAAAATATTGCATTCTTAAAATAATCATTCCCTAAGCAAAAAGTTTAGCTATGGTAGAAACAATATTAAATGTAGAAGAATTTAAAAATTAAACAAACGAATAATGCTTAAATATATCCAAAATATTTGTAAAGCGATATTCCACATGAATAAACAAGTCTCAAAATTTTTAAAATGTATTAATGAATATAGTTTTTGAATTAGATATTTAAAACGTTTGTTTCAAAAATGTTTTATAATTGTATAATAATTATAAGTTTACTAATACATGTATTTATTTAAATACAACAATTTGCTCCTAGAAAATCGCAAGTTATATACCACTGTATAAAAAATAAAATAATTACATTTTGATTGAAGATAAGAATCCGGATGACTCCTAATATAGTCAAATTTCTGAAAAATTAAGACAAAAATCTTAATAATATGGCAAATTTTAAGGCAAAAACTTACTAATTGTAATCAAATGATGAAGTTTAGTCTTCTCGCCTTCTATTTCGCAAATCTTTTGATAATGTTGTCTACATTTACACTTACAATTAATACACAATACGCAATTTCATGAAATTATTTGTTTAAAATAATAAATTTATTTATTATGTAAATTTCTATTTGGTCTATATAGGGCTCCTCTTTTGTCCTGAGGGCCCCCATAGCTGTTAATTTGAGCATGAAAAATTTTGAGGTTTGCATAAAAAATTTACATATTCAGTTATAAGTAAAGGAAATAAAGTATAGTTAATATTAGACTAATATAACATGTAATAAATATTTTTAAAAAATGTTTTGAAATTGTACATTTTGTTACACAGTAGACTACTTGATTAACAATTATTTCACAGACAAAAAAAATATTGTATGCGTATTTTTCCGAAACGCGGGGCCCCTGGTGAATGGGGGGCCCCAAGCAACTGCTTGTTTTGCTTGTAGGTAAATCCGGCCCTGCTACATACAGAGGTACGTTGTTGTAGTCTTGTCAATTGGTGTGTGAGTGGTGTGTTTGCGGATGTTGAATGTGTAAGGTTTTTTTGGATGATTAATTTGTCAATGAAATTACAGTCGCAATCATTCATACGTGCTATATGGTTCATAGTATATATGTTTCTTTTTATGTGTTTTCAAGAGACATGCGTATTGAAATTAACCGATGTACCTAGGAATGAAAGGCTGCGTGTTTGTGTGTGGGAGGCTGTTGTGAAGCGATGTGTATGATTGTGTCCGCGTGGGAGGATTTTCTGAATATGTTGAATTCATGATTGTGCTGTACTAGCACGATCGTGAAATCAAGGTAGTTAATAGATTTGTGTTCGTTTTCTATTTCATTGTGAATTTTTTGTTGGGGTGTAAGGAGTTGATGTATTGTGTAAAAATATCCAGTTGTCTGGTGGTGCCTGTCCATGGCGACAACACGCCGTCTACGTATCTATACCAGTAAATGATATGTTTAAAAAGTGAATGTCCAGAAGCACACAACGTATTTTTCCAGTTGTCCATAAATATTTCAGCTTAATAAGGTGAGAGAGGTGAACCCATGGGCAATCCAGAATCTTGGGTGCAAAATATGTCATTAAATTTGAAATAGTTCACATCTATGCAACAGTAAATGAGATTAAACAGTTGAGTTTTGATGAGTACGGCACATGGTGATTTGTCAATTAGCACACTGGTAAATAGGTTTATCTCATCAAAAGAAACAAGTTTAGTGTTTGTAGGGTCTTGGAAATCCTGATCATTGATGAGATAGGGCTGTTGAGTATTGTATGCCGAGTTGTGTAACTGACGTGTTGTTTCAAATCTTAGTTCTGTTCGTATGCAATTCTGTTTGTGTATGATACCACAGGTCTGATTGGGAGTGTGTTAGTGTATGATACCACAGGCCTAATTGGGAGGGTAGATTTGTAGATCTTGGTAAAGGTGGAGGGAGTGGATTGCGGGGCGATTGATTCTGCGAGTTCTTGTTTTAAGGAAGTGTGGTGTTTGTGGGTAGGGTCGTTTTTAAGGAGTGAGATACCGTTGTTGCCAGTGATAAAATCTTGTAAATTTTTGTTATAATTTTGCTTGTCATGCAGTTGTGAAATAATTACTGCACAAAACAATATCACCACTGCACAAACAAGTTCTTGAAAGTGAACATGATCAATTGAATTCAAGAGTAACACAATTGCATATCCATACAAAAGTGATTGGCGATGAAGCTAAAAAAACACATTTTAATACGAGAACTCGATAGAGCATGCAGACCTTAAGGATAGAATTCAGATAATATCGTAACTGAACAAGGATTTACCCATAAATAATAAAGAATAATTCTTAATTTAAATAAAATATTGATCACAACCCATATAACATATATAAGTGACATGGTAAGGATCAGGATACCACCAAATTGGATCCAGTGAGTTAAACCATATAATCTGCGATAGTGTTTGGGAGTGGTGACAACAAACATAATAAACAATTAACAAATCAACCGATAACGGATGATATTAATAAAACTATTTGGAGTTATCACTATCACAACAAATACATACAAGGCCATATTCTATACAAGGAAACGTCAAGAATTAAGGCATGAGTATTACATATATACTGGTAGGATGTGTGTTCTGTAAGTAAAAGGACAATGGCAGAAAAGGCAGGAGGCAAACAAAAAACATACAATAAAGTAATACTGTGTTAATAATATTGAAATAGAACCTGTTGAGATTTTCCACATCATTTTCTTCTTGCATGTTGAGATTCTATTGATATGTATCATTTATTTAAACAGCCTTTTGTTCTAATAGATTCTTTTTCAACAATGCGGATGTTATTGAAATTGAAAATATGTTTGGTTTATATGGTATGTTGTACAAGAGCACACATAGGGGAGTCTTTTTTAATGTCATATTGATGCTTGTATAACCTTTTCTTAAAATATTGTTCAGTTTGATCTGTGTATTGTACATCACACCCACCACAGGGCACCGAATCTATTATATATATATATATATATATATATATATATATATATATATATATATATATATATATAAAAGAAAGTCGTGTTAGTTACACCACTTATAACTCAAGAACGGCAGAACAGATTTGGCTGAAAATTGGTAGGGAGGTAGCTTAGAGCCAGGAGACGGACATAGGATACTTTTTATCCCGTTCGACAGCGTTCCCGTGTGACTTGACATGAAACGTCAGTCACTATAAAACGTGGTATAACAAAAAAGAATCAGACTTGGAATAACAAAACGCAAATGACAGCTATTCAGTCTGACGTAAAATGACAGCTATGTAATGACGTATGGATGACAATTTGATATTTGTAAGAAATCAATATTAAAACTTTTTCTATTAAATAAATAATTAACAAGTGGATTGAAGTGAAGTGAAGTTTAATTAATAATGCCGCGACCAAGACGATCGAATCTTTCCCGACAAAGCCGTAATGCAAGAAGAATACAAAATACTGCAAATGAAAGGACTGAAGAAGAACAAGAAATTGCACGTGAACAGCGCCGTGATAGTATGGCTCGACTTCGTGCTTCTCAATCACGAGAGCAAAGTGAAGCAGCCCGTGAAACAGCTCGGTTGGCAATGCAGAATCGTCGAGCGAACAACAGAAGACAACAAATAGATAATTTGCGACGCAGAACAAGATATTTAGCTGATTTGAATCGAGCAGCGTTTCGATACGATTGCAGCAATGATTACAGCTTGCATCCTAGCGTTTGCATTGGGCAAATGGACGTTGTTTGCGAGTATTGTGGTGCATTAAAGTTTTCCGGAGAAACGCCTGGATTATGCTGCCTTAATGGTAAAGTGAAATTGCCAGTGTTGACTCCGCCACATGAGCCATTGTATTCATTGCTTTGTGGCGCAACACAAGAATCACGCCACTTTCTTGCAAATACTCGAAAATACAATAGTTGTTTCCAAATGACGTCATTTGGGGCAGACATTATCGAAGAAGGAGGATTTAATCCGACATTTAAGGTATTTATTTTTGTATTTACATAGAATGTAGTTAAAGAATAACTTAATTTATCTATTGGTATGTATTATATTTGCTAATACTGAACTCTACTCTCCCACAGAAAAAGTGTTTATAACCCAGTTAATACTGTCTGGTTTTTATTTTGTAGATACAAGGACAGATTCACCATCGAATTGGATCATTACTACCTTTCGAAGATACACAGAATAAATTTTTACAAATATATTTCATGGGCAACATGGAAGAACAACTTGATCGACGCCTAGGGATCAATGCAGGAATGAAGCGAGCAATTATTCAAGACTTGCAGTGTCTGCTTCATGAACATCATGCGTTGGTCAGGTTGTTTAAGAGTGCTTTAGAGCGCATGCCAAATGATGACTATAAAGTTGTCATCAAAGCAGATAAACGACCATCTGGAACACACGAACGCACATTTAATGCTCCAACAGTAGACGAAGTTGCCATCCTGATTGTTGGTGAACAATTGGAAAAACGCGATATTGTGCTTACACGTCGCGATACTGGGCAACTGCAACAAATATCTGAAACTCATCGATCATATGACGCATTGCAATACCCACTGATGTTTTGGCAAGGAGAAGATGGATATTATTTTAATATTAAAATGATAAATCCATTGAATGGTAAAGTATCAGTATCTTAATAATGGTTAATGTCTGTATTATTTGTCTTTGAAATGGTTAATTATCAAATTTTTAATTTCAGGTGAAGAAACTACAAAGAAAGCTAGCTCAATGAATTATTATGCATATCGTTTGATGATTCGTCAAAATGCTGACAACTATTTGCTGCGGTTTCGTCGATTGTTTCAGCAGTATTGTGTTGACATGTATGTAAAAATAGAAACGGAACGTTTAACATTTATTAGGTTGAACCAAGCCAAACTGCGTTCTGAGGAGTACATCCATTTACGTGATGCAGTTAGTACTGAAGGAAATGCAGCTAATATTGGTCGATTAACTATTCTGCCGGCGACGTACATTGGTAGCCCACGTCATATGCATGAATATGCACAAGATGCAATGACATATGTTCGTCATTACGGCCGGCCAGATCTCTTTATTACTTTTACCTGTAATCCAAAATGGATAGAAATTACTCAATTGCTGCTTCCCGGACAAACATCAAATGATAGACACGACATCACAGCACGTATATTCAGGCAAAAAATTCGGTCCCTGATGAACTTTATTGTTAAACAACGCGTCTTTGGAGATACTCGATGCTGGATGTATTCAATCGAATGGCAAAAGCGAGGCCTGCCGCACGCACACATTCTTATTTGGTTAGTGGAAAGAATTCAGCCTGACCAAATAGATGATATCATATGTGCCGAGATTCCTGATCATGAAGTCGATCCAGACCTACATGATGTTGTTACTACTAATATGATTCATGGACCGTGTGGTGCCATCAATCCCCAATCACCTTGCATGGTCGATGGAAAGTGCTCTAAACGATATCCACGGAAATTAACGGCGGAGACTGTCACGGGCAACGATGGGTATCCGCTGTATCGGCGTCGATCACCAGATGACAACGGTCGAACTGTCACAACGAAAGTGAAAAGAATGGATTTCGTTGTCGACAACAGTTGTATTGTTCCATATTCGCCACTTATTTCTAAAACGTTCAAGACACATTGCAACGTTGAATACTGCAATTCAGTTAAGTCCATAAAATATATTTGCAAATATGTCACGAAAGGCAGTGATATGGCGGTTTTTGGATTGCAATCCTCAAATACCAACGATGAAATTTCACTCTATCAAGTTGGTCGTTATGTGAACTGTAATGAAGCGATTTGGCGTATATTCGCATTTCCAATTCACGAACGTCATCCTACTGTTATACATTTGGCGGTGCATCTGGAGAATGGTCAACGAGTATATTTCACGGCTTCGAATGCTACGCAACGAGCTGAAACACCTCCAGCAACTACATTGACCAGTTTTTTTGCAATCTGCCAAAGCGATCAGTTTGCACGAACTTTGCTTTACTCGGAGATGCCACGTTATTATACTTGGAATGCTTCATCCAAGAATTTTCAAAGACGGAAGCAAGGTGATGCGGTTCCTGGGTATCCAGATGTGCGTTCTACTGATGCTCTTGGTCGTATGTATACAGTTCATCCAAAGAATGATGAATGTTTCTATTTGCGGTTGTTGCTGGTAAATGTGCGTGGGCCAACTTCATTTGAGACACTACGAACTGTTAATGGTGTAATATTCCCAACATATCGTGCTGCATGTGAAGAATTGAACTTATTAGAAAACGATACCCATTGGGATACGACAATCGCTGAAGCCATTATCTCTGCATCTCCAAGTCAGATACGCACATTATTCGCTATCATAATTTCGACATGTTTTCCATCAAACCCATGTAACCTGTGGCACAAATACAAGGATAGTATGTCAGAAGATATTTTACATCAAAGTCGTGTCAGTTCCAGAAATCACGATATTGAGATGAATGAGGATATACATAATCGTGCTTTACTCTTGATCGAAGATATGTGTTACCTCATGTGCGGTAATTTATTAATCAGGTTAGGAATGCCAGCGCCAAATCGTGAAATGAATGACGCATTTAATCGAGAATTGGAACGGGAACGTGAATATGATCACCAGGAATTAGATTTAGTAGTTCAAAGGAATGTACCCCTGTTGAATTACCAACAAAAGGAAGTTTATGATACTTTAATGAAGGCAATCGCTGATGAAAATGGTGGTTTATATTTCCTAGATGCCCCTGGTGGAACTGGCAAGACATTCCTTATGTCATTAGTTTTAGCAACTGTTCGGGCGAGATCCAACATAGCGGTTGCAGTTGCTTCTTCTGGAATAGCAGCCACATTGTTAGAAGGATGCCGTACGGCTCATTCAGCATTCAAATTACCGTTAAATCTTCAAACTATTGAAGAACCAACATGTAATATTGCAAAACACTCAGCAATGGCCAAAGTTTTAGCGGCATCGAAAATCATCATCTGTGACGAATGCACAATGGCGCATAAACGTGCATTAGAAGCACTTAACCGAACATTAAAAGATTTACGCAATGACTCGAGATGTTTTGGAGGAGCAATGATTTTACTGTCTGGCGATTTCCGCCAAATACTGCCAGTAATTCCAAGATCTACGGCTGCCGA
Source organism: Gryllus longicercus (assembly GCA_038098605.1). Taxonomy (NCBI): domain Eukaryota; kingdom Metazoa; phylum Arthropoda; class Insecta; order Orthoptera; family Gryllidae; genus Gryllus; species Gryllus longicercus. Next base: position 4,597,975 of record JAZDUA010000069.1, on the reverse strand, counting down.
TGAAATAAACGCTTGCCTCAAATCGTCAAATCTATGGCGCTATGTGAAGAAACTGCAGCTGACAACAAACATGAGAGTTACATTGCTGATACATCTGCTGAAGATTTCTCGGAGCAATTGCTGACTATCGGTAATGGTCAAGTACCTGTCGATGAATCGAGCGGATTAATATCATTTCCAAATAATTTCTGTAATTTTGTCTCATCAAAAGACGAACTTATCAACAATGTATTTCCAAATATTATTTCTAACTACAAAAATAATGAATGGTTGAGTGAGCGAGCAATTTTAGCGGCTAAGAATAAAGATGTAGATGACCTGAACTACATAATTCAAAATAAGATCATTGGAACAATGCATTCATTCAAATCTATTGACTGCATCACAAATGAAGATGAAGCCACCAACTATCCAATTGAATTTTTAAACTCTTTGGACGTGCCTGGCTTACCACCGCACAATTTACGCCTAAAGGTTGGCTCCGTAGTAATCATGCTTCGAAACATAAACCAACCAAAACTGTGCAACGGTACGCGTTTGGTGGTTAGTAAATTGATGAACAATGTAATTTACGCTACGATAATGATAGGAAAATTCAAAGGTGAGGAAGTTCTCATTCCGAGGATCCCGATGATCCCAACCGATATTACGTTTGAATTTAAAAGACTTCAATTTCCGATACGTCTTGCATTTGCCATGACCATCAACAAATCACAAGGCCAATCCTTAAAAGTTTGTGGTTTAAATCTAGAACATTCATGTTTTTCCCATGGTCAATTATACGTGGCATGTTCACGGGTCGGAAGACCATCTGCGTTGTTTGTTTTTGCGCCTGATAATAAAACAAAAAATGTCGTGTATCACAAGGTACTTAAGTGAAGAGCAACCTATGTACTAAAATACAGAAATAATAATGAATGATTAATGTAGTTATTTAATTTTTTTTTGTATTTTTTCCAATAAAAAAACACAATCTGCTTATTTATTGCCATTAAGGCGGAACAAAGTTCGCCGGGTCAGCTAGTATACAATAATACTATTGTTAATTTTGTCTTAAGTTCTACTGAAAATGGTGTAACCTAATGTATTCTTATTAGAGAATGCTATGTTGTAACTATCATTCTTTAAAGTTTTGTGCAATGTCTCAGATAAGGTTTTGATACGTATAAACCATGGCCCTATTCTCTTTGCCTGTGTTGTGCCATAAGAAATAATTCCCAGAATTTCGTTGGTGTGGAACAAATTCTGGAGTTTATCGTTAATCTTACTAGATAAGAAACTGAAGCCAAAGATAAAAAGAGAAGTAATGGATATAGGTGTTGTGGTGCGTTATTGTTGGCATTTTTCATGAAATAATTATAAACGTTGTCATTGCCAACAATAGTGCCAACAACTATTGTTGGCAATGACAACGTTTATAATTATTTCAGAAGTAATGGATCCTACCGGTCTTGATTTATGGAGCCCATACGTTGTCGCTGACTGATAAGCAGATGAATATGCTGAGGATAAACCAAAGAAGAATTTTACGCATATCCCTAAAGGACACGATCCAAAACTGAATGGCAAAAGACAGACAAGAGTGGAAACGCATTCAGTATAGTGTAATGTAGAAAATAAAAATATACATGTAAGTAAATAAAGTAAAAATATACATGTGAACATGTGTCACCGGCATCTGAAGGGGACGGTGAAGTACCATGAATTCAGTATGAAGTATGAAATCAGTATGAGTATCATGAAAGCTCTTGCTGAGGTTGCACGGTCGCACAACCTCCACGAAAACAGTGATTCTGCAAGATTATTTAAAAACAACAAATAGAAATGTTATTATCACGTCAACATGTTTATTCACATTAAAATATAATATGTTTAATTCTACACTTTAATTATTGAAATCATCTTTGCACAGGTCTTCTTAAATATTTTTTAGGGGTGTGGTTCAAAAACAATACGTGAGTTCATCCCGTCACAAAAACATGAAGCCCTTAAAACTACATCTGCGAGACGAGAGCTGTTGAGTGCTCAAGGATCCCTGAGTGAATGAAAGTAGCATTCACGTGGTGTAAGTACGGAAAAGGTGGGTCGTTGGGGGCTGGAGGAAATGGAGAATTGTGGGCGGATGGGGAACGGGTAGTAAACCAGGGAGAAGGGGGTAGTGATGTTTTATGTGTTTAAGGCGAGGTATGGTTTCTTATAAATCCTACCATTATTTCAGGGTTAAAGCTGAATCATAAAGTTTTGTAAATAAATTAGACTCAATCTGAAAGTTCACTGTGTTATGTACACGTAGGCTTCCGCGGCTCGAGTCCATTACTTCTAGGCTGTCCGGGTGACGCCGCGTCGTTGGCAGATAGGCCGACGTTTCGCCTGTCATGTCGCAGGCTTCTTCAGGGTAGTGACACAGTAAAGCTCCGCCTCCGGTGTTATATCTTAATCAGCTTAGGGGTCGGGTAACGCAATGAAATAATGAAATTAGTAGACGGCCGCACAACATCAACGCGGATGTAGGCCTTAATCTAAACCACGCCTGGAAGTATATTCTTCCACCGATTCCTGACGGCGCGGGGACTGTTCTCCACCGTCCGATCTCTAGGACGGCGGGTGCGAGGCCCGGGTTGGCCCAGACCGCGAGCCAATCAGAGGGACCTCTCCGCCAATCACGGCGCTCTTGCGTTACCCGACCCCTAAGCTGATTAAGATATAACACCGGAGGCGGAGCTTTACTGTGTCACTACCCTGAAGAAGCCTGCGACATGACAGGCGAAACGTCGGCCTATCTGCCAACGACGCGGCGTTACCCGGACAGCCTAGAAGTAAAGTTCACTGTGTTAGTCTATATGCAATGATTGTAAAGCCATTCTCGCAAAGTAATCGAAAATGGCGCTTAAGCGCTACTGGTAATTCGAAATTTAAAGCTCTTTTTCACAGAAACGTTTTGAGTTTTTGAAAAACTTCATTTGAAATCATTTGAAGTACTTTAACTCACAAATACAAATGTTTAGAAATTGCTCGAAATGTACATATTAACGGCGTGAGAGAACTTGCAAAAAATATAATTGTGTAATTTTTGAAAAAACAAAAAATACCCCGAAGTGAACTTCATGTCACATTGAAGTGCAAATGGCACTATCCGTTCAAAAAGTTTGAAGGAAAAATTTGGAGCCATTTTGATAAAATAATGAAAATGAATTTTGAGCTAATTTTTTCAGGAAACTGTTTAGTTTTGGAGAAACTTTATTTGACATTTTTAACGCACATGTACTCATAAATACAATAATCTGAACAAATTGCCGCTAATATAAATATTACGACATGAGAGACAAGTCAGAAAATTCCATTTTTGTAATTTGTGGATAAACAAAAGGATAGAGCAATATGGCATATATATCATCTTGTAGAGTGCATTTAGCTATGTTCTTACCAAATGTTTAAAAAAATTGGAGCAATTTTTGTAATTTTTTTAAAAATTGCACTTATTGCATGCAATATTGCGCGAAACCTATTTAAATTTTCAAAATATGTACCTGACCATAATGAAAGAACTAATTATGGACAAAAAATTTAATTTGAAGAAAAAAATATATCTTTAAATTTTTAGTTGTAGGAAGACGTGTTGTGAATTTTGAAAATTACATTTGTTCGGGCACCAGCCGCTACGACATGAAAGAACAAAGACGGAGAGAACTTGGATGGCGCCAAGGAATGAAATGGACGAGATGAATGAAATGAAATAAAGGAAATGGTTAACAAACAGAAGTCATTAGTGCCTGGAGATGCGAGGAGCGGGGTTGAGAGGGAGAGCACGGGTCCCGTCCTCTCCCTTGCTCTCCCGCCCGTACGCGCCCGGACGGGGCATATATAAGCAAACTGCTCACGTATTCGGCACCGGGCTTCCCTGATATGCTAGGGGGCGCGGAGCGCGAAATTCGCATGTTCTCTTTCTACGGAACCCTTCATACCAACAGCGAGCGTCGGTGCACGTGGACTCGGCTACTGTGTTCATAGGCAAAGCGAGTTTTTTCGTTTTGGGGTGTTTTTCTCTGACATCGGCATTGATAGTAGTCTTTACCACTATGACTACTAACAATCTAACGTCTTTTATCAGTAAGTCTCTTAAGTTATATTTTGATTTTATATGAATAAATGCGAACTCGGAAACTAAACAATTTTCTTTCCACGCAAATTATAGCTATGATTATGTAAAGGATAATGAAGAAGAAACAGTCGTCAGAAGTGCAATAAGTTCAATTGAAGACATTAACAATTGGAATGCACGATGATCACCCGAATAAAATTGAATGTCAATCAACAAAACCTTCAGGAAAACGATTTGTTTGTTCACAAGTTGACAGAATTACAACTTATGTTTTTATTTCATTATGGAGATAGTAAACATTGTCGTTTCCCTTTCAAAAAGTGTATGCACGTCATTAGCGTCATAGTACATACAGAAAAGTAGGAGAAGAAACTAAAAGACTCTAAAAATGTTGGCTGACCAGCTACATTGTCTGTAGAAAATAAAACTTAACACTGCAAGCACAAGAAGAAAAGATGCCCTTATTGTAAAGTACGTAGGGTTTTCAATTTGTTTATATTGTTTTTAAATTTCTTTACAGAAGTCTTGATACAGTTTGAAAACATAAGTACAAAAAACATAGTATTAGTGAAGACGTGAATGTTATAAGAGATATAATAGATTATAAGATATAATAAGATTATAGAGTTATAATAGTCGTTCTAAAACTGAATGTCCGCGATTCTCCAAGGAACCACGAATTGGTCATTTCATTAAAACTTCGAAGTAGTTGTGATTGTTGTCATTCTTTTCATCGTCCCGTAGAGGAATTCATTTTAGTTTTTCTGAAACTTGGTCTGGTAGTTTATATACACAGCATTCTCGGAATCAAACCGCGTGTGCGTACAGATTTAGGCCCATGAAATTCGCACAAATTTCTCCCACGCTGTGACGCGCTATCAGGCGTTTCAAATTGCAAACATCCGGCGTATCTATTCTTACACTTGGTGCAAATCACAGAATGAAATAGTGAGTTCGACGGACCATTTATATATATCCCCAAGCACAATCCGTGCTTTTTTCAGCCCAGTGCTAGAAAATTGAGTTTACAAAAATGTATCTTTCTTCTGCCTAGCAACTTAAACTCCTTAAGAAATACAAAATTGACGAAAAATTGCAAATTAAATATCAATAAACAAATGTTTCTTTCAAAACTCCTACTCTAGCAATTGCGAAATACGTATGAATAATGAAGTTGTAAAATATAAGTAAATACCTAAAATTTAGTAGGAATCAATTAAAAATGGTTATATGTTCAATTTACATGTCTATTAATTAAACAATTAGTAACTATTAACATTTTAATAATACACCTTATAGTGCTTCTTACAATTGTAACGGTACAAGGTCATGCGCTGAAAAATTTCCATGAAAAAAAGGGGAAAAAAGCAGACGTTCGCGACGCAGCTGCGAAAGGTACCCGCGCCCGTTCGGCTGTAGAGGCGAGGTATTGTATGAGATTTTAAGGCAGGACACCCCCGCGCGGTGCTGAAGGAGGGTTTGTCGGCAGCCGGGTCCTCGCCAAATGTCAAGTGGGTGTCTCCTATTCACCCACGCGACCGCTCGTAAAAGGAACCCAACGCTAATTGCGCCCTTGCGGGAGACAAATTTAAAACCCAACGGTCAGCGGCGCACGTGCGGATCCGAAGTAAACAGTCCCGAAGTTTTTTTTTATACCAGCAACAGACATTCTGGCCGTTGAGAAAAGGGTTCCCGTTTGATTGGTTAAAGACACACCTCCACCCTGCTCCGCAAAATTCAACCCCGCGTATCGGGAGGATCCATGCTGTTTGAGGGAGGGGTTACCGAAGTTTGCTGATACCAGGCCGCCGCTCTGAGGGCATTCGATTTCTTAGCTCGGCCACGAGTAGTCATTCGATTTCTTAGCTCGGCCACGAGTAGTCATTCGATTTCTTAGGTAGGTCACGAGTAATGATTCGATTTCTTAGCTCGGCCACGAGTAGTTACTAGTTTTCTTGACTCGGCTACGAGTAGTCTCTTGTTTTTTTTAACTTGGCTCCGAGTAGTCACTCGACCTGCTAACTTGGTTATGAGAATTCACTTGAGTTCAGTAAGGCATTGACTGAAACCCAAGTTATTAACTTCACTTCGCTTGCTCGCTTGACTTCACTTAGCATTCGAAGCCTCTTGCGGAGGGAAGTTGACCCCTCGCGCACTCTCAGACATTCAGGCGAAAAGGGATGCAGTCTCGCGCCTCAAGTCAATTTACCGCGTTATGACAATCGTCCGCGACTACTGATACGGAAGTTGATTGGCTTCCAATCAACCATCGCCGATGAACACTGTTGCTGCCAGAGGTTGGTGACGCTGGTTGAAGGTGTAGACCCTAGAAAGCGCGGCGACGTCAGGCGGTCACGCTGGGAGCCGCCCTGTGTTTACCGCAGCTGCCTGAAGGAGGCAACCCGCTCCAGAACACAGGCCGACGACTCCACCACCGGGCGTGCTGTGATGCCCGCCGACAGAAAACGAGGGTAATAATCCGCTTAGCCCCCGCATGAATGCGGTCGAACATTTGTTGAGCGAAGCGGGAGAGGAGAGGGCGCCTTCAGCACAAATATTTATGACGACCCACTGCTTTATTTTGAATCGAGCTTAACAGATGGCTAATGTTCTTAAAAGAAAGGGTAGTGTTTATTATTTTTGTAATTCATGTAAATCATTACCACCATCATCATCATCATTTTAATGAGTAAATGTTTATTACTGCAATGTTATGTCTATTGTTGAAATTCCCATTCCCGTTCCAGCCACCCTGCCTCTTTGGGTTACACAATATATAATCAAAAACATGAGAATGGGTTTAAAACTGTAATTTATTATCTGTGATACTACTAATTTCATTGTTAAAAATTCAGCACAGGCCTATATTAATATAACTTTATTTTATATTCTGAGAAAAGAAATTGTCACTTGTCATAATGCCATGTACAACACGGAAAACAAGTAGTTTTTCATTTAATGCAACAAATTGTGGAAGTTAGAAAATATTTTAGTTTCATAATATTGATAATATTATTATTATTAATAATAATGATAATAATAATAATAATAATAATAATAATAATAATAATAATAATAATAATAATAATAATAATAATAATAATAATAATAATAATAATAATAATAATAATAATAATAATGTCTCCCAAAGTCCAGCCCTACGTCCGAGCAATTGAGAACTTAGCTACGTGGGAGACGGGCAACGTCAGAACATTTGGCGGCAAACAGGGCGATGGCACACCCATATAGATATGGAGACACGGAATATGCGTCGTAAGGCCTCGGAAAAGCAGCCGCTGCCTGGGCAGCGCCGGGGCACCTTCGGAGCCACCGCTGGAGGTGACAGCATACGAGCCGATGGTGATCAGGAGCTGAACAGGCGGGCCCTGATCGGGGATAACCCCGAATATACTACAGCCGAACATGGCAGCACCCATCCATCTCCACTTATAGCTGCACCTGCCGCAAATGCTTCCCAGAGAAGCAATCTATTGCTTCCAGAGACCACTGCCGCAGGCAGGCAACGCAGAAGGATGAAGTGGACTACAGAAATAAATACCTTCATCATGCGTGAATACTACACCATTACCAAAATGGAGACTGACACTACGGCCTACTGACAAAAGTTACATCAAAGATTTCTTCACCGTTTCCCTGATTCTGAAGTTAGTGAGCAAAGAATAGCGGACCAGCGTCGAGCAATTGTTCAGAAAAATCTCCTCTCTGCACCAGTTTTGGAAGCAATCAAGGAAGAAGTGAGAAAAATGCTTAACTCCTCAGAACCTAGTACTCTGACGGCAATCAGCTGTGCAAACTCAGGATGACAATGGGACAAGCATGTCAGAAAGTATGGATGATAAAAGTAGGTAAGAGGTGCAAATTCGCAATGAATTTGCAGTCGCACTTGCGGAATTTGAGGGAACAGACCCACCAACCGCTATCTCATTCCCAGACAAAATTGCTCGAAGAAATTAGCAAGAGCAATCAGCGTCTTGAATGAAAAAGTACTGCCACGACATCTACAACAAAGACCATCTTTCGAAGAAGTACACACAGCAATTTATTGTGCTACGGTTGTGGCTTCAAGATGCAACGGTTCCAAGCTTTTCAGCCACGTAGAAATTGCCCACAATGTTCGAAGTGAAAAAAGAATGCCACCTTGGGAAAGACGGCTGGTGAATCGTATAGAAAGCACTAGGAGAGATATTGGGCGACTCACACAATTTAAAAAAGGAAATACCTCAGAAAAATTGAGAAGAAAGGTGAATAACATCTTTATCAATACAAAAATACATACGAAGCACGAGCCCTTGAATTCAACAATAACAGAACATCTTGACACTCTACGACAAAAGCTTTTGGCGTTAACAAAACGCCTTCGACGCTACAGGAATTGCACTACGAGGAAGCAACAGAATTATCTTTTTAACAGAAACCAGAAAGCATTCTACAGGAATATGTCAAAGGGCAAAGGGCTTTAAATGATATGAAAGAGTCAAAGCTTCCCTCAAAGGCACAAATAGAGGACTTTTGGAAGCCTATCCGGTCATCTGCTGTGTCCCACAATCCAGATATGACGTGGATTGAAATGGAATATGACAGACACCGAGATATCCCTCTAATGGGTGAACCAATCATCATCGTGGAAATTGTCCAAGCAGCTTTGAACAAAGCACATATCTGGAAGGCACCAGGCAGTGATGGCCTGCACAATTATTGGCTGAAAAAATTTACCAGCACTCACCATCATATAGCTAATATAATTCAATATTTTCTTCACAATCCAGAAAATATACCTTACTTCCTCACTGAAGGTAGAACATTCTTGTTACCAAAGGAGGGTGACACTAAAGACCCCTCGAAGTACAGGCCTATAACCTGCCTTCTAACTTTCTACAAACTCATAACACCTTGTGTTTCACAAATGATGATGATACACATTGAGGAACAGAACATCTTAGCAACTGAACAGAAAGGATGTAGACCTGGATGCAAGGAGCAACTCATTATAGACTCTGTAATTATGGGGCAAGTGCTTGAAAAACAAAGAAACTTGTACGCTTGCTACATAGATTACGCTAAAGCATTCGACATCGTGCCCCATTCTTGGCTCCTTCAATGTTTGAATGTATACAAGTTTGACCCGTTTATCCAAAACTTCCTGAAAACCGCGATGAGTCGATGGAATACAAAACTGTATCTCTCTAATGGAAAACAATCCGTCCACACAGATACTATACATATCCGCCGAGGAATTTTCCAGGGTGACTCTTTAAGCCCTTTATTGTTCTGCTTAGCCTTGAATCCCCTGTCTACTCTACTTAATTCATCTAATTATGGAATCGCTCTTAAAAAGGGGAACTCAACTCTTCTTCGTGTCTCACATCTTCTTTACATGGATGACCTGAAGCTCTATGCAGATACTGACAGTCATATGCGGCAACTAATAAACGTGACGAAGAAGTTCACTGACGACATCAAGATGAAACTCGGTTTGGATAAGTGCAGGAGAGTGAATATCATTCGGGGTCATATGCAAGTTATAAATTTGGAAACTGATAATGAACCAAAGATTACCTTCATGGAACCCCATGAAACTTACAAATACTTGGGTTTCCAACTGTCACTCCGAATCAAACACACTGTTACTAAGAACATACTAACAACTGAAGTGTGTAAACGATTGCATGGACTCTTAAAAACTCAACTCTCTGCTACAAACCATGTGCAGGCCATCAATTCATTTGTTACTCCAGTGCTGACATACTCCTTTGGCGTTATTAAATGGAGCAATACCGACCTCGACAACCTCCAGAGGACAATTCGAACCGCTATGACTCAACACCGAAAACATCATCCCCATTCAAGTACTGAGCGTTTTACCCTTTCAAGGTCGCAAGGAGGGCAAGGTATTGTAGATCTCATTAATTTACACAGCTCTCAAATTGCTTCACTCAGAAGATACTTCTTGGAACATTGTGGGAGAGTTCAGCAAGCACTGAGCGCAGTTGATTATAACTATAGTTCTCTGAACTTGAAAAAGCTTTATCCGCCTGTTCAACCAATCATTGAAACAGAAGAGAAGATAATCTTATGGAAAGCGAAGCATGGACGGTACCCTCACGAGCTGAGTAAACCAGAAGTCGTCATCTCTGCGTCGCACGCATGGCTCCAGCACGGGGATCTCTTTCCAGAGACAAGCCTTCATGGTAGCTATCCAGGACCAAGTGGTACCAACATTGATCTACAGAAAACACATTCTGAGAGAATCTACCATTCATTCCGACTCGTGTAGATGTGAGGCTGCAAGCGAAACTATCCAACACGTGACAAGTGGATGTAGCAGCCACGCACAGTTGGAATACAAAAAGAGGCATGATGAAGTGGCGAAGCAGGTCCACCAATTATTGGCATTGAGAACGGGCTTACTCTCCACTTCCGTGCCGTATTATAAATATGTGCCTCAGAATGTGTCGGCGGCAATATACCCGAAATAACGTACATTGATAGAAACCATCAGCAGGTTTTCCTCATCGATATATCAATACCCAATACCCACAACATATCGGGAAAATATCAAGAGAAGGTCCAGAAGTATACCGATCTCGCCCATGAAGTCGCAACTCAGTGGAACTTCAGTAAAGTGACAGCTGTGCCTATAATAATATCAGCTACAGGAGTGATCCCGAAAATGACACATCGGGCACTGGAGTGTCTTCACTTGGATGCCAGGAATGTATATAATATGCAAAAGTCTGTAATTTTGAATACATGCCGTATTGTCAGAAGCCATCTGAACCTTCAGTAAAGCAACCACACACCTGGTCATCATTCCTGTGTGTGGTTGACATACCGACCAGTAGATACTGTGAATAATGTAAAATAATAATAATAATAATAATAATAATAATGACGAATTCCTTGACGAAGCTAAATTACTGGAGTCCATGGAGTACTAGGAAAAGTGCAGAGTTCCTCGAAGAGGTAGTACGGGAAACGTGGGAAACCGTTAAAAATACGTGTGACATCTCAATGCCGAGACGTAGGAGCCCAAACGGGAAAATCAGGTGTATTGGTGGACAGCGACTATTGCAAAGCTTCGTCAAGCATGTGTTAAAGCTAGAAGACTTGCAACAAGAGCTAAAACGGACATTCTGCTGATGGAAAATTACAAGACAGCCCCCAAAAGACTAAAATCGGAGCTTAAAAGAAGCAAAACAAAATGCTGGAAGACCCTATTAAACGAGGGGAACAACGACCCCTGGGGAGAAGCCTACAAGATTGTTATGGGCAAATTCAAACCTTCAACAACCGCGGGGCTAGAAGACCCCGAATGGGTGAAGGCAATTATCCAAGACCTTTTCCCTAGTACAGAATGCTGGGTAAGGAGCAGACCTTCTGACTACCTCTTCGACGAAGCTAACCGCTTCACGAAGGACGAACTAGTCCAGACGATGAAGAAGACCAAGATTGGAACTGTACCGGGGCTTGACGGATTTCCGAACGCGATCCTGAGGATAGTTGTAAAAGAATACCCAGAATGCCTTTTGAAAGCCTTTAACCAGTGTCTTGAACAAGGGAAATTCTATAAGGGTTGGAAACATCAAAAGCTAATTCTCATGCGGAAAGGTAACAAGCCAATCGATCGGACGTCATCGTTCAGACCTTTGTGCCTGCTAGTTACGATGAGCAAATTACTGGAGGGTTTGCTCCTTCTACGACTAAAGAGACATGTCCAATTTTCAACGAGACAGTTTGGATTTAGAAAGGGACTCTCGACAATATAAGCGATCTCATAAGCAGTCCACCATGCAGAAACAACAAAAAGGACTAAGACTTTTTGTGCTTATAATAATAATAATAATAATAATAATAATAATAATAATAATAATAATAATAATAATAATAATAATAATAATAATAATAATAATAACAATAATAATAATAATATTTCCGTGGGAGTAGCTAGTCTTCTATCGGACGCGTCCCCAGGTGGCGGATCGGAGAATGCTCTTACCGGCCACGCCGCAGGGTAGGTGGGAAATAAAATACCACCCGTGGACCAAATCCAGACGCTGGCGGCAGCGTAAAAACGCTAGGGGAAGGTGACCCCGAAAAGAAACCCACGATGGAAGGACCCTCAGGATCAACCGTTACGGTGCAGGGGATCGGAGCCCCAGTACCGGCAGCCGGGGGTGGGCAAGCAGGCCCCCGGAGGTCGTCAACCAGCGACTACAATCTTGAGACGTGGACCACTTGGCGTCTCTGGAATACTATACTGCGACAAGCAAAAACCTAGAAAAAGCAGGTTTAACCTCTTTTCTGGGAGGTCCAAGCTGCCTAGATCGCCTCCAAGTACCCCAACCACTCCAGGGATACCTACTGACCAGCGGGAGCAAAATCCAAGCTCGACTGAGGAACGAGATGGCACGGCGAGGGAGAGACTAGGACCTGAGACAGGAAAAGGACCCACAAAATAAATGACTTCAACGAGTGTTTTGATGAATAAATGGAAGAACATACAACAACAGGAAGAACAGACAACTATCACTGATAGCCTAAACGAAAACCTCAAGACGATGGAGGCGTATATGCTTAAAAATAACCCGGTAAGCGTTAAGGAAGCTATGTCTAAAGCCCGGGCTAACATCGAAGCGTTAAGATACAGATAGAAAGATGCCCTAGAAGAGAAAGCAGAGTTCCAAAAGGCTATGCAATCCCTAGTAAAACGGGAAGAGATTTCTAGCATAGAAAAAAGACTGTACCCACCACGGGCTCAAAGGAAAAAGAGAGAGGCACCCAGCCCACCAGAAGAAGACGTTAGAAGAGGGAAGAAAGAAAAACAGAAGGCTGTGGCAGAGTCAACAGATGTCACCTGTGACGCCACAGAACAGCAGGAAGTGGGGAGATGAAGGATGGCTGAAACCACCGGAGCAAAAGAAGAAACAGGCCGATCAAAACAGGCCAAGAAATAAAACCTTGGACCAGGCCATCAAAATGATATCCTCACAGATGATATCCTCACTGATATCCTCACAGAGATGAAAAGAGCAGTCGATCCAAAAGACCACAACACAATCGTTAAGAAAGTAAGAAGAACTCAGAAACAGGATCTACTAATTTTCCTGGGTAAAGAAGGGAACACATCATCATTTAACAATACACTTGTGAAGGCAGTTGTGGAGAGTGCAATAGTTAGAACACTCATACCAAAAACACTTGTAGAAATTAGAGACATTGACGAGACTGTTTCAGCAAATGACGTAGCAGCTGCAATCGGGAGGGTCCTAGACACACCGACCGAACAAATAAGCAACTATTGCAGACTATATAAGGAGTTTGCAAGCACACAAACACCGACAGTCTTGCTACCTACAGACCTGGCCTCACAACTACTGAAGAATGACAAGAGTAAAATAATAATAGGATGGGTGAACTGCCAGATGCGCGAGAAGCGACAGGTAACAAGATGCTTCAAATGCCTAGATTTTGGACACATATCCACCAACTGCCCGGGCCCTGACCGTAGAAATACATGCTGCAAGTGCGGAGAAACAGGGCATCAGATAAAAGACTGCAGCAAGACACCCAAATGTGTCATATGCAAGGATAAAAATATAAATGATGGCCACATGCTAGGAAGCGGAAAATGCTCCTCATTCAACGCCGAAATAAACAAGCAAAGTAAGCGACAAAATAAGGTTCCTACAAGTTAACCTAGGAAGATCTACTTGTGCAAGTTGCAACTGAAAGAAACGTGGACTTGTTGATTGTTAGCGAACAACCGACAAAAACACGTGGTACGACATGTGATATCAGGATGCTACTTAAAGAGCCGGCATAATAATACATAATAAGACGCTGAATATCAGGAACCACAAGAGAACGAAATACGGGTTTGTATGGCTGGAAGTAGGTAATATGAGAATTTATAGCTGCTATTTTTCACCGAATGGTACGCTAGAAAAATTTTAGAAAGATATCGATGAGCTGGAGGCTAGCTTGAAAACGTCAAAGCGCGAATTATTAGTGGTAGGTGATTTCAACGGTAAGTCGTCCCAATGCGGAGAGACGCGTTCCGATAGAAGAGGAACTTCATATATGAATTAATTGCCAGAAATGATCTGATCATCTTAAATAGTGGGGATGAGTATACCTTTCAACGTGGAGCCGCATCATCTATTTTGGATTTGACAATAAGCTCCACTAAGCTAGCTAAAAGCATCACTGATTGGTCAGTGCTCAACGAAGAAACCCTGAGTGATCATCGGTACATAGGATATTCGACTCCATTAACGGAGGGGCTGCAACATGTCAAAACGCGATATAAAGGAAGACCACCTTGGAATCCTAAAAAACTGAATGAAGACAAGCTCCTCTGAAGAATCCAGGTTGCTGGTTAACATGTGTTGGACGAAAGAGGCGGAAACGCTTGAGGATATGGTCAAGGCAACGCAGGAAATAGTAGTAGCAGCTTGCGACGCATCCATGCCTAGACGTATATGTCCGAAGAGGAAACAGCAAATGTATTGGTGGACACCAGAAATAGCTGAACTACGAAGGAACTGTAACAAGGCAAGAAGAATAGCGACAAGGGCCAAGACGAATCTGCACCTCAGGGAACAGTATAAAGAACTGTCCAAACGGCTTAAGAGAGAAATAAAAAGAAGTAAAGGCAGATGCTGGAAAGAGCTCTTAGAACAGATAACGTCCCATGGGTCATGGCTTATAAAATAGTAAATAAGAAATTCAGGATGGACTGGAAGATACCAGGATCGAATGACCAACAATGGATTAGGAAAGCTATCAGGGACCTCTTTCCCACTAGAGATCCTTGGACGAGACAAAAACAGAGCGATTTCAGGGTTGACACAGCAGATTACCTCACGATAGACGAACTGAGGAGAGTGGCGAAAAGCATGAAAACTGGGAAGGTCCCAGGTTTCGATGGAATACCTGTGTAATACTAAAAATAGTGGCACAGGAGTATCCGGAATGCCTTTTGTCAATTTATAACCGCTGCCTTGAGGATGGGATATTCTTCAAGCCGAAGGGGCAACAAGCCGGTAGATCAGACGTCATCATACCCCTGTGCCTCCTTGACACCATGGGTAAGCTGCTTGAGGGTTTAATACTCTCTAGGCTTGAGGGACTCATATGCTTTTCTCACAGGTAATATGGATTCCAGAGAGGCCGCTCGATGACGGATGCCATCCTGGAAGTAATCGATAAAGCAGACGCAGCCAGAAGAGGAGTCGGCAAGAAGAAGGAATTCTGTGCGCTCGTCGCAATTGACATTAGAAACGCCTTCAACTCCGCTAGGTGGAAGGACATTATAGAAGTGTTAGTTAACAAGATGATTCCGGAATATCTCATAAGGCTTATCGAAGACTACCTCCATGAAAGGACGATAACTTATGTGGACAGTATCAGCATAGAAGAGAATGTTACGTGCGGTGTTCCTCAAGGGTCCAGACTCGGGCCATTTTTATGGAATGTCCTGTATGATGACTTTCTAAGCATTGACCAACCGAAAGATACGCAGCTCATAGGCTGTGCTGACGATACGCTAATAATAAGCCACAGCGTTGACATTGAACTCCTCGAATGGAGAGTGAACAAAGCGCTGTTTAGGGTTAAAATATGGTTAGATAGACGGCAGTGCAAAAAACCGAAGCTGTCTTAATCACCGACCGGAGGGCATTTCACTACCCAGATCTCCGATTGGGAGGGGAGAGAATCAGCTGGAAGCGCCAGATAAGATATTTAGGAGTCGATATAGACCATAGACTTAGCTTCGGGTCCCACATAAATGTGATGGCAGAGAAGGCGGCGAGGACAGGAGCTAACATCGCAAGAATGCTACCGAACGTCGGTGGACCGAGAGAAGCCAAGAGAAGAATGATATCTGGCGTAGTTCTTTCACAGTTGTTGTATGCTGCTCCAGTCTGGGCGGGTTCTCTGGAGAAGCTGTCTATTAGACACTAGTACGCCCAAGTACAAAGACGAATGGCCTTGAGGGTGGCGTGTGCCTACCGCACAGTGTCTGCTAGCGCCGTGCTGGTATTGGCTAGTACACCACCTATCGACATAATAGCCATGGAAAGAAAGAGGACGTACCTCGCCTTGAAGGAAGCACAAGCAGACAGTCATCTCCCTCCCAAGCAAATTAAAGCAGAAGCAAGGAAGTTGCTCCTTAAAGAATAGCAAGGAAGATGGGACGGAGATGTGAAAGGCAGATGGACTCATCGGTTGATTACAAACATCGAGAAATGGGTTAGCCGAAGTTCTGGGGAGGTGGGTTATTACCTGTCTCAGGCTTACGGGACATGGGGCATTTAATAAATACCTCTACGATTTCAGGATCGTAGAGAGGCCCACATGTAGTCTCTGTCACGCAGATAAAGATGATACGGAACACACACTATTCCAGTGCAAGGCATGGGACGCGGAAAGAAAGGTTTGTAATGCCAACCTCCAACAAGTTATAAATCCAGACAACATGTTCGACATGATGCTTAGCTCGCAGGAGAAATGGAAAACCATAGAGAACTTCATAGTTAGTATTATGAAGAAGAAAGAATTAAGACAGAGGAAGTAGAGCATCTTCTACCAGCCAATCTCCTGCGTGAAGTAATGTCTAACGACGGTTTCCGCGTGAGAGAGAATACGGTTTAAGAGACGTTTTTAACCTAGTTGGGAGTCCGACATCACCAGCTTCACTGGTATCCATAAAGAATTTTCCTCCTCCTTAAAAAAATAATATTAATAATATTAATAATATTAATAATATTAATAATATTAATAATATTAATAATATTAATAATATTAATAATAACAATAATAAAGTAAATGTTATTGAAATATGCACAATGTAGAAAATGTATCATGATGTAGTGTTTTAATTGACTTTATTGATAATCAGTATCATATTCGAAAAAGTTGACACATTCAGTTGTGAACATTATATTTTTTTGGGGATTTATCTCTTTGAATTGTCAAACATTTTCATTTTAACAATTAAATGATTTATTTTATTTTCATAAAGGATTGTTCGGAGTAATAACAATAAAGAAATGTCATAACCACAATGTAAAAACTGCTCAAACACTACGGTTCCTGCCAGCTGATAAGGCTAAAAGGGAAGCATTTTAAAATGTGAATGAGCATTGCAGAATTTTGCAAATATCACCAGACCCTTCTCGAACTAGATGGAGACATTTGTGAAGATGATTATTCCAATGGTTGTGCAAATCCAAAGGAAAGAACTGTGCGCTACTAGCATGATCTTACCTAGGCCATACGTCAGACCAAGGTGAAGTCTCATAGTTAGTCATTGTGCATCATAGTTACGAGTACATGTCTATTTTGCTGGTTTTTTTTACAATGTAATTAGTCAACTTCAATAGTATGAAATACATGATCAATTGTTTGTAGCTGCATTTCTTAGGTTTTATATCTGCAGACTTGGAAGATTTCAGACTCTAAAACTGTAGTATCCAAAAGAAAGCAATATCTAAAAAATTGATTTATTCCAAACCACAATCAGTACAGAGGTAGACAAATTCAAACCAGATCCAAATAATTTTCCAGAAGATGTACCGAAGAATGTCCAAGTCACGCTCCCCGGGAATTTTCCCGGGTGAGATGTCCAAAATCGCAGCCGTTGTACCGTTCACTGTTTCATAAGAGAGGAAGTCCGTATCCGTAGCCGTGTCGTCGCACTTGTTCACCATTCACTATTCAATTCACTACGTAGGCAGGCGCTTGACTGTTCCTCCGCTCCACCCGGAGATTTTCATGAGCGGGGGGGGGGTAGGGTATGTTATATTTAACATTTACACATATTTTTTATTGTACAATCATAATTTTAATTTAATAGTTTAGAAACAATCAAATAAATTACATTTCCCCAGTCAACAATTTATAAAAAAATAATAAATGATTACATTGAAAATAGAATCTCTATATTACTTTTCTGTAATATTTATTTTTAAAAACTACCTTTTCTTCCAAGTATATTTCTCATTTGAAACCGCTTTCTTTAGTAAGCATACTTGCTTCTTATTATTTATAAATTTGTGAAATTCGGCGCAAGACATATCATAGTTTAGTTTTGTAAAGAGTTCTGCTTTAACTAATTCGATTCTCATCCTGTTTCTCAAATCGGAGCAAATGTTTTCCAAAATTGAGAAAATCCGTTCTACGTAAGCGTTACTTACGGGAATGGACAAAACCCTGATAACAATTTTGGGTAGTTCTTTAAAATAATCTGATGCAGAAAAAATTTTGACCCATATAATATCAGTCGTGTAGTCATGAATTTCTATTCTGGAGAGTTTTTGATACTACTTGTATTTCATCGTACAAATTATCTTCGTTAATATTTACATTTACTATTCCCGCAACCTGTACAAATTTGTCAACGCAAATCTCTTCACCTTTCTTCAAATTCAGAATATTAAAATACTGAAAGGGACTGTGATCGTAATTGTACCATTTTTTCTAGATAATCAATTGCCTTTGTATAAACCTTTGTTGCTCATTTTTCGAATTTTAATTTACTGTTTCTGTCAAGTTTAAGAAACGTTAAGACTCTTGATTCATAGAAGTATACATAGAATATTCATGCATCTTTAGGTTTATATGCTTTATTGACGCCAAATTCAAAATTTGTACTGTTAAATTATTGACCAACTCGATAGAAAAAAAATTCGAAGAATTTTTCATATTATTACAATAATTAAATAATATTTAAACAAATAACATTAATATTTATGACTTATTAATTATTTATGAGATTAAACTAATTTCTAATAACTTTTCTCGTATTCAAGAACTGTGTCCATAGTGAGCCAGTAAAACATGTAGAAATATGAAAATTTATTTAATATTTTTATTTGTAATTTATAAAAAAGAGAAAGCACCAACAATTTTGATTTATTTCTACGAATCTCATTAAGTAAAACAATAATAAAAAAATTGAAAATACAGAAAATGCGTCCAAATTCTTGAAATCTAAGAATCAGAAACATTTGAACGCGTAGTACATTCAATATTGTGCATGACCCGGAGATGAAAGTAGTAAACCCGGAGCCCGGAGATTGGTCATGAAACCCGAAGTCTCCGGATGAAACCAGAAGAGGTGGCAACTTTAGCCTGAACTGTTGGACCATAAGGATAATACGTGTACGAAACAAATGAGTAACATTTTTCATTGGCATTCGTGTTTATATTGGTGAAGAATCAAATCAGTTCATGCAAGATTGTAAGTGCTGCACAAGTTGTATTTCGTCCCTTTGTGCGTCTTAACAAGCGTTGCAGGCGTGTGGGAGGCGCTTTGCAAGTCTCGACACGTGATGTCCTTAATATAATAACTGAACTGAGCACTAACGTGCATTGATTTCACACTTTTTATATTGTTTTACTATATACACTTATTTTCATTTCTCATTAGTCTTTCTTCACTTCTCTTTTGAACTGAATTCTAATGAATATTGAATATGCAAGTTCAAAACACTACAACTACTTCAAAAAATTAAAGAAGGTTTAAAAAAGGAAATTAATGTTAAATAAACAGTCTATCCAATCCATATGCCGGCCTAAATGAAAACAAATTTCAAGCCCGTGGACCATAAAAAGCAAAAAAATATCAAGTTATTTTTCATGCTATCTGTGAGGATTGTATAAGAACCGAAGCTCCTAAAACGTTGAAACCAAAATATCTGAAAATTAAAATCTTAAAGCTTCAAAATGCATTTTTAAAGTCTCTATGCGACCTTTTTTTTCTCAGAAATACAGCATATCACAAGTCACCGACAAATTTGGAATTGTTTTTGCTTCCTTAATTGTTTTGAGTAGGGTGTTACCTGTCTACATTGATAGGTGAAGCTTAGCCAACATTTTTGTTCTTTACCATCGAAAGCAGATAATATTTCGTGGACCCCACTTACAACTTGTAAACCCCCATTTTTTTACGTAGACCCCCATCAAGTCTCCCGTAGACCAAAGTGCCACCTGGATCACTTTGGGAATCACAGCAAAGCCTAATCGAAACATAAATTCCAACTTTTGTTCCGTCTTACTCAGTTGCAGGCCTTCGAACATTTTTGCTGCTAGAAAACGATTCTTTGCATCATGAATAAAGGCATTTCAATGAGCTCTATATTAATATTTTATTACTTTTACTACAATTTATTGATTTAAAAATACATAAAACCATCACAATATGATACTTTACACTACAATTTTTTTCACTGAATCTCAACCTGTATGTTATTCTCAACTACTTTGTATTGCGCTGAATGGCATTTGTGTCCAAGCATTATTTCACTCCATAATTGTTCATGGAATTCTGTGAAATTTTTATTTACAGGGAAATGATCAGGTACCTTACTCTCTTAAAAGCATTAGAAAACACGTCGATTGTTGGTGTGTAATTAGTTTCTTGTTCTTCATCTTCTTTCTGCTCATCATTATCATTTCCTTGCTGGGTGTCATGATAAGTTCTCTAGCAGAACAAGCTGCTTGAAATGCGGTTACAGTACAATAGCTGTTGATGTACTGTTGCATCTATATGGAATCCACGAGATTCACCGTTCTATTCTACTCAGCTGCAAAAATATCTATCTTCAATATTGTAACGATCCCCCTCGTTTTCGCTTGCCATGGTTGGGCGCCAGGCGTGCTCGGCAAGCAAGTCGCAGTCACAATGGCTCTCAAAATTGACCATACACTACGTGCGCGGCGGCCGGCGGCACATTGGGAAGGCTCCCATTTAAAGCTGTGTACTGCTAGCCATGGCGCGTATGCCCTCCTCCGCTTCGCGTAGCTGGAGTTCGGCGTCGGCTGCTGCAGCAGCGGCCACCCGCTGCACGTGGGAAGGCCTCCATTCAAACCAATGCTCTGCTACGCGCCGCGCTGCGGCGAAGCGCGCCGCGGCCGCGGCCGCGCCGTGGGAAGGGGCCCTAAGACGTGGAGAGCGTCTTCTGTATGCTGAATCGAGAAGAAATCCAGAAAGAGCTGACGCAGGTTTTTCTTTGTGGTGGTTTGCGTGGCGATAAGGTTCAGCTCCATGTGGGAAAACGCTCTTCGCTATTCTGCCGTTGTTACCTGCGTTTCGTGGTGCTTTTCGGGCAGTTTCTGAGGATACAGTTCTCCCTATTGTTGAAACCACCCACGGAGCATTTTAACGACACTTAGGGCCCCTTCCTATGTCGCGCCGGCGGTGCGCTTCCGAGCAGCGTGGCGCGTAGCTGAGCATTGGTTTGAATGGAGGCCTTCCCACGTGCAGCGGGTGGCCGCTGCTGCGGCCGTTTATAAGTACTGTGACTGACTGAAAATCGGACCATTTGTTTAGAAGTACATTTGTTTAGAATTTACATCGGTAATGTAAATCGCCTATGACAGAGCTGCGATCTATTGGATTTTCCTACAAGTATTTTTCTGTACATTTAGGGCCCCTTCACACGTTGCCACTGCGGTGCACTTCCGAACGCCGCGCCTCGTAGCAGAGCGTTGTTTTGAATGGAGATCTTCCCATGTGCGGCGGACTCGCGCTGCTGCAGCATATAGCGGAGACCTCTATCTGAGAAGCGCAGGATGGCATACGCGCCAACTCTATAAGAACACAGCTTTAAATGGTAGGCTTCCCACTGCGCCACCGGTCGCGGCGTTTTACCTGCTGCGTGCAGCAGTGGCGGCGTGGGAAAGCGTCCTTACCTAAAACCGTTCAGCCGATTTTCTCCAAAATTTTTATTTTCCAATTGATCTGACTGATGTCACGGCCACTTGAATTTGAAACTGATATTTTAATTTCGGAAGAGGGGGTGCTTTACATGAAGCCCTTGAGACATTTTCGAAATTTTCAAAAAACGAATTCATGGTTTTTGATTAAATTTTGTTGTTGGATAGTGTGAAGTACGTTTGAAAAAATTGTACAAGTCTTATTTTCGTTAAAAACCCTAATTTATCGAAAATTGCAAAAATTCAAAATTTTTCCGGTGTTTTTCTACAATTACAAAATTGAAGATGGAGATTTTTCCTTCAAGTAAAATTCTTCTCCCTAGTTACTTCTTTCATTTAGGTGTGTGTGTGTGAGTGTGAGTGTGAGTGTGTGTGAGTGTGAGTGAGTGTGTGTGTGTGTGTGTTGTAAGTGAATCCACCAGTTCGTCACCTCGATGACGGCAGCAGGGATCGTCATAAGGACCCTTTAGCTTACACCGGAAGCAGACTAACGTCCGTCACCACGGCAAGGCAGGTTGTTCGTCTCGTGTTCTCTTGCTGTTATTACCGCATCTCTCCTTGTTCTGATGCTGTTGTCAGAACATATAGTGGTAAATGATCCATACGTTTTCACAACTAAAAATATTTCTAATTCTATTTAATAATCGAAAAACAAACGTTTCGTTTCAATCTTTTGACGTAAAAGAAAATAATTAAATAATAAATGAAACAAAGCCTCACAATGATTCCATGTTAAGGTTCAACAAAGAGAATTGAAATTGAAAATAATTTTATTATCTTATCTTTTCGCCTTCAACAATGAACTTCTCAAATATACATTTCTCCATTGTTTCCCATGGCAACACACTGCGGTAATAAAAAATTAAAATTAAAATGTTCGTACAAATTTATGGTACTCAATTTTTTCAATTTTTCAAGTCAGATCAGTATTACGTCACACTCAATCGGTGTAGAGATGTCAAAAGATGTGAAAACGTGCAAGAAAATGCCGGCATGCCTCGTCGACGACAAAGGGTGCACTATCAGCATGTGAGTGAGTTTGAACGCAGCAGAATGATCGGTATCCGGGAAGCGGATTTGTCGTAATGTGACTTTGAGGCTCGAATGAGACGCATTGCTACGACTGTGATGCGTGTGTGTAACCAGTAGATTCAGGACCATACAATGTGACCACAGCGCAAGATTACCGTCATCTTGTCCTTAAAGGTCAGAACGGCGTATGACAGCTATGGCCGCGTACGTGTTCGACGCTACCGTGGTAATCGCAATCTGTCAGCCTGCAAGTGTGATTTTGGGCTACAGTGTGCAATCTGGCCTCATACGCATTGAGGCCAATCTGAACAGTATCCGCCACATCAGGGAGTTTTAGAGTCCGAAGAGCGACGTGCACCACTGCCTCGGCTCGCATGTTCTTCTGTCATTTCGCCCATCGCACATGTTTGGGGTATAATCGGTCGTTAACTTGATCGTTGTGGTCCTCTTGCAGCCTCTGTCGATGATTTGTGGTCACGCATAGAAGCTATGTGGCAGTGTGTTCCCCGGCAGTATATTTAGGTTCTCTTTGGATCAATGCTTAAACGTCGAGGCTCTAATGGAAGCACGTGGTGAATTAACACCGTGCTAAATATGCAAGGTCAGAATGCAGCTACAGTTATGTAATTATAATTATTTGTATATTGTGATATTCCTAATCTGTAGAATAAATTTCATTGTAATTGTCTGTCTCCTTGGTGTTGCAATTTTCACAAGCACCAGTGTAAGTCCAGAGCTGTGGATGACAAACAAATACTGAGTCCATACAATCTACAGCGTGATTTCGTAAAATTTTCACTGTCCGTTTTCCCTGTATGACAATAGTTCCTAATGAGGTAGCACGAGAAAGTATTCTCCCAACAAGCATCGCTTTCTTCTTGCATTGAAGAGCTATTAAGCATCTGTTGCAGATGCTCAATCACTGCGGCGACTGTCCATACCCGTTGCTGCCCCTGCGAACAATCAAATGGATTTCAAATTTATTACAATTATATATTCAATTTAAAGAAAAAATGAAATGTCATGGATTAATTGTGCAAAGAAATAATTTCATACAAAGACAAGGAAAAAGAAATATGGGAAACCTGTACGTGTTGTGGTTAATCGTTTCAACACTCGACACATTGAGAAATCATAAGAATATTGATGACTTTGATTAAAAGTCAGTTTTTGATTACAATACTTGCCGTTTAAACGCTACCACCTGAAGAAGTATCTTAATGTAAAGTGCTATATACTTTGCACTTATTGAGTTTGCGTTGTACAAGATCTTTTTCACCTACGCAAGACGAATATCTGCGACAATGATCCTTGTTTCAAGTGACAAGAACAACCAAGTAGCTACATAAGATGCAAAGTGCAGTAAACAAATATTTACGAGAAATAACTTTCTCTAACCGCCAAAAATAATTGCAGTTACCATACAGGTAAAAAAATACTTTGTATTTTTAAAAAAATCGTTAGGATGAAATTAATGTATATATGTGAATTTCCATCAAGACACAAATAGATGATAGACTGATTACTATCTCACATTGACACTTATCAATCTTGAAACAATATAAGTCAGTTGTTTTCGAAATTTATTTATGGCCAGAAGAAGGATGTTATGACAGTATTTGTTTTACTTCGATGCGATCTGAGTGAGTAGTACTAGACAGTTATTTTTGACGATGAATTACCGATTGTAGATACACAAAAGATATAATGCGAGTAATTTATCTGAATTCTTCATTCTCCCTTCCTCTCTCTCTCTCACTCCCTCTATCACTTCCTTTCTTCTTTTTATCCTTTTGAAATCAATTGGTTTCGCGAATATTATAATTTCAATAATAGATATTCATGGGAATAATAACACTAGGGAACCAAAAATGTTTTTTTCATACTTCCAGGATGAAAAAAGGTGATTTCAAAGGAAACGATCACACTGATTTCGAAAATCATTGTAAAATGTTTCTATCATGCAAGATTCAAAAGATATGAACATATCTACTATTTGAAATTAACAGTATCGTATTCTAGTTTCCACATTCTCACTCCGGTTAAATTACTGCAAAATTTTATGAGCATGCTTCACAAGAGGTAAGAACAAGTTAAAAATGGAAATGCATATTCGTGCAATAATGTGCAGACTTAAAAATGGTTTGTTAGTATTCTCCACAACATTGGTAAAGCGAATGAGAATAATTTGAGTTTTACGTATTACCACAATCTAAGGTTCGTTGTACAGGTGACACAACACGGGTGAGTAGCCCATGGTTTGTGCTGATCACAATTACAACTAAAGTATAAGAAATACACAAGTTTCCACAAACGTGACAAGAAGTTATTGGGTTGATTCGCCCGCTTTCGATGTGAAATGATTTGCACTTTATCGAATCGATTAAATTCTACTAAATTCTACAGGATAATGTGGTGGATTTCACTTTATAAAAACCAAAGAATTGTACTATATTAATGTTTTTGAGGCACATGCAAACCAGACACGAACTTTGTGCACACTGCGGGTACAGTTCCACATCACACCGACAGTCTCAAAATCTGCTACCCCAACAGTTGGATACTTGTATTCTTGCGATAAGGTAAGGGGCTAAAACAATTTCTTTCGGTGACTGATGCGCAGTAGAAAATAAAAGGGGTTTACGTGAGGTGTTTCAAAACATCTAAGACCTACTCGTAATTGAGGGCGACCACCAGACAAGAGACTAAAGACGGCAATCTTCGAATACGGAAGGTAAAAAAGCAAAAGGACAAGCACGAAAGCCTAATTTTGTTGATATTTCATTAAATTGGCACTGACGAACTGAACAAATATTTTATTTTTAATTTGATTTTATGCATATTGATTCTACATATCTTACAAATGCAATTTAAATGTTTTGCATTAATAGCAAAATTCGGTATGATAGTGTATAAACATACGGAATATTTAAAAACTGTGACGCGATATGACGATTTTATTGTGATATTAGTAATCTACGTAAATTAAGTACGTTGCGCACTCTACCTTTCTGGCGGTAAAAAGCCTGTTCCCTAGTGTAATTGTGTGATGTTGAATTGAATTGAATTAATGCCTTATTTTACGTTGCGATACTCAGGCCATGAGGCCTGCTCTTCCGTCTGACCACGCAAATTTCTCTACGCTCCTTTCACCAACTAGCAGAGAAAGGAGGTATTTCTTGGGCGAGAAACAGGCAATTTGAATTTAGCTTAGAAGCGTCATGTAGGCTTGAGGATATTTTACTTGCAAGTAAATCTACTAACATGGGCCAGCCGGCTTTACTTCCCCTCCAAAGGAATGTGTATGAAGGATTTTTCCGACCTGAAAAATCCACGCCTTCGATCGGGTTTAAACCCACCAACTTGAGTACACCATCGCTGCACGCCGCAAGGTATAACAGTCCGATACGCTAACCGTTACACCATCGCCGCGCGCGATGTTTGGGTCGTAGCATCGATAAAGCGAGAATAATACGTTCAATAATTTGGCATTAATTGTTACATTGATGACATTCATAAAATATCCAGAACCTATCATTTTTACTTATTTACACTCTTATTTGTAAAATAAGAATACTCTTCGCAGTGAAGTAGAGGTCTAGAAAAGAATCACAGATAAGTACGACTGACTGACTCATTGACCAAAAAATACTTACCTCGCATGTAATACCATTGTTTGAGATTTGTAAAGAAAAGCTCTCTCGCGAGTGATGTGTTGCAGCACACGATTTCCCTCAACCATCGCCGTCCGACGTATGTGTGCCAATCGCGGCGCTGGGTGCTTTCGAAAGAGCTGAGAGACCGGCCGGCACTAACGTCGCATCGCTGTCACTCCCTGACGCACATTCCCCTTCACATAAGCTCCTGCACGTCCAATCCATATCGTAACTAGGCTCTTTCTATCTCCACCTCCATTTCTCTTAAACACCGCCGCCATCGCCGCCACAACACCCGCGGTCGCCACCATCCACTTTCACCCCCCCCCCCGACCCAAGCCATTTGCAGACAGACAGCTTCTTGTCGACCTTCAATCATGTAATTACTGCCTTAATTACTGTCTTACTTACTTAATTACTCCCACCATCTCTATTTTCATCACCAAGGCTACTTCATCTTCATTTCCACCACTTTCGTCAAAGCATCATCTTCAATCGTCGATTGCTACAACTGCCGCCACCACTACCACCACCGCCACGACAAATGTCACCACTACCACCACCGTTCACCGATCACCCCCAACGTCCGCACCGTGAACCGAGGTGAATAGTTGATATGTTCGATTTCGCGGACGCTTTCCGAGAAATTAAAGATCAACAGGAAAAGTCAAAGGATAAAAAAGTCAAATTCCCAACTTGAAATGTTGAATATTTGTTGGCGCAGGGATCGCCAAATTAATTCAAATTGGGCGACGCGCTTTCGAGATGACCAAATACCATTTTTTTGTACAATTTCTTTGAAATCGACTGTCAACTGCTTTCTACTAGTCAGAAGACTCACTTATAGATCGCGCCACATCCTGGACGACCGCAACGAAAGATTAGTCGCATTGTCAGATTTCTCGGAATCCAATTTTTATCCACATCAGCAGGGTTGCCAGATTTGGCGATTTCTCGCCAAACTGGCGACTATTCTCAATTATTGGCGACAAAAATTTACATTTGGCGACTTGGCGATTTTTTGGCTACTTCATTTTTTTAATTAAACAATTCATATTTATATGCCTGCGATAATAAAAAGCAAAGCTTTTGAATGTAACCAATGATGTAGTAATTCTATTCTAGTTATGTTGGTACTACTGTTCTTGAATACTGTTATGTTGGACACTGCCACTATTGGTATTAAACACTGAATGGGTTTAATAACACTCATAGTGTATTATTGAGCTATTTCATCAGTAGAGGATGGTAATCGTGCTATGAGTTTGAGTTTGATTTGATTAACTTAACTTGGCTGATTCCCATTCAAAGATGCCGAAAGTTAGTGGTAGCAGGGGATATCGGCTCGATTGGGAACGTGAACCCTGGGCTATAGGTAACATCTATTCTGATTTGCAAACAATATGTCTCAAAAATAGGTTATGGGCATAATATAACATTTTTATTTTAAAAAAATTCCACGTTAAGAATATTGAAATTTGTTCTAGGATGGTTGACAAGTTATGCCGAAGATCAGTCGAAGGGATATTGCAAAGTTTGCAAATCAGCAATGCGAGCGCACGCCGGAGATTTGCAAAAGCACTCTGCAACCAGTACTCACAACAACAACATGTCTGCTTCGCCGACTGGTCAGCAGACCTTGCCTTTCAAGCCGAAAATGTCAGAAATGCAAAAGGACAAGGATTTACGACTGGCGGTATTCATCGCGATGCATTCAGCCATTCAAAGTTCGGACCATTTGTGCGAAATATTAAAGGTTGTTGGTGAAGGATCTGTGCTCGAAAACGGGAAGCTTCATCGGACCAAGTGCGGGAATAATTGTGATTTCGATGCTAATCATATAAGAAAGTTTGTTTTGTTTTAGAGTTTTATAGATTAATGTTTAAAATATAATACATTTCATCCATTTTTTCAATAAAATATAGCATTTTTAATGAGATGTGTTTTTTATTAACAGCTTATACCGTTTTGAACTTTGGCGGTTTAATGGCGACATCTGTCGAATGCTTGGCGACTTTTGGCGACATGTGGCATTGTAAATGGTCGCAAGGCGTGATAGTATTCTGGCAACCCTGCACATCAGACGTGACGATCTAGCATTGTTTGAAAATCAGAGGAACCGCGAGCAGTTTCATAGCGATCGTGCACAGAAGTTAAGTGTAGCGTGTATTGGGTGCATGGAAATTTTGATTCGGCACGCTGCCAAGCATTTTCAGATGAATTGGTATAGTTGAGCGTTGTAAAGGATTTTTCAATGATGGTCAAGTTTACGTAATACCAAACGAGAAGGAGGGTTAGTGTAGTGATAAGGTTAGTAAGGATGAGCATGTAGTATATAATTTAACGGGTCGCAATTTGCGAACTCTAATAAAATAGGAATGGAGTTATAAAGGGCATCAACATCGAATTCCAGAATCGCTAAGAGGAGTGAAACGGAGATATTGTTCTTCGATTACTTATGGAACAAAAGCAAATGATGGGTGAAGAGGTGCAGGAACACACACACACACACACACATACACACACACACACGCACGCACACACACACACACACACATAATATAATTGTATAACATTTCCACATCAAAGTTACGGCTCTTTTTTTAACCCATTGGTTTTCAAACGTAAAATATGAGTATCTAAAATAAAACTAGAGAAAGAAATCTAATTAAAACCCAAGGATGGTCAGAAGATAAGTGGAAGATTGTATATTTATAGTGATCAGTGGTGTATTCTGGGTGCTAGCTAGACTAGCTTCGAAGCCCATATGATATTTCGTAAATATAGCTTCGTATACATTTATCTTCCCACAATCTTTGTTTGCCCATATAGTTTATTGATTATCATAAGAAATTGTTTAATAGCATGTCTCGAATTGTTTCTTCATGACTGAAGCTGAGAATATACTGTGTCTTCGCAGGGCAGCTGAGATCATCTACGCATCCTTGTCTGAACTTGCGAGAGGGAAGGGAGAGGAACGTCGCAGAATAGACCACGCATGTGGGAGATTATCTGCGCACGTTTTCTTGAGTTCCAGAATCTCTTCCCGTCATTTTAACTATAAATAGTTGAAATATGAGTAACAATTTAACATAAATAAAAATAAATTTTAAAGATCGCAAGATGTAACAATTTAACATAAATAAAAATAAATTTTAAAGATCGCAAGATGAGTAAGATGATATTTGAAAAATGCCATTTTCGTTTCCGAATTATAGAAAACAATTGCATCGGTGTACGAATTGCAAGTATGATTTTTCTGCATTGCAAACAAAATAGTAACTCGCCCTTAACTCTTTTACCATTTCAAGCAAAAGGAGAGTTCAACAACACGTGCGCATATTGAAGCTACATTTACGTCCAGTAGCAAAACAAGGGGCCATCTCAGCATTTGCTCAATGGATCAGGGAAACTGGACAAAAACGTGATCGAGATGGAGTTCATTGACCCGGAAGCATAAGTACATTATTTGTTACAAACATATTAAGTATTTTAAAAAATGTATACAATACAAAAGTAAACTAATTCATTATATATCACTGTTTTGTTAAAATAAACATTTTTCTTTTTGATAATCAGTATAGTCTCTAATTGTATAGAAACAGTAATGCAATAGAAAATATTTGTGAACCGACTTCCATTGTTTAATGTCATCTGGCAGTGCGTTGTAAATTAACCCACATGTATTGTATGTGGATTTCTAATAGTGAACTGTTGATACTTACACTTAATGATCGTGATTTTTACGACGTTTGTTGTAATTATAAATATCAGTATTGCATGAAAATATGTTCCCACCGTTAAGTAAGTCACATTTGAAAAATATTACAGATTCGTAAAAATATAGGCAAGTTGGTAAGGTTCCAAGCTCAATGAAGAGAGGCTTGCAAGGGTAACGCAGATAGCATTTTTTCATTATTCGAATAATTTTCTTTTATTATACCATCTCAGGCGGGAATAGACATTTGCAAAATACTGACAATGATTCATTAGTTAACAGTGGGATGAGATTGTTCAAATTTTTTTTATTATACTTCCTGGTCTCCTTTATTAGGTTTGCTTTTGGTGAGGTAAAATTTATTTTAAGAGTGAGTACTTGAGCTTTGTGGTCACTGAGCCCTGTATCATTAGTGGTGATTGTGTATGTGTGCTTTGTTTTGTCTAAAAGGATCTGGTCTCTTGCTGTTCGGGAGATCTTTGACTGCCTGGTTGGTGATTACTGTATCTAGATTATAGGAGCGTTCTAAGTTTATTAGTTTGATTCTGTCTCTGTCATGAGTAATATTAGCTGTAGGTAGGAAGTTAATGTTTATAGCATCAAAAATTATAATAGAGTAAGGAGCCTGCTTTGTTAATTTATCCAAGATTAATTCTAAGTTTTTAAAGAATATTTGAAGATTTCCATCAGGTACTCACTAATGCTTAGGAGGCAGATGTTCAGCTTTGGAATTTCTACTATTGAACATTCTATGTCTGAGTCGCATGTTATTTGTTTGAATTCATTTACTTCTTTGGAATCACAGTTGTTGGCCATATATATGCATGTGCCTTCATGGGTATGATTGATAATGGTGTGTTTGGCCCTACAACAGAAGTAACCAGCCAAGTAGAAACCTGGTATTTGTGTCATTTTTATTTCATCCTCTGTAAGCCAGTGTTCAGTTATACAGAGAGAGGGAGGGGAGAGGGAGAGAGAGAGATGGGTGGATATGGGGGGAGAGAGTGTGAGAGGAAATAATATACTTTCAAAACATCTTAATCTTCCTGTTTTTTACATTTGAACTAATTTATTTTAACATTTTTTACGATTGTACATTTTTTAAAGTTTTATTCAATCTGGTAATAGAATATAGCTTTCAATATTTAAAAGATCGTGTTTATCAGATTGTTAATCAACATAAGATGCTTTTCAAATCAATATTTAGTATTTTTTTCATTATAATTATCAAATTTAAATATAATCTCTTGAATCATAGTTTGAATTTTTTTAATAGTGGTTTGTTGATCATGAATATGATTGATTGTAATACTATTGATGAGATTGTAAATGGCATTTAAAATGTTTTATTTCTCCAGATAATTGTAATTCTACATATTGCAATGATGCTACTAATGCAACATGAACATGAGTATATTTCTTTTCAATAATTTTTAATTTAACATCTGAAGCTATTGTCTTTAAATAATTTTCTAAATTTTGATGGTTTAAACTAAATCTTCAATTGACAATTCTGATATTCCATGTTCTAACTTTATAAATGATTATTTCATTTCCAGTTGTCTTATCAGATGAAAATACATCATGATGAAAAGTAATTTTTTTTGTATTGACGCTAGTTTACAGTTTTGATAAGATCTCATTTTTCCTTTCTAGAAACCCCTGCAATGTTATTATGCTTGCAGTTGCATTCAATTCATTTCCATTTATATAGAACATTTTTAATATGTTATTTTTTTCGTTAAAAAAATAAATCTTTAAATTATAGTGTTAAAATATACATTATTTTTAATAAAAAGGATGTTTCAAAATATGATTACTTTTTAACTCATAATGGAAATTATGAGATAAAAAATAAAGAGAGATTAAAAGATTAAGTAATTTTTGATTTGACTGTCTTATGTGTACACCAAACTTTGAATTACATCAAAGTATTTGTTCAAATGGAAAAGAGTATGAATTTCTAGTACAAGGGAATCAAACATCATGTGCTGATGATATTAAAATAGATGATACTAAAATTGATAATCAAATTGATGATGAAAATACTAAAATTAATGATCAATTAGATGATAAAAGTATTGGAGATGTTACTCAAATTAATGATGGTACTAATACTCAAATTGATGATATCAAAATATATAGTGATGAAGGAACAGAAATCAATGATGATGATGATGGTGATGAATATGTAATTTATCTTATTTTTTTAATGAAATTAATTCCGAATAATTTTGTATGGTAACAAGAATAACCAGTATATATTTCTTGTTTTATTCAATCAAATAAAGTAATATGTACATTTATCTAAATTTAATTCTTTAGATTAACTATCGATGATAGTAATTTATTTTTATTCATTGGTTTAGGTACAATATCCTCTTGAATATCTTCCATTTATAATCTTAATCTCACATTTTCTTCTTTAATTCTATAAATTTCTTTTCCTCTCTTTTCGCATCTATATCATCTTCAAATTTTGCATTTAATTCTCTAATAAAATAATCCATGATAATATTATTATGCTAATCATAAAATTCAATAGAGATCCATGATGCTCTATCTCGTATTAATTCTTCTCTAATATAGGTACCAGATACAATTTTATTATAAGTTTTATCTCCTCCTGATACAACATAGCGATGGCCTGAATTCAGGCCAGTGCATTTTCATCATAATATCGAATTAATTCTTTAGATCTTGTATATTCTATTTCTTAAATATTTTACCCCCACTTTGACATAATTTTGTTGCGTTAAAATATTCACTTGATATACCTCAAAATTATACAATCTTTGATTTCCTATCCATGAATTATGGACAAACATAAGAACAATAATCAAATAATTACACAACAATCATTAGAAAAAGAAACTCTCAAAAGTTAGCAAGCACTAGTAAAATGGTTTCAAGACAACGAACTCATCATAAACACCTGCAAGACAGTCTCTCTAAATTTCATGAATCCCTGATCTAAAGAAAAACTCTCACAGCATTTGCTCATAAATAATAACCCTGTAACAATAGCTCATGAAACTTCCTCAGTCTTAACAGTTCAAGAAAACCTAAAATGGAATGCTCACATCTCAAATCTTAACGAGAAGCTCATCAAATCTTGCTATGCCCTATACACCCTCAGGTCAAGCTCCAACATTGAGACACTTTGAACAATGTATTTTCCAGATGTGCACTCACACCTAAAATATGGAATAATATTCTGGGGAAATGTCTCTAAAAGCACTCGCACATTTATTACTCAAAAAAGAATACTGCGCACAATGACCAGCACTCACAATCTGGAGTCTTGCAAACCCTTGTTCAATTAACGTCTTCCTCTACCAAGCATGTATATATTTTATATAGTGGTCTTCACAAAGAAGATTCTTATGGAAAACAAAGACACTTTTACTCTAAATTCCAATGTACACATCTACAACACTTGTCAAAAAGATAACATATATGTTCCCCACTCTGAATCTACACTATCAAAAAGGTTCCCTAATAGAGGGCATTACACTTTACAACAAACCAGGCAATGATATTAAAGACAAACACAATTCATACATTTAAAATTAAATTGAAAGCTTTTCTGCTTAACAGCATGTTCTATAGTGTGAAGGAATATTCAAATCACAACAATATTTCCCTGAAAAAAATATAAATAAATAAAAATGTCTTATCCCATTTCACTTTCTGTTTTGATTTGACTGTTTTGAGCTGAAGCAAGAAAAAAAACTGGCATATTGCAATATAGAAGGAGAATGCCTGCGACATAGAAGAATGCCTGACAAAAATTTCTGTTTCTCTCTGGAATTGCTTGACGCATTAGGTGCTGCAGTAGGACTAGGTGTACAAATAGAAAGAAAAAAGACTGGTTAAAACCTGTGTCCTCCTTCTCCGTACCATTTGAAGTATTAAACATAGAATGTAATTGTTAAATTTTATGTAGTTGCTACCAGATTTGATATCATGTTGTCATCAGATTTGATATATAGTTTTACCGTTATTTAAAAACTATCTAGAAGGAAGATCATGTATGGTCAAAATAGATAACACTTATAGTGAAATAAAAACTGTGAAAAGGGGAATACCACAAGGAAGTTTCCTAGGCCCTACACTTTATCTAATATTTGTGAATTACTTAAATGTATCTAGAAAATGGTTCCTATTATATTTATGCAGATGACAAGATGCTATTATCTATAAACAGAGACCAAAAGAAGGCAGAAATGGAGTTACAGGAGAAATTTGGAATATTCAAAAATGGTGCCATGATAAAGGTTTCATAATAAATGAGAAAAAGACTAGAATACTACATATCACAGCTCCAAAAATTGCAAGAGCACAAGTTAAAGTATTCTTTCACAAAGCTGACTGTATTCACAAAGACTTTAAGAACTGACAGTGTAATAATATAATTAATTCTGTAAGCAAATTGAAGTATTTAGGTGTAGCTTTTGATCAAAATCTGAGCTGGAGGAACCAGATCTTGGAATTAAGCAAGAAAATAAGAACATGTGTTTGGAAAGTAATGAGAATTAAAGATTTTGTATGTTATAAAATTTTGAAATTGGTCTACTTCTCATTAATAGAGTCTCTGAACAGGTATGGAATTGGAGTGAGGGGGGCTGCAGCAAAATCACATGTAAGTATTATACAGAACATACAAAATAAATATATTAAAAACCTTAATGACAAACCTAACCCTGGAAGTGAGTGCAGCAATTCATGGAATCATGACTGTTAAAAACTGTATGAATTTCCAATTCTGCAAAAAAAACTTTTCAATGATAAATACAGAAAAATCAGTGGGCACAGCTAGAAACTAGAAAAAAAACACAATTTCATACTTCCAGAGACTTTAAATAAATTTGGAGAGAGGATGCTTAACACAGCTATTCCAAAACTGCTGAATTCAATGCCGAATGAAATATTAGAAGTTACATCTAAAAGGGAATTGAAAAAAATATTTAAAAGAATGGTACACAAGATACTTGGCATGACATGAAAATAGAAAGCTCAGGAGTTATCTCTTTAGCTTGTTGCCTATTGCCATTTTGTTTTATTTACAATTTATTTGTTAATTTAAAATTTTTGTGTGTGTGTAGGGGGGGAATTCTTTTAGATTTTTAATATGTCATTACAAGTTTTTAAGACGTGAATTATGTAAAACATAACTCTCATTTTTGCCAGTTATTAACTGCTATACTGTCATTACAAGATTTTATTTTATTAATTATGTACAACTAAATCTTCACTGATACTGTATACTACCGTCATCACAAGATTCAAATTTGTAAGAAATGTATAATGTTCGTGTTACACTCATTCAGTTATTTGGTTTTTAATTTGGTTATTCTATTTCATTTTTGTTTTATAATCCATTTGTTAGTTTAGATAATAATTGGATGATTTTGATTTCTTTTTGCTTGTTGAGTTTTGTCATTGCAAGATTTTTTGTTGTTAATTATGTACAACTAAATCTTCATATTGTAAACAGTGGTTATCACAAGATGATAATTTGAAAATAATGTATAATGTTCCTGTTACTCTCATTCAGTTTTATTGTTTGTTTATTTATTTGCTTATTCTATTTTATTTTATTTTTTATATGTTAGATAATATTTTGATTGTAATTTGTAAACTAGTAATTATGTCAATTGTTAATTGGTCACTGTATAGACCACGCTTTGTTTGTGTGTCCTATTATTTGTTGATTTGATTTGTCACTACAAGTCTTGAACATGCTAATTATGTATATCTTAATACTCATTTTTACCTGTTGCCAACTGCCATCTAGTTTCATTTATTTACAATCCATTTGTTAGTTTAGAGAATAATTGGATGATTTTGTTTTCTTTTTGCCTGTTGAGTTTTGTCATTACAAAATTTTATGTTGTTAATTATGTACAGATAAATCTTCATATTGTAAACAGCGGTTATCACAAGATGATAATTTGTAAAAATGTATAATGCTCCTGTTACTCTCATTCAGTTTTGTTAATTGTTGTTCACTGGACTAATTTTTGTTTTTGAGTCCTATTATTTAATTTCTAAGTATTTGTACTTCTTTATAATTGGACAATTTAACTCAAGTTAATGTCAGCTGCCATTTGGCATATAAGTTCTATTTGTTTCTTGATTTGTTAATTCCGATAATAATTATATTTTGCTTTGCTTGTTGATTTGTCACTACAAATTTTCAAAATGGTAATTAAGTATAATGTAATTTTCATCTTAGCGTGTTGCCAACTGACATCTCTTTATTTATTTACAATTTATTTGTTATTTTAGATAATTTGATGATTTTGATTTCTTGTTGCCTGTTGAGTATCCTTGGAAAAAATCTAAATTCCAATAGAAACAATTCACGCATCATACAGTAACTGGCAAACAGTACTGGTGATGGGTGAACTATAATCAACAACAGTAATACAAAAAAGAAAAAGAAAGAAGAAAAAAAAAAGAAAAAGAAAAAATAATGTAACACACCCCTCTCTGACAGGTACATAAAGTACTTAGAGAGTGTTTGAAGTGTACTGAATAAGATAAAATAAATTTAATAAATATATTTAAATTTAAATCTGATAAGACCAGTATTTTTACTGGAAGGTTAAACAGGATGTATAATGTATGTAATGTAGTCAAACAAAATTGGTATTCTTTCTTATTGTTTTTATGGTGACGGTTTTTGTACACTGTGAATGTAATTCTTTTGGAAAGAAAGTATTATTATTATTATTATTATTATTATTATTATTATTATTATTATTATTATTATTATCATCATTATTATTATCATTATTATCATCATTATTAGTAGTAGTAGTAGTAGTAGTAGTACTACTACTACTACTACTACTATTACTATTAATAAGTGATAAAAAAGATAAAAAGTCAGAAATCGATCGTGGTTATAAAATTCAGTTCAAAAAAAGTAAGAGACAAAATTACAAATAATAAACTGAAGAGAATACAAAATAGGGACTTATTGAAAAACAAATGACAATACTATACAAACCATACGCAATACTATACAAATCTCTTGTGAATAACCAAAAAAAGACCAAAGAGAAAAAATTTTATTTAACTTGGGTAATGAATGGTAAGATTTCCATTAGGAAAAATGAAGATAGCAATGTAATTAGAATGAGTGAAGAAGATTTGAAGCAATTGAATTAAAATATACTTATTAAGGTAAAACCAATTATAAATAAACATGGATAGTTCCTTTATTAAAAATTCAGAGATTCTTGAAACAAAGATCTGCAATTCCATAAATGATTTAATAAATTCAAATAATAATAAGTTAATATATTAATAATAATATTATTCATCTCAACATTAGATCAATAACAAGGCACTGAGATGAATTTTGTGGAGCCATAAGAGATTGTGTTCATAATATAGATATGATCGACATGAGTGAAATTAGTGTCAAAAAAGGATGATGACTTTTTAGAATATTATTTGCCAAATTTTAATAAATACATAGGTACGTAAAAATAAGAATGGCGTAGCAACCTCATCGCCCTTACCGGTGGGTGGGGAATGCAGCAATTAGCCTGGTTTCTCCTACCTAGAAAGGAGTGGCAGACCGCTGTCCGTAACTGTAAGATATTCTTCTTACCTAAAATCCTTTCCTGAACCCCGGGAGCCAATGGGTGGATTGAGTAACTCAGAGGCTTCCGTTTTGTAGCCATAGGTGTATCCTTACCTTTCCCTTTTCCCTGTTCAGAAGCAGACGTGCTTCAAATAGGGGTAGATTGAACTCTGGAGTCTTGGAAGACAATCTAAGGGAAGAAAACCCTAAAAGAAAATCCTGGAAGGGGGTTGAGGCATGGGGCCAGCAGCCCCAACTCGGAAAATAAGGGAAAAAAAGCCGCTCAAACTCTCAATGGAAATGAGCCTCGGATTAACGCACGACGTCAACAAAGACAAATAAAATGGTCTATGAATTTCGGATGCTGGAATGTTCAAGGTTTAAGCACTAAAGTAAATGAAGTTTTTAATGCAATAGAGGAGTTTCACATCGATATATAGAAATGAAAGGAAAGGAAAATATGTTCACTTTTTAGGGGAGTGGGAAAAGAAAAGCGTGCAAGAGCAGGAGTGTCCATAGCTATATATTAAAGATTGGAGAAAAATATTCATAGCTGGGAAGCAATTGATGAGAGAATAGCATGTCTCGATCTTGTACTAAGAGGATGCAATGTTTTTATTCTAGGAATTTATGCTCCAACAGACGATGCAAGGGTTGCAGAAAAAGATACGTTTTTAGAGAAACTGACTATGCTGGTGGATTCTATTGGAAATCGCAAAGAAGTGGTGCTTCTAGGTGATTTTAATGGAAGAGTTGGAAAACGCGCCAATGGCGCATAATGTTGTGGGGCAATATGGTGAAAATGTATTAAATGACAACGGAGAAAGACTTATAGAGACATGTGAACTGTATGACCTTAAAAATATTGAATGGCTATTTTCCACATAAAGAAATTCATAAATTCACATGGACCCAGCCCACTAGAAAACTTCAATCAATAATTGACTACATAATTACTAAATAACAGTCGTGAATAAAGTGGAGCGGGTTCGGGTGGATGTTCGGGTTCAAAGAGGTACTTCCTGTGGATCAGATTACTACTTACTAAAAGGAAAAGCTTACCTTATGTATAAACAGTACTTCAAAAGTTCCGGAAACACAAAACCAAATACAAAAGGTGGAAAAATAGAGTCAGATGTGGCCGAGATACAATATTGAAAGCCTTCAAGATGATTCCATTGCATTTTTGTATAAATTGCGCATGGCAGAAAAATTAAAGTACATTCCAATAGGAAATACTGAAGAAAAATACCAAAAATGCACTAATGAAGCTGCTAAAGAAGCTTTGGGAGAGATGGGAAATGTGAATGTAAACAAAAAGACTTGTGGTGGATAGAAGATTTAAAGAACCTGGTCGAAGAAAAAGAAAAGTTGTATTTGAGATGGATTTCCACAAAGGATTTAGAAGCAGAAGTGAATATAACAGAATGAAATATTTGGTCAAGAAAGATGTGAAGAAGGCAAAAAATGTATTCTGGGAACAAAAATGTGATAGATTAGACAAGTGCATTGGTAACACCAAATCCAGAGAGGCAAGGAAAATGTTACATTCCATGTAATTGAATACAACCCAAGAATGGCATATACTAGACCCAATTGGTATTGAAAAATGGCAAAAATACTATGAAAATCTTTTGACAGAAAATAGAACTAAATTTCAGGGAATAAATTATGAACCACTGCAAGTAAATTCGATCATACCAGATGTGACTTTGGAAGAGTTAAGATCACGTACATATTTTTGAAACATTTATTAGTTTTTGCGCAATATTGCGAGCAATATGTGCAATTTTTAAAAAAATAGAAAATTTAGTTTTTTAAGTCTCTTAAAAACGTTCCAAATTTGTTCTTTAAACTTTAGTAAGGTAATTACAAAAATGTAATTATTTTAATTTGTCTCTCACGTCGTGAGTACTTACATGAACGACTATTTGTTCACATTAATTTTTTATGAGTACAAGTTCTTTAAAATATGTCAATGTTTCAGGAAAACTCAACCGTTTCGCTTTAAAATTACCTCAAAATTCCACGTTTTCAGAAACAACCAAGTCCCGTTTTATCAAAAACTGCTCCAAATTTTGTTTTTAAACTTTTCGAATCTATAGTGCTAACTGCACTGTTTAAGATGACATAAAATTAATTTTGCTGTATTATTTTGTTTTTTAGAAGATTACACAAATGCATTTTTTTTAATATGTCGCACTCCTTTAAATGCTCATTTCCAGCCATTTGTAAACACTATTACATTCGTGAATAGAAGTGCTTGAAATTACCATATATGAAATTTTCGAAAACTCAATAATTATCTGTACAAAGAAATTTCACATTTACAATAGCGCTTAATCGCCATTTTCTTAAAAACAGCTTCAAATATTTCAAAGAAAATTGCCATTTAGGGCGAAGGTATTGTTTTTTTTGTTTTTTTTAATTTTCTTAAAGAGCATTTCCGTTCTACTATTATAAAACCGAAAAATGTGACCATATAAAAAAATATACTTGGGCGGCGATGAATGGAAGCTGGCAAGAGTATGTGTTAAGCTGAGTTCAAAGGAAATAGAAAACTAATGCGGGAAAGTCTGTGCCATTCTGTAGCACCACTAGTTCATTATCAGGGGCCAGCAATGATTTTTTTTCTGCCGAAGATATACCGTTTTTTCGCGCAGCATTACTTAACTTTTCCTACACTACTTATATTACTCCGTATATAGTATGTATACGAGAAATTAAAAAGTGAAAATATTGTGGAAGTTGGCGGGACTAGTGTCAAAATTATTGCAGCACTGCCCGTAAAGGAAATGGTGGCATCCACACGGAAGAAATAGTAAAAAGTAGACGCTTCGCCTTCGTTAGCTTGTTCGGTGATAACAGCGGATTCGATG
This sequence comes from Gryllus longicercus, assembly GCA_038098605.1. NCBI lineage: Eukaryota > Metazoa > Arthropoda > Insecta > Orthoptera > Gryllidae > Gryllus > Gryllus longicercus. The sequence goes on along the minus strand of JAZDUA010000069.1, from coordinate 4,557,243 downwards.
GAAGTCTGGAATACAGTAAGAACGACACTACGAATTCTGATCGATCAAAAATTCGCGACAGTAGTAAAGGATGTTATAGCAATGTAACTTAACACTGGTATGAAAAGATAAATATCTGTTCTAATTTTCTCACTTCTATATGACGATAAATCGTCCACCGCCCCTCCTGAATTCTTGCAAGAGAAGCGGATATGAGCAATTCCAGAATTAACTGCCACTTAGAGGGTCAAAAAAAATTATTTTTTTTCAAGTGGCACACCTCTGAAAAGCTATTTCCCGTGTTCAGGAGACCCTAAAAAACTAACAAAAAATAGGGTGCCATTGAATCAAGCAGGGTGACACCTCCAAAAGTGGAAAAATTTTAAATTATCTTTTAAAATTTAAAAAAAATAATTGAAATTGAGTTTGAAGTGTTCGATTTCAGTATGATATTGTTATTTAAGCTATAATAAAAATAATAAAAATTTAAAGGGATCTTCGAAAAGTTAAAAAAATTTTGGCGCCAGGCTATTTAGGCGCCAGAAATTATAAGTGCTTCGTCTAAAAAATGATTAGTGGGTAAATTTTATTTGATGTTTCTAAATGGTGCTTGAATTTATTTCCATCTTTACACCTAAATATTTTAGAGCCCAAATTCTTCAGCGTCTGTATACTTCGGCGCCCAAACAGTATCGCTATAAACTAATTTCATTTGTTAAAAAATATTGATATAATTTTTTTTAAAGTTCGAGATATTAAATTTTGATCTCAATAAAATTTGTAAATAATTATTTTAAAAAATAAATAAATGTAACATACTTTTTTCAACTTTTAATTCAGCATTTTTATTTTTAGACTATTCAGCCTGTAACAAAATTATAATCTATAGTATATATTAACGGATTATGATATTCTAAATAATAATCGACAATCAATCATAAACAAGAATTTAAATTCATTCATAAATTACGCATTTTTCTGCCGCGTTATTAACATAATTGACTTGCTCAGCCGTCATGCGAAGCAGATTTTTGTCGGTATTTTTTGATGACACATGTTGAGGAGGATCGATTTTACACAGAATTTGTGACACGAATAATTTCTGTATGTCTGGAACTGCAGGCCATGAAAACAGTTTTCTTTTTCGAGATAAAAACGATACTGTGAGTGGGAATATAATATTTCCAGAAACTTCATCTACTCGACCAGGATACCACATTTTGTCATAAATTACAACTACCCAATCACTTTCCGACACAGAAAAGGGAATTTCTGCTTCCTCTTTTGAAGTCAATTCAGAAGTTTCCGAAATTTCAAAATTTATTGCGGTTCTCCCAAGTTCAAAATGATCGCAATAGTTTTTGGAAATACACTCACTGCAAGACAAGTAGCGTAAACTTAATTTATCGGGACTTTCGTTAGTCCACGAAATTTGATGTGCCAAAAGAGTTTGTGGTATCGTCTGTAATTCCATCGTTATAACATTGTCAATTGTATTCATGTTCTCTTCAGTTACGAAAAATACATCGATTTTACTCTCTTAACATTTAACAACATTAATCATGTCTTTAGCGCACACAACATCTTGACCATTCGCTACAGCGGTATCGCACATTGATTTTATACTACCGCCTATGCCATCAGCGGCACTTTTGCCGTAACCGGCAGCGCTAAAATTCCAAGACGCGGAATTCAGTTGTAAATTTTTACAGAAGTAGTTAAACAGAAAAAAGTTTTTTTTGTTTTTGTACTGGGTAGTTGGGCCGTCACTTTGGAAGTGAATTTTTTGTAACCCGGGTTTTAATTCACGAATTTTTTGAAAGACCGGTTGTAATAAAGCCCAGACAGCCGCCGCATCGTGTCGCAAACAGTCGGATATTGAAGCGAATGAATGAAACTTTATTTCACCTGAATCATTCTTAACCCAGAAACCGCCTGTCTGCAATGAAATTTGTCTTTTAGACGCACCAAAATGAACGCTTTGAATCTCTTCCGCGTATTTGCATACGTAATTTTGCGAAAAATCTATGACAACGTAAGCTTCATTGTCATTTAAATTGGTTTTAATCGAATCCAACGTTTTGAATTGATGATTTACTCTGAAAACATGCGCAAGATACTTTGGAATTATCTTATTTGCCATCAAGATCAGTTCAGCGACAGTGCAGTAAATGGTTTTTTTTGACGTAATTTTTACATTGTAAGTTAAACCCTTCGCACCAGGTCGACTTACAGTTTCCGTCACCCACGAGTAGTACCACGTTCATTGATTTGAATCAATGAGCGGCACTTCATTTTTTAAACAAGTCTGACATTCTCTGAACATACAATTTTTATTATGAATATTGCAGCAAATACAACAAATAAATTCATGTACATTCTTCGATTGAACTATTTTTAGAACACGTAATTTATCGAAAATCAGTCCAAAATTTGCATGTTCTTTGCAGAGACACGTGTCGCGGGAGGTAATTTTACGCTTAGTTACCCAGAATGGTCGCAATGCATAAAAAAGTGATTGTGAGACTTTAAGATTAGGATGCGCTGTACAAAATTTTTTGTACAATTTATCAATCGTGTCGGTCAAATATCGTTTTCTTATTCGAATCTTGTTTTTCGTGACATATTCGCGGGCGCCAGGAGCAGGACACGAGATTTCATCTCTTGTCATCGTAAAAAAGTACTACTGCTTTCTTTAATTGTTTTCTGTAACTTTCATTAGTTTTTGATTGACTGCGATGTCCTGAAACTTTGAAAGCTTTATCGACGCGTAAGCAGGTTTGTAAGCTCAATTTTTTGGTTGGTGCTCGGCGAGTATCATTAAAATTACTAGACAATAACGGTAAGACCGTTTTTCTAACCTTTCGTGATTTTATTTTAGGTATCGTTTTCTTTAAATGAGAAAAATACTGCTTACAGTACAACACTTGACGAGATAAAGCTTTATTTTTTTGTTTCAATGTCGATTGTCTCTTTTTTGCGTTTAGAAGTTTTTTTCGCAAGGATACAATTAATTTTGCTTGGTCCTCTAATTGCTGTTTAAGCGCAACATTTTGTTTTTGCAATTTCAACACACTTTTTTTTGACTGTTTTGTCACGCTCCTCGGTGGCCCTGCAGAATTCAGATTATCTGCTAGATTTTCTTCTTCGTGCAGCGAACATTCGGCAGGCGATCTGAGAAACCTTGTAGATCCTGAATTCTCTTCACATTGCGCGGAAGCATTTTCAGTGATTAAATTTTGCTCAGTTTGTACTTTCAGTTGTCTAGAATAATATAAAAAAAATTACAAATGAATCATCAAACAAAACATATCAAACCAACAATCAAATTGATTAAACAAAATTTAAAATACGCGCTCTAACCGCGTTGATAATCTAACCTACAATTTTAGATCGATATGATTTCAATCAAAGCCGCCATCAATTCAAATTAAAAAATTTTAAATAATGTATTTTAGGTATTAAAATGTAGAATTTTTACCTTTCATTTTTTTTATTCATGTAGTGATTATGAAGTTTTTCAGCTTTTAATTTTTTTGCTTCACTTAATTTGTTCCTTTTGTTTTTCACAAACTCTCTTTTTTGTAAAAGTTTTAACTTTCGAACATTTGTTATAATATCTTCCATTATAAATTATAAAGCCAACAGTGAAGTATTTGACGTTTTTTAAAATGTTTTCCGAAATAATAATTAAATGAAATAATTTCAAATGTTTAACAATAGAGAGATTTTAGGTAACTGATAATTATTCTAATATTGTTGCAAAATTGTAAATATGAAATCAAATTCAAGCAGTATACTAGTATACATTGTTGCGGGATGCGGCATCTCTCGGCCAGTAGTTCAGTCAATAGCAAAGCTTACATTATATTATTTCAATTATTTCTATTATTTCAATTTCAATTCTTGTTTATGATTAATTGTTGTTCTTTATTGAGCATATTATAATCCTTTTATTGTTATATGCTGAATAGTTTAAAAACAACAATGTTGAATTTTGTTTAACTATTAAAAATTAAAAGTGGAAAAAAGTATGTTATAATCATTTATTTTTTTAAATAATTATTTACAAATTTTATTGAGATCAAAATTTAATATCTCGAACTTTAAAAAAAATTATATCAATATTTTTTGACAAATGAAATTAGTTTATAGCGATACTGTTTGGGCGCCGAAGTATACAGACGCTGAAGAATTTGGGCTCTAAAATATTTAGGTGTAAAGATGGAAATAAATTCAAGCACCATTTAGAAACATCAAATAAAATTTACCCACTAATCATTTTTTAGACGTAGCACTTATAATTTCTGGCGCCTAAATAGCCTGGCGCCAAAATTTTTTTAACTTTTCGAAGATCCCTTTAAATTTTTATTATTTTTATTATAGCTTAAATAACAATATCATACTGAAATCGAACACTTCAAACTCAATTTCAATTATTTTTTTTTAAATTTTAAAAGGTAATTTAAATTTTTTCCACTTTTGGAGGTGTCACCCTGCTTGTTTCAATGGCACCCTATTTTTTCTTAGTTTTTTAGGGTCTCCTGAACACGGGAAATAGCTTTCCAGAGGTGTGCCACTTGAAAAAAAAAATTTTTTTTGACCCTCTAAGTGGCAGTTAATTCTGGAATTGCTCATATATTCCGAGAAATGTTCTTGAGTTTTTGCTGAGCAAACTTAACTCCAGGCGATTTTTAATACGAGTCAACTGTTTGTGAATGGTTGTGAGAGCATATTTAGAATAATTCTTTTTTATATTTTTTATAATTAAATTTTTTGGCAATTGAAGATCACTAAAAGGAATGGCGCCGTAAAAAATGAGCAGTATGTGTCTGATGCTTTTAGAGGAAAAGGGGAACGTCTGCAATGAAGGAATGAATGATTTGAAACAATAGTTTTGAAACCTTAGTTCGTGTAGAAAATGAATGAAAATATCAATTAATAAAAACGTTTCCTTTTAGCCACACAGGTCATATGAATTAAGATTACTGTACATTTAAGAATGATCCGAAGGTAAAACAACGACCTTAAGTTTCTTTAAAGAAGATTAAATTCTCGAAGATTAAATCACATTGACCGAAGAAGCTACGAAGGAAATCTTTCGGAGCCAAGGGTCGATGAAATGAAATTAAGCAGTGAACTCCATCATTATCATCATCTAAACGGCAGAAAGCACCCTCCAGGGAGCAGCACCCTACCGTTCTTTCTTCCTTTATTACTTTTTTTTATTGTTTTCAATGCTCCGTTGGCGATAAGAAAGGGAAGGCAAAAATTAATGGTGGGTAAGTTTTCTTGTCATCAATTATGTAACTTAGTCAAAGTAAACATAGACCAATAGAAAGCTCAAGGCCTGAACCGTTTCCTGCTTTCTTTCCTTCTTTTGGAAAAACTGCAAAGGCGCCGGCGATCTTCTGGGAGAGGAATTTTTCGCTCTTTCCAGACGTCGCACGTTCCACGGTGGGGGACGACTCTCCGCCAAGACGAACTTCGCGCTGGCTCGGCTCGGCTCGGCTCGGCTCGGCTCGGCGGTGCTACAACTGGAATTTGTCGCTGCATTGTCACGGCGTGGTGGCCCACTGTGGCCAAGACCCCCGGAGTCGCGGAATGGCAATTATTATTTTATTAAATACTGATTTGTGTAAAAGTCATTTTAAAATGTTCTTTCTATTAAGAAAAAATAAATTTGAATGCAATGTCAGCTTATGGTACATTTTCTAATTTGTGGACTTTACATTAAAACGTGACACAGGGTCAAAACAGTATTACAATAACTTTCTTACCATCCTCTTGCAAGTTGACAGTAACAGAAGCATTTAATGAAGACTTGGGTTACATCGTTGAGATTTTTTTACAAAATACTGTGATAATACTTGGAAAAAGGTATGCATATACGAGTATATGTTCAACTTCTGCTATATTTCCACTAATCATTTTAGTAGAGGCATTCATTTTTTAGGGAGAATGCACTCTTTCCAACAAACCGAAAAGAGTTTACAAAACAATGAATAATAATGCTGGGATTAGGTTTGGAAATTTAAATGTTATGTACAATTCATATTAGCGCAATAGCTTTTTACTTTCCCGTATACATACGTATATACGGAGTAATATACATGGTATAGGGAAAGTTAAGTAATGCTGCGGAAACTCGATTTCGAAATTTTCAAGACGTTTTGGGGTCGCCTGATACCGAAAACGATTACGCCGCGGCGACGTGGTGGACCACAGCGAAGAAGTACAAGGATACACTTGAGCTCGTTCAGAACAGAGTTCTGCGGCTCATAGCGCGCCCTCCGTTTCGGAAACGGTTGAAAGTTCTCAAAAAAGGAACTCGACATCAAGTCTTTCACTCAATGCTTGTGACGGCTATCTTTCAATGAAGCTTATCAAGCCTTTCAATCAAGCGTGGCACCGGCTTCGCTCAAACAATTAGCCCGACATGTCCTAACTATTGGACACAAAAGATAAGCTCTCCCCTCGGATATATTGAGGGCGTAGCGCAACGCACACACACGCACACAAACGTCGGCCTCTCTGCTAGAGACGTATGATTGTCAGCATAGCTCACTCACAAATGCTTTATGCGGCTGTCGTGTGGGCTGACAGAGTAGGGAAAGCAAACGTGGGACGGAAGTACGCACAAATGCAACGAAGATATTACCATATTGAAAACTTATAGTGAGAAAACAACAAGCAAAAAGAAATCAAATTCTTATCTAAATTAACAAATAAATTATAAATAAAACAAAATAAAATGGCCATAAGCAACAAGCTAAAGAGGTGATCTTTTAATTTTTTTCCCCTTCCTTTTGTTCTTCACATTAAAAGTAGTGCAGAAATTTCCGACTGCGCTTTTTACTTCTCCTTAAAGAGCAAATTCTTCTTCTCCTAACACATTATGGCTTTTTGTAGCTAGTAACAATAGAATTCATATTATCCACTAGGTCCATTGTATGAAAAGAATGAACGAGAAAAAATGAGAAAAAATATTTACTGTAAAACAAAATTATTAGTAATATGAGTACTTGATGGTAATATTATATGTAACCTGTTTTTCATCTTTGTTCATTCTAGAAATTACTAAATCAGAAAAACCTGTTGATTTGTAAGAATACAATACATTCTCTATTTAACAATATCTATTTTGACAATGTTTTCTTTAACGCAATTTTACTATTACTTAATATCGAGGCTAATTGCCAAATTAATAAAAATTCTCAAGGTTATAATGTAACTATTTTTTCAAATGTTTTATTGATAGTAATAATTTGTTTAACTAAACATTATTTTTAATTTAATGCGTTTTATTATTAATTTAAATTTTTAATTTAATTTAATACAACTCCAACTTAACTTCGTATTTATCAGAGGGTTATTTATAATTGAGCAGAATAGGTATATCCAGAAACATAATAGCTGACAAATAATATTATTACACCTTCAATAACGTCTTTACAAAATACTGGAACTATTTGTTCCAGTAGAAGTGAAGAACAACATACATAAGATTCACGCATTTTCATATCTGAAAGTAATGACGTTTCTTTGATTTTTCACTAGTTGTAAAAATGTATTCTATTACTCTAACACGTAAGAACATCAGAACTTTAGATCCCAAACACTAGAGTACCTGAAATAGGCAGACTGGGAGACTGGTCACTCAGTCTTGCCTGCAAGGGACCGGAAGGGTTCGGAATTTCCTTAGCCGCTCCCAAAATCAAACCAGATGAGACTCCATATTAGGCAAATGCAGCACATCTGAGAATAGTGAATGTTCAAATACAATATTAATTATAATTAAAATAAATGATTTTGTGTAAAAATAATGATTCTTCAGAATAAAATATAAAACTAAAAAACTTATATTTAAAATTTATTATATGTTCAAATAGTGAAATAAAATATTTCTAAGATCTAAATTCTTAAGTTTTTAAACAGTAACTATGTTCCATGTGTTCCATAATTATAAAGTGAATTTTAATTTAAACATTAAATTTAATGTTCAAACTTATTAATCCCTTTTTAATGCAGAGTGTACATTACGTTTCATATACAATCGTACATTAAATCTACATAGTTTTAATTTAAACGTGAAATTTAATGTAGATGTATATTAATCTCCTTTTAATGCACAAGGTACATTAAGTGTAATGTACAGTCGTACATTAAATCAATATTGATTTTAATTAAAGCATTCAATTCATTGTACAAGTATATTGATCTCCTTTTAATGTACTAAGTACATTAAGATACAGTCGAACATTAATATTCATTAAATTTAATGTAATTTCTGTCCGTCCGTCTGTCTGTCTGTCCGTCCGTCTGTATGTTCGTCCGTCTGCCGTTTGCCTGACTGTCAGACTGTGAACACCACAGGCGCGTAAACCGTACGTACGATTTTTTTCCAAAATGGATATTCCCTGGTCGATCTGGCCCCATTCGAAGCGACGCGGTTTTGAAAAAACATTCTTTAAAATTTGAGAGTACTTTACATAAAGCCCCTAGGACATTTTCAAAATTTTCTCAAATGCGGCTCCAATTTTTTTTTTTTAATTTCCTGTAAGAAAAGAGTAAAATACACCTTTAAAGGTGGTATAGGTCCGATTTTCACGGTTAACACTGAATTTTGGAAAATTGCAAAAGTTTGTATTTTTTCGCATTTTCCTACAACTACATAATTAAAGATAGAGGTTTTTCTTTCACATAAAATTTGTCCATAATTATTTTTTTCATTAAGATCATGTACATTTTTTGAAACTTTTAGCAGTTTCCACGCAATATTGCGTAATTTTAGAAAATTACAAAACAATATTTTCTCAAAAACGGCTAAAACTTTTTCTTTGAACATTTGGCAGGGATAGTTCTAAATGTAATTTAATTTAATTTTTGGTATAACGGGATCTCGAAACGTTTATTTCTGTTGAAATATCGAAATCGATTTTCCGTAGCATTACATAACTTTCTCTATGCTACGTATATTGCACCGTATGTATTGTACGTATACGGGAAAGTAAAAATAGTGCATCCATCACAATTTCCGCGATAAATACATTCGATAGTCAACTCTGCCCCGGACAAGTTTTCCCGCCGCCTTTACTACAAAAGTCAACGGTATCGTCTCCTATATTATTTCAGTAGTATACCTTTTGTGGCTTTCACACGCAAGCGATAAATAAGGACTCTGAATAAAGAGAATTTCACGTAGATGTGACGAACTGAAAATTTCTATTCAACATCAATTGCGTTGTTGTTTTATTTTTTTATTGTGTTAGTACATTGGAAGTTACCTTTATACATTTTAAACAAATATATACGTTTTGTTAGCAACTTTACATCTTAGAGTAGAAATAGAAGGATATGGAAGAATGTCGGGTTTAACAGAGAGTTCTCGCACGGATACGCAGAGGTAGTAGGGGAAAACTTGTATTATGGCACAATACAAATAAAATGTATTATGGCACAAAACAAACAAACCTTCTGTTCCTCATAACAGGGCCAGGAAAGGGAAATAATACTGTAAAGAGTAGGATTGTACTTGCCCGATTATGTGTTTTCTCATGGAAAACTTTACTGGGCTTTCTCAAGAGAAAAAACCCTTTCTAATACTTGTGACTATCAAGGAAAGCGAAAGTCTGACAAGAAAGATATTATTCAATCTTCAAATGTTTTTAAGGAAGTGTGAATTGTTCAAAGAACATAATTCTATAGGACTGAATAAACCTTTATTGAAAATGTTTCCAACATCAATTGAATTATTTTTACTTTTCCGTATACGTACGTATATACGGAGTTAAATATGTGGTACAGGGAAAGTTATGTAAGGAGGCGGAAAATCGATTTCAACGGAAATGTTTTGGGGTCCACTGTTACAGAAAAAAATGGTGTTTTTCAAAACATCCGTTTGTCCGTCCGTCTGTTCTCTGTGAACACTACTAGCGCCTAAACCATGCGTAGGATTTTTTTCAAATTGATTAATTCCCTATTCCTCTGGCTTTGAAACTGGCCTTTGAGATTTTGAAATCAATTCTTCAAAATTTGGGGGTACTTTACATAAAGTCCCCCGAACATTTTCAAAATTATTTCAAAAACGGCTGAATTTTTTCCACTTAAATGTCTTCTAAGGGTAGAGTAAAATACTCTTATCAGAGTGGCATTGGTCCGATTTTCACTGTTTACGAAAGTATGAAATTTTTCGGCGTCTTCCTACAACCACAATATTGAGGATAGAGATTGTTCCTTCAAATAAAATGTGTTCTTAATAGTAAGTTTTTGTTTAATATCATGTAATATTTTTTTTTAATTTAGTAATTTTTGCGCAATATTGGGAGCAATATGTGCAATTAAAAAAAATACAAAAACATGATTTTTTCAAAATTGATTCTATGATTTTTTTAAACTTTTGGTAAGAATACGGTTTAATTTTTAACTCTATAAGACGACATAAACGCCATATTGCTTTATTCTTTTGTTTTTTCAAAAAAATTTAATACGTATTTTTTTGACTTGTCTCACATGTTAATGTTTATACTAGCGGCAATTTGTTCACATTATTGTATTTATAAGTACATGTGCTTTAAATAATTTCATTAAAAAATTCTCGATAACTCGACCATTTTCTGTGAAAACTAGATCAAAATTCCGCATTTTCCGAAATGCTGAAACGCCATTTTGTCCAAAATGAATTCACATTTTTTGTTCAAACATTTCGAACAGATAATGTTAATTGTACTCTTTATATGACGTAAAGTTCACTACGGTGTATATTTTTTTGTTTTTCAAAAATTACACAAATGTAAATATTTGTAAGACCTCTCACACCGTTCATATGCACCTTTCCAGCAATTTTTAACACTATTGTATTTGTGAGTTTAAGTGCTTAAAATGACTTCAAATGAAGTTTTTCAAAAACTCAAAAATTTTCTGGAAATGCTTGAAATTTCGAAATTACAGTAGCGTTTAAACGCCAATTTCTTTACAATGGCTCCAAATTTTACAATGAAAATTGTCATTTAGAACGAGATTTTACAGGTCTTTAATATTTTTTAAATAATTTTTCCGTTTTACTTCTAGGAAACCAAAAAGTTAAGAAAATGTCAAAAAATGTACTTTGGACGGCGATAGATTGCACTGGATGGTATGTGGCAAGTCCGAGTAGTTAGCCAAGACAAAAGAAAATAGAAAACTTATACGGGAAAATATGTGCCATTCTGTATCACCATTAGTTTTTGTTTTCTATTCTGTAAGTACGGAAATGGAAAAGATAGGAAAATAGACAAGGAAAGTGTAGGGATTAACATGCGAGAGTTCTCGCACACGTATGCTAGTTCTAGTTCTAACTCTACAGCTCCTTCCATTTTCACAGACACCAAGTCCTACAAATGCTCTCATCTCTACTTTCATTCCAAAAGCCAGCTATTTCGCGTCAGCAAGTCCTTCCACCATCTACAGCTCCATTGCCGCCAAGTCCATAATTATAAGATCATATTTCCACTTCCGTCTCCATAGACGCTAACGCCTTCCCATTCTTCCATCACCACTTCCATTTTGGTAATCTCCTGTCCTACAATAGTCAAATCCTGACGCTGTCTCTCTCTTACTCTCTCTGTCTTTCTCTCTATCTCTCTCTGTGTCTCTCTGTCTCTCTCTCTTTCTCTCTCTCCCTCCCTGTCTCTTTCTCTCTCTCATTCCCTCTCTCTCTAGATCCTAAAAATCGCCTCTACCTTTCGTCTTCATCTCGATTGGTTTAACTCTAAAAATGCCAAATGCTGCTGCCATATTCATCTCTGCGGTCTCCAAACCTACAATAGTCATATTTTGTTACCTCCTTTATCTCCATAGTCCCCAAGTCCATTCAAGTCCCATCGCGACACCACTTTCATCGTCACAGTCGCAAAGTCAAAAAGAGTCAAATTACATGCCTTGGTTTCCATGTCCACAACCTCCAAGCCCTACATATAATGTTTCAGTCACCAACTTCTCACATTATACGCCATTGTCTCAAGTCCACAAAACCCACCCTCACATTCATCTCCAAAGCCGCGAAGTCCAAGTTCAAAACCTGCTTTGAGATGGTTCAGAGAAATAACCGTTGCCGCTGAAGCGTCTCTGACCGGGAGATCATAAGGTTCGGGTCTCCACGGTAGCATATTTTCGAAAGTAGCGACATAGATCGAATTCAGTTTGTGTCAGGAGAAGATTTCTTGTGACTTGATTCTCTGATTGGAAGTTTTTTTTCCGTTCAGTATCTCGCGATTTCTGCGTTCATTATCAGACGACTGTGGGAACAGTATTATAAAAAAATCACGAATTGTGCGAGGTATTCCCTTCTTCAATGTCCCCTCCTCACCCCTTATACACACGCACTTAGACTTAAACTTACGTAATGAAAGATCAGTCTGAAGTTTAGAGCTTGTCCCGACTGGGGCGGTTCCCCGCAGGAATGAGATACTTGAATACCCCCGTAAACTGATGGCAGGACTGCGCCGGATTTCACATTCCAGCAGAGGAGAAACACTGTCACTCCCGGCTATAACATGCTATAACCGGATATAACATGCACTCATAGAACACTAACCACTGGAGTTGAAGAGCCATGCAGTGACATCAATTAATGCCCTAAGTCACCTAAGCGTGTTTATACACTTAGGTGACTAAGGGCATTAATGATGTCACTGTATTGCCTTTGTCAGGGAGATTCTAGGGTTTGAGAATCAATGGTCGCAGGATTTTCAACACAAACGAGATGGATAGGTCGAAAGGAGTCTGTCTGAAAGGAGTCTGTCCACTGTCTGAAGGAGAATTCTAGCGGCCGGCCTCTCTGATAGCACAGTTTTCCGTGGTTTCTCTGATGAACACCAAACGAATCCCGAAGCAGTTACTCTAACAAACGGAGAGGACCGCGCGCGACCTGTCCTTCCTCTTCCGTGTCCTATCCTCATCCCTTACTTACATAAACTTACACTCACAAGATCAACACTACAAATGTCGGAGAACTGTTGGAAGCTTACAGATTGTCTCGGCTAAGACAGTGTCCCATTGATGGAAGATACCTGGCTGGGGAAATCCCCGTCGACGAGAAAGTCAGCACCGGATCTCACTATCCATCCAGGGGTCACCACCAACTCACGTAACATCTCACAAAGCATGCACTATACTTACGGGACTAATGGCCACTGCTGTGGTCGCGCCAAGAAACACGAAACAATCAATCAATGAAACTCCAAAACCTATCGCCCTTTCCATCTCCAAAGCCGTGACGTCCACGAAATTCAAGCCCGACTGTCACCTTCTCTAGCAGCGATTTGGCAGCGCTTCGGCCGCGCCGCTCGAGCGCCCGCGCACTTTCGGCGGCGACGCAAAAACGCTGGCGAAGCGGCTCGCGCCGCGCGGTGCCTCGTTGCGACCAACACCGCAGAAAGCCCCCGGCTGAAAGAGCCTCGCAGCGGCTGCCGGCAAACGGAACGAACACTCGAAACGAAAAATGGGCGCAGGGTGAAAGCACGTTTTGCACTGGAAATGGACACAACAGGCCAGTACTTGGGGTGCTTTTCTCCTTGGGCAAAGGGGATTTAGTTTTTCTGTGTTTTTGTCTTTCAACAAAACCTACACTGTTGTAATAAGAAGGGAAACAGAAATACTTATGAACAATGTAGTAACGTGATGTAAATAATATTAAATGTAAGTGAAAAAAGGTCTAGGATAGAAGTAACGCTTAAAGATCAGTGCTTAGTTTACAAGGCCAATAGGCCGAAAGAAGGAAAATCTAAAATACGTATACACAAAAGGAGTGTTAAATTAGATTTGCTTAGTATCGATTGTTTATCGTCCTCCAAAAGTAGGTTTCCTCGACGAGTGTTTTATTCAATATCAGGATCTGGCTCACTTATATTCATTTACCGCTATACTGGACGACTTTAACATTGATTTATTAAAGATCAGTTGATAATCTGATATGCTTACGAACTTTCTGAAGGCGCTTGACGGCAAATCAGCCTCACTCATATCCATCAGATGAATTGAATATTTTTTTTTGTTGGTACTATTGAACAACTGGTGGCCCGTTGGGTAGCGTGCCCGCATTCCATGGCCCAACCCCGGGCTCGATTCCCGATTGGGGAAAAAGTAACTGTGCGCTTTCCTTGCAATGTCCCAGTATCTGTTGATGTTGCTGTGTGACAATGAAAAAGCTCACTTCTCTGGTTGAGAGGACCAGGATACAGCGTAGGGATGGCTATGTGGTAGCTACACATACCCCTTAACCCACAACCGCAAGATTGGGACGACGCTAGTAGGCCTTAGCTCGTAAAGAGCAATTGTGCCAAAGTACATACATTCATTGAACAAATGAGACGTCGTTTTATGATAAATGGTTCACTCTGTGATTTTTATTCAATCAATGGAGGGGATATCACTTCCAAGTCCAAATTCTCTTTTTTTATTTTACTGGGGATCATATTTTGAAAATGATAAAATGGGCAAAACCATTTTTTTGGAATTAATAACACTCCTATGCCATTCTGACGATTAGTGCTGAGATCTTGTTGCCTTTTATTGTGGATATCATAAATTATTCACTCATTCGGCCTTTTCGTTGATTTGAAAGAAATCGTTAGCTGCGCTATTCAAAAATCCAGTATCATTGAATGGTTTCCGATAAATCTCAATCTTATCGAAGACGGTGGAAACTGTGGCTTTTAAGCAGTTGAACAATTATTTGAATACATTTTTATTTGCTTCACCCCTACAGTGTGGGTTTCATGTGGGTCATTCCACTCAACCCGCCTTATTACATCTTGTCGATGAGGTTCGTGCTACTGTAGATAATCGCAAGGTAACTGTTCTGGTTTTGTTTGACTTCAGTAAGGTTTTTGATATGGTGGACCATGACTTATTACACAAATTTTCTGGTCTTAATGTTTCAGATCAAGTAGCCGTACTCAGGTGATCAGAAACGGGAGTGATGGTCACGCTGCTTGGCGGAGAATTTCTAGTGGTGTTCCGCAGGGATCCTTTATGGGTCCTCTATTATTTTCTATTATAATAAATGATTTAACATATGTGCTACGTAATTAATTGTAAATATATTCTCTATGCTGATGATTTGCAGATCTACATGCATGGGCTGCCTGTGGAAATTGATTTAGTCTTGTCAAGGGTAGATAGAGATGTACAGACAATTAATGACTTACTTAAAAACCTAATGACAAAAAATAGTCATCGATGTAGTCGCAGTTTATTACTGGCCAGTAGGAAGAAGCGGAGAGAAAAATCGGATAAAAAAAGCTATACACTTTTTAAGATACACCGCCCTGATTGGGGAATTTTGTATGTAGAGTTAAACACTATTGGATTTAATTTAACGAGTGGAATAGTCCTAGATAATACCATGAGTGCTTTGGTATTTATCTGAGAATTTCCAAAGCACGAGTGGTATTTAATAGGACTATTCCACAAATGAAATTATGTCCAACAGAGTTCCAAAATGTGATAATATTAACTTTATATTAATGTACTTTAATTAATAAACTTTATATTAATGTTCAGTTACCTTTCATATTTCGCTAGTTCTACCAGAGCCATCTGCTAATGTAGCAGATGGGCAAGATTAAACCGTGCGGTCGATACGTAATCAAAATCGAGATAAACTAACGAATGTACAGATTATGGAATGAAAGTATTTTTGCTTTAAAGTAACACACAACATTTAAAGTAATAAAAATATATTATTTAACTTGAAAATACTTTCATTAAACACGCAATTTTTAAAATTAAATGTTAAAGTAACTTCATTATTTTCACTTACAATCGTGTTGGATACTGAAACAGATGTGTTTAATGATGAACGTGCCTGTCTTAATTTATTTATGATTGTCGAATGATGTTGCTCATTGATTGGCAGGTAGGGCTTCAGTGATGATGTAGTAGCATGTTCTGTAATTTTGATTACTTCATGTTCTTGTACTCCTCCCTGAATCAAGCGAGGCACTGCAGCAGATCATTTGGTTTGTACTTTTTTTAAATTTTTTGTTTGCAGACCAGCAACTTGGACATAGATACCCTTCTATTTTGCGTCCGACGGGACTATTCATCAAATTCTCTTCATTGCCTCAGACGGGAATATTTTTGAATCAAATTCCTGTAGTCACGTACAGTTAAACACAATTGGTTTTAATTTCATGAATGGAATAGTCTTCATAATAGTAATTGAAGGAAGACGCCGAAAAAAGTTTAAATTTTTTCAAATTTTGAAAAATCAGGGTTTTTAACGAACATGAAACCTGCAACATTCTCTTGAGCGTCCTTTACACTATCCTATAACAAAGTTTAATCACAAACGGAGCCTTTTTTTTAAATTGTTGAAAATGTCCCTGGTCTTCATGTAAAGTTCACCCCAAAAGTAAAATATCTGTTTCAAATTCAAGGAGCCGCGCCATCAACCAGATCGATTGAGAGATCTCAATTTTGGAGAAAATCGGGTGAACGGTTTAGACGCTAGGATTGTTCTCAGACAGACAGGACGGACAAACGTTTTGCCGTCACTCGATTTTTTAGTATTGGACTAATGGTTCACACATGGATTGTGGCCACACCTCATAATTGAGGATTTTTTTTTTAAATTTAGCAACTGGATTTATCCACAATTTCGTTACCAAGGCCCTATAAAAAATGTTTTCTGCCGAAAATTCGCCGTTTTTTTCGCGCAGCATTACATAACTTTCTTCCGCGGAAGCAGTAGCGAGAAAGTAAAAACAACCAAAAATAAAATCTCAAGTACCAAACTACAGTATCCACTATAATTGAAGTTTTTAAAAAAAGAAATCCGTGGTCCAAAACGTGAGTTTATGAGATACTAGATCTGTTAGATCCAATAGAGCTTCATTGCCGCCATTTCCTGTTTTATTAACAAAATCAGCCCCTATCAGTAATTATTAGCTCCGAAAGTGTGTGATTATGATAAAAGAACCATGGTTTACAGACTTTTTTGGTAAAAGAACCAGTCATTTATATGTAAGTTTTTTCTGTGATTATTTTTCAAGCGTAGTTTATCTCAATCTGAAGTGGATGATAATGTTTGTTTTGTGAATGTTGTTATTGTGCATAACCAGAATTTTTTTATCCTGGAAGTTTGGTAATAGTGTAAAACATGTTCTTGTGATGTTTACATATTTTGTGTTTTGAATCCGAGCAAGCAAGGGTGAAAATACCAGCAAACAAATGGATTCTACGTCAGATGTAGTAAGAACTGAGTGGTTTAGTAAGAGCAAAAACGTTTAAAGGAGAAGCAAATTTTACAGGGCCGGCGAAGTAAAATTTTCTGGCGTATGGAGTAAATAGAATTGTGGAGGGGGGTAGGTTAAAGAGAGAGAATTAAAAATACTAATTTTTAATATAACAATAACAATGTAATTTTTAACAACAATTTTATTAGGCAATTTAATTTCCTTTTCTTATTAACTTAAAATAACATATATACCCTATATTTTTAAAGTTTACAATAACATTTACGCACTGTTTACAAAACTTATTTCAATATCTTTTAAAGTATTTTATTGCAAATGTTGCTTTTCATACTTTGTTTTTATTGATAAAATCATTCATTAATTTTGTCATATCTAATGCTTTCGCTGCTTCTTGGTGAATGTTCAAAAGAGCTAATGAGTTTAAACGTTTTTGCACCATTGTTGTTCGAAGATAATTTTTTAACAGTCGCATTGCTGAAAACGACTTTTCGCAAGTACATGCGCATTCGGCACAACAAGTAAAAACTTTACCAACTTCTTGAGTTCATAGCACAAATGTAGAACCGAAGATTCTTTCAAAAATTTTAGAATATCGCGGAGAGAAATAATTGCATAATTTTGTTTCAATGGTATATTTAAAAACATGTCACGATGAAGTATAAGCTTACTTCGATCCAAGTTAAATTCTTCGTCATCGTCATTTTGATTATAAAACTCTACAATAGCATCTACCTCGGAAGTGTTTCCAATTACAAAATTTTCGCATGTATTTAAAAATGACATAGTATCATAATCAAAACGGGTTCTAAACGACATAAGAACTTGGTCTAATATTTCAAGAAAATATTGTTCTATAATAATCGGACTCAGAAAAAAAGTATGTTCGGTTTCTGTAGACGCATATTTATACCGTTTAGGAAGTTTCTTTGCTCGTTTTATTTCCGGTTCATCAATGTCTAAATGTGCCGCTTCTTTGACTACATTATTCCATAGATTTTCAAATTGTGAATGTCGCATTTCGTTCATTTGATCTTCAACAATTTCAATCATTTAACCTTCATTAACGCACAACTCAAGTTTTTGAAGTTGGGTGTTTAACATTTCGATACGTTCAAAAATTGCAAACGAAATATGCAGTATAAAGAAGAAATCAATTTTTTTCGAAATACAGCTGCTTTTTCTGAGACGCTAGAGTCTGCATGTCTGTCGTATTCCAATTGTTGGAAAAATCTTAAAGCGACTTTATAATTGTCTCCTGCATGAAGAGTTTTAAGAGATTTAACTCGCACACATCACCTAAATAAACAATGAAATTATGACATTCATATAAATACAAATTTTAATATTTATACTATAACATTAATAAGATATTTTACCTGGTTGGGCAAAATGGAGATATGATAGGACTCGTTTTAGATTGCAAATCTTTGAAGATTGCTAATCGCTTTGGCGAATTTCTTAAGAAATTTACTAGTTCTTTGAAGGTACCAATAAAGTTTCTTGCATTATAGGCATCTTCCATTGCATCTTGTACAACAAGGTTAAGGGGGTGTGTTGTGCAATGTACAAATAAAGCAAGAGGTTCCTTTTCAATTATAAGACTTCAAACCAGAAATTTTGCCGCTCATGTTATATGCCCCATCGTAACATTGTCCTCGTAAATGATTGAAACTTAAATTGATTAAGTCAAATCGCATAAAAATGTCTTCAATGATTTTCAATAAAGCGTTTGATGTTGTACTATGTGTCTGATTAAAACCAACAAAAATATCTTGAACTGTTAAATCGTCCAATACAGTCCGCAGACAAATCGACACTTGTTCCATTCGTGAAGCATCGGCAAGCAAGTTTCGTCTACTATATACGAAAAATAGCTTGGCGGACTTTATAAGTTGTAATTTTTGTCTCTGGATTTCATTTGACATGCATTCCAATATTTCATTAATAATATCATGATGTAACCACGTACTTTGTGATCTAGTTAACCAAGTGGCGAGTTCCAGCGAATCGTTGCTTCTTGTTTGTAAAAATTGTATGAGGTTTGATTGTTCGTCATTGACTCTTCCGCGTAATGCTAAACCTTGTCTTGCTAATAAATTTACACTGCTAAATATTTTTTTCCAAAACAGTTCGATTGTCCATCATTTCTTTTTGTTTTTGATAAGATAATCGTTCACACTCGGAAGCATCGATAAATAGCCTCCGTTGTATATTGTACTGTGGTATTCCTAGTTTCAGCATAGCCTCCTCGATCTTGTTGCAGTAACCAAGGTTCCCTCTTCAGAGAAGAAAGCAGTGTGTAAAAAAGAAAAAAGTGTGTACAGTCTTGTTCGCAATATTTCTACAGTAAGGGTGCCTGCACACGTCGTTGGCAGCACGGCGCGCTTCCGAACACCGCCGCGGCTCGTGGAAGAGCATTGGTTTGAATGGAGATCTTCGGGCGGAGGGTTTTTGCTGCGGCGATCGGCACTGGACCCTCGCTACAAGAAGCACAGGAGGGCGTCCGCGCCACCTCTAGCAGAACACAACGTAAGATTACGTTTGGCGTCGAAAATTCCTTGGCACGAGAGGTTGATGGCGCTGGACATTCCTGCTTGACAATAGCGCTATCTAACGTTTATTTTCGAAACCACGTTCTGTAAATCTAACCATGAAGTTTAAATTTATTTTATTGGAGAATGTATAAAATACTTTAACTCCATTGAGAGCTAAATAGTAGTAGTATAGAGGAAAAAGACTTTCGTGATTCCTGCTAGTGTAACTAAAGTGTCATTAATTTTTGTAAACGTAATATTACTTTCAATTTTCGTTAATATAAAACAAGTTGTTATAAGGGAGTGTTTAGACAGCGGAAGAATGGCTCAGTGTCAAAAAGTCATTTTAGAGCTAGTGAAGTACGGGTTCAATTCCCGGTCTACGTAGATATTTTATTCATTCTACAGTGCCGTAAAATTCACTGCAGTACAACATCCTACATTTATCTTATCAATGTAATGCATAATTTAGGCAAAATTCGCACACGCGAATAAGGAATGCAAACAAGGAATTCTAAAAAAGTGGTAATAGCATGTACTAGCATGCTATTGACGAAATACTAAGATAAGTTTCACGATCCCATTTTAGTGCTATTGGATGGGGTGGGTCGAGCGAGTGGACTAGGCGTGAAATAATGAGGCTTCGACCCCTCCCAAACATTCCTACCATAGCTCCAATTAAATTAATTACGTTCGAAGGACCACCCAGACACCTGTAATGAGAGAACAGGTTATAACCACCCTTGCAGGTCTGGGACTGCAAGGATAGAAGAGGATGGAGAGTGCTTGTTACCATGAAAGTTGTAGATTAAATCATGTAAACATATATTCTATTCAAAACAAAGTACATCTTAAGCTATGAGGGGGAGAAGGAACAAAAAAGGGTTGCAGCACATAAAATCACAATGTAAAGACACAATTATGCCCATGACATGGGATCGTATTTGGTGCGGTAGCACAGAGCTTGTTTCCTCTTGCACGTTGATGAGGCTGGTATGATTACGGGCGGGCAGCAAACCCACGCCCGCTAAGGCACATGTAGTTCAGGAGATTGTGCGTGCCGTAAGTGAGCACCAGCGAGAACACGAAGCACCAGTTAGACACATGATGTCGGCGATGCAGTTTGTAGAATAATCGATTGCACGCGCCACATAGAACGTGAACATGAAATGTAGTTGAACACGTGGCGAGTAATACAGTTTGTAGAATAATTAATTAGATGCCACATAAAACGTGAACATAAAATGTAGTTGAACACGTGGCGAGCAATACAGTTTGTAGAATAATTAATTACAGAGGCCACATAAAACGTGAACATAAAATGTAGTTGAACACGTGGCGAGTAATACAGTTTGTAGAATAATTAATTACATGCCACATAAAACGTGAACATAAAATGTAGTTGAACACGTGGCAAGTAATACAGGCGCAATAGTCACCAGTAGCAGCATTGAATGTAGATAGCAGGAACGGCCGCAGACTTGAACAGCGAGACATGTCCACCAGCCATATTAAGAAGAAGAAAATGATGCTCAGCACAAGGAGCAAATTACATGCAGAGCGGAATGGCATTCGCTCCACACGGAGTCCAGGCGGCGACAGAAGTAGAGGCGTTATATGGAGAACGGCATGGCACGTCCGCCTAGCATGGCTCCACAATTAAAACTGAAGTGGCACCACATGTAAGCGAGCAGAGCAGCGAGGCGACCGCTCAGCTCCAATTCTCGACCAGGAAAAAAAGTTCGTTGCAACGTGCCGCTGCGCTGGCGACGAGCGCAACGGCTTTGTTGCGTCATGGAAACTTCTGGAAAAGATACAGTAACACACACACACAGACGCGCACGCGTCGCGGCGAGGCGAGATGTTGCAGCTTGTTGCGTCAGTCGATTTCCAGCAAAGGGAAGCTACATGGTTGCGTCACGGGGATTCTGTATAATTCCATTGCGCCTCGTGGCGAGGCAGTGGTGGCCGAACGACGCGCGGCGTTGCCGTGCGGCGTATGGCGCAGTTGCAAGCGGCGCGGCACAAGCCGTTGTATCTGAAAGCTTGCTTATGAATACAATACTTAGAATTGCCCGTTATGGGCGTACAGAAGTCTCAATAAGATGTGCGTCTGAATAAATGAATATAAAATAAAATAGCTTGCTCTGACAGCTATATTTTGTTAATTGCCTAAATTTTGCTTTGAGTCGTGTATGTCTATGTATCAGTTGACTTCCAGAATACATACATTTGATTTCCGTGTCTTGTGTTATTCTTCCTCACACCCGAAGATCCCACTATCCTAGGATAAATTTAAGCCTGCCTCGAGCATTCATCTACGTCACCCACAAGGTGCCTGCTAGTAGTTAGTAGCTGTTTTTGGTAGGTTGGGGGTGGCATCAGTGTATATATATATATATATATATATATATATATATATATATATATATATATATATGTGTGTGTGTGTGTGTGTGTGTGTGTGTGTTTTGGTAAACAACGGTAAACTCTGACATCGTGTGACCGATCTCCATGAAAGTTGGCAAATCTACGGGTTTTTTCACCCAGAAGGTTTTATGTATTGTTTATTTTGTTGTAACTACCAGATGGCGCTGCAGAACAAAATTGCGCTCCATTTTAATTCGATTTCCATTCATACTGCCTTCACGCAGGCATCGTTGTTGCATAGCGTTGCCGTGTCAGGCAGGGCGAGGCCCAGGAGATCTGAAAGGGCGCACGAGAGAGACAGAGAAAGAGAGACAGACTGAGATGGAGAGAGATGATCAAAGACGGAGAGATGCAGGGAGTGAAGGCGACCAGACAAAGAGAGAGTGAGATGGCTCGCGTAAGTAAAAGAGGCAGAGAGTGATACAGAGTCAGAAAGAGATAGATTGATAGATAGATAGATAGATAGAGAGAGAGAGAGGAACAAAGAGTTAGATAGAGAGAAACAGTGAATCAGATTGAAAGAGTCAGAGACAGAGGCGGACCGAGGCAGAGAGAGAAAGACACGGGCAGAGGTAGACAGAAACACAAAGAGACAGAGACGCAGAGAGAGAAACAGATAGAGATGCATAGAGAAAAAGAGAGATAGAGAAATAGAAAGACATATACAGAGATATAGACAGATATAGTCAAGAGACAGAGAGAAAAGAGACACAAGCATAGAAAGGGACAGGGACAAAGGTACGGAGCCAGAGAGACAGGGAAAGAGAGAGGCAGTGATAGAGACAGACTGAGACAGGGACAGAAAGAGACGGAAAGAGAATGAGAGAGACGGAGAAAAACGGAGGGAGAGAGAGAGCAAGACGGAGAAAAGTATTGAATATGAAAAAAACGGACAACTCCGGGTGTTCTGCTAGTTCTTTGTATTAAATAAAATCCTCTCCTTATTTTTGTAATGTAGATGAATTTTGTGGCTCGCACATGCAACCAATCTTTATAAATGAGGTCTCTAAAGAAAGAGAATTTCACGGAGTGGTGGCGAATTGAAGACCTGAGTGCAAGTTCCAGATTATAACCTAAATTAAAGTTTCGAGAAAAATGTGAAAAACAATTTACATTATTTTAAACATGAAATGCATCACTTTTGCTTATGTGTGAGAAAGAAACATTTCATCGAATTTAAATAAAATAGATTTAGTAGAAATATGCAATAATTAGATAAACTCGTGTTGGATAAATTTGGTTCTTACACTCAAAATTCTTACAAAGGGTTCAATCCAGAATAATTGGTATAAACGTTTTATTTCCATGCTTTTTATTGAAAAATAATTCTTATAGTTGTAATATTTAACAAATGAACTTTATTGAATAAATTTCTGAACTTTATACACAAACGAAATGTTAGTCTTTGTACAACACATCAGTGTCAAATTTCAGTTCTTTTAGGTTTATGTTGTCTGTAGAGAGTAGTCTGTTGTAATAATCAATATCACGGCGGAATGTACTTCTGGGACTGATTCATAACATCATAGAACTTTTTAAGTTTCAATGAAAATTTCTCAGTGTTTGTTTTGAGTGCAACTAAGGGAACTGATGTCGTGCTTTAAATAGACAAACTTTTTGCTGATGATTCCGCGATGATCATTACACACAGACAATGTATTCATTCCTTAAATGAACTTTCGATTTATGATAATTCTGTGACAGTTACATTCTTGATGCCCCACTTGAAGAATGGTTGTAGACGGTATTTGTAATTTAATAACATACAAGGCGAGACCAATAAACGACGGGACTGATTATACTGCGCGCAAACCGTTCAACGGATCTAAACAGCAAGGTTGCGCCATCTAGGGACACATTTGGCGATTAAACGGGAGCTGTCGCCTTTATTTACGTTGAGCCGTTAAACAGCAACAGCGGTACTTGCGTAACTATTCGTCGTCCCGTGCAACGGCAACAATGCAGGAATTGCAGGAACAGCGTGTGCGCGTGAAATTTTGTTTCAAGCTTGGCAAGGAACCTACAGAAACCTACGAGAACCTTCGGAATGATATGCCTTTTGGGATTAAGATATGAGTCGATAACAATGTTTTGAGTGGTAGAGTAGCTTCAAATCGGGCAGAACCTCTAAGAAATGCGAACGGGACTGCCTTCCACATCGACATACCCCAAACACGTCAAATTGGTGAGTGATATGTTGCGGACAAACCACCGTTTAACTGTAAGGGTGATAGCCGATAAAGTGAACATTAGTTTTGGATCCTGTCAGACCATTTTGACAGAAATTTTGGACATGTCGCGCGTTGCGTGAAAATTCATCCCGTGAGTGCTAACTGCTGAACAAAGGCAAACACGTGTTGACATTTGTCAGGATCTCCTGGATCGAGCCAACGCCGACCCAGATTTTCTTAAAACCATTCTAACCGGTGGCGAAACCTAAGTGTACGGCTATGACTTTGAAACGAGTGTCCAATCTTGGAAGGGTCTTCATCTTAACGATCAAAGGAAGTTGGCATGTCGAGGTTCAATGTGAAGGTCATGCTGGTGTGTTTCTTCGATTGGCAATTGCGGATTCATTGAGAATACGTCGCTCAAGGTCAAACAGTCAGTAAGGATTTCTATTTGGAGGCCATGAAGAGACTGAGTCACACTGAACCGGAAAAGACCGGACATGTGTAGAGGCAAGTCATGGCATTTCCCCCACGATAACATGCTGGCTCGCACGGCGCTGATCGTGAACGAGTGTTTCAAACCCGGAACAGCCTTGATCCCGCAGCCACCCTATTCTCCAGACGTGTCTCCCGCAAACTATTTTTTGTTCTCGAGATTGAAAGGGCGCCAATTCGAGTCAATTTCGAACATCAAAACCAATTGTACGGCAGACCTGATGAGGACCCCTATGGCGGCTTTCCGAGGGAGGGGGGGAGGGCGTCGAGAGCTGAAAGAAACTTTGGGAAAGATGTACCTTGAGTCAAGGTAACGACTTTGAAGGCGGCAAATTCGAATAAGTCTCATGTATCGAAATGCATAAGTTAACAAATCAGTCCGGTAATTTATTGATCACACCTTGTATACTCCTACGCTCTAAGAGATGGAAATTTCCGAGCAACTGATGCTAACATTTCAGATCCATCTTCTGGGACAAATATATATTCCCTTTCAATTTTGATTTTCCAAATTTGAGCAAAGGCCTGATTACAGGGCATAAATGAATGTCCACGTTCAGGAAAGTCATGATGTATTTGAAGAAAATTTCCTGATGCAGTAAGAGAGTTTAAAAATTGGGCTATCAAGATAAAAAGATTTCACTGTCGTTTTTCTTTTCTGTGAATTTATTTCCCATTGCTCTTCATTATTTGTCGTCTTCATAGGTTTTGTTGGATAACTTTCAACTGAACTATATACCTATGATTCGAAAAGTTATAAAATTATATGAGCACACGACTTTTATATGTGGTATTATACATAAATTAATTAAATATATCTTTACAAACTAGTTTTTATTAAAACAAGATTCAAATTGCTTACTTTACCTCTACATTCATCATTGAGCTTCAAGCTGGAAACAGCCATCTTTCTCAAGACCTCTCAAGTCTGAGTGCAAGAAGTGGGTAACTCCGGCTATTATCTGGTACTTGCTCTCATAGAGTACAAAATAAAATTTCAACAGTATTTCCTGAGAGTATTAAGATCTTTTTTAAGATCTAAGATCAATTTCCTGAGAGTATTAAGATCTTGTAAAATATGTCAATGTCTGCTGATAGATGGCAGGATGGGCTACAAGATAGGGGAAATTTTCGCAAAAAGTGGCCATTATCTTTTTCTTGCACCCAGATCTTCAATTGCACTTTTACTTTAAAAATATGAAGGATTTGTTGAAAAAAGGCATTTAAATATTCATATCAAATGCAGCCCGCAACACTGGTAAATTTTTAAAAATCTTATTAGTCTGTTTAATAAGAGTTCTTGTGCTCTTGAGTTAAGTTCTCGTGTTCTAGAGTCATAAAATCTGGAATTTTTTGGGCCAAAGGCCAATCAGAAACGTTCCAACACATTCAATAGTAATTTCTAGGATACGAGCTTCTTGGACATTCTATTACCCCATTTCCATCAGGTTTTTGTCCAGTTTCCCTGATCCATGGAGCAAATGCTGAGATGCCCCCTCTTTTTTTGTTATTGAAGGTCGCATCAACATCTAGGTCATTAGCGACCACTATTGCTTGTAACGGTATGGTAACTATGAGGGTGACACGATATGATGATAATAGGGGGAGAAAGGACGAACACAATAACACCATGCCCGGGGCGGGATTCGAACCCGCGATCCTGCGGTCCGAGGTCGCTACGGCACTACTGCCTTAGCGATCTTGGCCATCCGGACCGGCAGAGAGAGCCCCTTGTTTTGCTTCTGGACGTAAATGTAGCTTTACTATGCGCACGTTTTGTTGAACTCTTATTTTGCTTGTAATGGTAGGAGTAGAGGTAGGGCGAGTTTCTATTTTGTTAGCAATGCAGAAAAATCATACTTGCAATTCGTGTACCGATGGAAATATGTTTTCTCCAACTTTAAAACAAAAATGATTATTTTTCAAATATTGCTAATTTTGCGATTCTTAAAATTCATTTTTATTTATTTATGTTAAACTTTTACTCATCTTTCAACTACTTATAGTTAAAATGACGGGAAGGGATTCTGGAACTCAAGAAAACGTGCGCAGATAATCTTCTCCCCCCCCCTACGTCACATACAGTTTTTACTGTTTTTGGATGAATAAATCTAAATCTAAATCTACATTTTATTGGTCCGGCCCTTGTCGATACAAATCCACCTATTCGGAGACGTGCAGAATCCGAAAATTGAAATTAAACTAATTTATTGACATTCTAGACGACTCAATTGCATGGTTGTACCATCCTTTATGGTTGTACCTCTCAGTTCAGTAATAAAGTTAAATAATATTCCCAAGGGTATTGTAGTACGATCAAGTTTATGTAACTTCCTCATGAGTAAAAACTCTTGAAATATTTTTGTGATTATTAAGAAAAGTCAAAAAAATTACTACTGCTAATAAACAATGTAAACAAGACACAGTCGAAGATCAAAGCAGCCCCCGTGTTTGAATGCCAACCTGTGAATATATTTTGGTTAGTATTTTGTAGTAGTTTGGTTAGTTGGTTGGCTGACGCCAACTTACGAGACCCATATGGTTGTGCTCTTGAATTTTTGTTATTTGTCAACAATTTTTAGCGATTTGAATATATTTGGTGTGTTTAAGTACTTTCATGTCGCTTAAGTGTTATTAGTATGTAAACAAATTATCTGGTGAATTTAATAACGCAGAGAGAAGCAGTTTTATGACGAATATTATTTATTTTAGATAATAATATTTATTAAAACAGATATTATTTTTATCTTGCCTTTACAATAGTACGACTTGCATTGTTATATATTTATCGGCTAGAAAGGAAACTGTTTATAAAGATATATTCCAAATTTCATTATGTTGAAAGGCTGGAATCAAGAAGCAACAATTCCAATGATGTTTTATCTCAAGGACAAGTTGAGCTATGGAAGGGTTCAGTATTCTGGAAGTTGTCAATGACTCTGGTTCGGGTAAATTCGATAGCAAAATTAAACCAAGGTTCATTTACTGATAAAACGGGTATTTACGAACCTCAGACAAATTGAGTGAGACGAATTGTGGTTTAACAAAATTCTGGTAAAACTGCAAATGTTATTACCCCCATTATTAAGGTATTGTTGTAGGGCTCAATATTAAGAGTACAAGCAAAAGAAAAACGCATAAAACATGACATAATTGAAATCCGTGACGAATTAATATTTTCTACCAAAAGATTTTGTGTTTGTAGTTTTTTGTAACATGCGTTTTTTCTTCCGTGGGTATGTTTACTTAACGTTAAGTTAGCGCACCCGCACTGAAGTGAGGTATTATTCGATGTTGTGCATCGTTTCAAGATTTTTAAATTAGTTCCTAATTATAACAAAATTTTCGATTATTTAGTTTTTTAATTCGTGCATTTTTCTTGTGTGGGTAACTTAACGTTAATATTGCACACTCACTCGTAAGCGTAGTATAATTCGATGTTGAACACCGTTTCGAAATTTTTAAATTTTGGTATAAATTAATATTTTATTTAGAACAAAATTCTGGTATATTTAGTTTTTTTGTTTCATTCGTTTTTCTTGTGTGGGTATGCTAACTTAACGTTAAGTTAAAGGACCCACCTTAAGCATGGTATATTTCCATGTTGTGCATAGTTTCGAAATTTTTAAAATTAGTTACAAATTAGTTCTTAATTAGAACAAAATTCTGGGCTATTCTTTTTCAATTTTGTGATAAGTGTTTGTGCTAACTTCACGAACTCGGGTGGGAGCGAGGGTAAGAGCGAGGGCGTGAGCGTGGGCAAGAGCGAGTTCGAGAGCGATTGCAAGAGCGAGGGCGGAAGTGAGAGCGGGAGCGAGGGCAAGAGCGAGGGCGGGAGCGAGCGCGAGCGTGATGGTGGGTGCGAGTGTGGGAGCGAGAGAATGGGACTAGGGTGCGGGCGGATGTGAGGATGAGAGTGAGGACGGGAATGAGAACGGAAGTAGATGCGGATGGGAGGGCGGGATTGCGGAGAGTGAATGCGGTGGTAGATTGGGAAGGGGCGTGGCGGAGGGTGGGGGCGATAGTTGTGGCAGGAGTGAGGGTCGGTGAGTCGATAAGAGTGGCAATGAAGAGTGAGAAGGAGAATGAATTCGGAGCGAATGGACTAGGGTGAGGGGCGAGCGTCGCGTCGTGCTCTGCTCAGGCGGGAGGAAGCGCGAAAAAAGAAGCAAGGCGACACGCACGAACCGCCGCCGCTTTTTCGGCCTCGCCCGCCCCCGCGGTGGCGGCGGCAGGCGCCGTGGAAAGCGCCCCCACCTCCGCTCCCGACGATAGGCTTTAAAGGCCCGCGCGCACGCGCGCCCTTGTAGTCGCTGCTTCGACACTTGAAATTCTCTCCAGGATGGTGCAGCAAATAAAGGTAGGCATTTATTTCGCTTAGAAAGTATTCTAATGGGAACAAATTACGAGGAATATCGTGAATATTTTGGAACAGCTATTTGAATTTATTTTGAGATTGTTTTGAATCGAATTATACGTTTTTATTAATTTGTTTTTTGTATTAAATGATTTTAAATAACTATTAATACACAAGTCCTAGAGTAATACTTTTAGATTTTTATTGTGTCTAAAAGGGAATGCAGTTTTAAAAAACTTAAAGGGTACTTTACTGTAAGTAAATTGCACACAAATTCTAGGAGTCTTATCACAATCCCAACTCAAAATATAAAAATAGGTGACAAAGATCTACATGGAGTCACCGTGTGCCTAATACAAGAATGAAATATTTCATTGAATTTGTTATCTGCATTCATACAGGTGTGCGCAACGGTTCGCACTGTATTATCAAATAAACAGGTTTTATTTAATATGTCATATGCTGATCAAAATTTCTGGAGTAATAATGTCACAAGCTTGCGAAAAGTAATATTTCTGGGTCAGAAAAAACTTGCCATTAAAATTCATGATTACCATTATTTTGTTATTGAAGTCTCGTTCATCTATAATCTATATTAAAGGCCAGATGAGTAAAATTAATTGACTCTTCAAGATATAATTAATTCCTAAGTCTAGTGGCCCTGCAGTGAGATATGTTACAAGAAAGTTGCCTTGAAAGTCTCTTGAAACTTGTCTCCAAATCTCTATGTTTGAAAGCTGTAGTTTCACCGAATACAAGAAAGTCTTTCCATTTTGAAATACGCTCAGAAAAGGTTATTACAATATATATATATATATATATATATATATATATATATATATATATATATATACAACGTACCTAGGAACGTTATAATATATACAACATTACCTAGGAACAGTGATCAACACCAAAAAATATATTTTCTAGTTTCCATTCTTGCAGCCGAGTAACGGGTGTAGCATGGACATAATTATGTATCTGAATGTGGGGGCGAGGTTGTTATGTTGTCACTAAAAGCCAATTTTTAAAATATTAAAAATACTAAAAACTCGCGAACGAACTATAATACAAATGAGATAGAGTACAAACTATCATCAAATATGAATTTCGCGTGAACTAATTACAAATTCAAACAACGGTTTATTTTTTTTTCTTTAAATTATTTTAATTTTTTTTAATTTAACTTTGCTATCGCAGTACGCATTTGATTAATTTAATTTTTTTTTAAAAATTTAATCTTGTTATCGCAGTTCGAACTTGATTAATTTCATTTCATTTTCTTAAATTTAACTTTGCTATCGCCGCTAAGCTCGATCATGATGGTAATGTCATAATCTCTTTTAGACATTCTGTCAACACTGCATGAAAATAGAATGGATCCCCAAACAAAGGCTTAGGCAATGAAAGCAGGTTTCTCGTATCTGGGGTTAGCAGGACGCGACGCATTTTCGAGGAAATGGAGTTTGATCCTCAAAACTCGAAATTTCGACAGCTTATTCAGACTAAAGTTTTGATTTTTCGAGAAACCTTATAACCTCTCATTTAAATCATCTGTACTCATAAATGTATACAAATTGCCGTTAATGGAAATATTAACGATGTGAGAGAGATGTCAAAAAATTACAATTGGATATTTTAAAAAAACAAAAGAATAGAGACAAATTATGTTTTTGTTATTTGTTACAGTACATTTAGCCCTACCCCTACCAAAAGTTTAAAGAAAAAATGTAAGCCTTTTTTGAGAAATTCTTGTTTTTGGTATTTCTTTGAATTGCCCGTTCAAAACTAACTCTCTATAGGGAAAAACTACTAAAATTTTCAAAGAAAAGTGTAAAACTTCAATTTAAGAACTATGAAAAGAAGAAAGAATTATGGAAAACAAAATATATATGAAGGAAAAAATTCTTTTTATTTTGTAGTTGTAGGAAGACGCGGAAAAAATTTCAATATTTTGCAATCATTTTCAAAAATTCAAAGTTAACAGTGAAAATCGGACCTCTGTCAGCTTTGTGTTTTTCATTCATTTTTGTTCTAGAAATTAAAAGAAAATATTTTGTGTCGTGTTGAGAAAATTTTGAAAATGTTTGAGAGGCTCCATGTAAAGAAACCCAAAAATTTGTTTCTCAAAATTCGTTAGAAAGGTTTGAAGAAAAAAATTAGATCCGTTTTTGAGAAATTGACGTTTGACCGTTTCTGAAAATTCGGAATTTTGAGCTAATATTCACATACAACTTTTGAGTTTCCGAGAAACTTTGTAAGCCATCATTTGAAGCACAGTATTAACAATGTAAGAGACAAGTCGAAAAAATTGCATTTTGTCATTTTTTGAAAACACAAAAGAATAGAGCAATATGGCATTTGTTTCCTTTTAGAGTACATTTAGCACTATCCCAAGCAAAATTTTAAAGAAAACATTTGATCCGTTATCCAGAAAATCTTGTTTTTGCTACTTTTTAATATTGCATATATTGCTTCCGTATTTTGCATGCAATATTGCGCGGAAAGTTCTAAATTTTTCCACAAACTTTACATGGCCTTTATGAAAGAATTAACTATGGAGAGAAAAATTTGACTTGAAAGAAAAATCTCTTTCTTCAATCTTGTTGTAGTGGGAACAAGCCGAAACAATTTCAAAGTTTTGAAATTTTCGAAAAATTAGTGTAATTAGTGAAAAACGGACCTATGCCAAATTTACTTTATTCTTTCAGAAAATTTAAAGTAAAAAATTGGACCAATTTTGAGAAAACGTTGAAAATGGCCCAGAGTATTCTTGTTAAGTATCCCAAAAGTTAATAAATATTCTTCAAAGTAGATTGAGTTCACATCGACAGGGGTGAATTCACTTTGGAAAAAATGCTAGTTTAGGCGATAGTATTGTTTACATACACCCGACGGATGGACGTTTATATACTAATCCGACGATGATATATACTAACTTCATTGTAAATAGTAAAATTGGACCAGATATTCGCTTTCCATTTTATAATATTATTATGCGGCCACTTGTAATAACGCTCATTTTTATCGGAATCATGAGTAACCGCTTAAGACAGGGTTCAGTGAATTTAACTTTCGTTTTACAGAGAAAATGAGGACATGTTCAACGGCCTACCCGCAAATGAAGATGCTAAAATTATTCTAAAACTTCCTAGTCACATTATTTGCTTAGAAACGTTTAACAACGTTGACCTAGTTTTGGAACGCCGTTCCGCAGGTGTCCGTGCTTCTGTGGTGCATCTGCTCAGCGTCGTCCGCCATGGCGGTGCTGCTGGAGTCACCGCAGCACGAACGCGTCGCGCCCACCGCCACCGCCCTCACCGCCGCCCCCGCCGCGCCCTCCGACGATGACTCGGCCGCCGCTGCTGCCTCGCCATCCGGCAACTTCGATTCCTTCGGTGGCTTCAGTGCCCCCAAGGTAATTTTATTTTCATTTCTGTATCTTCATAAAAGTGTGTGGAGACGGCATGAGAAAGAAGTATAATTTGCGCATGTTAACTTCAGGTCTAGAATCCCGACGCCACTCTTACAATAGTTGAAGAATTAATAAAGGTAACAGCGAGCATTATTGGCCACATTTGAAAATAAGAAAATTTCGCTCCCGATAAATAAAACACGTTTTTGTATCAGCAAACGAACTTCTCATTTGAGTCAAACAGTAAAATTAATTATTATTATTTATGTCTTTGGATAAAAACATGTTCGTACATTTATTTGTTTTTACATTTGAAATCTGCTATGTGACATTATAATTATAACAAGCATGGAAATAATGTGATTGACGTTTCGTACGTCACAGCAAGCCATTCGTTTAGGAAGAATATTTCCAGGCATACTTTACTGCAAGTGATTACATGCAATTGAAATCAGTGGTTAATGTTTTGTATTTAATTTCTATAGAATATTTGAGCATCTGCTAGTGAGTGTATGTGTATGTGTGTGTGTGTGTGTGTCCGGTTCCATCACTCACAGTTAAACGCTTTCCGTGGGACCGGGAAGTAATCTTTTTTTTTTTTTTTTTTTCTTGCCCGTTCGGCCCTTCGGCCTTTCGGGAGTTATTAATATGATACATACATTACATAAGGACTTAACAATCTCAACCATTCGTATCAGGGCACAAGTATACTTACTTGGGCTGAGTTTTTCAAATTATATATTGTTTGTGTTTACCTTTATATAAACAATAATATATAGAACCAACTAATTAACCAATATACATAGATAAATGAAAAATATACCAAATATAACTACTAATTAAACAATATACAGAATTATACAAAATATACTAATATACAAAGATACACAGACATATGCCTTAAGTAAACACAGAAAGTTACACTTGTGAATAACACTTATTTACGTTATTACAACCCAAACTTGTTTACAGCACTAGTACCACCAATTTATGGTGGCTTTAGGCGGTCTTTTGGAAAGCGTGACAGTATCCTGGATGGAGCATAAGCAGTACGGCCAAGGTTGAAAGTTCTTTTGCTAGGACAAGCTTCAAGCCTTAAATAAAAATTTTTCGACAGTTTGTTTATGTACTCTTTAATGCAGCTAATGTTTAATTCTCTTTGGATTTGAGCGTTAGGAATAAACCAGGGAGCTTTGGAGATCATTCGAAGAAATTTGTTTTGAATAATCTCCAATTTGTTAATATGCGTGTTTGCGGCGCCTCCCCACACGGAGCATGCATAGGTGAGCGAAGGACGAATTATAGATTTAAAGATTGTTACACCATTTTCTAATCTTAATGCAGTGTTTTTATTTATTAGTGGGTAAAGTTTGACTATTTTTGTATGGGTTTTGTTAGCCGTATCAGTTATGTGGTCTTTCCATGTTAATTTCCTATCTAATTTAACTCCTAAGTATTTTACGGGTTGGTTATTGTTTAGCCAGAGAACAGGATTGTTACTGATTGTTAACATAGGAGGGATTTTAAGCGAGAAAATTTTTGCTTGTGATTTGTTTGGGTTTATCTGGATTCTATCAGTCCAATTAATTAAGGTATTTAAGTCCCTTTGTAGGTTTTCTAAGGCAATAACCAGTTCTTCATGTTGTGAGAGGATGGCGGTGTCGTCTGCGAACAAGGCTATTTCGGTATCCATTACTTCCGGGAAATCGGCAAGGTATATTTTGAATAAAGTCGGTGAGAGTGGGGAACCTTGTGGAACTCCGGCTGAGATTCTATATTTAGCCGACGTGGTGTTATGTATTTTAATATTAAATGATCTGTTTAGTAAGAAACTTTCTATTATATCTAGAAGATATTTGGGGATGCCTAGGAGGCGAAATTTGTATTTTAATCCCGTATGCCAAACGCGGTCGAACGCTTTAGTGATGTCTAGGAACAGAGCTGCCGTGTACTTTTTCTCGTGAAAACCCTTCGCGATCCAATCCGCAACTCTTAAAATTTGGTGTTCAGTTGAATGATTTGCTCTAAAGCCGAATTGGACATCAGGTATGGCGTTCGTAGCGTGTAAGTATTTATTTAGCCTTGCTAAAATCAGTCTGTCAAATACTTTAGCTAATGAAGGTAAAAGACTAATTGGCCTGTAGTTATCTAGCAGTTGTGGACATTTATTTGGTTTGTTAATTGGAATGATTATTGCGTTTTTCCAATTGCTTGCGTAATAACCCAGTCTTGAGGCTGCGTTTAATATAGCTGTTATTGCTGCAATTGTGGAATTCGGTAATTCTTTTAATATCTGACTAGTTATTAGGTCATTCCCAGCTGCTTTTCTGTTTTTAAGTTTATTTATTGTGCGTTTAAGTTCTGCGGGGGATATGAATTTTATTCTTACATCTGCGGAGTGTATACGTTGGTTCATAC
This sequence comes from Gryllus longicercus, assembly GCA_038098605.1. Taxonomy (NCBI): domain Eukaryota; kingdom Metazoa; phylum Arthropoda; class Insecta; order Orthoptera; family Gryllidae; genus Gryllus; species Gryllus longicercus. Next base: position 4,522,204 of record JAZDUA010000069.1, on the reverse strand, counting down.
TGTTTAAAATTTCCTCATTGAACTCATGGTTTACTATTGGGTTGGGTATAAAAGAATTTGAAAAATGAACAGCAAACGCTTCCGCTTTTTCGTCGTCTTTGTAGAGAATACTCGTACCTGATTTTAATGGTGGTATTCTAGATTGTTCTTTGGTGATCTTTTTGATAGTATTCCATAGCGAAGGAGAGCCGGGGGTAATTTGCGCTAAATATTGTTTAAATGAACTATATCTGTGTTCGTCGATTAGGAATTTTACTTTTTTGCTTAAGGAGTTCCATTTTCTTTTTAAGTGTGGCCTTCTACTCAATTGCCATAGTCTTCTAATCCTGTGTTTATCTTTTATCAAGTCCACGATGTTTTTCGGTAGCCAGTAAGATGAATGTTTGTTATATTGCACTGGTTGACATGATTCTTTAACTGCGATGTTTATTGCTTCAATTAAATTATTGATTTGTAGGTCGATATCAGTACCGTTTTTAAGATCCTTAGGGAACGAAAATTGCGTGATTATTTTTTGCCTAAAGATATCCCAGTTTACTTTACCATTTATTAGTTTCCTTGAATTGTTAACTTGTACCGTGCTCTGAAATGATATTATTATGGGGTTATGATCCAAATCGAGTTCAGGTATTACCGAGTGAAAAAAGGGGAAATTTATGTTTGTGGATAGACTTATGTCAAGTATGTCCGGGGCGCCTTTATTGTTAAATGGATATCGTGTGGGTGTAGAGGGGGCATGGATTAATATATTCTGATTTTGTGCGAACTGTAAGAGTTTACGACCTGCTTCTGTTGTAGTACTGCAGTTCCATGCTTTATTTTTGCTATTTAAGTCGCCTATGATAATTATTTTCTTTTTATTATTGTACATCAAGTTATTATTGGAGTTAAATATTTTATTCAAGGTCTTTGCTGGGAATTTTTTGTTGGGTGGTTTGTAAGCGGTTATTATTATTATTTGTGAATCAGCTGTTTTTAAATTTATTGCTATCGTCTCCAGGCAGTCAGAAGTGGGACACTCAATTTGAGAGTGATTAAGCTCTTTACGTACTATAATCGCTACCCCACCCGCAGCTTTATAAGAAGGTCTATCATTTCTGTATATATTGAAGCCAGGTATTTTGAATTTATCAGATAGGCGAAAGTGCGTTTCCGTAACGCAAGCAATTTGTATCTCGTGGAAGAATAAGAAGTTCCTAAAAATATTCTCTTGTTTACTTAGTCCATTTGCGTTCCAGTTTAAAAGTTTTAGGTTCTTGAGCTGGCTACAATTCATTTTTGTAACGCGGTCTGAATCATAACTTGTATTTGTGGTAAAAGAAAATTTATAATCTGAGTAATTACCGTACTTGTGATCGATTCGATTAATTTAATCCTATCGATGTTTTGATTTGTGAACGGCGTCGTATTTTTAACGTTCTCCTAAGAGTTATTTATCGGTCTTGTCCAAGGGCCTGGTCTTTCGGGTAGGGGAGGGAATTGGGCATTGTTATAAATTGGAGGTTGGCTGCATCCGGCTTGCCTGTTTTCATAATTTATCTCTTGACCTTGTGAGCTATACTGTGCCTTGGCTTGGCCTGCGTTATATCTCTCTCCAGTTGAGGGTTTATTAAGTTTTTTATTTAATTCTGCTTTGTAAAAAGGGCAACCACGATAATTTGCTGTGTGATTTTGTTTGCAATTCGTACAGGAAGGTTTTGCTCCCGATTTAGGGAGTGTGCATTCAGAATAGTGGTGGTCATTGAGGCATTTCACGCATCTCGGGTTGTTATAACAGTTAGCTTGCGTATGCCCAAAGCGTTGACATTTTTTTACATTGGATGGGGAGTTTGGTTTTAGTTCGTACAAAAACTCTAACTATGCAGTAGTCTAACTTATTTAGCTTTACAATGGCTCTACCAGCCACACTGTTCTCGACATCTACAGCTACTATCTGCAGGGGTTTTCTATTTTTGCCATAAAGTCTTATTACTTTTAATACAGGGAATTTATCATTAAGTTCATTTTTAATATCGTTAACATCTAGACACTCCGGTACATCTTTTATTACAACTTCAAATGCCCTTACAGATGGGTCTTTGAAGGAGTAGAACTCTATCTCGTTATTTTCACAGAATTTTCTAAATTTCCTAAAGTCATCAATGTTACTAAATTGCACTTTAAATTTATCGTTACTGTATTTGACTTCAAAATTTTCAATTTCATTTTTCATAATGTCCTGTTTAAGTAGTTTATAGTTTAGCAGTTCATCTTCTCTTTTATTATAATTTTGAATAATAATTGGGGGGATTTTTACTGCTTTATATACATTATCATCATTTTCCTCTATGTTATCTAAATATTCAAATCTATTTCTTACAGGTACGTTATATATCATTTGATTTACTTCTGCTTGCGAACGTTTTTGTCTTTTATCATTTAACACTTCACTAGAGTCACAGTTTCTTTTAAGTATATATCTACCTTTATTGGTTGACGTGTTGGGAGTACGTTGAATTGCGGTCTGTCCGCGCTGCTCCAAGTTCTTTTTGGCGTTTGGTGACTCCTCGTCAAGGTTTTGCAGATCTGAAGGAGGAGGCAGATCCCCGGCAGTGGCATGATGTAATTGCGGCGGTTGAACTGATACTGGTTGTGTTAAACTTAGCTGTTGGGTTTGAACCATGTTTTGCATTACACCCTGCGGTGGCAAGTTTACACTCATTTGTGACTGGAATGGAATGTATCCAGCCTGATATTGCTGCAACATTTGACCATTTTGAAATGCGAACATGTTATTTTCCATTGCGCTTGTGTGAGAGGTCTCACCAACAGTTGAAATTTCACCGTTTGTTGCGTCCATTGCCATTTTTATATGCTGCCCCGTGCCGGGGCAGCCGTTTTCACACATATCACTGACCTAGTGTTAATGGCTTGTTATATACACTTTAAACAAAATAAATAATAAATAAACGAAAGAATAACTAAAACCTACAACTGGTTTTACTAGTATATACTTTCACAATTCCTATCAGCGCGTCGATAACACAGTAAACTCACTGGTAGTAGTGGAAAGCTTATCGTGTGGAGCGACTCTCGCGGAGGTCTTACCCCGACGAGAGCCGAGCTCGAACTGGGGGAAGTAATCTAACGAGACATTTCAGATGTCATTCAATTCTAAGAAATTCTCCAAAACGTGTTTTTTGCGTGTTTTGACGCTGCGGTCTTAGTACTTAGGGAATTTAATCAACGCCACCTAAATAGAGCTATGTAGGTGGTATTGATTGAGCCCCTGTAGCAATTTGTCTGCCCGACGACGTCATAAATTTCTTTCACAGGAATGGCAACACTTATTGTTCCTGTTTCTACGTTAAAAGAACCGAGCGTCAGATTTCATTATAATTTGTATTATCCTATTTATAAAAATTAATTTGCAAAACATCTACGAACAGTATTGCCTTGGAATTTAATATATTTGATGAACTTTAAGTGAATGCGGAGAAAGTCAAAGAGTGAATAATATTAGAGATTTAAAGGACATATATGTTCTTACGTTCGACTTCTCTCATTTACGTTCTTACGTGAAAATACAGATTTTCAAATGAATGTGCCTAACAACTTATTCTTATTAAATTTAATTATCCACTAATTCATATAAACATACAAAAAATCGCCTTTTAATTTTTATATAGATTCGCCTACAAAACGATTAATAGACCTATTACAGATGTGAATACAAGTTAGACTGAGTCTGCGGAGTTTTAATGTCTTCAACAGTTAGGGGACAAACATAAAGAACTGCTAAGCAAATAAAGTTGTATAAGATTTTGCAACATAATTTTCGAAACTAATGGAGAATGATCTTGTTAGAGAATAACGCTGAAGAACAGCTTACATGTGATATTTTTTGTGCGTGTTAGTAAAACAAGCTTATGAATGAAGCTGTAAATTCTAACTATTTGCATCATTCATACCCACAAGTATTTGTTGCGGCGATTACAATTTGCAAAATACCAGTACATGTCCCTCATGGAGGCAACAAGACCATTGGGTGCTGGGATTTCAGAGTCGGTGACGCCACATTCTTCTATTTTCTTCAAATTTACATTGGCTTTCTATTGTCATCCAATGTTTATTTCCCATGGAGAGCCTCATAATGTGTTGAATGTGTTTTTTTAAGTGAGTTCATTTCCTACTCCAAAGTGTTGAAACATGAGTTCGCGTGTTGTTGTGACGTGCGCAGGCGCTGAGGGCCCTGGTGAGGCTGGCGGATTTTGGCGACCAGGACGGCCAGTGGGACTCGTCGGGCTTCGAGCAAGCCTTCGCCTCCGCCCCCAGCCGCCGCGCCGACAGCAGTGAGTAGCGCGTGGCTCTGTCCTTGCCGCTCTGTGAGTCTAACAATAATCTAAAATGATATCCTGTCGCCGCATGCATCAAGATTGCACTTTTGTCCTCCCTGTTTATAATACAGACTTTTCTCGTCATTTGATCAGTTCATTGGGCGTTAGTACTGAGTTTAAAATCAAATAATAAATATATTATTCAATTAAAGTCTATTATACCAAGGAGTAATATTATTATTTCTTTTCCATTTCATGAGTATTTTAAGCGCGAAGATTAAAAACCTTTATTCTTTTTTCTGAATAAATGTAAATATTTATATGAATAGAAAACATGCCAAATATTTAAGTAATTTTTTCCAGCTCTGTAAACCAGAAATTAAATGAACCTAAGTTATTCAAAGTCTTTTTCTCATTGTTAGCTGTTCTAAAATGAAGGTTAGCTATCCAGTTATAGAGATGAGATGGTTGTAATAAATTTAAAATATTGTTAGATCCAATTGCAGAATCGTATTCATAAAACCATAATGAGATCTAGATTTATTTAGTAAAAAAAAGAAGTAAAAATTGTATGTGCGAGAGGGGGAGAATATTATCTGCGCACGTTTTCTTGAGTTCCAGAATCCCTTCCCGTCATTTTAACTATAAATAGTTAAAAGATGAGAAAAGTTTAAAATAAGTAAATAAAAATAAATTTTACAAAAGCGTGAGATTAGCAATATTTGAAAAAAATACACATTTTCGTTCCCGAGTTATAGAAAATTTATTTGCATCGGTAAAAGAACTGCAAGTATGATATTTCTGCATTGCTAACAAAATAGTAATTCGCCCTTACTTCTACTTCTACCATTACAAGCAAAATGAGAGTTCAACAAAACGTGCGCATAGTGAAGCTACATTTACGTCCAGAAGTAAAACAAGGGGCCATCTCAGCATTTGCTCAATGGATCAGAGAAACTGTACAAAACCTGATCGAGATGGGAGATGGAATTGATGAGGTCTTAATTATTCCGTGTTACAGAGGGCAAAGGCCTTCCGACTAAAGGTTGCGATAGAATTCTGGAGCATCTTGACCGGTTAATCCTGAGCAGTTAATCCTCTTATTTCCAGTGTTTTATATATCTGTAACTTGTTTTGCTTCTCTACTCCGTAACGACCCAGATGAAATTGTATATAAGAAAGCTTTTTACTTCATCGGAAATTCCTCAGACGCTAATCCTCTTCAATTTCACAGTCTCAGAGCTAGACATACTATAATGCAATGAGAATTATAACGAAAAAGAAGTTACTTGCAAACACATAAACATACTCTTAACCAATGTCGAACCATCTACAGTAGTGCTCAAAAAACTACATCACCTTTCTAACAGTTGTAATATGTAACAACCGTAATCCTGAAAATACACCACTTGATTTGCAAAAATCAAGCGAGTTATGAAGGTAATGCAATTAGAAACATTATATAAACCACATGAAATATATGATTACCAATTTCTACTAATATATATATTTGTAAATTTTGAGAGTAGATTGGATTAGGAAAATACAGAATGCTTATTTTCTTAAGGTGATGCGTTTTTTTTACTATTGTTCAACACTTATTTCCGCGTGATTATATGTTATTTTTCTAAGGAAGACTTCATAATTGTAAATCACGTCTATCATTTCCTGGATTATATGAATAAATTGCAGACAATCGCGCTACGCCATTTGTTCAGGATTACATCATAAACGGAATAGGAATGATAGAGGTAAATACAAAAACACTAATTTTTGATGTCTATTAGTCCAAATACTGACTTGTTAAAAAAATGGATCTATGTTGATTGGGAATTCTTGCTAGACTGATGTGTTCATTTCATCGCATGTATTTATTAATATTCCTTTTAAATGCATTTATAATATGCTTTATTTGTAATTCGTAACGTTTACAATGCAAATCATTCGTTAAATTTGCTGACTTTATGTGTTGCTAATTTCACATTCAAATTGTCGTATATTAGGATATCATTAAAAATACTCCACATTCTCCGCACAACCAAACATTTATTGTTCAAAAGTATATCACATGAGTCGAAAGAATTGCTGTATTCCAATTGAAGTTGCTACTTTAGTAGGAACGAGAAAAACTACAAAACAAAATTATTGCTGTAATTCAAGTAGTCCTGAATGTAAGCTTTCATCCTGACCTGAAGCCAGCATTTACGTAGGATTTAAGCGAACGCTATTGGATGTCGAGAAAGAGAAATTCTCTTTCTTTCCACAGGATCTTTCGACGACTTTGCCGGCCCAGCCGCCGCCATCCCTACTCTCCCCCTCCGCGCCATCGCCCCTCTTAGTTCTGCGCACTACAACCCTCAGCAAGCGTCCGGCTTCAACGCCGCCTTGGCCGCCACCCCTGCCTACGGCGTCCGCTCCGCCGCTGTGGTGCCCGCCCCGCGCCCCGCCTACATCCCGGCGCCCACCTCCTACCTGCCCTCCCCATCCGCGTACCCCGCGGCCTACCCCAAGGTCGTGAAGTCAGTCCCCGGTGCGGGAGCAGCGCTCTTCCGGCCCGCGCCAGACGGCGCTTTGCCGCTGCAGCAACCGGGCCACGCGGCGCCCTTCTACCCCCCTCGTGCCGCGGCCACCGGCGTCTCTGGCACGCGCTTCTCTTCGCTGCACGGTGAGTCCTCACGCCCCACAAGTTAATCTCAAAGGAGACTTCATTGAAAAGTGCTGCTCCCATTGCATCATGTATATAAAATAATCATTTCACATCACATAGGATTGATTGCAAGGTAGGAGTCGAAATAGCAATAGGATGCGTCAAGCTAATCTTTCTCAGAAAACTCGTTTACTTCTAGAATTGAATTTTGTTTTCCAATCCAAGCAATTTGTTCTCTATTAAATGAATCTATTAGTGGAGTCGATAACTTTTCATATTGTTTTATTTAAATATTGCATTAATTGAGATTTTTAATTGTTTTCTTTATCGGAATATATTTCATGCATAAATTCTATTTATATTTATCAGTAGTTATCTATATTTCGTACCTTAATGATAATTAATACGCACCGGGGGAATAGACAATTTCCTTTGATTTGTATGAAAATAGTATTTACTATTAGAAATTGTATTAAAAGAAATTCAGAAATAATTTGTTTCTTTCAAAAACATCAAATTGAAAATTCTGTAACTTCAGTGCAGATACATCTGTTATGATATTATTTTATTCACTGCATACAAATTTACTTAGTGAATGCGCTTTTTTGTATTTACAATAATATGAAAACTCGGATGTCATATTTAAGCTATTTTATTTCCATTAAATGTTTCTGCAAAAGCAACCAATATTTACGTTAATATAACTCAGTTACGCTGTTGTAGTCCTGCTATGTGATGAGTTTTAAAACAGATAAAAATTTTCATTTTTTCATTTTATATATTATTTATTGGGAATTTGTTACATCCGAACAATAGGCAAATCCTTTAACTGTTACAATCACATGTGAAGGAACTGGGAATTCAAGCCCTTCATGAATTCATTTTCAGTAATAATCAAATAAGTGATATAAATCTCAGTATAACAAGACAAATATGATCAAGACAGAAAAACAACAGACAATATAGAAATACATTTACATTTCTGGCAATCATGAACGTAATTATGTTTTAACAAATAAAATAATTTCAAACTGTTTTAGTTAGTTACAGTACAATTTTCTATAGCAGTACAATATACATTTTGTTTTTAATGATCGAACCTATTTAAGAGGTCCAGGGGATGAAATCTACACAATCTTCTTAAGTCTTGGCTATTGTCGAGTAAGTTTAATGCTAGATGATTTGGATGATTATCAAAGTGCTTATAATATTTTTGGAAATTGAGTTGGACTTCTTGGTTTATTGTGGGTATATGTAAGTCATTGTGCAATGTTTTATTTAAAACAAACCACGGGGAATTGGCAAGCAATCTTAGAGTTTTGCATTGAAAACGCTGCACTATTTCTAGGTTTGAGTTAGCTGCAGTGCCCCGAAGTTCTATTCCGTAGGTCCAAACAGGTTTTAATATTGATTTATAAATCAGTAGTTTATTAGCCAATGAAAGAGACGATTTTTTGCCTGGAAGCCAATAATATTGCTTGATTTTGATGAGTGTTTTCCAAGTCATTTTTCGATCGAGACGTAAACCAAGGTATTATTCGCAATCTACCTGTGGTATCTACCTTGTTGATTTTAATTGGAGGACACCTATTTGATCTGAGTGCAAACGTTACATGGACAGATTTACTTTGATTAGTTTTTATGCACCACTCTGTGAACCATTCCTGCAGTGCAGTGAGGTATTTTTGAAGTTTGATGATTTGATGTTTCGAAGACATTTTCATAGGAGGTTAAGAACGCTGTGTCATCAGCAAACATGGCTGACGAAACAGGAAATGTTTGTTGAAAAAGGTCGGTCGGCCGTATATAGTAGATACAGTAGTGGACCGAGAACACTTCCTCGCGGTACTCCAGCGGCGACAGAATAGAATAATGTTTCTTCTTTAAATTTTATTTGGAAACATCTTTCAGTAAGATAGGAGCAAAGTAGTGCAAAAAACGGGTGGGGTAACATTTTTTAGATTTTATATAAGAGTTCTGAGTGCCACACCTTGTCAAAAGCTTGGACTACATCCAAAAAGACACCAAAACAATATAGTTTCTTCTCCAGCGCTTCAGTGATGACTTTTACTATTCTGTGGATTTGTTCAGTAGGTGCATGTTTCAACCCAAAGCCGAATTGATAGTCTGAAATGATGTTGTTTTCTGCTATGATTGGAAGTATCCGCTTGATGAGAAGGTTTTCAAAGACTTTTGACAAGATTGGTAATAAACTTAAAGGTCTATTCGAGGATACTTCGGAAAAAGGTTTACCCGGTTTTGTTATGACAATAATTTGACTGTATTTCCATTGAGAGGGAAAATGTCCAATTGTGATGATGTTTACAATTAAGGTTATCAATGCTAGTGCTTTTTTGCCAGGTTTTCTAGAACAACGCCGGTGATGAGATCGTAGCCATGTGCTTTATGAGGGTTAATTTGTTTTATTGCATATGAAACTTCCGTTGTATTGAAATGCTTTACTGTTAGAGACATTTGATATGCTGCATTAATGAACCGAATAATATTTCTTTCTTGTTCTTCTGCATCAGATGGAAATGGTTGGAAAACGTTCACAAAATGTTCCGCAAATACTATTGCTTTTTCGAGGTTGGTTCTAGCCCAGTTACCATGTTTATCACGTATAGGCGGCACAGGTTTCATTGATCGTTTAATGCGTTAAGTAGCTTTCCAGAAAGAGTAGTCAGTGTCTTCGGTTGGCGATAGTCTTTCGAGATACTCCTTGGTTTCATTTGCAAGAAGTCTTGAAGAAATCTTTTAAGATCTTGCGCTGCCCTGTTCAAGTTTCGTTTATCATTTGGACCATGTGTGGTTTGCCAAACTTTCTTAAGTCTCCTCTTTTTTCTTTTCATTTCATCAACTATTTTGTGTATTTGCTAATAGCGGTTCCGTACGTTTCTGGTGAAGCATACCACGCTGCTTGCTGAATACTAATAGTTAAAAATTCAACTGCTTTATCTATATTGAATTCACTTTTTAGAGGAACGTTTGCAGTCATATTTACATTAAGCCTTGTTTGAAAGTCACTCCAATTGGTTTTTTTATTCGAAATACTAGGTTAAAAATTGTTTTCTATTATATGAGAACTAATCGTTAATATGCCTGGAAAGTGATCGGAGGACAATTCGAGAGAATTTTCCATTGATGTAAAGCTCTGATTTGTTCCTTTCATGATAAAGAAATCAATTAAGTCCGGCAGCTTATTACGATCGGTTGGCCAGTACGTTGGCTCTCCTGTGGATAGCGGTTCTGCGTTGAGTGATGTGACTACGTTGAGCAGAATTTTTCCTCGTAAATTCGACAGTCTTGACCCCCACTGCGAATGTTTTGCGTTGTAGTCACCTCCAGAGATGAACCTTGCACCCAACATATCGAAATATTCTCTATACATTTCTTCCGTTATTTTATGCTTTGGAGGGCTATAGACAGCTGACACTGTCAATGAACCGAAGCTGTCATAAACTAGTACAGATATGGCTTGCAAGTAATCATTTTCAAAATTAAATTTCAAAGAATGCTGTATGTTTTTTTCTTATTATTATCGCCGTACCTCCATGTGCTGTGCCATTTGGGTGTTTCGTATCATATATGTCATAGGTAGTTTAAAGAAACTTTTTTCTGTAAAATAAGTTTCTGAGATGAGCATTACGTCAATTTTTTCGTCTTGCAGAAAATTGTTAATTTCTCTACAATGTTGCGCTAGTCCATTGGCATTCCATACACCAATACGAAAGGTCTTCATTATTTACTTATTACTTTAGTCATGAGGCTTATCAGGTTGGAAATTTGTTCACTTTGCTTGGTTAGTATTGATTCAAATTTTTGAAAAGTTTCTTGAACAGTTGATATTAGTTGTGCAATTTCAGTATTGCTCTTATCATTTATGATTTGATGTGACTTGGCTACGTAGGCCCTTTGAGGGTTCTTGGCTACGTAGTGTGCAGTGTTGCATTTCGCTAGGTACGTGACTACTTAAAAGTGTTGCTTCGGTGGTTAGAGTGTGAAAGGTAGGAATTTTGTACTTTCTGCGGATATTTGCTTTGTCTTATTTCTTGGTAGACTTCGCATCCCTTGAAGTTTGCTGGGTGGTTTTGCTCACATAGAGCACATTTAGGTGAGACTTCTTTTCGCTTTTTACAGACTTCGGTCGGATGATTTTTTCCGCATTTCACACAGCGATGTTTTCGATGGCAATATGTCCTTGAATGTCCATATTCTTGACCTCTTTTGCATTGTACGATTTCTTTCTTCTTTCGAGGTGCTTCTATTTTGATTTTGCAGTTCAGTAAACCATCTACGTTTTAAATATCTTTTTTAGATCTATGAAGAAGAGAGGGAGTTGTGCTCTTGTTTGTCTGTGCTGAATATTATAAATTTGGCGAACCTTGTGGCCGTAGCTTTCAATTTCCTCTTGCAGTTCTTTAACATCTACATTTGCGTGAATTTCTTTAAGCACAACTCTAAAAGAACGCTCGTCTTTGAGCTGACACGTATGAAATTGTAATTTTTTATTTTCAAAATGTTTTATGAGCTTTCTATTTGATTCAACTGTACTTAATATGACTTTAACACTGTCACTGTTCAGTAATTTGTAGCTGTATTCCTCTTTTTTTAATACTTCTTCAATGCAGTTTTTTAAGATGTTCATGTCTTTTATTCCTGGTAGAAAGATGGGTGGGATTTTATAACCATTGGTTCGTTCGATGGATTCAGATTTTTCTATTGTATTGTTTTCTGGTTCTGTAGAAGAGAGAAGTTTGAATTTGTTGTAATTTGTAATACTTTCTGTTACTGGCATTTTCTTTAGAGCTCTTTGTGAAGGTTCACTATTTTTTTGTTTCCGCCGTCTCGGGACAACTTTTTGCCAACTCCGGAGTGTTGTCGCACGTACCTTCAACAGATGACATTGTTGATACGTCTGTTGTACTACTGCTTTGTTGTGCCAAACTATCGGCCTTCTGACAATCCGTATCTGTACTGCTTCTTGGTAACGCAAACTGATGTTTCTGCGTCAGGAATTGCTGTAGCTGATCTATTTGTAGCTGTTGTTGCTGTTCTGTCAATTGTTGCTGTTGTTGTGCAATAACATTTTGTTGATATTCAAATAAACTGTTTGGTACAGCGAGGTTCCGTTCACTACTTCCATTGCTGGTGCTATGCTCTGTCCGAGGTCAGAGCATGTTATTTGACTTTTACTGATGTTTTACAGAACACTGCAATCATTCACAAATTTGAAATAAATATGTTTAATTTCCGTGGACCTTCTGAAGCCTACACTGAAATTATTCACATGCACACTAAATAGAGTAACTAAGAAGAATGCTAATACACTTCGTTCACTCTGAGTTCGCTTATCTTCTAATAGATAAAAATAACACAAATATCATCTTAGAAAAGAGAGTAAGAAACACTTTTAAACGAATATCTTTAAGATGAGTGCCTTTTCGGTGAAACTATTTATGCAGCAAGAAGGATTTTATCTTCTGATGACGCGTCATGTATTTTAATTGCCATCCTATTTAATTTAATCACAATGCCCCTATCGTCGACATCTCATAGTTGAATATTATCTGTAAAAGTGACAGTTCAATGTGATACTCCTCATTATAGTTCTTATTTATAATATTGTGTTTCTATTTTTGAACATTGCTTTCAAAGTTAACTCTCAAATGACGAGCGTTCATGCAAAAACAAACATGTCTATCGAGAGAAAAATTGAGTTATCATTGTGACTAATGACCGTATACTGATGCCCGTCAGCTGTGTCTTCTGCCCTGATGTGGAGGAGCAAAAGCAAATATTAGTGGCTGAACACCATAACGGTCTAAGGGACTTTTATAAATTGTGAGAAAAAATGTGTTTATATTAGGTTGTATTTCACTGTCAATGTAATTTTGTTGTTTTAATGAACTATTGAAACGTCGTGGCTTTAATGATGACCCAAAGCACCACGACTTTACAATGATATTGAATTAAATAAATATTTTCTCAGAATTTATAAAACGTCACTTATATTGTTCTGGTTTACACACATTCATAGATCCGTAATAATTTTACTCCTAAACATTCGAGGTTCTGACAAAATCTAATATGTCCATTGTTGCGAGCAATAAAGAACATGTTAGTGTAACCAACAAGATGCCAAAATCACGTTAATGTTCATGGTTCATTCTGTCTTTAAAGACCTCAGAATATCTTCCTATTTTATTAATTGAGAATCTCAAAGATCCAAACTTTTAGTAGTATGTGCAAAAATGTACAGAACTGCAGAAATGTGACTCGAATCATTATTCAAAAATTAAAGGAAAGAAAATTCATAATGTCAAAGTTATCCCACAGCAATATTTTAGATTTGATGCTTTGACCCTATGGAAACGTGGTTTTTCGTTAACAAATATTTACAATATAAAGTGATCACTTGAAAGAGGAGTACTATTGACAAAATTATCTAATATAGCAGGTCCATTGACTGAACTTTTAAAAGATAATTGGAGAGAATTCTTCAGATAGCCTAATCCTGGTCTGCAATGGTATTCCTTTGTTCCTGAAGGACCAATAACTGAAAATAAAACTGTAATAGACAGCCAAGAACTGAGAAAAGTGGATAAATACAGTTGCTAAATTTAGAAATATCCTCCAACGCGTGGTGTAGCCAGAATCCATGTTTTGTGGGTTCATGATAACGAAAAATCGATTGATGATAAAACGTCTGTCCGTATGTAAACAACGCTAGCGACAAAACCGTTCAGCCAATTTTCTCCAAAATTGATATTCCCTAATCGATCTGGTCGATCTCTCGACCCCTTGAATTTGAAACAGATATTTTAATTTAGGGGGGGGGGGGGCATTACATGCCCGTGGGACATTTTCAAAATTTTCAAAAAAATGGTGCTCTTAGTTCGCGGTAATAAAAACGAATACTTTTGTATATTTGTAGAATATTACATTGTTATACTTGAATTTTTACTTTATTTACATATTATTTTACTTTCTGGCATACTGATTTTTTTCGCACAGAATGATATACAATTTCAAATGATTTTTATTAAAAATAACTGAGTGATAAATTGTGATATATATAGTATTATATAACCATTAGTAATGGCGAGAAAGTACATGCTGTTTTAGCTTCACTAGCTACATCTTAAGATATCAAAAAAGTGTCAAATTAACTAAGAAAAATTGTTAGTAGTTTGTCTGTTTGGTAAGATAAAATATTTGCGTACAAGCTGCAGTAAAGTAAATTACCCTAAATTAAACGTAAAGATAATATATGCAAATTTATCCTATTTATGCAAAAACATATCCACAGGTGCTTCAGACAAACACAAACATGTCCAAATTTTCCAAGAAAGAGCAAACATGTCGAACTTTTAGCTTGAATGACCGTCATAATTATAAATAACCGATTTGAAAGCAGTGTATTTAGACTATTGTAACAATAACGGTAAACAGTACAGCATATTACATTGTTTGACAACGCGATAACTTGTCAACAATCAGCTTTTTTCTCAAAAGTCTAATTTGATGGACATGTTATTTGCATGAACTCTCCTCAATTAATATATATCTTTGTATTACCCATTAAGGGCCTTAAAAGCGATTCAACCAAATAAAAAAAATTTGAGACTGTTAGGTGAAGATTACTAATTAACTAGCAAAATGTGGCGTCGCTGACGCTGTAAACAGTTTTAAAAATAGTTTCTTGTTTTGAAAATTTCTTTCATACTTCATTTATTTCCTGCCCAGCTTTGTTTATATATGTTCTTTCAGTACCTAGCATTAGACTTACCAATAAATCGTAATAGCTGATAATGTTAGATTCCCGTTAAACAGTAACATCCAATGCCCTTGTGTGTTACCTCCATACGGGATATGAACTGGTCTTTTTGAAATTTTAAAATCGTAACAAAAACTTGCAGGTTTTGATAGTAATAAATACATTTTAGTACAGCTACATTTTTATGAGTTTTTAGTTTCTTGTTTTCTTGTTTCTTGTTTTTTTTTCTTTTTTTGTTTTTTTTAGTTTCTTGTTTTGAAAATTTCTTTCATACTTCATTTATTTCCTGCCCAGCTTTGTTTATATATGTTCTTTCAGTATCTAGCATTAGACTTACCAATAAATCGTAATAGCTGATAATGATAGATTCCCGTTAAACAGTAACATCCAATGCCCTTGTGTGTTACCTCCATACGGGATATGAACTGGTCTTTTTGAAATTTTAAAATCGTAACAAAAACTTGCAGGTTTTGATAGTAATAAATACATTTTAGTACAGCTACATTTTTATGATTTTTTGGTACGAGTAATATGCACAAAAATGCACATTACACATTTGCATGAGCACAAATACTAAATGCAAAAATGCAGTTCTTTCCCAATAAGTTCCGAAAATTCTATCGCAACATATTTTACAACTACATTCGATTCATCCCCGGATTTCCTTAAAACGTCCATATTTTTCTCCCCTAAGTCTTGGAGAGATTAAAACTTCACAAACACAGTCCAACTTACGTTCACTTCTACTTCTGCAATAGATCTATTAATCATTTTGTATGCGAATCCAGCGTTGCATATGAATCTAACTTTAAAAGTTGACTGTTTTGTATGCTTATGCGAATAAGGTATTAGTTAATTTGAATAATAATACGTTGTGAGTCACATACATTTGAAATTCGATATTTGCACACCTACATAAGAACGTAAAAGTGTGAAGTCGAACATAAGAACGTTCATTCATTCTCTAGCATTACTCAGTTGTGTTTTCTTCATATTCACTTGAAATTCTTCAAGTTCAATAATTTCCGAGTCAATACTGTTGATAGCGATTCGCAAATTTATTTTAAAAAATACGATAATGATTCGACTCTAAATTGAAATCAATCTCCAGCGTGATTTACGTGGTAATTCAATTATTCACTTGAAGATGTCAACATCAGTGTCACCAACGTCGAAAAGGAAATTATGGCGTATTAAGCAAGAAATACCTTTGGTTTCTGATATTTAATCAATGCCACCTACATAGATCGATTGAGGATGCGTTGGTTTAATTCCTGGCATTATCACTAAGATCGCAACGCCAAAACACGAAAAAACGTTTTTGGAAATTCCTTTAAATCTTCTAGCGGGATCCGAACACAAATTATCAGTTCCCCACCAGATCGAAACACGTCGAATATACGTCTCGATTGGTGCACGGGAAGTGGTCTAGACGCCAGTGACGGAAAGCAGACTAAACTTTACTTCAGAAAACCACTTTTAGAATTGCATAGTTGAAATTTGAAATTTGGAGCTTGATCTAAGAAAATAGGAAATTTGCTTTCCTTGATGGTTTGAGCTTTAATTTATTGAACAATTTTGATTGTTCTTATTTTATACATTCTGAATACTGTTACTTACATAAATTACTAAAGATTAACAAATTTTGTGTTTCAAGCTTTTAATGTGTATATAATTGGTATCCCATGCATTAATGGAAACTTCATGCTCTAAGGTGAGAATTTTGTTTCTATAATGGGTATAGTAGAAAATTCGAAACAATCATCTTTTGATTGAATGAATTGAATTGAATTAATGCCTTCTTTTACGTGGCGAGACTCAGGCCATGAGACCTGCTCTTCCGTCCGACCACGCAAATTGCGCTACGCTCCTTTCACCAACTAGCAGAGAAAGAAGGTATTACTTGGGCGAGAAACAGGCTATTTGAATTTAGCTCAGAGGCGTCATTTAGGCTTACGGATCTTTTACATGCAAGTAAATCTACTAACATGGGGCAGCCGGTTTCACTTCCCCTCCAAAGGAAAGCGTACGAAGGATTTTTTCGCCATTAAAAATCCACGGCTTCGATTGGGTTTGAACCCGCCAACTTGGGTACACCATCGCCGCACGCATTTGATGACTATGTCATCAAATGCGGGGTGGGTATGATGGGTTTGATTATGTCACAGATTTTTATAAAAAAATCATAAATAAAATGTTTATCCAGTTTCAGGGAACATGTGATACTAATGTCCCTGTGCCATCATTTACCTACTAAACAATAACAAAGTTTTAGAAAAAATAAATGGGGATTTGAACTACTCCTCTCATGTAAACATTTAATTCTACTGCATTTTTCATAAAAAATTATAATTTGGGAACACTTAACATTGCTTGAGTTTGACGTTAAGAATCAATCATGATTAATGCTTTTATAAAAGCTATTTTCTTTTGTAATTATTATTTCTTGTTTAAAAATGTTTAAATTGTTTCCTGACTCACTATTTTTGGACCACAAAACTTGTTATTTGACTAAACTTATTTGAACTTCGTTTAACAATGAGAGACCTGCAAGTAATAATTAGTAGTTCAATAAAATAACAAATACTTGCATAAATACAATGAATTTTAATTTAGCCTCTTGATCATGTTACCTATTCTCAAGCAGAAAGCACTGCATGAAATATTTTTATTACACGAGGCTACATACTCCTTCCAAAATGTACATGTGTACATAAGTCTAATTTTTACTATGTACAGATTGACAACATTCTCAGATGCCAAACTGGTATCTTACTTTACTGGATCTCTTAGAACTAATATAACCTAATTAAATTTGGCTTCATTGTAATGTTTGGTATTTTGTGACCTAGGGCAATTATGACCTGTTACTTGTTCATTATGAAAAAGTATAAAAAGATAATGTAAATAATTATTTCAAATATAATTACATAATTTTTAAATGAATTCATCAAATGTTTTTTTCATATCGATTTTTCATATCTTTGTATTTCAAATGAAATCATATGTGTTCATTTTCTTGTTTGTGGTTTTCATGCTTTCGAAACTGTTTTCATATTAATGTGATTGAGTTGTATGGTATTAATTTATTCAGACCCTTCTTGGAGCCATTCGCAACTTTCAGCACACAACTAACAATAAATAAAGGTTAAAACTAATAATTTAGTTTCGTGAAATGTAAAAAGCTCAAACTTTTATGTATGCATTGTGCGCCACAAGTTGCAAATGACTTCAGTGAAACAAGGAACCAAATAAATCAATACAAAGAAATGAATTACCTGCAATCGTACTTAAAAGTGCACAACATAAATGAATTTCGCTTAATTTTGTTTTGTTTCTTGTTGGGTAAGGAAGATATAATATTTCTTAGCTATTAAATATTAGAAAAAAATATTTGCTAAAATAATATGAAATTATTTGAGTTTTAATCTTAATGTATGAAATTATATTCAGCAACTGCTATTAGTGTTCAAGTTATAAAAATTAATGGGAGTGCTTTCTCATTTTTGCATTAAAAATGAATGTAACAATTTTTGGATTCAAATTTACTATTCAAAAAGGTACGTGGTATGGGTATGGGTAAAAGGTATGGGTTGATGCAAATAATTCCATTGTTGGTATAAATACTTTTTGTAGTAACTGCAGCGCAAACATTTAGGTTGTGGAACCACTTGCCGAAGTTCCATGAATAGCAAATATTTTGTGGTTCAGGGTACTACGTAGACAAGGGGACCACCAGAAACAGTGGTGGTTTAGAGCCCCACGGAGGTCCACACATGGCGCCTACGGTGCGTCAACCACAAAAATAGCTGGGCCAAATATTACTATTGATTCCGTATTTCATTGTACGGCAACTATTCCTTTCTTTCAGCGTAGTGTTATTTTCATTTTTTTTTTTTTTAGCTTGCACTATTAATATCATGCCCTACAACGATACATTCATAAGAGGGGTAACATTTGAAATCTTTATCAGAATTTGTTAAATAGAAATTCCATCTCACTCAATTTGTTTGAGATACGTAAATACCTATTTTAAAAGAAATATTCCTTAACCCCGACGTCAAAGACTAGTCTACGTATCTGAAATTTCAAGGTGTTATAGACAGAGATACAATTCACGATTTGGGCAGCAATTATTCACTGTTCAATCAAAATTCTTTTTTTTTTTTCACATTTATCAAAGTAAATGTTCACGGTAAATGCACCTTCGTTTATTTTTCCTACCGAAGTCACTTGGGTCAGGGTCATTGAAAAGTTACAGAATACTGAAACCTTCCATAACTCAACTTGCTCTTGAGAGGAAATATTATTGGCACTATTGCTTAATGAGCCAGCCTTTCGACATAATGAAATTTGCAATATATCTTTATAAACAGTTTCTTTGCTACCCGATAGCAATGCAAGTTGTACTATTAAATGGAGAAGATAAAAATAAATAATATATCTTCTGTTCATATTCGCGATAAAATTGGTTCTCTCGGTGTTATTAAATGTACCAGATAATTTGTTTATATGCTAATAACCTTTAAGTGAATTAAAACATTGAAATGGGAGATTTAATGGCTGTTGAGAATAAAAAGGAAAGTTTTATCTTTAGAAAACTGCCATAGTTGCCGTTTGACAGAATTCTTACTGCAATGATCCCACGAAACTACCTATATAAACTACTAATGTTACAGCTTCTTTTTTAAAAGGAATTTTAAAAACAATAATTTCGCTCCGTCGCACCGTTTACCGCCTGGAGGCGTTACCGTGGCCGCGATATCACCTCTGCCTTCGGCATTAAGCGTATGAAGCGAACAATTCAAGCGAGACATTGAAAAGTTCTCTTTTCAGTATACTTGTGTGCAGAGAGCAAATGGAATGAGTGCAAAAAATGGGGGTGATTATGAAATGCAATACACAATTAAATATCTTGAGAACGGAAGTTGATAGCACCAATCGGATTGCAGAATTTTGTATTGCGTTTACAGAGGATTTAGAGGAGATAATAATAAATTTGCAATATTTGCAAATTTATAAACAATTTGCAACTATTGCTGATTTAAAGAGGGGAGAGTCTCCCGATGTCCTAGACCCGAAATCCGCGAATTAACAATTTTGCAACAATTTACAATTTTATAAACAAATTCGATATATGCTCTAGAACTGAGAGAAAGGATCCGCAAATTGTGCCTGAGATGAACATTTTAATACAACAGTTTAATGGAGTTGATTGCTTAAATATAGTATTGCAAATTGCTTGCTAAAAGATAGTATAATAGTTGCTAAAGTGCTAAATATTTACTGGTCTATTGACAATAATTCTGGACCAAAACCCCGCGCTCAGAAATAATTTTTCGTTGTGACGTACGCTAAGGCAAAATCTCTCCTTCGGCAGGGAAAGATGATATTTTCGCCTCATATGTATACAATCGAGGCCCTCGCCTCCGGGATCAGCGTCTTTCCCGCCCCATGGTAGGTTGCGTCAATCACATAGACACTAAAGCTCTGTCTGAAGCGATTGATCAACGCATCCCTCCCCCGGATCGAAGGGTGACCAAGTTTGTCTGGACTGTTGTGAAGGTAGAATTTCACCCACCAGTTCTGGTATTGGGAACTTTACGTTTCCATTGTTTCAGAACTACCTACATAATACATTAATAAACTAAATAAATAAATCATTTAATTCATAAGTAAATACATCAATTGAATAAAATGCTGATTTGTGTGGTGTTGGCAGCGACTAGCCGCGGTGCGGGCGGCGGTCTGGGCAGCAGCTCTCTCTCCTCGAGCCAGCGCGCGGCGCCCGCTTCCGCCCCCGCCCCCGCCCCGCAACGGGACGCCGTGGACGTGCGTGGCTTTGGCTTTGGCTTCGGCTTCGGCAGCGAGCTCTCCAGCTCGGCCGGAGGCAGCGGCGGCGTCCACTTCGGCTCCGAGCAGTTTTAAGAGTCTCCCCGCGCCCCGCTGCGTTGCACGGACACTTACGCTCGAAGAAGACTCGTGGGTTTGTGGTGAACAGTAATGAATTCAGGCTACAATATTTGCAGGTTGCTCAGCATTTGAGATAAAGCGGAATTCGTAGAGATATTGATTTCTTTGTAGTAGTTCGACGCTATAGATAATGAGAAAGGATGTGATGGTTTGTGATTATTCTGATGATGGTACTGATATTGTGAATTTCTATTTATTCATATGGATACTGATAATTTCCCGAGTCATGTCAGTTAAACTTATGCTCTTGATCTCAAATCATAACTTTCCAGTGTGATCGCTGGAAGAACTGTAATAAGTTGAGTGATACGCTTCTTTGTCTATAAACCTTGATTTACATTGCCATTATAGCACTTTTAATCTCGTAAGAACACTTTCAGATTGAATAACTTATCGGGAATATCACGGCTTAAAGCATGCTTTATAATTTAAATGTACAAATGCGATACAATATTCAAAATGAGCTGTATTAATGAGATCAGATGTCGATGAATAGGAATTGATCTTGTTTCATTCTCCGTTGTGAATGCTGGGTGGTATGAATAAAAAAGTGAGCAATTACTCTTTGCTCCGAGTTTCGGAGATCCTTCTCAGTTTCGTATGAATAAAGTGGGTGAGCAATTGCTGAGTCTCTGAGCACTTGCTACATCTCTGAGCGTACTCCCAACTGGCGGTCAAATGCTCAGAATTGGTATGAATAAAGTTAAGCGTTTACTCTCTAGAGTGAGCACTTGCTCCAAAATTTCGGAGGGACCTTAGTAGCAGACTCAAGTTTGAAAAGTAAGGTTAAATTGGCCGATTTTTTACCGTGTGTTGATATGCGAAATTATCGTGATGTAGACTATTAGAATCTTTGCAGATTCGAAAAGGACAATCTATGGTTGGTACGATTTTATCGGCGTTTGCTTTCAGGCACGTTTTCATACTGCACATTTTCTATGTTAATTGGCCATCGCACTTTTCTACTTGGAATTTTTCGGGGTACTGTTTTTTCAAACTTTGTAATGTTTCGTTTCGGACACAGCGTACCTCCGAAAGTTGTCTACTTTCAAAATTAATTTTATATTCGCTTAGTATTTCGGCAAAAACTAGTTGGACCTCTGGCGCCTGTTTTTCGTTACTGCTACTCATATTCGAATTTAAAGAACGAGACAACAAAACATTGCTCTTTATTCCTCACTAATGTGCGCGACGCGCGTAACGTATGTAACCTCTTTGTTGCTCAAGAAACTAATTTTTAAAAGTTTTAGCCTGCACTATCACTTGTTCACGACGAGCAAATGCTCGCGAGACATGAGTAAGTTCTTCGGAGACATTCGTTTATAAGATATGTTTTGATTCATACGAAATGGAGCTTCTGCTCAGTGCCGCGGAGTAGACTCACTTTGCTCCGGAGCAAGTACTCCTGAGCAAGTGCTCAATTTTATTCATATGACCCGCTGTCTCATTATGTTTATTATTAAAGCTGTACTCTTAGCCGTCTTAACCCACCGAACACGTTTTTACTATGAAATATTCTTTATTACCATCGTTTGAATCAAGTTCACTCTCAAGAGAGTAGGAAATAAAAAATCCGCAGCGTACAGCTAAAATTAAGAAGACTCTTCTGAGTCTTAACAATAAATTTGTCCTTGCTCTCTTCAAAGTCGTCAATACTATTAATATCTAAGCCAACTTTGAATTTCAATATTTATTTTCTGCCGTTATTTTGCTTCATTTCGGAGAACAATGAAATATTTTACTTTTTGCATATTTTCTTGCTCTATAGAAGTCTTCATGTTTATTTTTTATACGAATCAATTGAATAGAAACTATTTTCCAAAAACTATTCTAAGCCTCTACGCATACTATGAGTTTATCAAAGACTTATCTGAAAGCGTCTTCAAGTGTCTATTGTCAAACATGAAATCGTTACCTTTATGCGAAAAAGAATATTAATCAAAATTTCTTGTTTTTCTAAACGCTCATTGCAATTTCGTATCATGGCAATTTCTTCTTGGAAAAGCAAATGAACTTTACTTTTTCTACATCTCCTTTAATTATTATTTTAGTTTTTTTGTTGCAATTCTTACTCTTTGTTAATCTCTTAATTCTCTCTTTCTTATTGTCTGAAGGAGCTCTACTGAAATCCTGTTTCCATTTTATTTTCTGTTATTTATGAAAGGACTTTAATGTCTTCTTTTTTAGCATGTTTATTCTTCATTAAATTATTTTTTATTACCAGTCTGTTTCTTTCTCTACAGTTTTATTTCAATTTTAACTATGACACTTTTTTCTTTATCGCCTTTTTAAATTAATTTGCTAAAATTTGAGGAAAAAATTTCTATAAATATTTCATCACTGACATGTCATCCTTATTAATTCCTTCCAAAGGGTCCCTTATATACTACCTACAATTACGTGTATTGTTTAACTTAGTTGCTCAAGAACATTTAAAATTGAACGTGTTCTACAAAACTGTTGGATCAATTAAATGTACTTTTTCTCTTTTCCTTCACTGTCTCCTCTGTGATTAATATCCAATCCAATTTTAAATTTTAAGAATTTTTCTTAATTTATTTTGCTACATTTTCTTTGCAGATAAGCTGCATATTTTCAACAAATTTATTTTGTTACGTTATGTGACTTGTTTTCAATAAATCCTCAAAAGCAGAACAAATGCCAAGTGAGTTCCATACATAAAACAGTCTTTAGTTGTAAAATACATTTACATAAATATTTTTTACATAAATGTGGTAAAGGTAAAGAAGGTAACTATTGTTACAACTTGTCTGGCATTGTTTATTGCATGTGTCGCACAAATACTGAAAAAATGTAGTATGTAGAAAATATTTTATTGTCAGTTTTTCATAAAAGAAAAAATGCCAAAAATACAATGTTATGTAGTTGTAGCGAGCGTTAGAGAAGTTGCAAATAAAGCTCTTTCATCAGACCACTTTGCCTGCCTTCACACCTTCTTGTCGTAGGCTCCGGGGTAGGCGTACGGGCTGGCGTTGTAAGGTGAGTACGCCGCCGCGTTGTTGGGTGCGCTATATGGCGCGTTGTAGGGTGCATTGTAGGCCGCGTTGTAAGGGGTCGTGTATGGAGGCACGTACGGCGTGTAGCGAGAATTGTTCTTATAGTACGGGTCGTAGGCGCCTGGATTGTAACGGTCACTGGCTGTGTACTTGTTGGGAGAGTATTTGTGGGCCGGGTACGCGTGCGTTGGGTACGCATTGTTGTAATACCTGCAACATTGAAGAGATAATGAAATTAAAGAAATGAATTTTTGAACGAGTGACTGCAATAATGCACAGTAACACATGAAATAAATTTTGCCTCTCGAGGACGAAAATGATTGTTGAAGCTATAAATCAACAACTCTAAAGTTGCATAGTTTAATTGATTTTCCAGAAAATCTGTTACACAAAGCTATGCAACTCATTCAACGTTACAATGTAGTGGAGACTTACTTCATGAAAATAAAGAAATATTTGGATCTCGACATCAACTATCTATAAAAGTAAATGACTCGGCATTTACTTTTATATGCCTCTAACACACTTCATTTATGTGACATTCAAACTATTTGTTAAAGGAATCTGGGTGTATGTCACTTCTCACCTCGAGTCATAGCCATTGTGATAGCCCTGGTAACCCTGGTAACCCGAGTAGCCTGGGTAGTTGTGGGCGGCGCCGTGGTAGCGAGGGTCATAGGTGCCCGGATAGCGCGGATCGTACGTGGCAGTCCCTGGGTAGCGAGGATCATAGGGCACAGCGGCGGCCGGGGCGCGGTAGTACGGGTTGTACGGGTTCACTGCAACATAATTTGCTACGTTAAGGTGGTGTAAAACATAACTTAACAATTCAAAGCAATTCCATTCCTCAAAAAAATAATGTGCACCTGATAAAATTTGCAACATAATTATGTCTACTAAAATAAACGAAAATGAGAGTTTGCTGATTGAATAAGTGTATAGATTTCAAAATATGAAATAGTCTTCCACATAGCGCTGATCCAAATTCTCTATCGTTAATCAGTAAGATAACCCACGCAATTCATTACGAAATAGACGAATGATCTAAAATTATAAACTTAATGATATAAGTTAAATACTTGTCGATTAATATACATAACGCTCATTAGTACCAAATTGCAACAGAATAAGAAATTTTGAAATAAGTGAGATTAGATGACCAAGATATTTTTGCATCCTACAAATCATGTTTGCATGATGAAAATAATGCGTCTTGATAGTCAGGGACGTAAATAGGGATTGTGGCAGCCGAGGCTGAAGTTTCGGACACCGGATTGGGAGGGAGCGACAAATTTCTTTGCTTCCTCCATTACCGTTGGGAGATGTACATGTTCTCTTATTTCTCAAACCGTAAACCAGATAGTTGGCTAAGGAGGAAGCTGCAACCGTAATATCAAAAAAATAGGGAAAAAATAGATGCTCTTAATTATCTTAGCACCTGCTCTATAACAGCAACTTATCTTATGGAAATAACTTATCTTCTAAGAAATGTTAAAACATTACCTTCCTGATTCTAGTATAAGGAATCAATCCGCCTTGACAGTGTTAATGAACGCATACAATGAGAAGACATTACTACCGATCGATTAGCAAAACATATTAACCGTGAGATCCCAATATTAGAATCAGAAATGTCTAACAGTTCTATTGATACAGCAACAGAAGCGGAAGAAATATATTAGCTTATCCTAGATTCTCGTTCTAAAGGAGGAGAAAGAAGAAGAGGATGATTGATGAAAAGGGCAAGAGCAAAGATGAAACACATTCAAAGAAGATTCAGATTGTTAATTACAGAAATAATAGATCGGGTTCTGAATGAATTGACGCAAGGTTTCAAGGCATTCAAAACATAAATACTGTGGGACATCGATTATCCGAAAGTCAATCATCCGAAACGTCAAATATCCGCACTCATATTTTTTGAATAATTCTTTAATGAGGTACCGGATACTATACGTATTCATTTTCTTTTGTAATACTGAATATTGAGAATGGTCCCCGATATGATTCACAGTGACAAAATATGAACGAGGTACTATACTATAGTCAATCATCTGACTTCAGTGAACTTTGATAAATCCTACAATAAATGCTTAAGAACTCGGACTGTTTATTATTAGCAAAAAACGATTTTCACCATCTTTAAGTTCTGTAGTATGCCAGTGTTTATTATTTACAGGATTTTGTAGATACAGTGCAGTATTTTAATGGTACATTCTCTTAAAGAAACTTTATACATAGAGCATTTTATGGTGCCTATTAGTTCGGATAATCGACGTTGCACTGTAATTAATTTATCTTCCTCAATGGAGTGAAGCAGTTTGGAGCTATGAATGGAGAAGAATTAAGTAACCAAGCACTTAAGTTAGCTATCAATAATAATAGGCTAATAAGGAAGATTTTTAAAAGGGACGAGCTGGCGATAGAAAATGTAAGTTAAAAACCATTTGCTGAATTTAAGCCCTGTAATGAAAACTGCTACATCCACGGTGAATATATACCTGAACCATTCCGACGTGAATATTGAAGAACGGAATTTAAGTAAAACTATTTTTGCTATGAAACGTTTTGCACTAAAAAAGTCCATAGAGTTCAGTTTTAGTTTACGTTTCCTTTTTAAAAATTATGTTCCACATTTTCGAAAAATATTAAGAGGTTTTGTAAAGCATTTAATTATAATACCCAAGGTAACCACTTGAGTGAAATCTGATATTTCTAACATTATTGATATTTATCATAATTAAATGAACTCTTCTAAAGGTAGTTTCGTTCTAAACGTATACACATTCGAACATCATTTTTATAATCTTTATATCTCATTGGTAATGATTATGGTAAATGCGAAGGGAAATATCAAACATGAGTGTTTGAGAAACTGGCGTTAGAGCGTTTCTGAAAAAGCAATCTTTTGAGCTCGTTTTCATAAAAATGTTGAGAGTTTCGAGAAACTTTGTGTCATCATTTAAAGCACATGCACTCTTAAATGTAATAATAAGATCAAATCGTTGCTAATGTAAATATTAACGTTATGAGAGGCTAGTCAAAAAATTACATTTTTGTAATTTTTGAGAAAACAAAAGAATAGAGCAATATGTACGTATACGAGAACGTAAAACAGAACTCGAAATGCAAAACTGCCTTTGTCGATATCTTCAGGTAACTCTTGCATCTTCATTTTTGTCAATTAGTTTTCATCCTTGTTCGTAACGTTTGATTTTATTTTTAATTTCTGATATTATTCGTTGAATTCGTTCCTTTACGTTTATTTTCGGAATCATGTTGAGATTTCTAAGCAGTCTTATTTCTGATTAGAATCCATTAAAGAAATACCTACGATACCGGTATCGAAGTAACACGCAACGAAGTAACAGTGAGGATTTCCTTGAATTCTATGGGGAGCGGGCGCGAGAGAATTATTTCTGAAAGCACGCTACTCTAGAAGGCATCAATATTCATGAAGCGAAGATTACTCAAGGAAATGAAGCAAAGCTGAAATTTTGATAATATTACAGCATATTAATGTGTTTCCCTGTCAATAACTGATGAATTGATTAATTGACAGTCGTCGTTAATTTATTCAAGTTAAGATATTTCAGTTGTGTATCTTTTCAGCGAGAGTTATTGTGGAAAATTGAAAACTATTATTATTGTCTGTTGTAAGTTGTTTCCTCTGATATTGCGTTCATTTAGATCATTTAGTTTTTTTGGGATTGATGTATATGCTGTCTTTCGTAGTAGATTTCAATATATTGACGAACGTCATGAAACAACGTACAATGTACATTTAAAAACCTTTTGTACGTATATTATTCTCGTGTTAGATGGCTTCAGTTCGTTGCATTATTATAATTTTTATGATACAGTTTCATTATAATATAGGTATTTGACCAATCACAAAAACTTACAGCTCAGAAGTAATGAAACATTGGTCATCATACGATTTGTTGGATTGTGAATATTACCGAACCTACACAACCCGTGAGGTGTCGTGACAGTAAACCGCACAACTCAGAAGGAAATCATAATCCTCTGTGGGACTGTATCAGTTATTATGCTGATAAGAGCAGATACAGAACTTTGATGACATTTCTTTAATAAATTGTATCCTAAGTTATCTCGTGTAGACCTGTTCGTTTGAAGTCGGATTGAGCTTGTTTCATCAATGCCACCTAGGTGACTGACTGATAGGTGCCATTGGCTGAATTCTGCTTGCCAACTATCACGTAACGTTTCAGTATAGTATTTAACTTCACACACTTGTTTACGAAACTCGCTCGTGTAGTAATATTGCTTCACACTCAGGAATTACTACTTGACATTACATCATTTCTTATTCTCTTAAAATATCAAATATTAAAATGAATATTCTTTTATCCATTACCCACTTAGAGACTGTTTTTCGGTCGATACGTGCATTACTCTATTCACATACCTTTTATAATTGTTCGTCAATCAGAACTACTTTCTGATGTGACGGGTAATAGAAGTAGGTTGTCTTAATGGAGACTCACTTCACCCCGCAAAAATGCCTATCAACGTCCGAACCTCTCACCAAAGATGTATCTGGATACGTTTTCACCACAGGAGAACACAGGAGGGGCAAATACTTGATTTTAAAGATCAAGATAATAAATTGCAGTAATTAAATTATTATTGCAGATGTATTAAAATGTAATTGTAGAACAATAATAAATAAATTCTCAAATTCGACAATTGACATAATTTGAAACTAGCATGTTTGATATTTCCCTTCCCATTAACCATAATCATTACAAATGAGATATAAAGATTATAAAAATGATGTTCGAATGTGTATACGTTTAGAACGAAACTACCTTTAGAAGAGTTCATTTAATTATGATAAATATCAATAATGTTAGAAATATCAGATTTCACTCAAGTGGTTACCTTGGGTATTATAATTAAATGCTTTACAAAACCTCTTAATATTTTTCGAAAATGAACATAATTTTTAAAAAGGAAACGTAAACTAAAACTGAACTCTATGGACTTTTTTAGTGCAAAACGATTTGATCTTATTATTACATTTAAGAGTGCATGTGCTTTAAATGATGACACAAAGTTTCTCGAAACATTTTTGTGAAAACGAGCTCAAAAGATGGCTTTTTCAGAAACGCTCTAACGCCAGTTTCTCAAACACGGTTCCAAAATGTTCTTCTAACGTTTCATACAGATAGTGCAAATTTGACTGTTTCTGAACACAAAATTAATTATACTGAATTCCTTTGTTGTTGTTTTTCAAAATTCAAATATTTTTTTTTAATATCTCGCATGCCTTAAATACTCACAAACATACTCCAAATGTACATACATAAACATACTCCACACATACTACAACGAAAATTTTCATATAGGGCGAGTTTTAACTCTTCTATTATATTAATGAAAACTACGTATTATTTATCTGTGTAGGTCAACTTGCACTACGCGTGCATCCTAATTCAGCATGTGCAAGTACCTTTCTGAGGGGGGGAGGATTCAGCATTTTAGCCGAAACCCGATTTTTATCCTCCAAGGTTGTTAGCTCTGTGGGTATGGATAATGAGATGATGATGGTAAGGGATGAAAAGACGGCACACGCATATAGACATACTACATAAACACATCCATGCTCGAGGTGGGACCTCAAACCTGCGGTCTTCTGTCCTAACAACCTCGGCCATCTGACCGGCACATGCGTATTTATATAATCACTTTATGTTTGGCACACATATTAGGGTGGGGGTAATATACACAGTATAGGGAAAGTTATGTAAAACTGCACAAAAGAACGTGGAATTTTTGACAGAAAAAAATTGCCTAGACCTGATAACGAAAACTAGTGGTGCTACAGAATGGCATAGACTTTCTGGTATTTGCTATTTTCTTAATTTTTGGCCGGGTTTAGTTTTTCGCGCGTGCTCCATCCTCTTCCCACCAGCCATCTATCGCAGCCCAAACATATTTGTTACTTTTACCCGTATACATACTCGTGTATATATACGTGTGTGTGTGTAGTAATAAACGTAGTATTGGGAAAGTTACATAATGCTGCGCGAAAATAGGCGGATTTTCGACAGAAAAAAATCATTGCTGGGCCCTGATAACGAAAAATTGAATAAATCCAGTTGCAATATGTGCATTTGAAAAAAAATACAAAAACAAGATTTTCTCAAAAACGGCTCCAAATTTTGTTTTCAAATTTTTCGAATGGGTAGTGCTTATTATCTTCCTTAATATGACGTAATGTTCATTTCGGGGTATTTTTGTTTTTTCAAAAATTACAGAACTTTGGGCGGCGATAGATGACAGCAAGAGTATGTGATTAGTTCGTACAGCAAGCCGAGACCAAAGGAAATATAAAACTAATACGGGAAAGCATGTTCCATTCTGTAGCAGCACTAGTTTTAGTGTTTATTATACATTTGTGTACATTGTTGTAGCACCCAGTAAAATTTTGACTTTGGAATGTAGTTACAAATGGTCATATTTTAAAATCTTTTTAATCCCTCTTGTGTAAGTATATCATACGCTAAAGAATGATGAGTTTTAGCAGTTTATAAAAAGACATCTACACAAAACGTTATAAGTGTGATACTGGGGGATAAAGAATTACACCCTAGTCCTACATCGAGTCAAAATAATTTAAGGAGGGGGAATGATTTTTGCTACTGCCCAGCAATCGAAAAAATCTGAAACTTTGTGTGTTGACAGGAACTTTTGAGAGTTTTTATCGAACTTATTCCAGCGTTCTAATTCACAGTATTTTTTGTAGCTAATAATGATGTGGATCTACAAGTTAAACTCCATTTCTTGTTCTACAAGTACACATTGTGTAGTCATTGTACACTGTGCATTATTTTTTCAAAAATAACTTTTTACATTTGAGTTTGCTACTGAAAAGTTTAAAAACATATGTTTCTGGTCGTATGAATTATTTTCTTATTAGTCATATTTTTTAATCGGATAAAATAGTGTTTGGTTGACACAAAAAATTAAAATAAAAAAACACATTTTTGGCTGCAGAGGGGAGTGAGTGTTGTATCGGGAGATAAGAAACCTTCCAAAAAAATTGTTTTTATTTTATAGTTAGAGTGAAACCATATGTTATTTGATACAGGGGAACTTTTTACCATCTTCTTCCTTGGGAGCCGCTTTTAAGAAAATGGCGCTTAGGCGTTACTGTAAATGCGAAATTTGATTATCATTTTCACAGATATCTTATGAGTTTTTGAATAAACTTTATTGAAAGTCTTTGAATTGTTTGTGGATTTTTGTAAATTGAAATTTTTGCGCACAATTTCATGTGAAATGGTAAGACATTTATATATATATATATATATATATATATATATATATATATATATATATTTAAGATGTCATAAATGTCCTATTGCTCTACTCTTTTGTTTCTTCAAAATTTACAAAAAATGTATTTTTTTACTGGTCTTTCACGACGGTAATATTCCCATTAGCGGCAATTTCTACACATTATTGAATTTATGACTACATATGCTTTAAATAATGGCATATAAAGTTTCACGAAAACTCAACAGTTTCCAAATTTTTTTCTTCAAACGTTTTTTACGGATAGTGCTAATTGCACTGAGAAAACTTTACTACTAGAAAGAGTGTGCCATTCTGAAGCATCACTGGTTATACTGAGCCCTTCAAAGAGGAAACCTAAAAATTAAGAAAATTTTAAAAAAGAATATACTTTACGCGCCATTACATGGAGTTGGATGGTGCAAGACCAAAAAGCTAGCCCAGACCAAAGACATTAAGTGAACCAACGAGGAAAAGAAGTTGGAAATATTTAGTGAAGTAAGTAATGACACTACAAAATTTAGACGTAGAGTGAATTGTATTGGTACGTACAAACATTGGCTATACTACACAAAATATTAGATAAAGTAGTGAAATTTGTTTAAATAGATAAATAGATATAGATATAAAAGCAAAGTTACGCATTTTTTCGGTATCAGGTTCTTACAAAATGAGTTTGTCAGTCGAAAAATAGAAGTTCACTGTTGCATTTTTTGACGCCCGATACGCGTCTTCTTTTGAGCCACATACGAATGCGGAGTTAATATTCGCATTTTTTTAGATTCAACTTAACTGACAATTATTACACAAAATGTCTAAAAACGGGAGTGCTGAAACTCCATTGCTGATATTAGGGATGCAAATGAAGTTGGAATCTCCAAATATCAATGCGGGTTCACAGAATGTGCTCTCAAGCCGCATCGCCGAATGAATCGTGAGCGAGGAGCAGTTTCAATTTTAAAGGACTTCAGCTAAGACAATGTTCTGTTTGTAACTACTGGCCATGGGGCCAGTATACTTCATTGCGGTTGGATGAATAGTAGAATGAATCCCCACACCCTCCAATTTTAGAATTAATTTTATTAGGTGCAAATGGTGAATGCGATTGAGCAATTGTTTTTAACTTATCGTATCTAGTATTTTCGGTGTACACACAGAAATGAATTTCCTTTCCTAGATCAGTAATAACGTTAGAAAAAACGTGAAATCAAACCTGTTTGGAAAAACAAAACCACTTCTTAAATTCATGCTGACTGTTCAAGCGAAAAAGAGATTATTCAACCGAAAATTTTATTCTGATTTTATGATTATGAAGAAAATGTCAGGGGTGAACGGTTACATTGAAAGAGCCGTTGCCAAGTTTACAATGAGCAAGGAAAGACAAGCATATTTCTTGTAAAAATAAGTGACTATACACTTTATTTATTCATAATTTTATTTATTGACCACTAACTTAGATAATAACTGATATTTTAAAAATATTTCGAACAAAAATAATCTCGCGTAATAAGTAAAAAAAAAAGTATATTTGGAAGATGACAATCTCAGCATTTGAGTAACCAGCCACTCTCTCCCTCCCTCCCCCCCCCGCCCCCCACACACACTATTGTCATTGTTTTGTGAAGCGCTCGCGAGGTCACGAGCTGCCAGTGCAAAAAGGACTAGTCTCCTGTTAATACCTGACGGGATCGCGGGACCAGTGGGGGCGGTGGCGGCTGGAGCGGTGTCACCCACGTCTTTCTTTGCGCGCCCGGCCGCAGCGGCGGCGGCGACGCTGGCGGCGGAGGCGGCGGGCGAGGCCGCGGAGAGAACAGTGGCCAAGGCGGCCGCTGCCAAAACCTAGAACAGCACTCGTATGAATATCCAAACACTTCGTGTTACCTCTGAAGAGGAATTGCTGCGTGAACTTGTATACTGAATAATTGTGAAAAACCCAATTTGTATTTATTGTGGTAAGCTTTTGGATTAATGACTCCATTTCGATCGGGTGTTTCGTTATCCTTATATCGACTCATTGAGCAAATGTTGACGTGATCCCTTGATTTATATCCGAACACTAAGAGTAGCCCTCCCAAACGTCGCATACAGTTTTTACTGCTTTGTCGCTAAGTAGGGATTATTGGGGGGAAATAGGTGTGTTTCGCTATTGGTCACCTTACTAATACTGCAATCTCAAATAGTTTTATTAATGTCCCAATTTGCGAATTATTTAGCCATATCTCTCTTTTGAGATCGCGTAGAAAAGTTTGAATAAAACAACACCTACTTTCAAGACTACTTTAATCTTCTTCTACAACGATTTTACAACTACTCCCGACTCTCCAGGGTGAATGTGAACAAGTTTCTACTTTCTAATTTAGCGCAGTGACCTAAACAAGGGCTAAATATAAACAAAGTTTATTCAAACCACTCAAAGAAAAAAACGTGGTGAGTATTCAATAGCTCCTCAAACTAATTTCTCAGGTAAATTCTCAACATCACACCCAATTTTAAAAAATATCCAATATGTTTGGTTTACTCCTGTTTACAGCTTTCAGAATAAACACTAAATAAATAAATAAATAAATAAATAAATAAATAAATAAATAAATAAATAAATAAATAAAATAATTAAATTAAATAAATAAATTAAATAATTAAATTAAATAAATAAATTAAATAATTAAATTAAATAAATTAATTAATTAAATAATTAAATTAAATAAATAAATTAAATAAAATAACACATTTACTGTCAAAATCAAATCGTTCCATTTGCGCCCATTTCGCAAAAGAGAGAGACAAGTCTTCTCGCACCTACATGAGGTTTCCTAGGAACGAGACGACTCAAGGAATTGATTTAATGAATCGGATGTTTCTATGGACCCTCTTCACGAAAACGACGAGAAACCAGCAAGTGAACGTCTACATACTCTAAAAATGCAAAGTATTTTAAAACAGCTGCAAAACAATCAGGAAAAACATTGAAGTTTTTAAAGGTCACTTGTCTTTAAAAGAACTTAGTTTAAAGATGTTCAACAAATGACATGTCGGAAACTACAACTGGAAAATAACTTTTACGACACATTTGCTGTGAAGATCTGAACTCTC
This sequence comes from Gryllus longicercus, assembly GCA_038098605.1. Lineage (NCBI taxonomy): Eukaryota > Metazoa > Arthropoda > Insecta > Orthoptera > Gryllidae > Gryllus > Gryllus longicercus. The sequence continues at coordinate 4,488,055 of JAZDUA010000069.1, read as the reverse complement.
CGGACTACATTCTAGGATGACCTGTGTAGGATGATAATTTCTTCATCTAACTTGCAATATACTAAGTTTATGGTCTTAAATGTGGAAAACGAAATAGTCATCTAATAACACTAGTCTGCGTTACAAATTGTAAAAATTATAGAAAAGTTAATTTTAATTTAGATTTTAAAACCCCTCTTTTCTTCGCATTTGCGACGAATTTTAGCACAAATGATTAATCAATTGGGTCTATTCATTATACCAAATATTTTAGAATATTCTGAAAAAAATTGGGAAAATGTTTTAGGGAGTTTTGAGGCACTCCAGTGCGTAAACGCTGGATTACTCTACTGTCTTTCGGCTTATCGTGAATTGTTATGTTAAGACTTGTTTCATTGCAGTGGCACTAGTTTTTACTTTCTCGCTTTATTTTCATTATATTGAGGATAATTGTACATAATATGTACATATGTCCATAATGTACAAATGTAATGAAACACCATTTTTTACACTTCTATTGATACTTTTTCATGTAATTCTTTGTTTCTGTGGTTAGATAAGTCAGGCAACTTATTGTATTTAAAACGTCTTTCTAGAATGAATAATAAATAAAAATTGTCAACATAAAAGTACCCTCCGCTGGAGGCACCAGGCAAAACTTGTCCCACTATATTTAATAGGGCATAATAAGTATTCTGGCTTTCATTATTGACTTCTTAAAACGTAAATAAAGAAGGGAACCGCTTATCTAATGTTTATTGTTAAGACCTCTCAGAATGAAATAAACATTACTCGTAGGCGTATTCTCTTAAAGTCATTTTCAGAAAATATTTAATATTCATACATGCATTTATATTATTAAAGTTCGTTGGAAATTAACGTCTACACCTATTTTATTACTCGCTGCAAAATCAGTAATAAAAATGTTGGTGACCTTAATATTCACACATTATTTATAATAGACATACTATAAGTAATCATAATTGTTTGTATCGGCTTCTGTCGTGCATCCTATAAGCAATGCTTTGTGAACTGCTTTCGTCGGCATTAGAAGTCAGGTGCCATTGATCTTTCAACGCCCAAACAATACGATGGACACGCATGACTGTTTTAAAATTATAACTTTCCTCTTACTTTTGTCTCTCCTTGCATCACAGTTTAAAAACTGAATTGATGTGAAATTTGATTACATCCCGCACTTGTTTGGTACAATACTTGGTAAATGTGGTACTCACCAAACGAACGATGAGAGACATCCCGGCAAAAAGCAGAGAAGCCGAGTTAGAGCGCTACCTGTGGAAGGAGCGAACGTGCAGCGTGGTCATCTCGGCCGCCAATATATAGGAGCCACAGGCCGCCTCCCCGCCCCGCCCTCTTCCTCGCCGCAGCATCCGCGAGGAGTCCGGCCGGTGACGTGACTCGAACCATCCCCACCGCCGTCGTCCCCGGCCCCGCCTCGCCCCGTCCCGAGACCGCTCTCTCCTGATGACGCACGTAATCACCACATGAATTTGGTAAATTTGGTAAAATACCGCAATACCCTTGAAAACATGCATGTATCTTGTATGACACAGTATCTTATTTTATTAAATACTCGTGTATAGCACCGGCCAGAGTAATGTAGTACACAGGGATTCATTCTGTTCATTTCTTTCAAAAAATTTTCTTTAGTTCGTTTAAAAAGTTTGTTCTTGGTGTTGGTCCATAGCACAAGTTCTATTTATTTGTTAATAAATGCGTAAAGGTTTCTTCCAATGTACTAACACAATATCAAAAATAATTAGTTTAAAGAGAAAATTGAAGATTTTGAAAAAAATCTTATTTTTGTAATAATTACAATTGCAAATATTGCACGCAATATGGCTCCACAACAACAAAAATGTTTAAAAAAATGTACATGACCATAATGAAAGAAATTTTATATGGGAAATATATGGGAAAGAAAGTTTCTTCTTCTCCACTTCAAGGTCTATGACCTACTCCAGCTTCTAAGAATTCCATCTAGCTGTGTCTCTTCTGCCTTAAGGTCTATACTTAAATACATGCTTTGTAATACGAGACTCTTCCATTCTTTCCACAAGTTGTACATTAATTGCTTGAATTCTTTCCTCATTTTTGAGTTTATCTAGTCTGATACATTTTTTTACATCTCAAGAATTTCATTTCAGCAGACTGTAAAGCCCGTTTATGTTTCTCCCTCGGAGTCCATCAATCACTTTCGAGCAACAGAGACGGGACTTTATATATCCTCATTAGAGTATCTCCATGTGAATTATCTTTAAGAGTTCGACGAATGTTTCCGCGTATATTCTGGTATTTATGGATTGTTTCTCTTATATATATTATATATATTATATATATTATATATATTATATACATTATATATATTGTATATATTATATACATTATATATATTATATATATTATATATATTATATATAATTATTATATATAATATATATAATTATATATTATATATATCCATTTCTGTGAAGAACGTTATGTTGTAACCCAAATATTTAAAATGTCTAATTTGTCCCAGCATTGTATTTTCCAAAATTATTTTAGTGCGTATAGGATGTTTTCATACAAATGACATTGTTTTGATCTTCGTTTTTAAAATCTTTAGATTATATTCTTTGCAAGTTTGATTTAATTGATGAATAGAACTCTGTAAGTCATCTTGACTGTCTTGGATTATAATTTGATCATCAGCAAATAGGAGTGTATTTATGTACATTCCATTTTTAAGACATGAATGACATCATCCAAGTATGTCTTAAAGAATGTTGGGGAAAGGCTGCATCTTTGGCGAACTCCATGGTTTATTTTTATTTCTTTTGAATATTTGTCTTCTAGTTCTAAAATAACAGAGGTATTCTGATACAGAGATTTTATGTTATTGATAGGGTGGGGTGGGGTAGCGTCTTCTTTCCATAATTTCCCATAAAGTGGAGCGTTTCAATTTATCGAAAGCCTTTTCATAATCAACGAAAGCGAAATGGGTTTCTACATTTAATTCCCTACGCTTTTCTATTAGTTGTCGGATGGTAAAACTATTATCTGTACGACAGGAACGTCGTTTTCTAAAACCATTTTTTTCTTCTAATATTAAAATTTCAGAGATATTAACAAGCTTTTTATCTAAAATTGTTGCATATATTTTATAGCATGAGGATAATAAACTAATACCTCAATAGTTGTCACAGTCGCCCTTTTTTAAATAATGAAGTTATTTTCGCTTCTGGTCATTCTTAAGAGACACTGCATTGCTTCCAACATAAGTTTAACAAGTAAAGGAGTATTAGTTTAAAAGCAAACCTCCATACTTAATTCATTGGACAATTATTTCGTCCATTTCCGGAGGTTTTCGATATTTTAGTTCCGTTATTGCTCTTTCTAACTCTTCTTAATCAATGTCGTCTACCGAAGCTTGTACAACCATTTCACATTAGATAACTTTATATTCAGAGTTAGACCATACAATTTTATAATGTTCTACCCATTGACTTTCTTTCATAATTTTCAAATTAGCTATGTCTTTTAAGTATCTATTGATATCCCCAAATACTGTACCGGCTAGTTGTTGTCTACCATGAATGTCATTTTCTAATTCGCTTATAAATCTTTCCCATGCTGATTGGTGAGCTTTTCTATTTCTTTGGCGATATTTCGTTTAGCTTTGCATACTCTCCATGTTTCATCTGTCTTCATTCTAAATAAATTTTATTTGAAGGAAAATCTCTATCTTCAATTTTTAGTTGTAAGAAGATTCCCGAAAAATTTTGAAATTTTGAAATTCTCGAAAAATTAGAGCTAAACCTGAAAATCGGACCAATGCCACCTTCATAAGTGTATTTTACTTTTAAATTCTTGCAAGAATAAACTTGCAAGAATTTAAAAGAAACATTTTGAAACCGTTTTTTGAAAAAAAAAATGAAAATGTCCGGAGGGCTTAATTTAAAATTTAAGAAATTAAAGAATGTTTTTCAAAATCTCAAAGCTTTGACTCGAGCCAGAAGGACAGGGGTTTCTTCAATTTGGAAAAAATCCTACGCTTCGTTTAGGCGCTAGTGGTATTCACAGACGCACAGACAGACGGACATTTTGAAAGGAACCAATTTTTCGGTATCAGGGGACCCTAAAACGTGTATTTCCGTTGAATTCTCGAAATCTATTTTCCGCCCATTACATAACTTTCCCTATTACTCCATCCATATTAACGTATTACGTCTAGGGAAAGTAAAAGTAATGCAATCATTGCTGACAAAAAAATTTCAATTAAGGTTTATTCGGTATTTTCGAGAGATTTTTGGAGCAATTCCCAAAACTTCCTTTCAAATATTTGAAGAAATTATTCAATACTCTTTGACAGCTTTTCGCTTTTCATGATTGTCAAGCCGTATTAGTTTTATTTTTCCTTTGTTCGGCTAGCTATTCGCACTTGCCACATACTCTTGGCAGCTGACATCTAACGCCACCCAAAATACATTTTTTTGACATTTATTAATTATTCGGTTTCATAATGGTAGAACGGAAATTATTATAAGAATTTTATTTTAAGAATATTAAAGAACAGTAAAACGTTGTCCTAAATGAAAAATTTTCTTTCAAAAATTTAGAGCTGTTTCTAAGAAAATGACGTTTACGCGCTACTATAATTTGAACCTCTTTTCGCAGAAAACTATTCCGAAAAACTTCATATGAAGTAATTCCAAGCACTTCTAGACATAAATGCGATAGGGTGAACAAATAGCGGGAAATAAGCATATTAAAGGGGTGAGATATCTTCCAAAAAGATTATAGAGTAATTTTTGAAAAACAAAAGTGCTCCGAAATGAACTTTACGTCATATTAATGATTGTAATTACCCTATCCGTTCGAAATATTTGGAGAACAATTTGGAGCCGTTTTTGCGAAAATAGCGTTTGAGCGTTTCTGAAAACGCGGTAATTTGAGCTAATTTTCACAGAAAATGGTTGAGTTCTCGAGAAACTTTATCTGACATTATTAAAAGCATATGCAGTCATATATACGTAGGTAAGTCAATACGTATCTGCAACTTTGCTCTAATATTCTTTAGGTTGTCTCTATGGGTTAGTATGCTCATTCGCCACTAGGTGGCACCGTTGTCTTTGTCGGTGGTAAGTTTCAGCGTTATCAGATCAGTCCACCGGGCGCTGTTACGACGTAAAGATGGTGGCGCCACTGTCTGTTTGCACCAAAGAATAGCGTTCCGTAATCCGTTTTTTGTGACCTGAAGGTGCTCCAGGAGCGTAAATTCATAAAAGACTTACTGCACAGTACGGGCATAATGTCGTATTGCCGCAGCGAAGTGTGTACCAGTGAATTGAACAGTTCAAAAGTGGTCGAACAAGCGTGAAGAATGAGGAAAGAACCGGGTGTGCTGCTGTATCCCTAAATAAACTATTGAAATTGAAATGAAATATTGAACAAGTGCGTGCATTGATACTCAGTGACAGACGAATTACTGTTGATGAAGTGGCAAACCTTATGCACATTAGCAATGGTTCTGCTTAAGAAATAATGCACAACAGGCCGAACTTTCATAAAGTGTGTGCGAGATGGGTTCCGAAAAACTCAATGAAGAGCACATGCGCAATCGTGTGAAAATCTGTCGGCACCTATTGGATCGTCATGCTATCATCACTGGAGACATGGGTTCATCACTTCGAACCAGAGAGTAAACGGCAGAGCATGGAATGGAAGCATCCAGAATCTCCAGTCAAAAAGAAATTCAAGAGTGAACCTTCTGCAGGAAAATTGATGCTCACAGTTTTTGGGACTCTCAAGGTCCAATTCTGAAACATTACCAGGAAAAGGGGTCAACAGTAAACAGTGAACGTTACAGTGAAATGCTGTTGAACAAGTTGAAGCCTGCAAGTCGCAATAGACGCAGAGCTCGATTGTCGGAAGGAGATCTCGTCTTGCATGACAATGCGCGTCCATATACCGCCACCCACACCGTTCAAACTCTTCAGAAGCTGTGTTTCGAGGTGTTGGAGCATCCCGCGTACAGCCCCGATCTCGCCCAATCAGATTACCATCTGTTTGGTCCACTTAAAGATGCTCTAAGAGACTGTCGATTCTGATCCGATAAGCAGGTAAAGGAAGCGGTGCATACGTGACTCGCTGCGCAACCCAAAAGTTTTTTTCCTAGGGAATCGGAAATCACCGATGGATCAATTGCATTGAAAAGCAGGGTGACTACGTCGAAAAATGACATAAATAAAAATTGTGTACTTTTGTTGTAATAAATTATAAAAATTGATAGCAGATACTTATTGGCTTACCCTCGTACAATAATGAAAAAATGCCGATGATATAAATTTTAACAACGTAAAAGAATTTTTTTTAAATTGTAATTTGTAAGAAAACAAAAGAATAGAGCAGTCTCTTAGCAGAACGTCTTAGACGCGAGGCTTGTGGATAGAGGAACATGAGATCGAATCCGGCAAAACCGCAGGAACTTTTACTTCATGAGAAATGAAAATCAATTCCAAATTTCGTTGTAGAGAATCTTCTAAACAATGCCTCTGCGAGAAAAATAACATTTTATCACATTTGCAATATAAAATTGCGCAAAGTTACTGCGGATGTTAAATCAACAACTCGTTCAGTAGATCATTCATTTCACCATATTTTTCTTCACATAAGCCTTTATTTATTCCTGACTCTCTGCGTCAAAAAATTTTGTTACAACTCGATGAAACTGGCCACGATTTTAGCGGGTCGCCTACCTACGTGAAGCTGCAAAGCGAAGTTTTTGAGGAAGAATAACTTAGACAAACATCACGGGGAGGTGCATGATGTCTGAAAAATGTGTCAAAACAAAAGGAAAATACTATACATTGTTTACTGTGTATGATGCCAAATGCTTGCTATTGCGACTCAATTTGAGAAACAAAGTATACGGAATTTGTGGTTTGGAATGTCACGAACACATCCTCTATCTCCTCCCGCCTCATCCTTTGAGGGCAAGGATTATTGTGTCCAAAGACACATAGAAATATGTTTCCAATCTAAATCCGTACTACGTTAATTATGTTCAATTCAATGTCAGATTTCTGATCGGACAGGAACATCTAAAGAAAAGCGTAAATGCTCAACGAATGCAAGTCTCTTAGGACAGAAATATATTTTGAATATATACTTTAATTTAGCACTAGAATATAATTATACATAAGTGTAACTTAAGAACGTAAGACGTGGCTGTCCGCAGGAGCCCATTTGCGGACCATTCTTGTGGAATACCCTAATGGATGAACTCCTTGCTATTTTGAGAGGATCAGATGTCACTGCAATAGCTTACGCGGATGATTTAGCTGTCATTGTACCGGGGAAAAGCTGCAAGGTTTGGGAAAACGATCATTTCAATCACTTCATATAATTTCTAAGCGGTACAAAAGCGTAAAATTAATATTGTCAGTTGAAAAAACAGAATTTTTACTAATAGGGCACACTTTTCACATAAGATTTCCTCATCATTTAAAAATAAATGGAAGAACCATTAAAGAAACCAGACTTAGAAGATACCTGGGAATCTAACTGGATCCAAAACTCACATATCAGCTCCATGTCATAATTATGTGTAAAAGAGCTTGTAATTTGTTCTACAAACTTAGAAGCATAAGACAACAGAGAATAAAACTAAAGTGGTCAATGCTTAAAATAATTTATAACGTTTCCTGATTTCTTTAGGTTCGCCTGACACCTTGCGGCGATCTTCGTACTGTGGGCATCTGGGTTGATGTTTAGGGGCTTTGACTCCTCTCCCCCGTACGGAGACGGGGATCGGGAGTCTGTGTTGTTGGTGGACGGGTTATTTTGTTAATGTAGAGAAGAGTTGTTTTATTTGGGTTTTGGATGATGGGGGTGGGGAAAGGGATGGGCAGAGATGGTACAGGATGTGTGGTGGCGAGAGGGAGGAGGCGAGCAAGGGGGCGGAGAAAAGAGACGGTTGAGTTGTTGTTGACGGCACCTTCAGCTGTGTCAGTGAACAGTTTGTTGTCAGCTGTACAGCTTGTTGTCAGTTCGTTAGTCGATTGTTTGTCTTTTTCGGGGTGTATCGAAGAGCTTTTCTGAGGATGTGGTGGTGAGGGATGATTATGACATGGAATAGGGAGATGTTTATATATTTTGGATTTGGTCTATTGCGGAGTTGTAGAGGTATGAGGATTGTGATGTTGAGGCTGCGAAATATTCGTAGATACGTTGGGAGAGCAATTAGCAGGAACTGCGAGGAACATCGATAATGTTTCATAAAATAAGAGTGTCCTGGAAAAGAAACGACACACAATTGACAAAGATTGTTACTTGGAGAAAGAATCAACGAGTATTGAAGAGATCGTCATGGTTACCTCTGTCCAGACAAAATCAAATGTTTTGTTCGGAATTTCGTCGTTTTTACTATATGTTATGCTGCAGAAAGGTTGCCTAACACACCCTGAATCTAACTTTGAATGCGTCCAACACTTTTTTACTGAGTTTTCTGCACTTCGCCTCTGATGACAATGCGAGCTCGTGGCGTCCAAAATGGATTCTATGAATTTTGACAATGTCCACACGTTTTCGCCCGAGGAGCTGTCCTGGAGTTGATGCGATCTTTCGGTGACGCTCCGAACTAACAGGAAGCTATTGACAATCTACGTGAAGGAACGTGCGAAAGAAGTGTGTGTTTGGTCAACTGGGAAGAAGTTTGCGCGATCTTCTGCGGAGGAAGTTTGAAATACATGATCTTTTCCACTGAAATATTTTCAAAGAGCATCAAAAGTGCATTATTCGAAACAAATTTGAAACAATTTGGCGGTCAATGTGCGATCAGGGGGTATTTTGTTTTGGGATCGAATGGAGTTATAGAAGGTATACATGGGTGGGCGGAAGATGAGGCTAATGTTGTGGTTTTCGACGCGGGTTAATTTTGTGCGGTTGGTGTGCGACATAGCGAACCAGGTGGAATGGGCATATGATAGGATGTTACGGATATAGCAGTTGTAGGTTTGGATTTTTCTCTTGGTGGTATGGAGAGATTGGTGATGATGAGATAAAAGGTATTGGTAATTCTTGTTGCTTTGACGCTAATGTTGTGGATGTGGTGGGACCAATGGAGTCTGCAGGAAAAGGTTACGGCAAGGATATTTCTGGTGTCCAGGGGATGGGTTCGTTTGCAATGGTAAGAGGAAAGAGGTGGGATGGGTATGCTTCGTAGGAAAACAAAATGGCTGGGGGGTTGGATGAGTTTATGGTAATGGAGTTTTTGAGGTCTAGACGTGGAAGTTGTTAAGGGATTCTTGGAGGTAGGATAAGGATCGGTTTAGGGAACCGAAGGATACTAGAGGGCAAGGTCATCGGCATAAAGGAAGATTTGTACTCCTAGTGTGGGTGGGATATCAATTATATAATGGAAAATAGAATAGAGGATAACATAGGGCCCTGCGGGACGCCGGCTTGGATTGGGTATTTGAGAGGTTTCGGACAGGTGTCGAATGGTTTAAGTAACGTTGTTGTAGGGTATGGATATGATTGGGGATATCGGATAGGATTTTCATGAGGACTGGGTGGGAGACGGTGTCGCCAGCTTCGGCATGATCAGTGCAAATGGCAGGGCTTTCTTTTCTACCTTGGAGTGAGGTGGGTATGGCTACAGATAGGTTGAGAGTTTGGAGGACTGCGGAGTGACCCTCACTGAGTCCAAATTGTGTGGTAGTTATGATGAGAACGAGGATAGGTGTTAGGTTGAGGAGGAGGATATTTTGAATATTTTACTTACGATGGGAAATAGACAGATGCGACGGTGGTTAGATGGGAGCCGAGGATCCTTGCCGGGTGTGAGGATCATGGTCACGCGAGCGCACCAGACCGTGAGGAAGTAGTACAGTCTGAGGCAGGAGTGCAGGATGAGGGTGATCAGGTCTATTGAATTTTTTGTTAAATGTGTGATTTGGGATGGGGGGACTCCATCGGGTCCGTGGGATTTAATACAGTCTATTGTCTTAATAATTTGTTTTACTTCCACGATGTTCGTCGTCCATGTGTGTTGTTGATAGGGTGGTAGGGGTGGGGTTTCAAGGACGTTCCAAAGAACACTGTCGGGGGTTGGCATGTTGGGGGAGACAAGGGAACGTTTCGGAGTTGGTCCAAGGTATTGGTGATGGTTTGGGGGTCAAAGGTTAGGGTGTTATTGTTGGTTAGGGTATATAGGAGTGGGGTAGTTCCTAGCTGCTTTTAGGTCTTTGTAAATGTTATACGGGCTGTATTTGTCGGTTAGTAGGTCGTCGTATATATGATTCTCGTAGTGTTTCAGTATGTTGTTTATTAGTTTATGTCTCTGTTTTAGTTCTCGTCTGCATTTACAGTAGTGTCGTTGAACTCGTTTATGTCGTATCATCATCAGGGAGGTTGGGATGTACATTCCTGGAGTAGGATGTGGTTTTTCGGTAGGTTTATCATATGTGGTGGGTTGGATGATCAATGGAGTTGTCTATGAATTGGGTGGTCGAGATATCTGAGGGGACATGGACTTTCTTGGACAGTACGTGTTTAAATGTTGGGAATTAGGAAGTTGGGGTTTGAGGAACAGGTGAAAACTATTGGGAGGTGGTCAGATAAGACTTAGAGGTCGTATTTTGGATGGGGAAAGGTTATTAGTATTTGAGAGAAATGGAGTATTCAAAAATATCGTGGGGAATATGTCGTTCAAGATGGGTAGGTTCAGTCATAGGGACTTTTATTTGTATTTGTGGGTTTGTGTGTATAAAATGTTCTAGTCGTAGTCCGATCCCATTACTAGACATGCAGCCAATGAGGTCGAATTGCTGTTGAGGTCGCTTGTGGTGATGAGGGGGAAGGGGAAGGGTATCTTGGTCGGATTTGGAGTCGGGAATCGGTATGTGTGATGTTTTGGAACAGGATATAAGAAGGACTTGGGATGTGGACGTTGCAAAAGTGACTGCTGTGCATTCTAGGACGGTTTTTTTGAAGGAGTTGGTAGGACTGTGTGGAATGGATCGTTGGGTGAGGATTGCCGTTACGCTTCCAGAGTATGAGGTTCAGTCAGTCCTGGTGGTGATGTAGTTAGCGATGGAAAACGATCTGTCGGGTGTCAGCCACGTCTTGTAAGAATGGTATCCCGATGGAGTAGTCTTTAAGGAATTGGGTATGGATGGGTGTTTTCTGGTTTATGCGTTCGCAATCCGCGAGGACAGGGTTTGGATTTTAGGAGGGGGAGCCATTAATTGAGGATTTCGACTAATTTAATTACTGCGGTGATTAGCTTTGTGATAATGTCCTCTGGACCTTTGAGGATTTCAAGGAGGGAGTTTAGGTTAATCATAATATGTGTGACTGTGAGATTTTAGAGGTGGAAAGGGAGATATTTGATGTCTTGTGTTGTTCATTAGGTAGTTCGTTGTTGTGTTTGGGTGGGTTGAGGACAGGGGCGTAGGATTGGTTTTGAGATCTTAGGTAAGGGAAGTTTTGGAGTGCGTTGGTTGGGGATGGGAGCAGAGAGTATATATCAGAGACCGCATTCAATGTTAAACGAAGAACCCTTATTTTCGTGGAGGGGAGAAACTCGAATCCCCTACCCCAACAGAAGCAACGGATTAGAAAGAAGCAGCCATTTTCGCCCACCGCCAGCCAATAAGAATCGAAAGGCAGTCTACCAATTGAAATGGAGGACGGACGTGAACCGGAGCATTTGAAATTACATTATCTAGAAAATTTTCAAAATGGCGGACATAGTTGTATACTAAATAGAATGTAATTTATGAAAAAATTAATGCGCAAAGCAATGTAGAATAGATATAAACTCTCTGATATAGAAACCAATAATTAATAGGATTTTGAATTCGAAGTCAATGCAGGAAATTTGGTCAATGAAGTGCAAAATAAAAAAAATATTTCATATACACTATTTATTTCTAAATTATGTAAATATACAGTACACAAAAAACATATAAGTACACATAACAATATATACACACAGGTACGTCATTTACAATATAAATAATTTTTACAAAGCCAGTATAAGTAATAATATATACAAATCAACTCTCTTTGCTGTGCACCGAACACATGAGTATGCATTTGGAAACTAGTTAAAATACATCTAGTGACCATTACTTTTTTAATTCTCTCATTATCAAAACAACATAACATCCTGTGTTTTGATAATGTGTTATGATACAAATGAACAATATATGTAATTTGTATAAATGAATACAAAACTTTAATTTGCACAATCGTATCCACCAAAGCAATTTAGTTAATCAACTACTCTACTACAAATATTAAGATACACACTATATAAATTCATGTATATAAAATTACTGACATTAAATAAGTTAACAAAAATTACTGATGAAACAATAAAAGTAACCAAATTAAACCACTTATATAATATTACATCATTTGTGTAAATAGGTAATATCATACAATATTACATCATGTGTACATGATAAGTGAAACCTGAAAAATCTCTTTGAATTAAAAATTAACAGCTTCATAGGAAATAAAATTGTTACCCTCCAAAATGCCAATTTTTTCAGATTCTTATGGATTACACATTTTAAGTAATTTTCTTGTTGACCAACATTATGTAAAATACAAAAAAAACGGAATAAGTATCACACTAACACTTTCAATATACTACCATTGGTACATATCACCTGTATGCAAGAAAAAATCACCATGCCCATTTTGTATTTTTATTAATTATTTTCATTACTAATTCGTATTTATTATTTTTATAAGCAACATCATTGGAGTCCCGAATTTTGGATTTAGTAAATTATTGTGAAAATGTACAGGGCAAAATTAACTTTAAACCTCATTTTTCCCCTTTCATTTCAAAATTAATATTGGATATTAAAGCTAATCTCGAACAGGTTTTCGTCCAGTTTCCCTGATCCTCGAGCAAATGCTGAGATAGCCCCTTATTTGCTTCTGGACATAAATGTAACTTCAAATTAACTTCTCATAGCACATTAAGCAGTTTTAACTGTTTTTGACGTAAATAAATAAATAAATAAATAAATAAATAAATAAATAAATAAATAAATAAATAAATAAATAAATAAATAAATAAATAAATAAATAAATAAATAAATAAATAAATAAATAAATAAATAAATAAATAAATAAATAAATAAATAAATAAATAAATAAATAAATAAATAAATAAATAAATAAATAAATAAATAAATAAATAAATAAATAAATAAATAAATAAATAAATAAATAAATAAATAAATAAATAAATAAATAAATAAATAAATAAATTCAGTATTATCGAGAGATGTCTTGGAACAAATCACAACACTTCTTTAAAAATATACTATGTAATTATAGAATATTCTTTGACAGTTAGCTTTTCGCTTTTCGTGATAGTCACAATAATTATAAAAAAATACTTTTTATTCTTGAGAAAGCTAGGTGACTGAACATGCTGTCTTGAAATTTTCACCGAATCACTGCTGATAACGAAAATACTGATACAAGTAAAACACAAACCAAAGCTAGCAAGACACTTCTTCAATATTCACTGAACAGCCACATCTGTTCACAATTAGGTAAACAGCAGTTGTAGACCTCGGCGAAACGTTAAATGAATTTTTTCACAGCACAATAACAATCTTCATCGGAATCAAGGGATTATAAATAGTTCTTCTGGTTGTTGCTGCGAGAGCGAATCTTGAAATAATAATTACGCAAATAAACCTCGTCATTCTGCGCAAACCACGATGTACACAGAAAGCGTAAATAGTATGGGATAGAGAAATCTAATCCTTTCAAACGTGAAGTTACAAGGGGTTGAAAATTTCTAATTATCTATATCTTTTATAAGTGGCATTGGTAGTATCGATATGTATCGAAACCGAATCGGAAAAAATCAATAGAATGTCGAAGAAACTATCATCCATGAAATTCTTTTTCTTTAGATACCTCATTTATAAGGATTTGTTGCGAGTGGCCGCCACAAAAGGTGTGTATATTTCTGAAATAATATAGGAGACGATACGTATATACAAAACTTCAAAGCCTCCTGGCGGTATCAGAACCAACGAGAGTTGTGACAATAAGAGTAAGAGACAAACAACCGGCCTTCCCTTGGCGACACCTCCGTCAAGCTGCAACCCTCACTTCTTCGAAATTGAAAATTAACTAACCTATATTTTGTACTAATTATGTACTAATTTTGTACCACTATAAAAAATTTTGTACTCAACTATAAACAATAAAAAATACATCCAAAAGTGGAGGTGCTGGCTTGACGTCAAGTGGGCACCCCAACTTCTCATAAATTCAAAATCAACTAGCCTAAAATAATCTACTAGTCTACATTCTTCTAATATATATGTACTAATTATCTAACTTAATAATTTTGTACTCAAGTATAATCAATTAAAATCGGGTGCACTTTTCACGTAAATTTCCTATTTTTTAAACACATTTTTAATCAAAATTCAAACTTGAAATTAATATTTCTGTTTAACACTATAGTGAACTTTCACATATAATAATTTCGAAACTTTTCTCTACCATATTAAATATTATATTAAATTATTACACGTAAAAGTTCATTATGGTGTAAAACTGCAATATTAATTTCAGCTTTGAATTTTGACTAAAAAAGTGTTTTAAAAAATTCGGAATAAAGGGTTCGGAATAAACGGGTGCCATAAAGCAATTTTACGTGAAAAGTGCTTTATGGCACCCGTTTCTTAATTGTTTATAATTGAGTATAAAATTATTTATTTTGTTATAGAATTAGAACGTATATAGTAGAAGAATATAGCCTAGTTGATTTTGAATATCTGCGAAAGGAGGAGGGGCGATGGCAGACACTTCTGTTTTCAACCATTCGCAATTTTTCGTGATTGTAGACTGAAATATCTCTGTTAAGGGGCGAGCCAAACTTTTGAAATTATTACACGTAAAAGTTCACTATAGTGTTAAACTGCATTATTAATTTCAACTTTGAATTTTCATTCAAATTGTGTATTATAAAATCGCAAACTTACACGAAAAGTGCTTCATTCGTACCCATTTTTTAATTGTTTATAGTTTAGTATTAAATTATTTATTTTGTTAAACAATTAGTACATATATAGTATAAAAATAAAGACTAGTTGATTTGAAATATTAATTTCTGCGAATGGGGAGGGCGATGGCGGACACTTCTGTTTTCAACCGCTCGCAATTTTTTTGTGTTTGTAGTCTGTAATACCTCAGTTGAGGGATTAGATATAATTTAGAAATTATTACATGTAAAAGTTCACTATGGTCTTCAAGAGATATATTAATTTCAACTTTGAAATTTGACTTAAAATGTGTTTAAAAAATCGGGAAATGTATGTAAAAAGTGCTTCATTGGCACCCGATTTTTAATTGTTTATTGTATAGTTCAATTTTTTTTATTTTGGCACAAAATTAGTACATAATTAGTAGATTATTTTAGGCTAGTTGATTTTGAATTTATGAGAAGTGGGAGTGCTCACTTGACGTCAAGCCAGCAACACACATTTGAATGTATTTTTTTGTTGTTTATAGTTGAGTACAAAATTTTTTATGTGGTACAAAATTAGTACATAATTAGTACAAAATTATAGGCTAGTTTATTTTGAATTTCGACCAAGCGGGGATTGTAGTTTGACGGAGGTCTTGGAGACGGACGTTAGCCTGCTTTCAGTGCTAAAGTGCTAAGTTAAAGGGTCTTTATGACGATACCTGCTGCTGTCATCGAAGTGGGTGACCAACAGGCGGATGCACAAACATCATATATACTGCAACACAGGGCAAGCATAATACACTGTCTACACATACATGCAGGTCAGATAAAGTAATTATTGTGCACATTGAGAACACGAAACAATGCCCCGGTAAGAGCGTAAGCTCAGAGATGATGCCCAAACCATTGATCTTTATATACACTGATCTCTCTATATATAGAGAGATCAGTGGCCCAAACGCATATCTTCAAATGACACATGACATGTCCGTCTGTCTGTCCGTTTGTAAGTCCGCCTGTGACAACTACTAGCGTCGAAACCACACGTAGGATTTTTTTCCACATTGAAGAAACCAGTGTCGGTCTGGCTCGAGTCGAAACTTCAAGGCTTTGAAAAAAATCTTTAAAATTCGGGAGTACTTTACATTAAGCCCTCCGGACATTTTCAAAACTTTAACAAAAACGGCTCCAATTTTTTTTTAAATTTTGGTAGGGATAGTGCTAAATGTACAGATGACATAAACACCTTATTGCTCTATTCTTTTGTTTTCTCAACAATAACAAAAATGCAATTTTCTCTCTTTCAAGTTAATATTTGTATTACCGACAATTTGTTCAGAATATTGTATTTATGAGTACATCTGCTTTAAATAATGTCAAATTAAGTTTCTCGAAAAAATCAACAGTTTTCTGTAAAAACTAGCTGAAAATTTTGCATTTTCAGAAAGTCTAACACCATTTTCTCAATAATTACTCAATTTTTTCTTAAATTTTTCTAATGGACAATTCTAATTGCACTCTTTAATATAACGTAAAGTTAATTCCGGGGTAGTTTTTTTTCGAAAGTTATATAAATGTACTTTCTTTGAAATATCTCTTGCACCTTTATTAGGCACATATCCAGCAATTTGTAAACACTAATGTATTTGTGAATTAATGTACTTCAAATGACTTTTATTGAAGTTTTTCGAAAACCCAAAAATTTTCTGTGAAAAAAGCTTCACATTTCGAATTTACAGTAGCGCTTAAACGCTAGATTTTTAAAAACGGCTTCAATTTTTTAAAAGAAATTGCCAATTAAGACACGGTTTTACTGTTCTTTAATGTTCTTAAAATAATATTTCAGTTCTACTATTAGGAAATCGAAAAATTAAGAAAAATGTCAAAAAATGTACTTTGGGCGCCTATAGATGGGAGGTGGTAAGAGTATGTGTCAAGTCCCAGCAACTAGCCGAGGCCAAAGGAAATAGTTGTCTACTGAAGTAAAAGTAGTTAAGTGAAACATTTGAATTCGGCAATACTATCTAAACCTTCTTCTATAATCCACTACAGTACCTTTTTGCGTCAACATGTGCCAGCACTGCAATCATTTGAACATCGATGTTCGTTAGGTTCGTTAGAGATATCCAGATGCAATACATGGGGCTACCTCTGCATTCGCTCAAATGAGGAACCTGGACGAAAAATCTGATCGAGGTGGGTACAGTTCAATGAGAATAATATTAATTTCCTTCTTAAAGCTCGTTATTAATGCTCGTCCCTGATTGAATAGAAGCAGTTAAGCAGCTGAAAAAAAATTACTTGGTACATGTGTATCGATTTTAAACGTTTAATGTCACCCGGCAATGTATTGTAAAATAATTTACATGTATTATTTTCAGTAATATTTCCGTATTAATTCACAGCACCGGTGGGAAACTCCTGCTTTATCCAATGTAAAGAATTATGTGCAATTTCGTATCACCTTTATCGGACGTAGCTGCAGCTCAACTTGCTAATTTTTTAATTCATTACACTTGAGAACAACAGATGATAAAGAACAATAGTAAGATGTTGCAATGCAACAGCCATACCGCGCGGCGTGTATAAAATCATATTTATGTGATG
Organism: Gryllus longicercus; assembly: GCA_038098605.1. Taxonomy (NCBI): domain Eukaryota; kingdom Metazoa; phylum Arthropoda; class Insecta; order Orthoptera; family Gryllidae; genus Gryllus; species Gryllus longicercus. Next base: position 4,470,438 of record JAZDUA010000069.1, on the reverse strand, counting down.
GAGAGGTGCGCGGGAAGGAGATGCTGGGCGGCAGAGGAGGCGCGGTTTGCACGACTCTCCGCCGCAGCCGAACCCGCCACCACCACCACTCACCACTACCTCCATAACTGTAATTACCACTCCCGCAACTGCTACTATTACCACCGCTATCACGATCGCGGCCACCATTTTGCACGCGCTGTCATGCCGCGCCTTGTCACGCTGCCTTCCTTGCCGTGGACGATCTCGTGTGTTGCTATAGCCACTTGGAAACCCTCATCCATATGGAATTCACTTCTTTGAGGAGGGTCCTTAATAACCTGTCATTCTTTTCTTGGCTGTAAATGATTTGACATTTTCAATTTGAGTAAGAATGTTAAAAGTAGTGCAATACTCTTTCAGCGCAAGAGGAAAATGTATAATATTTAAATTATATGCTCTATATTAATATTACACAAAATTAAAACCGTTGAAGAGGTTTGCAGTTAGTAAATTATTTTTGTATTTTTTATTACGGACTTCGGGAAGGTAATTCTTCGCCACGGAATCTTCCTCAACGAGGCACCGCGTCAACTAGGACAAGTGCTAAGCTCCCAACTTGCGTGGCAGTGTAGCGCATGTAAATGTGTGTGGAAGGGGAGGTGCGATAAGGACTAGGAAGGACGCGATGTCCGTGACCCGCTTCTTAAGGTACTGCTCCAGCACTATCCTAGTTTTGATATGAGAAAGCTGGCCGCTAGAATTCTCTCCCGGACAGCGACTGAATTCGATCTATCTATCCATCTAGTGTCGAAATTCCTGCGGCCACCGCGAGGACTTGAACCCTAGAACCTTTTGCTAGGAGGCCATCAGTTCATGCCCTTCACCACAGGCGGTTAAATCTTGAACCGCGGAGCCATTTCAGGACGAGGGATCAGCTCAACGTTGGCAGTAAGTATTAGAGTAGGAATAAAGTAAGCGACAGGAAGGATGGTGAAGGAATTGATCGGAGGACATTATGGAAATGACCAATCAGAGCAGCCGGTCTTCAGAATTCTTGTCGAGTGATAACCATTGTCCGATCTAGGTGCTTAGATGGTGTTGAAAATACTCGGAACTCAAACTCCTACGCTTCCGGGCTACGATGCTTTAGTTGTAGTTCGCAACAAGACACGCAACATGAAAAATTAACAGCTTCCGGGAAACCTGATAATATTTCTTAATAATTGATACTCAGACCTTTGATATATGCCTTATTTATAAAGGTCCCATAAAACGCAGATAATTAACGTCCAAATTACTTGACATACAAGTTAGCTTTATATAAATTTGGATATATTTATTTCCTCTAAAAATGTAAACACTTCAATTAAATATTTCTCTGTTATCACTCAGCAATATTTTAAGGCTTTGAGAGTTCATATTTGCTTCTCAAATGGGTATATCTGCGGCATTAAATTAATGTATGGGTTGTAGAGAGATTACCAAGAAATATATTTATTCGATATAGCTTGTTTAAAGCTGATCTAATAATTTCCAGATTTCAAAATTTTCTATTCTTTCAGTATTTTTTTAAATTCCAGTGGTCGAGAAAAGTGGTAAGTTATATACAAAGTAATATACAAAGTATAAAAAAGTTATGTAATGCTGCTGAAAATTGATTTAAAGATTACAACTCCAATACATGTTTCGGTGTCCCCTGATACTTTTTACTTTCCCGTATACATACGTATACACGGAGTAATACATGTAGTAAAGGGAAAGCAGTGTATGTAATGCTGCAGAAAATTTATTTCAAGATTTCAACGGAAATATACACTTTGGTGTCTTCTGATACCAAAAAAGGCATTATTTTCAAAATATCCGTCCGCTCGTCTGTCCGTTCATCCGTCATTCAGTCTCTGAATACCACGAGTGCATAAACCATGCGTGCGATTTTTTCCAAAATGGATATTCCTCCATCGATCTCCATCCACTTGAGGCGCCGCGACTATGAAAATCTTTCTTCATAATTTGAGGGAAATTTACATGAGAGAGCAATTTTCCTTCTCGTAAAGTTTGTTCTCCATATTTAGTTCTTTCAATAATGTCATGAACTTTTTTTTAATTGTAGTTTTCGAGCAATTCTGCGTGCAATATTTGCATTTTTCAAAAATTACAAACACAAAATTTTCTCAAAACCAGCTCTAAATTTTTTCTTTAAACTTTTTGTATGGATGGTTCTAAATGCACTCTACAAGATGATGTAAACGCCATATTGCTATATACTTTTATTTTTCAAATATATATAACACAATTTTTTTAGTATCACTCACGCCTGTAATATGCAAATTTCCACCAATTTGTAAACAATATTGCATTTGTAGCTGCAAGTTCTTTAAGTGAATTTATGTGAAGGTGTTCGAAAACCCAATAGTTTTCTGAGAAAAGAGAAAAGTTTTGCATTTGCAGAAAAACTTAAAAGCCATTTTCTTAAAAACAGCTACGGATTATTCAACGAAAATAGTCACATCGGACGGGGTTTTACTGTTATTTAAGATTCTTAAAATAATATTTCGGTTCTACTATTAGAAAACCGAAAAATTAAGAAAATTTAAAAATAAAGTACTTTGGGTGGCAATAGATGGCAACTGACAAGAGTGTGTGGCAAGTCGGAATAGCTAGCCGAAACCAAAGGAAAAAGGAAAAATAATGCGGGAAAGCCTGTGCCATTCTGTAGCACCACTAATTATTTTCTCGTATACGTACGTATATACGGAGTAATATATGTAGCATAGAAAAAGTTACGTAATGCTGCGGAAAATTGATATCAAAATTTCATGGGAATACACGTTTTAAGTTCTTCTTAAACCGAAAAAGTCCTTTTTTTCAAAACCTCTGTCCATCCTTCTGTCCGTAAGCAATACTAACGCCTCTATCACACGTAGGATTTTTTTCTAAAATGAAGAAACCCTTGAAATTCATCCTTGGAAATTTGCTTGAGAGGGTGTCTGATATTCTTCTTACGTATGTGATTCAAACGTTTCTTCTGATGAGCAGTGATTCTTCATTAGCCTCTGTAAGGTTGACCTGGTTCTATCAGCTCCAATTACGAGAGTTAAACAGGTGGGTTAAACGGTAGTGAGATGATTTAAAACAATTGCTTTAACAGATAGTATATTATAGATCGAAATAGTCTAGTCACATTAAAGTGTCCATCCGTCAAAATACTGGCTAACACCCTTTTGCAGCGCTGACAGCTGCTAGACGTTTAGGAAGAGAGTCAATTAGGTTCTGGATGGTACCGACAGGGATATGGAACCATGCCAACTCCAGTGTTGTGGCCAGCTGTTCTAGGTTTCTCGGTTGTGGATCCATGGCCCAAACAGCCCGATCGAGATGATCCCACGGATTCTCGATTGGGTTTAAATCGGGGGAGTTTGGTGGCTAGAAAAGAACTCTAAACTCATCCCGATGCTCTTCGAACTACGCACGTACACTGCGAGCAGTACAACACGTTGCATTGCCTTGCTGGTAGATGCCGTCTTGCTGAAGAAATACGATCTACATATAGGATTGAACATGGTCCTCAAGGATGGCAGCATACTTCTGTTGATCTACTGTGCCTTCCAGAATGACCAAATCACCCAGGGAATGCCACCCAAACATTTCCCACACCATCACGCTCCCTCCCCCGGCCTGGACCCGCCCGACGATTGTTGTAGGGTTTTTGTGTACAGACGTTTCACGTCATCGGCCATCTGTCCGATGGATCAGAAAACGTGATTAATCGAAAAAGGCCCCCTGTCGCCATCAGTTGCGGCATTGGCGAGCAAGTACCAGCCTTTATCGCCGAGGGTGCACGAACAAGACGCCTGCTGCGGAGGCCCATGCGCAGCGAAGTTCGCTGAACGGTTGCTAAGGAGACTGTTGGTAGCCCCTTGGCTCATCTGGGAAGTCAGTCGCATGTCTATTTACATCGCATGTCTATCTACACGAACACATCTCCGAAGCAGTCGTTCCCCCCTGTCATCACAGTTTCGTCAGCACTGGTTTTAGATATCGCCATTTTGCCATCCATAGTATACTTTAACCACGGCGGAATGAGAACACTTTACAAACAGCCGTTTCGAAAATTGCTTCCTCCCTTGGTCCTCAAGCCAATTATCATTCCCTTTTGGGCCTTCGATAAATCGTTCTATTTCTGCATTGCAACAACTACTCCACGATGTTCCGTTTCCACCCGACGCGTTTTGTACCCGTGTATACCCTCCACTTGCACGTGCAACCATATAAACCAATAAAAAAATTGTATAAACGAAGTCTTAGTTTAAAATTACAGGTCAAGTTAAACATCCGCTTGAGTAATACAGTATATCGTTTACTTGACTTTTTTGTTTGTTTGTTTGTTTGTTGTTGTTGTTGTTTTGTTACATATGTGTGTTAATCCTAGGTGCAAAACAATTGTATCACAGCACTTCCTTTATAATCACAACTTCGAATTCCCATTCACTGCCGCCGGAACATCGCAAGTGCGTGCGTACACGCTCCCAGTTGCGTAATGTCGTTGCCGAAGGGTGCGCAAACCTCGTATGTGCGTGTGCGGGGTTAATTGTATGGCATACCCGTGGGCGATTTCACATAAGTGGAAAGTCCGGGAGTATACCTCATTATGTTTATGTATTTGTGATTTCCGGCTGATGGTTCTGCGAAAAATAACTATCTATTGCAACGCGCTAAGGCTCATCCGTGTGGGAAGAATGGCATCGACTGGTGCGGAAAACTTTTATTGAGAAACATTGCATAGCAACTATAATTACTGCACGTCAAACATCTTTTTTTAAATTATACATATCATGGGTTCAATTGCAGGTACATTGGCAATTCCAGTACATTGCGCAAATTACTACTTGTAACATGTATTACAGATCTTAAGTTAATGCAGTACTGCCAGAAATAATGTAATGAAATGGTAAGTTAATAGTAATTTTATTTAAAATACATTTTTGTACCCAGGATATTAACGATTGATATCATTCATAAATTTGTATTACAGACTGAATATTTCTTTACAAGTTCTTTGTAACAGAGTTAGCATGTATTCATGCAAAGTGTTTAATTTTCATTTTTACTCACTATTGATACATGAATTTACATGTGTAAAATTTTTAGTAAACATTCGAAAATTAAGATATATCAAGAAGTACTAAAATCCTCAAATTTATTTTTAAAGAATCAATGTTATCAAATCGTACCTTGCCTCTCACTTCGTTTTCACATCTACTGACTCCAGCCGCCATTACTGACTCCAGCCGCGGAAACGTACTTTCAATTGATCTGATTGTTTGCATTTGAGGCAATTCATTATGTTTTTGAGAGTCTTTCTCGAGCAGATTTCTTTTAAATTTCCAGTTTTATATTAGGCTCTGGCCAATATAATTGAGATTTTTTTGTAAATAAACCGACCATTACGAATTAGAAAGGTTCCCTGCATCCAATAAAAAAAGGAAACTTCCCCTTAGAATTATCAGAACTTGGTGGCATTAGCTCACTTTTGTATTAACGTCTGTTCATAATAAATATCATACAAAAGACACCACAAAGTCTCATTTTATTTTTTTGCAAGGCACCTACGTATTGAAGAATAGCTAGCGACAAAAGTAGTATAATTTACTCCATATCCTTCTTATACCCTAGAACGGGGTGACTTTGATAACTTTTACAAAAAAACAACTACATCTTCAGTTTTTCAAAAAGAACTTTTGAAAATTGTAGCAGATGCGTGGATGATGAAGGATATTTTACTTTTATGATATAGACACCATTATTCATTTCTTTAGAATATTTAAAAATCCACCCTATAAAATACCCTAAATTGAATATCATTAAAAGGTGTGTGTGAATGATAATAGTGTTGTGTAGTAAAATTGGACTGACAATTTTCTTTTTATTTAGTCTTAAATACAGGAGGTGACATTAATAGGGACGGCTAAACTTCTACGTTTGAAATAACAGTCAACAAGGAATAGAGGATACGGATAGAGGGCTCTACTGGGAACACCGACGCAGCGAGTTATATTCTTCACTGCTTTAGCCAATCAAGAATTTTCTCTTCGAAAATTAATGACAGAGAATTCTAGTTCGCGTCCATTTTACTTAGTGACCTGACCGAGGAATATACTCTGGAAGATGTGATTGTATCATCAGAAACGTTCCGGAAACAATTACTTGCATTTACGTAAAGAAGTCAAATGTATTTACATATGCATTGAATATCTAATAAGAGACATTTCTTCCTTAGAGTTTTTATTTTTAGTTTTTCTATACTTCTTATTTTTTAATCTGATTTCGTACTCATGTTCGATTTGAATACAAAATTTCGACAAGTTTGTTAGATTCACACATTACTGAAACGAGAATTCTAACATAGACTGCGTCAACACTACCCAACAGAATGAGGCGGTGAGCGAGCGTCTGCGACGTTGAAGTTCAGCTCGGAAGAGAACCTTGAGCGTTCGACCTCGTTCTCCGACGTCGGCACATCCGAGAAGGCACTGTCCAACTTTCAACGTGGGAAGGTTGCGCGAGTTATTAAACATTCCGCTACGATCTGCATTACCGAGTTCCCCTTGTTGGCTGCTTGTGCAAATTAGATTGTGAAGTTATTTAAAAACTGAGGCAAAATTCAATTAGTTATATTCAGCGGCTTCGTACTAGTCAGGGTCGAATGCCAAAGAAATCACTGCAAACCATAAGTCGCTCGAAACTGGAAGCAGAGATTTAAAATACTCAGAATCTCTGTAATTGTATATCATAACATTCTGAAATTAGTGATTAGTTGTGAAAAATTACGATTCTTTCTTTTGTTCGAGACGTTATTGAAACTGACATTTAAATTACATTGAATGCTTAAGACATTCAACAGATTTATTTAAAGATATTCTTGAATTATATCATTTTCTCACGGATAAATCTGTTACTGTTACTCATTGTAATAATGTATGATAGAGTTTTCTTCCCTTTATTTTAGTTTAAGAGTTGAATAGTGTGATAGATAATTAATTGTACATTTGTTTAGCGTTTTTGAGAATACAATGCTTGTTTTTATTCATGGGTAAATAGAAGTTGTGAAGTGTGCATGTTCATTTATTTTTCAGCTAGTGCAATTTCTTTGTGATTATTGTGTCGAATGCTTATTTAGTTATTGAAATATCAGTGAAGACATATTCTTCGTTTTATATATTTTTTGGAAAAATATATATTCTCTGTGTTAAAACATAACGAGTACTCGACTATTTCTTTGTTTCAAATCTAAGGACGATCCCCGATTGACAGGTTAAATATTATTTTAACTGCTGTTCGAGACATCATTAGCAAATTCAGATGCTACCTTTCAAGCTGACTATTATATTTGCTTGAGTCATCTGCACAGAACTCATAGAATTCAGGTAGTAAGGAAGATGACAATATTGTTATTAACGAAAAGAATGGATAAAGAGGAATATAATTTTTGGAAGACTGGTACGAGTATGTTCATGAAAACGAGCGACGGACGATAGGTGCGAGTTTTCTTATTTACCGCGATTGTAATTATACCCCTTTATTCACGTGTTACGTTCAAAATTTTTTCGTTTCCATTTAAAAATAATTTTAATTTCGAGAAATTCAAGCTTTACCATTTCTTACTATTTGAGACATCTATTTCATGACGTCATATTGGTTCTGAACAAGACGTATTTTAGTAGGCCTTCCTTAGAGAATAGTTTGAAATAAGTTTTGAAACTTTTGAAAATGGAAGATATATATCATATTCCGGGCGAAATATTAGAAGAAGCTGACAATACCATGAAAATAACAATACTTCGCACGAAAAGTAAGGGCATGTATGAGAGAACAAGATGGGTTAATGTTGCAAAGGGAAAAGACAATTCAGTTCTGAGTCAGAAGTTTTGCTTGCCAACGTTTTAGAGCGGGCAAATACAACTGACGCTCATATTTTTTTTGTATTTGTAATATGCCTAATGTTTTACACGTAACACATTTTTCATGTTAAATATGTTTGTTGTCCCATTAGTCAACTAGTGTCAAACCGTGTGCTTATGATCTTTCTTGTTTTCATTGAAGACATGGCGTTAAAAGGCGATTATCGATATTTTAATTGTAAACAATTACATTAATTTTCTAGAAATATAAAGAAGTTTTGCTAAAACAACTACTCTCCCTGGTCCGTCGTGTTCGAATAGGCGACTTCTAGGTTAGGATGATTGATACCAAGTGCGGGAAGAGTAAGAGTTTCTAATTTAACTTATTGTACTATAAATATTAACATGGTTGTCTAAGACGTAGTTTTAATTATCCATTTATAATTTTGTTCATTGATTAAATGTATTTGATTTACATAATTTGTAATGCCCATTTTTCATTTCACGCATTTCTTGTTTCGTGGCTGACTGGAAATACCTAGGCTACCAATGTGTTATAAATATTTAATTAAATGATTTTGATCATTTTTCTGAATTCTGGTTCGAAGTTGTAGAGTTTTTATTACTCGCATGCAATAAACATAATGATAATGAACGATTTTTCATCGAATTAATGAGCATATTTAGTTAACTAAACGAAAAATATAATAATATCTCAATATAATGTACAATTGTAAAAGAGAAATTGATCGGTTATGACCATGTAGTGGCACAGTGATCTCAAATATATTTTTAATTCGAAAGTAACATTGTTTAAATTGTTAAATAAACCTCCTGCACGCAAAACAGTTTCTCGGTCCCGTTCAGAACTTTCATTGTTAACTATTGTTTCCAAACTTTCATTATCTGCCTTGTGATCTTTTATTGTTCGTACCAGCTGGCTCTTAGAATTCCATCGATTCAGAGAAATAGAAGGAATTCATTTCTTAACATGTGCATCAAGAGCATGAACCTTTCGTGTTGATTTAGAGAGAAATTCAGTAAAACCTTCCAGAGACATAAAGAATATTTCCACTTCTTTAAAAAAGCAGTCTGATTGTAAAAGAAACAAGATTTAACTGATGAACATAGCACAGAAGAAATATTGCTGATTTAAAATATTCTCCCTCCCCTGGGGACACCGTCTTGAAGGAGCACTGTCCGTGCGGGAAGGGAGGCTTGCGGTTAGGGTCACCCATACCGGACAAGCCAAAACTGAGGGCCCAGATTAAGTCGTGTCCTACCTCGTCCTATACATCCCAATATTTACATTTCATTCTTTTCTATCTTTTTGTCCTTCCCTCATAACGATGTGTTCATGTCGTTATGTTTCCTTCATTTACCATTGTGATATCTTTAACTTTCTTGTGGTACAATGTTTTCATCTATTCTATTGGCGTCCCTTGGTCAACTCTTGTTTATTTTTGACCCCGATGCTAATAGGTTTCGAGGGCTAGGGAGTCTTTCCTCATCTTCCTTATTTCTTTAGAGTGTAGTAGATAAACCTTACGCAGGAAGCCTCCCAGAAGCATCCAATTATCAATGGTGCATGATTCAACAGGGGATGGTGGGATTCACAAACCTTGGGAATTAAATCATTCCTAAAGGGTGGATCAGGAGTAGGCTGGTCTCCTTAAGCTACGGCGGAAGCAATCAGCCTAAGGGATGGAAACCCCTGAAATAAAAACTCCGGATTTCCAGGTTTGGGGGTTGTGCTGTAGGCCAGCACCCTGCACACGTAAAACATGACCGCTAGAAGCCTCAGTCATATGAATGCCATGTATATTTCAAAAGGAAAACGACATCGGCAAAGAAAATGGACTCTGAATATTGGTATATGGAATGTATAAATCATATCAAACAAACAACAAGAAGTAATCCAGGAAATGATGAGAAGAAACATAGATATAGCCATCTGGTCTGAGACAAAAAGGAAAGCAAGGGAAGCGAAACACTGAAAAACTATGTGCACTTTTACAGTAGCGTAAAAAAATATGAAAATGCCAAAGCCGGAATTTCTATTCTTATTGATGAAACATTCGGTAAATGTATAAAAAGTTGGGAGTATATAAACGAACGTCTTATTAAAGTAGTGTTAAAAATCAGAGGAAAATACATATGTGTCATAGGAATATATAATTTGAATGATGATGCCTCAATGGCTAAGAAAGATGATTTTGAAATGACAGTAAAGAAACCCAAGTCCCATGAAATATCTGTAGGATATTTGAACAACAGAGTTGGAAGAAACAAGAACAACAATATTGTGGGTCAATATGGTGAGGAAACTAGCAATGACAATGAAAATAGACTTAATATTTATGAAAAGTATGAAATGAAAATTAATAACACTTTCTTCGAACATAAGGATATCCGTAAGTACCTGATACCAACATACAAAAAAATCAAATCTATAATAGACCTCTCTGTAACCAAACAAAAAGCTTCACTCCAAATACAAGATGTTAGAGTGAAACGGGGAGCCCAATATGCCGATCATTATTTGGTCATTGCTAAAATATTCATACCATTTTCATCAAATAGCACGGATAAAGAAGATAAAGATGGATGTCATGAAACCTATCAAATAAAAATTAAGAAGTCTCTTCGGTGAAAGTACAGAATATCTTTACAGAAAAAGACTTGAAACTAAACTATTGGTTAAACACAGGCCAATAGAAAAAGAATATGAAAAATAAAAGAATGTGTTCACCAAGCCTCAGAGGAGGCTTTAAGTACTGGTAAATTAAAATCGGAACAGTATTGGTGGGACACAAGTCTAGAAGAAAATATTATGAGGAAAAGAGAGTTATATTTAAAATGGCTTAGTGACAAAAAAACTTAAGCTAATTTACAGTACAAAGCAATAAGTAGAGAAGTGAAACAAGTGTTTTCAAGGACAAATAAAGGGTGACTGGATAAATGTGGTTATATAAAACAATTCATAGGTGGAGTACGGAGCTCAGAAGCCTGGAAAGTAATTAAATCTATTAAATCGAATGAAAAAAATCACACCATCAAACATCACACAATCACATCACAAACATCACACAATAAATGGAAAGAGTATTTCGGAAGACTGCTGCTAGAAAACAGAAACTTCTATTCAAATAAGGAAGTGAAATTTGAACAAAAGATATATCTGACAATTAAATATTTAGAAAATGCATTTAAGACCATGAAATCTAATAAGTTAACTAGTCCGGGATATAAGATCCTCGTATACCGACAGAATTACTAAAATATGATCCCTATAAACTGCACCAAATGTTCAAACACATGGTCTCACGGTGCATGAATGGAGAAGATCCCCCTCAGGAGAGGCGAATGTCTTACCTGACACCGATCCATAAGAAAGGACAATGAAACAAACTACACAGGAAAAGTAGTTATTGGATTTGTAGGTAGCCTGAATAGCAAGATAATAAGAAATAAAAAAGAAGAAAAGATAAAAGGAAAAAAGGAGAGAAACAATGTGGTTTTACTGCCGATAGATCGGTCATAGACAATATATTTACATTAAAACTTATAGAATATTCTCGAGATTTAGATTGTTATCCATTTTGTTCCCGTGCCATAACCGCTGCTCCATCATATGTTTCAGCGAGGTTTTCAGAACAAGACACATCATTTATCGCGGCTAAAGCATGTTGTAAAAGAGAATTAGCTTTTCTGCCCAAACTCACATCTGTAAACAAAATAAATCGCTCGCCAATATTCCCATATGTAGACTCATAACGGAAGATGGTAGAAAGTTGCTCTTCTCTACTTACATCAGGGGTTTTGTCTAATATCTGTGATACAAAATGGCCGTCAATAATTTCCTAATTTCGCGTAATATTATTTTTTGTTTAATTTATGCCTTCATGTTCAAGTGAAGGAGATCCAGTATCACTGCCGTTTAAAAACTCTGGAATTGGAGGATTTGGGTCTATTTCAACTATGTTCGGTGAATTTGTTTTGAGTTCCTAGAGTAGTTTGTTAAAAACTTTCCAGGATAGAAATCCTCTTCAGACGATTTGCAATCAAACTTGTCCAGAAATCTTATATCACGTGAAATACGAATTTCGTTCTCGTTCATGTGATTGTCAATAGAATATCCAACAAAGTTTCCGTATATACCTTTGCTTTCAAACTTACCTTTGCAGGTGTCTTGTCTAGGATATAAACCTTGGCTCCATATACATGCAATTTTTAGATATCTGACCGTTTTCAGTTACATTTTTCATTTGTAATCCCCTCGGGCAAGTTCTTCGTAATACACCTGTTTCGAATGTTGTCTGCGGTCGTTTCAGCTTCCGCCCACAAATATGAAGACATTCCGGATTCTATCAACATGTATCTAGCAACTTCGTCGAGTGACCGGTTTTTCCGTTCAGCGATCCCATTCTGTTGAGGCGTGTGCGGCGTTGTCAGCCGTTGCTGGATACCTGCGTTCTTAAAAAGTGTTTCCATTCACTTATTCACATATTCCTTCCTGTTATCAGAAAAAAATGCTTTAATTTTGTAACCTATTTTGTTTGCGGAAAAATGTTTAAATTCAATAAATCTTTCAACAGCTTCTGTTTTTTTTTGCGAATAACGTAAACTTGACCCCAACGACCGTAATCATCTACGAACGTGATGAAATATCGTTTACCACCTTGTGAATGTCTTCATAAGTCCACATATGCCTGAATGAATCTGCTCGAAAGGTCTTGCTGATTCTTCGCGTTATGTGAAGGGAATTCTTATGATTTTCCTCCGAGACACGTTTCACACTTGAGTCAAATGCGTCCTCGAATTCTAGACTGATGACATTTTGGCACTTGAGCATCAGTTTCAAGTCCGTGAAGTTGAGATGTCCGAGTCGACCACGCCAATATTTCATTGAATTTTTGACAGCTGCTGTATCAGTATGGGCATATTCCACTTGATTGTCTTCTTCCAAAAAGAATAAGCTCCCAATTCTTTTTGCGATTAGTTTTACCTGGTTATCTGTGCTGTAGACGATTGCACGTTCCTTTTTGATGGTCACTCAAGTTTTGATTGACGATTTTGGCAACTGAAGTTAAATTATTTTTCAGATTTTATTTTTATTTTTATTTTTATTTAGATTTATTTTTCAGATCAGATCACATACAAAGTGTTTTCAGCGACACTCCACCACATACATTTCCCGCTACTGAGAATCGTACATCACCCTTCGTCTTTACTTCTGTAACAAAATCGACAGCGAGTGTTAATTTATTCACGGTTTTATTCGCCCGCTCGATTGAGCTTTTGTTGTTGCACATGTGGGAGGTACAACCACTCTCAATGCACCACGAGTGGTGTGAATTCTCATTGGAATTCTCAACTGACAGACACAGATAACCCTTTCAGTTTTGTTTTCTGAGGTTTCATTCAATTTCTTCTTCAGAAAACATTCGGCTTCTTTATGTTCCTTTTTATTTCAAAAGTTACACTATTTTAAATTTCCAATTCTTTAGTGCTTTTTGGTTATCAAATTCTTTTGACATCGTCTCTAGGTTTCTTGAAGAAGCCTTGATTATTTTTTACAAGCTTTGCGGTCGTCAAGCCGTCGTCGTTCCTCAGTTTTCGAGCGTCGTGCCCTTCCAAAATCTTTACCTTGAGCGTGTCAACGCCCGATAGATCATTACGAGATTCTATAACGCATCTAAAGTTGTAGGTTTCACGAAGACTGTACAGCATCATGATGACCAACTAGTCTCCGTTGATGTCCACATTCATTGCATACAATTTGTCAAAATCACTTAAGAATCCAGAAAGATGTTCCTTTATATTGTCACTATCTTTCATTTTATGTTGCGTCAGGCGATTCAACAATGTCGCCTTTCGCGCAGGACCATTTGATGCGCGTATGGACTCCAATTTAATCTGTACCTCACGGGATGTGATACAAGTTGTTTTGTTTTAATTCTTAGGGATTCATTGACACAATCAAATCCGCTTTCGCTTTACGGTCGTCATTTATATAAGCCGTCTTCAAGGCGCGTCCAGCTTCTAGCTCAGCAGCGTTACTGATTCTGAAGGTTCGGGAATTTCTCCAGAAACATATCCCCATGTATCAATGAATTAATTTATTTTACAACTTTGTAAAAATACAACAGTTAAATAACAATATTCATATACATAATAAACACAATACATACAAGATTCACAATATTCGCATATAAGAATATAGTATACGCTATATACTAATCTCTTTCCTGTATTTATCAAACATACTGATCCTTTCATCTTTGTCCCCTAATAACCAGCTTACCTTATCCTGAATATTCCACCTTGTCCACTTTCTTCCTTCCTCAAAAACCAGACATTTCTCTAAAATAGGTTCCCAATTTTTCTCTTACATCTCACAGATCCAATATTTTCTCCTCACTATTAAACCAACTCGCTCTCAATTCATTATCTAACCTATATCTTGTTATTCTCGTCTGTCACTATCCAGTCACATTTACCTTTCAAATAGCTGGGAATATCATCCATGTGAATAATTTTAAACCACTCTTTAAAATTTGAATTCCAATTTTATCGTAATACTCCTGCGATAACAGATCTTTATATTTTTGGGCCAATTCTTTACTTAAGTTTATCCCTTCTTCTCAACCTTGATAGTTTTTCCAAGGAATAACCTTTATTATTCCAAAATTCCTTTCCCTTTCCCAATCAGATTTCTCAGTATATGGTTTTATCTATGTCCCAACAAACTTGCTTTAATAACTCATTAACCCCCCTCTCCTAATCCTATCCTCAAATTTACATGCCTTCATTCCCATTTCCATTCTCACTTTTGCCTCTTTGTCTTCTATCTTACCATGTAACCAGGTGTGCACCAATACCATGCTACCAGTTGCGTGCTGGTGCGGAATTTATGATATCAACAATTAACTCAATCACTGAGCTTTTCACTCATCGTTGAGTCAGGCACTTTTTTTAAGGATAACGTGTATTTACAAGAAATAATGTTCACGAAGGATAATTTTAAACTTAATAGAAGTTAAAATTTTGTATACTTCTCGACATAAAAAGACAATACTTTGCGCCTCTTCCTACAGCTGCATGTTGCTTAATCTTAATACATTAACTTAGAAATATATTTGTCACATAACCGAGCTTAATTTCAGTGAAAACTTAAAATTTATTGGAGTAACCTATTTGCCTGCAACCACCGCTTTCATGTATGAGATAGATTTAGACAGATTTATTTGGTCAAAAAACAGACCTATGGGTATAAACTGCGCAAGTTTTCTTGAGTTGCAGAATCCCTTCCCATGATTTTAACTATAAATAGTTGCAAGATGAGTAAAAGTTAAAGATAAATAAATAAATAAAAATAAAATTATAACAGCTAGGAATAACTTACAACACAACATTGACATATTCAATAAATGGGCAAAAAATTGGAGAATTAAAATAAATCCAGATAAAACACAGGCGAAAATTTTCACCCTAAGACATCCCCTCACCCCTCCGCAGTTAATTTTGAACAACGAAAATATTCCCTGGGCTGCAAATAATACAGCAGAATAATTCCAAATATCTAGGAATGCAACTTGATACAAAATTAAACTGAAAAACACACATTTACACAACAGGAACAAAAACACAAGCAAAACTTTCCCAACTTTACGCACTAATTAACAAAAAATCCTCCCTTAAAATAGAGACCGGAATGATAATTTACAAGTCTATAATTCGACAAACTATGACTTATGCATGCCCAATATGGGGAAATGCAGCAAAACCTAATATAAACCTGTTGCAAACTATACAAAATAAAGCGCTAAGAACTATAATTAAAGCGCCATGGTTTATTTCGAACAAGCAAATCCACCAAGAACTGAAAATTCCGACAATAAAAGAACACAGTACCAAACTGTCCGAAGACTTCTTCACATCACTCCCCTCATCTCCCAGCACCTCCATTTTCAACCTTGGACGCACAGCAGGAACCGAACTTACGCATCAACTCACGCTTCCCTAAAGACAGATTCAGACCACCATAAAATAGCAGAAAATGGGCCTCAAATAATATCAGATTCGAATCTTCATCGAATAATCATATCAACGATCATTCTCTGTACTCTCAATATACTTCCGTAATAATTTAAATTAATAATAATAATAATAATAATAATAATAATAATAATAATAATAATAATAATAATAATAATAATAATAATAATAATAATAAAGCAACCATACACCTGGTCATCATTCCTGTGTGTGGTTGGCATACCGACCAGTAGATACTGTGAATAATGTATAATAATAATAATAATAATAATAATAATAATAATAATAATAATAACAACCAAAAACATCCGCATTTATCGCATCCGTCTAGGGCACCCACAGTTAGAAAATAAACCAAAAGTTATATATGATTGTATTCACAACCCTGAAAAACGTGTGTGTTGAACAGGTAGACAATAATTTTTTTTTAATTAAAAAAGCGCGAGAGTACCGACATTTGAAAAACTAGACATTTAAGTAAGTAATAGTAAAGATATCATTCATAATAAAGTGGATAAACGTAGAATAAAAAGAGATACTAAAATGGAATGTTGAAGGATTAAGAAATAAAGACAAGGATTTTTGGGAGGAGATAAAAAATTGGATGAGGTTTGAACTTAGATCAAGGAACAGGAGAGTGAGAAATATGTAGAATGTGGCCAAAAACTTTACATGGAAGATGCAAATTGCTAATAGGAAATGTAAGAAAGGGAGAGCTAGCGGGGGAATAACCACTGGTGTGAAGAAAGATATCAAGGAAGAAAGGAAGGGAAGTGATAAAGAAAATGGTGAAATAAAGTTTTGAATCGGAAAATACGCCTATTGAGATTACTGTGAATTGCAAGATAGAATGTAATAGGGAAAGAGATAAGATAATATGGAACGAAATTTGGTCAGAGAAGGAAATTGGTAGACGAAAAGAAAAATTACAAAGAATTGAAAGGTGAAGTCCAGGGTTGCCAGATTGGGCGGAATTCCGCTTTTTGGGCTGGAAAACGGCTCTCTCTCGCGGGACAAAAATTGATTTCGCGAAATACCGCCCAATGGGCGGAAATGCATCAAAACATGTGCGATTTTGGGCGGATTCTCATATTACGAAGAAATTTTCAAAAAACAACCACAACATTGACAGTGAATTTGACTTTTTTACATTATACGAGATTTTTATTAATTATTTGTTAATTTGATCAAATTTACTTTGAAAAGGGAGTAATGTTAGTTTTTAGATCTCTAGTACAAGGTGTGTTCTAAAAGTCATATTCATTTGTCGTGCACAACATGAGCATATATTATATAACATCGGCAGTTCTTGGAGTTAATTTTAGAACACACAATTTAAAATTAGTTGTTTTTTTAAAGTACAGTTTCACTGCCAGTATATTCCGTTAAGTCAGGAGGATTAAGCATGAAACATACATCTGCAACCACTTCTGTGATAATATTTGTATGCGTGGATATTTAAAAGGTAGGAGTGAAAATGTGAAGGGGGGGAAATTATTTTATAACTGACAGTATTTTTACAATAATACAATTTAAATAAAAAATAAAAATTAATTACAAAATTCACAAACTGCTGTTAATAAAACTAATCAAGCATTTCATAGGGGCACTATCTCAAAAAAAAGCTTCTAATAGAATTATTTTAATGCAAATTCAAAATGCCTACAAAATTCAAATTGAAATGTTGATTTTTTCTTATTGTGCGGAATTGGGCGGATTTACATCCATCCAACGGCGGATCTTTGTACGAAGCATCTGGCAACTCTGGTGAAGTCTGATATTATTTTCAGTAGTTGACAAATTACATTGTTGGAAACTGCAACCTCAGTTTACATACTTTGCTTTTAAATCATCTAGTAGGATCATTGGCGTGTTCTGCTGAAGGAAGGAAATTATGTTGGTGTTTTTCATTTTAAGGCTAAATGTCCCGACACTAGTACAATTTGTAACCACCACGTGACAGCACCAAAATAAGTAAAATTTACTTTACTGATAACGTCTGAACCAATGGTCCGATTTTCGATCTGTTAACGGCATTTGACGCCTTTTAAAATAGAATTTACGCTACGAAGCCCTTTTTCCAAAAATCTAGCAAAAATCCGAATTTGAAATTAGTTCTCAAACTTCCGAGAAAAAATTAAAAAATGTGGGCTTATAGCGCGATGGCGACATGCTTCCTGAATCCAACGCCGTGACAATCATGCAACTCGGACGCGTCGTAAAGTGAAATGTAGGAAAACACCTCGCCCCCTTCCCCTTCTGCGCCGTTGCCTCACCAACCCGATTGTTATGGACCCTCTTTTAATGTGGGGTGGTTTTTCGTATGCTGATATTACGGTTGTGATTTTTTTTATTTACGGGTATTTTAATAGTGATTATTCCTAACCTTGGGTGTGAAGTATATTAGTTTGCATATAAGGAATTGATTTTTTTACTAGTATGCGTACTCCTCCCCCTTTTTTATTTACTCTGTCTTTCCTTATTACGTTGTATACGAGTGGTACTTTCAATGCACTGGGGTGCACTGTGGTGCGTTTCAGTGTAGCGTGCGATTTGAATTCCTTTATCTTCGAATAAATATTTAGTTCATTTTTACTTTCTCGCTCTTAAGAAGGAACTTCTTAAGAAGAGACAGTTATGTAATGTTGCGCAAAAAAACGTCCAATTGTCGGGAGAAAAATATTATTACAGAGCCCTGGTATCAAAAAACCGGATAAATCCAGTTTCTAAACTTAGAAAAAAATCCTCTAACACGTGGTGTAGAAGTTTTGTGGGTCCTTGATAACGAAAAGTCGATTGAGAGCAAAACATGTCTGTCCGTCTGTGAAGAACGCAAGCGGCAAAACCGGTCAGTCGATATTCTCGAAAATTGATATTACCCATTCGATTTGCCTGATGTCGCGGCCCTTTGAATTTCAAATAGATATTTTAATTTTGGGGTATACTTTACACCAAGCCCCTATGCCATTTTCAAAATTTTCAAAAAACTGGCGCCATCGATGTTGATTAAACTTTGTTGTTGGATAGTCTGAAGAACATTTAAGAAAGTGGTGCAGGTTGGTTGAACACTTTGATTTTTCAAAATTGAAAAAAATTAACATATTTTCGGCGTCTTCCTACAACTAAAATATTTAAGATTGAGATTTTGTCCCTTCATAAAATCTGTTCCTTATAGATATATTTTGAAATAAAGTTATGTTCAAGTTTACAAAATTTTGACTATTTTTGGCGTTACTTTGCGTGAAATATAGGCAATTTTTTTCTGAAAACGGCTCCATCGTTAAATGTCCATGTTAAGTTTTTTCTCAAAAACGGCTCCATCGTTTTTGCTAAAATTGTTTTGGAGGATAATTTGAAGAACGTTTAAGAGAATGGTATAGGTCTCATATTGGTTGAAAACTCTGATTTTTCGAAAATTGAAAAAAATGTTCATCCCACAACTACAATTATGAAGATACAATTTTTCCCTTAGTGAAATGTGTTCATCAATAACAAACCTTAAAATAAGGCCATGTTCAATGTTTCAAAAACAAAAGTATTTTTTTCAAAATTTTGTGTCAAACAGGCAATTTTTCTTAATTTCATATTGACATTCTTGACTCATTATTTTGTTAATATGTGTCAAGAATGTTAATATGAAATTTAGAGTATATGAGTAGACAGTGAAAATAATTGACATAGTCAATTCTTTAAACAACTTTTCTAAAAAACGAACGTTTTTTATTAATTTGGGAACATAGATAGCATAAAGGACTCTTAAGAGAATGGTGCAGGTACCATGTTCATTAAAATGCGTGGTTTTGCGAAAATTTAAACAAATTTCGGCGTCTTTTTACAACTGCAATTGATTTTTTCTTAATAAAATATGTTTATAAAAAGTATATCTTGAAATAAGGTCATGTACATTTTTTTTTAATATTAGTATTTTTGTGCAATTTTGCGAGAAATATAATAGCCCGTTCGAATTGGCTGCATTTCTAACTAGTGCAATTGTAAAAATACAATTTTTTTCTGAATCAAATGTTTTTATCAAAAATTGATCATCAAATAAGGTATTTTATTTATTAACAAATTTAAATGCCTGTTACGTTGTAACCCTTCATTTAATAGAATTTACTTCATTTAAGAATGAACTTCAAATATTTTTGGAGACATGGCAAAAAATAATTGTATGCATTGCAAACAAGCAATGGTGTTCCATAAAGAACTCTTTAGAAGAATCTTTATGAAACCAGAACGCAAACTGAAAAAACAGTTCCATTTATGGCAAAAATGGCGCTTTTAGCAAGAGTTGATAAGAAAATATATGCCCATTGTTGTCAGCGCCCATCGCTTCATGCGCGCATTGTTTTTAGCGCTCATTGACTGGCATGTGTTGATATAAATAGAAATAGAGGTATAATAGTTTTTCATAACAGTTAATAAGTGGCGAGAAAGTATGTGCTGTTTTAGAACTACTAGTTTTTGTTTGAGATGATATTAGCGTTCCAGTTTAGTAGGATTAATTCCATGTTACTATGTTCTGGCATTATTGTTATTAAAGTAAGATGTGATTTAATTTTGAATAATGTTTATTATGGTTGGAATGGAACTATTTAATATGTCCATTATATAATTTGTAATGTTATTGTCAATAGAGTGCATTATTGAGTTCGTGTTGTCATTATTATTATTAAAATGTACATCTGTGTGTGTGCTTTAATTGTTTTGCTGGTTTGTGAATGGGTTTTTCTTGACATGTAAAATTTTGTATGGTTCGACTATATTAAAGATTAAAAAAATTGCGAGTTGTGAATATCGGGGAGGAAGTAGTGTTATTTGAATTTTCCTGACGGGAATTAGATTTAGAGTTACTTTTGTTGGTGTCTGATTTTTTGTATGCGGACTGAATATTTTACTGCGGACTTTTATGCGGTGATTTCATTCTGCGGACACTTGCACTTGTGGAATGTAGGTGTTAAGTTTTTTGTAGGCATTTTACCATGTCTTTTACACAGAATGCACATACAATTTCTTTATTACAGTTATTCCTTGTATGTCCGAAGATTGCATTTCTTTAACGTCTCTTTCAGTTTTCACACACAGATTACACATTTCATTTATTTTTAGCACTTTCTCAACACTTTGTTGCCCGTCAAACTCTGCAATAACCGAAATGGAATATTATCTTTGTATAATCTTGTGACACCTATCATAGAAGGAAATTTTGATATCAAATCTTCGTATACCTCTTGTTGAGTTACTGACCGATGAATGTTTTTGAAATTTACAGAAAATTTCTTGTTCATGGGATCCTTGTAAGTGTGGATTTGTCTATTTGTGATTAGTAATTATTTAATGGCCTTTCTAAAGTCCGTTATGCACTTGAAAGATAACTTGAGTTTTTTTGTTAACCGTATCTGAGGTGAATTGGGCGGTTATTTGCTTTTTAATCTCTTTGCTGAAATGAGAAATGTTTGGAATATCTTTCACGAATATGGAGGGTATTTCTATATTCTCGACTGTGTGTGTTTCCTCGTCGTGTAGGTAGTTGAATCTTTTGTTTTGATCATTACTGATTTTTTCAAGAGGAGCATATCTATTGCTAATAGGTACACTATATTCACTGCGGCTGGATGGTTTTTTCGATGGGCATCCTGGGGGGTACTGTCTCCGTGGCCTCTTTTCACTGTTACTGGTAACACTGCTTTTGGTATTGGCGGGGTCGAGGCTTGCTTGGCATCGAGGCAGACCGCTGGCCGCATCGGTGGGTGGCCTTACTGGAGCCTTGGGCTGCGACTGCGGCTGGGGTTCCGTTTCCATTTGGGTGTTTGTTGCCTGCAGATTCTGGATGGGCCCATTGATGTGAATGAAGGAGTTATCTAGTGAATCAGTGAGGTTATTTATGCAAATATGTACATTACTGTGATTTGAGAGAACGGAGCGTGGCGCCTATGGCGGCCGCCATTTGTTTACTATGTACATTACTGTGATAGTAAATAAATGACGGCCGCCATACGGGCCACGCTCCGTTCTCTCCCTCTCCCCCTCCCTCCCCGGATTCCCCCCACAAGGTGTATTCAGTGCTCTTTGCTAATACGCCAGAATCTTATCCTTGTACAGACTGAATTTGCCAAAATTGTATGATCTTGTCTTTTAGTTTTGTGAATAATTAACGTTAAATTTTAGACTACTCGCTTGTGCTCGTGTAGCACGGGCTCTCGCAAGTGAGCGAGTGGCTTCACCTAGTCTCGCCACTTCTCTGGAAAACTCAGTTATTAATACTATCAGATAAACCCCGAAAATAGCACAAGGCAAAGGCAAAACGATAGGTTGCCACAAAGTCCGTCACTTGGCGAACAATTCCCAGCGGGTTCAAAATTTGGGCAGTACAGACTTACAGCGGTGTTCTGAACTCTCGAGGCATTTCCTGCGCAAATGCAAAGAAAACCAAGCATTTCTGTAACCGTTCGCGCGGGGTCAAAGCATCACTCCCTCGTCTGGCGAACAATCCATGCGGAGAGATTACTTTTCCATTTCCAGTGGGTGCTGCAGTTGCGCAGTAAACACGTATAAAGTAATTTTCAATTTTCTAAGCATTTCCTGCGAAAATGTAAAGAAAACCAGGAATTTCGTTCATTCGTCAGATGAAACGTATTTTACAAGAACTTACCCACCAAGAGCGATTATCTGTAAATGTGTCGTTTGGCATTGTGAATAAGTTTGTCCTCGGTACTCAATTCTTACCCGAGACATTCAGTATCTGAATTTTACAACTCACGTACTCCCAACGCTTTGGGAGCTGAGGGTTGATTAAAGACCGCGTGTATGCTACCGAAGGGTTTCGATGACGTCTCTCGGCGCATTGAAAGCGTGGCGACAGAAATAAAGGTTCAACCTAGCAAAGTTGTGCACGTCACAGACGCCGTGTGAGGCAGATTCCTACCTTGCGTTCACGCCATTTTCAACACTAGTAGAGCCCCTGTTACACTAGGTGAGAATGCGAAACTTTGGCTGCATACGCTAGTATGGAAAAATATCCTAAATAACACTTAAATAATTGTTTCTTCGTTCTCCTTTTATGGGCATTAGATAAGTAGGCAATAATAGCAACAGGAAACCATATTTATTGTAATGTATTTGGGCTAACGTTTTTGCAAAAAATGGCCGATGACATTTTTTTAAAATTTTGAATAGGTTTCACCATTTCCTTTTTCACTCATGAATAACTTAGTGTACTCTATCACATTATCTTGTATTACTGTATTAGCTACGAGGATTGAATCACTCTGTATATAGTCTGACCACCCCAGCTAACCACCTAACACCTACTCAGGCAGCTCGGAAGGCATGCAGAATGAATACTCGTAATGAACTTTCAGGATCTCAGGAAGCATGATCTTTCAGGTGTGAGAAAGCGTACCCAAGACACAGAAGTTAGGTAAAATCAGAGCGTATATTCTTAAAAACAATTTGTCACACATTACAAAGCACTCTTTATCAAATAGGGAGTAAATTGACAGTAAACAAATTATTATTCGAAGTGCATTACGTTGAAGCGATAGTTTCTGCTTTTCTATCAAAGGGATGTTGAGCAACCGAATGGCTGTATTTTTGTTTCAAAGGCTCCTGTTACAACCGAGAGTCAGAGACTATTTGTTCTTCTGGTTTAACCAATACCATTAAAACATAGGGAATCATAAGCTGTTTGCTGTAAACTGCATTGGATTGTATGAATGGAATGTTAAGGTTTTCAAATAAAAAAAAAATATTTAATTTAGTGGATTGAAAGATCACACATCATAAAATACTAATTTATTTACACAAGTATAGAAATTTCTAAAATAACGTATATAAACTTTAAGTTAATATTTTCAATTCAATTTATCATTCAATAATTCAGAATCATCTTTTTAAAACTGTGAATTTAATTTTTTATTCCATAATATTCGAATGCAAGTACAATTGCTCAATCTAAACATTTTTGTAATGAAATCGTATTACATTCTCTCTTCCTCTCGATCAGGATGTGCATGCATACAGACTTTTCGCTAAAAAGTAAACATCGCTAGAGGGCGTCTAAGTATCATTGTAAATTTAAATTAAATAAATGTTTTCACTACACCCATAAGAAACAATCTTCATTGGTATCCAGCAACGATTAATAGTACTTCTAGTTGTTGCTGCGAAAGCGAATCTTGAATTAATAATTATACAAGTAGCAAAGCCGACCTTCTGAAAGCCTTCACCTGGCCTTCACACATATATACAATAATTTAGATGAACATATACGAAGGTTCGAAGAGGTCGTTCAAAACACAGAATGTTTGACAACAATAGGCAACACCGCAGGAACTTCCAACCGTCCATCCGCGAAAGAAAAAACACAATCACCACTACTAATCACGACTGAAAACAGATATTCTGCTTTAGATTATGACAATGAGTTTCCTTGCCTTCCCAATCCTTACTACCCTCTCCCATCATCGACACGCCCACCCACAAACCAAAGCAAACAGGCTAGCAAGCGCAAAGGAACAAACACACGTAGAGTTGCGCAACCTGGCCCACAATTAAACTATTACATTCCTACTGAGCCCATCAAACAGGTACTGATTTTAGCAGATAGACATGGGCGACAAATTTCCTCCCTGCTCAGTTAGAAACTCCCATCCAATTTCTCTGTCACGGGTTTGTGTTTTAGTTGGGTGTTTAAACCTAACAGGAGGTTTGCGACGTGACCAGTGAATTGGACACCCATACAAAAACTCTCACCAAACGGGATACAGTCATCATAGGGGGGCAGAATGACATCAATTTGGGTAGTCACTTTACAACTGAACAACATGTTGACAAACTACAACGTGCCGTCCAAAACACGAACATTATAGTCTCGACTCTGCCCTTCTGGTACAACAAACAACACTGTGCAAAGAAATTAAACATGCAAATAACCAATTGAAACTGCATCTGTTAAATTATTTGATACAATAATACAGGATAATGAGACAAATGTTAAATTATTTGAGCTAAACTTTCCCTCAGAAAAACATTTCATCCGGCATGGTCTTCACCTGAACCTTGTCGGAAAACATGCACTTGGTAGCGAGCTTGCAAAACACATCCTTTCACAACCCCGGCAGTGTCCTGCCCAACACCCATCCCCACCCACATCTCCTAGTTCCCTTCCATCCTCCGGTACCCCTTTGGACCTAATTACGTTATCCCCTGACCCAAATCCTTGTACTACCTCTCCCATTATTGATTTACCTACATTTGTCGCCCCTCCTTCCTCGTCTCCTGTTACTGCGGGGGCTCGATTCTTCCTTCGACCACGCACTCGAGGTAAAAATGAGATAAATAAATAGCAACTACAGTTAAATGCCGCAGAAAAATATCTGTGTAGGTCCATGCAAAAAATTCAAATAATGAATCAATGTGCAATCTCTTTCAAATAAAATTGAATTTATCGAGCCAGCATTGCAGTATAATATAGGTCCAATAGATGTTTTTTGCTTTACCAAATATTGGTTGTCTCAAAATGATCTAAACACACTCCAAATTCCTAGTTTTTACCTTTCAGGATCGTATTGTAGAGCGAGGGAATCAAATAAGGGCCCTGCTTACGGGGGTTCGTGCATTTACGTAAGAAATGATATTGATTCTATCTCCTTGTCCTAATTCAATTTATATGAAATTGAAAAAGTTTTTGAAATAACAGTCGTATATTTTACTACCTCAAAACTATCTTACTTTGGATCTACAGACCTCCAACAAAGCGAGCTTTAGACACTTTCATTTTCTTAGAAAATCTAGAGATTACAAAATTAGTAATTTATCTTTTAAATCCATTGTTATATGTGATTTCAATATTGATTTTCTGAGCGAATTTCACGAAAAAGAGCTGTTTCTCAATTTACTGCATTCTTTTAATTTAGATATTATAGTGAATGTACCTACACGGAATACATTTACATCACAAAAAGCAATAAATCAAATTATAATTAACAAAACCACAACTAGATATGAAATAAAAAACTACTAATCTAGGTTACAGTGACCATGATGCACAAATTCTTACAATTACTTATAACATGAACACTGACAAATTATTCACGCATGTAAAGAGCATTCACTAAAGTTAACATAAAATTATTTATGGACTACTTGATGAAGGAATTGTGAATCACAGTTTATAACCAGAAGTTATAGTTAAATAAAGAGTTAAGAATATAGTTAAATAAAAACTACTATGAAATAAAAAGGTTACAGTGACCATGATGCACAAATTCTTAATAATATGAACATTGACACAAATTATGCACGCATGTGCAGAGCATTCACTGAAGTTAACATAAAATTATTTACGGACTACTTGCTGAAGGAATAATGAGAGACAGTTTATAACGCTCTTGACAAAAATTAAAAATATTATCTATTTTTCTCAAAACTTTCATTTCATTTTAAATGCATGCTTTCCTCTCAGAAAAAGAGAAAATTAAATATTTCACGGAAAAATAATAATTGGTTCACACAAGGTATTAGAACATCCTGTAAAAACAAATGTACGCTTTACTTTACTTTTAAACATCATAACGTATCACCCAATTTCCATGTCTACTTCCGGGAATACAAAAGAATCTTAAGAAAAGTAATAACTCAGGCAAATATAATGAAAAATAATGATGATAGTTTAAACGCTAGTATCAAAACTAAAGCAATGTGCAATATCGTAAAAAATACGACCACATCATCTCTTTACTTAGTAGAGAATGTTGTTTTAAAGGATTATTAAAGAGAAGCCAGTAATCCCGTAAAAGTGGCAAATCTCTTCAACCAACACTTTTCTAGAATTGCGACTGAAACCGCAAAATTCAACATCATTGCCTTCCCAAAAAACTTTCGACACCATGTTATTTCCTACACTTCTTCTAACGAAATCTTATTAATAGTCAGTAAACTAAAAAATAAATATTCATCTGGTTTAGATGAATTTCTGGATTGTTTATTGAAAACGTGTGTACCTGCCTTTATACACCCGTTAACTTACATTTTCAATGCTTCTTTATGCTCAGGAATATTTCCAGATATTTTCAAAACAGCAAAAATTAAGCCACTTTTTAAAAAAGTGAGCAAAAATGAAATTCAAAATTACAGACCAATTTCTCTTTTGTCAGGTTTATCTAAAATATTAGAGCGGCTTTTCTATACGCGAATGGAAACGTTTCTCAGGAAAAACGAAGCGTTTTCAGACTCACAACACGGGTTTAGAAAATTCAAAACCTGCGGACTGCCATTTTTAAGTTTCTTAAAGAAGTTGTTTTATCAATGGACCAAAATAAAGCACCCATGAAAATATTCTTAGATCTTTCGAAAGCTTTTGACGTTATTCACCATAACATCTTGCTATCAAAATTACCTTCTTATGGAATTCGTGGTATTGCCCTAGCTGGGATAATCTCGTACCTTAAACATCGATCTCAAAGAGTAGAAATACCGTAATGGCATGAAAGGACATTATTTACTTATCTTTCCAATTCTTTACCAATTGAATATGGGGTCCTGCAATGCTCGATCTTAGGTCCTATCCTCTTTCCGTTATACGTAAACGATATGCCGTCTTCTATTAAAAACGGAAGAACGGTTCTTTTTGCCGATAATAAGAATGTTCTTTGCAAAAAAGAAACAATAAATAGTACGATTTTAGAAGTTTCAAACTGATTTTGTAATAACAAATTAATAGTTAACGAAGGAAGAACAGTTTCAGTGAATTTTTGCATTTCAAATCAGCTATCGCATGCTCCATTGAAAATGAAAAATATGCAATTAGCTGACATGTAACAAAATTTCTAGGTCTGTCAATTCAGTCAAACCTCAAATGGAATGTACATGTAACAAAATTAAACCCTAAATTAAGTTCAGTATGTTACGCAATCAGAATTCTTTCAAATTATGTCAGCCTTCATGCAGCTCGTTGCGTGTACTTTGCCAATGTACATTCCCGCCTGAGATATGGTATACAATTCTGGGGAAACTCATCGCGTAGTACTCAGACCTTTAGATTGCAAAAGAAAATTATTCGAATAATGAAAAAATGCCATCCGCGTGATCCTTGCAAGCCTCTCTTCATTGAGCTTGGAATTTTACCAATGTCCTGCCTATATATTTACTGTAATCTGTAATTTTTGTCAAAAGTGTCTTAACGGCAGGAACATATTTTCTTGCAATACTGATATTTATAATTACAACACACGTCGTAAAAATCACATTCATCTAGTGTCAGTATCAACAGCTCACTATCAGAAATCCACATACAATACATGTACGTTACGTTACAACGTATTGCCAGATGACACTAAACAATTGAAATAGGTGCAGAAATTTATGTTAGAAGTAAAATCTTATCTGCTGCATTACTGTTTCTATGCCATTAGAGGCTGTACTGATTATCAAACAGAAAAATAATGTTTATTGTAACGAAACAGTGATATATACTGAATTAGTTTACATTTGTAATGTATATTTTTTTTAAAGACTTAATAAGTTTGTAACAAAAAATGTACTTCAGCTTCCGGGTCAATGACCCCCATCTCGAGCCGGTTTTTGTCCAATTTTCCTGATCCATTGAGCAAGTGCTGAGATACCCCCTTGTTTTGCTTCTGGACGTAAATGTAGCTTCACTATGCGCACGTTTTGTTGAACTCTCTTTTTACTTGTAATGGTAAGAGTAGAGGTAAGGGCGAGTGGCTATTTTGTTTTATTTATTTATGTTAAACTTTTACTCACCTTTCAACTATTTATAGTTAAAATGACGGGAAGGAATTCTGGAACTCAAGAAAACGTGCCCAGATAGTCTTTTCCCCCTACGTCACATACAGTTTTTACTGGTCTTTTTTTTTTTTTTTTGACTGAATAAATCTAAATCTTATTAAACTTCGTCAGTCTGTTCAAACTACGGTGTACTCAGACAGCATAAATAGTATAAGATAGAAGAATCTAAGCCTTCTAAGCGTGACATCCCAAAGATGGCCACCATCACGAAGGGTTGAAATCTAGGTGGTATTAGCGGTATCTACAAGTGCCAACCCAGCAAAAATTTAATATATGTTCAGAAATATCTTATCGTGTAGATTACGGTATGAGAAACGTGTCTTTGAGGTCTTTGACCTCAAAAATGTAGTTTTTAAGGCCCAATAATGCTTTATTTCGGAGTTATTTAACGATGTAGCGGACTGAGTACTTCTGATTGCATTTGAAATGAATCTTTAGTAGCGTTTTTTTAACAAATCCTTCATCGTTTTGAAGTCAAAGTACAATACGTCACAACACCGTGAAATAATATTTTTTGGAGGACTCGTTTATAAATATCGGTTCCGTGTGAGAGCCGCAAACGGTACGTATTGTACTGAAATAATACAGGAGACAATTCTTCTAATATTCAATTATTGTAGCGTCTTAAAATATAACAAACATACGTATTTGCTAAAACGAGTTGTTACTACAAAAAAGATAATTAAATAAACATGTTAAAACTTGAAAGAGATTTAGCGTTTATATTTACAATTTAGTAAATATCAATTATTGAAGCATTTTTCAGTGAAAATACTTAGAACGACCTTGGTGGTCAAGTTATATTACCTTCCTATCACAGACTACTTTTCAGTTTCAATCCCACAAGTCGTCTAGGTTTGAAAATGGTAAGATGGATGCTGTTCGCCATGTTAAGAAACTCCCCGAACCTTGAAATTTGCACGGTCATTTGTAACGGGAGGGCGTAGCTATTGATCCAAAGGAAACAGGCCATTCAAGGTTTCTAATATTCAATCTTTGAAATGGTTTAGCCATTATAAACTACACCTAAGGAAAATATCAAATAATCAATGATACCAGCTTAACATTAATGTTTTCAACATTCCAAAAACCTATTGGAAACACATGGTTTCCTGGTTACCATTTCAATAAATATAAGCATTTATTCACATTATTATTTGTAAAACACTGAACTATCTAAGATATTATTTGATTCATGTCATCACTGGAGGTCTGATATTCTTTATAATAATAATAATAATAATAATAATAATAATAATAATAATAGTAATAATAAACCCCGTGTGGAGTCGGGAGTTTTAGTAGAACCCCAACCTATCCTATTATCCTATCCGCACTTTTCTTTACTTAAACTCTCATCTCCCAAAGTCCAACCCTACGAGTGAGCACGAAACACTTTTGGCACGTGGGAAGCGGACAACGCTACAAATAGTAGCAAACAGGGCAATGGGACAGTCATAGCAATATGGAGACTCGTCTTAAAAGTCGTAAGCCTGCCTAGGGAGCGCCAGGGCACCTTTGGAATCACTGCTGGAGATGACAGCGACCTTGTTGACAGGAAGAGAGCAATAATCAACACATACCTTGTGACACAGCGAGAAATCATCCATATCAAAACACAAACGCAGTTTAACAACAGCGATGAAAAGTCTGATACCAGAGATTCTGTTAATAACCAAGACACTCTAACAGAAACGAATGCAAATATGGACAACAGACCTAAGCCGCCAAATGATTAAAGATTAGCAGTCGAAAACGAGTTCCAGGCTCTGTTTACGAGTTTCTCTTGTGTGAACTCCAGTTCAAAACCAAAGCTCCTGAAATCGAAGATGTCATTAAAGATGTGGAATATCATACGCGTTCTTAATAAGGATATACTTGCAGCGTAGTTACAACAAAGCGGAGCATTAAAAGAACTTCACCACGTTGTGTACTGTGCTGCCTCAACAGTTTTTAAACTATTGGAACGATCTATAGACACATCGGATAATTCAACAAAACACAAACATAGAATGCAAAGAAAAAATCCCCAGCTGGCAACTAAGACTAGATAACCCAATTTAAAAAATTGAGAGCGTAAATAGGAAGACATATACAATATCAAAAAGACGTCAACATCAGGAAAGTAAAGAAACGGAGAGAAAGTAAAGCAAGAGATTATCACTCCAGTAAAATTGGAACAGCAGTCACATTCTATGTTAACAGAGATTCTGGACAAATACACTCAACAACTAGCAGTGTATTGTAAAAGACTCCGAAGATACAAAACGGCTACCATTCGCAAGAAACAAAATGCAGAATTCCAAGACCAAAAATCATTCTACAGAAACCTAAAAACCATTAGTAATAAGATCAATGGAAATAACATCAATGAAATCATCGACTGAACAAGTGATTACAGATTTCTGGTCCGGAATTTGGGAGGTACCAAAACAACATGAACAAAAGAGCACGATATTAAATTATGAAAGAGAGATAATGAAAAGTGATGAATTAATGCCTTCGCTACATGTTAGTGAGAATAATATGCAAGAAATAATCATGAAAACATCAAATTGTAAAGTATCTGATAATTTACTAAACTCATGGTACAAACAAATGCCAATTCCTATTCCCACAAAAGCCTTGCTGAATACTTTAATGCTATTATCTCTCATCCTGAGAAAACACTGTTCTACTGCCTAAAAATCATCAAGGAGAAGACCCGACCAATTATCGTCCAATTACATGTTTTCCTACAATATACAGGTATTTAACGTATCACTAATAATATCCATGTATATCTAGAGGAAAATAACATAATGACAAAAAACAGAAAGGATGTTACAGATCATCAAAAGACTGCAAAGATCAACTGATCTATGGTGAAGGAGTCACAAGCAATAACAAAAAAAACGAAATGTCAGCATGACATACATCGACTATAGAAAAGCATTTGTCTCCATTCTACATTCCTATCTATTATACATCCTAAATATATACAAAGTACATCCAAAAGTAACTAACTTTCTTCGCCACATGAGGGAGAACTAAAACAGTTCTCCATCAGTTACAGTCAAATAAACATCAGTCTGTAATCTCTAGATCCATCTATATTAGAAGAGGTATCTTCTAAGAGGGCTCGTTAAATGCACTATGGTTCTGCTTGGCAAACTCAGTAAAACACTCAATAGCACAACATACTTATACAAACTAACCACACGATCAAACGACAATTACATTATCAACCATCTATTGTACATGGATGACCTGAAATTATATGCAAATTCAAAAGAACAGCTTCACAAAATTTTTGACATTATCCCCAGATTTAATAGTGAGATACATATGGAATTTGGCTATTGTGGCGTCATATCAGTCGCCTTGTACGAACGTGACAAAAT
This sequence comes from Gryllus longicercus, assembly GCA_038098605.1. Lineage (NCBI taxonomy): Eukaryota > Metazoa > Arthropoda > Insecta > Orthoptera > Gryllidae > Gryllus > Gryllus longicercus. The sequence continues at coordinate 4,438,325 of JAZDUA010000069.1, read as the reverse complement.
GTAAGCCACGTGCATTTCATGCACATGAAATGCACGAGGAAGTAGTTTGCGACAGCGGGCAGCGCTGGCGGGAAGGGACGCCGGGCTGAACAATGGCAAACCTAGGGAGCGGAAGGGAAGGGGTGCCGTGTCGTTGGTGGCCACTTGTGAACCCCGTAGACCACTTGGGGCAAACTTGTGAACCCCGTAGACATGCTGGCTGTGGAAACGCGTCGGCGGAAACAGCGAGATAACGCAGTTCCGTCAGCCGGCCCAGAAGGTAATATAAACGGACCCCGGACCTAAACTCCTTTTGATTCTTGGGCGCGTTGTTAGGAAGTCGTGTGGGTTGTGCGCGGCGCTGCATTTCAATGCATAGGCTACTGAGGGAGGGAAGTGAAGTCGGCGTGCTACGTCGAGACCGGAGGTATCGAATTAGATAAGATATGAAATTTTCAAGTCAGCTGTGGTGGTGACCAGGAACATTCCTTCTGGTAACGGGTCAATATTGTTGATTGTAATTATTGTAAACAGTATTCAGATTTTGGAACATATTTCAAATAAATACTCAATAAATTACCGTTCACGTCTGTGATTTATTGCTCCGTCAAAGACGCCACACTATGGTAAATGCAAATATGTTAATTTTGAAATTGGAAAAATTGTAACTTCCGAAGGATATTGTGATGATACCATTGAAGATCTTGACGACCCCAACCAGTACAAATATTTAGAAATACCGCAGCTAAAAGAAATTGATCACATAAAAGTAAAAAAAAAAAAATTTGAAACAGAACTTCTTACAGAGAATCAAAAGCATACTAAGAACTCAATTGTACAATGGATAAAGATAAGGTTAAAGCTATAAATACTTTTACAACTCCAATACTTACATATTCTTTTTGCCTCATTAAATGGTCAACTACAGATACGGAAGACCTGTCAAGAATTATCAGAACGCAACTGACAGACACCTTAATGCAGCAATAGAGATTGTCATTCTTCCTACATCCCTGGGAGGAATGGACATAATCAACATTCCGCGCCTCTACAAGAAACAAATCTACGATCTAAGGCAATATTTCTATCAAAAACAAACATCTCTCGATATGTTCCAAGTTTTTTGCAAAACACATTGATGCAACCCTTCTGCAGCTCTCAGACAACCATTATGCCCTACAATGAAAACAAGTGAAAGACAAAAAAGCACAGTGGAAATGAAAGCGCTACATAGAATATTTGCTAAATGTAAAATTATAGTGATGATGGAGAAGCAACCAATCTGTGGCTTAAGAAAGGAAGTCTTGTTCGAGGAACTACGGGATTCATGATGGCCATTCAAGATAGAGTATTGCCATCCAAAAACTACAGAAAATTCATTAAAAAAGAAACAATCTCTGATGACAAAGCAAGTCGGTGCTGTCGTTACGTCAATCGGTGTAGGGCGTTCGGACTACGGGCGTGTTTTCCGGGAGCTCCGGTGAAAGGCAGTGATGGGGGTGTTCGTTGGAATGTTACTGGGCGCGCGTGGGGACGTTTGCCCCGCTCCTTACCTGGAGCGCCGCGCCCAGCGACGTGCCCAGCGCCGCTCTACACAGCGATTTCTAGCGGCTAGCAGCAGTGCTGAGTCCTACGGTTCTTGCTGTGCTGCTGGTAATCGGCGGGGTGGAATCCAGGCTCTAGCGGAGACAAAGTTTTGAATCCACAGGGAATAACTTTGTGCTTTGCCTTCTTTTAATTTCTTTGCGGCGTTTCGGAGCTCGCTCTCTGTCAGGGCTGGAATTTCCTTGTCATTTTCGACGTTCCATATTTTCATGGTGTGACGGGGAATGAGACTGTAGATGATATCCAATCTTCTTTCTAAAGGCAAATGTATTCTGGGATCATTTACGCTCAATGTTTTGATAGCTATTCTATAGCCGTCGCCCCACACATTTGTTTCAGCATTCTGGCATAGTTGGAGCCAACACTTCCGTTTTTCTAGAGCAATTCTTTTGCAGAGGGTCTTTTTTAACTTTTTATAGAGACTATCAGGTCTCCGTTCGCTCGGGGAATTTGTTCTTTTCTGCCTTTGATGTTTCCTTCTTGCGGCAAGGACTTCTTTTCTTAGTGCAGAGAGTTCAGGTCCCCACTATGGAGGATCTATTTTGTTGACTCTTGGAGCGATCTTGGAGGTTTTGCATGCTTTCTGTAGACGTTTCATGTATTCTGTGGGTGTATAGGTGGGCCTTCTAGATGCACTGTCTTGTAAAGCACGTCGAAATATCATTTTGTCAAGTTTGGTAGCCGGAGAGGGGGTACTCCGCGGTTCTGTAGATTTCAGTGTTTCCGATATTTTGAAGGTTATATACCTGTGGTCGCTAGCTGTTTCTTCTTCTAGAACTTTCCACTCTGAAATGCGGTTTGTTAGGTTGTCGGAACAAAGTGATATATCGATGAATGATGTTTGCGTGCCTCTTACAAATGTTGGTTGTGTTCCCGTGTTCATAACCGTTAGATTGAGTGCTGCTGCCCAATCTGTAATCATTTTCCCCTAGGGTTTTCTTTTGGAGATTCCCAGTCCGCGGACTTCGCGTTGAAGTCGCCAGCCAATATTATATTAGTGCATTTCCCTCGAAATTCTAATTGGAGCGCGTCCAGAAATTCAGAAAATACCTCTATATGTGTGTTTGGCGAGATATAACAACTGCAAATATACAGTCTTTCCACGTTGACCCAAACAAATCCTTCGCCATTTCCATACTCCGTGACTCTAATCGAGGGATCTGTTACTATGATGCCCGAGTCTGAGTGCCGATCATGGTACCACCCTTTATTTTTTGCCATATTTTTGTTGGGCTCGCTTATGAGTAATAGGTCGAATTTTAATCTGCTTATCGCTTCCATTAATAAGTCGTGGGCCAATCTACATCTATTGACGTTTATTTATAGAACGTTAATCATGGTTGAGCGTTTCTTGCCTGAGAGGTTTGCCGAATGACCTGCATACTCCAGTGCCTGCCCTGTGGTCTTCATTACAAAGAGGACACTAAGCTGGGTTCTTGCATGCTTTAGCTATGTGTCCCGCGTGTCCGCAGTTATAGCATTTATTTCTTCTGTCTTCGCCGCGGCAGTTAGTTGCAATATGTCCATAACTCCAGCAGCGATGACACCTCCGGGCATCCAATCTTCTGCTAACAAAGCAGTACACCATTCCTACCTTTATTCTTCATATTTTACAGAGGTGCTCTGCAGTTGCTTCGTTGGCTTCAACTACTACTACTACTACTCCTACTACTACTACGACTACTCCGACTACTACTACGACTACTACTACGACTACTACGACTACTACTACAACTACTACTACCGCTACCGCTACCGCTACCACTACTACCACTACTACTACTACTACTTTTTTTTGGCGTGGTCGGCGCAAGTGCTAACCGAACAAGAGGCCATGTCGAACCGCCCTTCTTACCTTCTTGCCTTCGGAACCGACGGTTTGGCATCACGTCGGGGGCAGTGGGCTGTCTACTATTGCATGTCTTCTGATTTGTCATAGCTCCCTACGTCCCCCCTCCACCGGGGTGATTAGGGGTTCAGGAGTGTACATCGTTAGTCTCTTTCGTCTTTTTCTTTTGTTCTTAGTATAGTAGACAGATATGTGGTAATTTTGCTCCAGTTGCTGTTGCTTTCAGTCATTTTGTTTATAATGTACAACATGTTGTTTATAATTTTGTTTATACTACTACTACTATTACTACCACTACAACAACTACCACTACAACAACAACTACTACTACTACTACTACTACTACTACTACTACTACTACTACTACTACTACTACTACTACTACTGCACAAAAGACAATTTACTTGCACTGTAAGGCTGACGTGCCCAGTCTATAAAAGTAATTAATCGATAATTATTTCACATGGGCGAGATTTGGTAGTTCTGTTGAGTACATGTGAAATATTTTTTAAGAAAATCATTAATAAGTGTATGGATGGTATAAAATCATAACATGAAATCCCGATCCAGAATATTATAACGTAGCGTCGTGCACAAACATGGATGTGTCAACAGGGCGACCGCGTGACGTAAGAGACGCGCTCAGGTCACCATGTGCTCGCCGCAAAGCAGACCACTCGGGTTACAAAAAAGAGCGTTCAGTCATGTGACCGGTTTTTTTTGACACCCACTGATGCCATACCACATGGATCATACCTGGAGGCGTGGCCCAGTGATTAACATGCAGAAATGATTTGATTTCATTTCATGAACGTTGGCTAACGTGTCGTGGCGCTGTGGCACAACCTAATGTATTGTCATTCCGACAAAGGAGAAAGTTCAATGAAAAATATTTTATTATAGTGATAAAACATCATTGAAGAATTCTGAAACTATATTCAAGGTTACTATTTTTAAAAGTTAATAATTTACGCATACTGTGTTCAGTTAGAATTTGGAGAGTTCACTGCAGAAGAAAGGTGCAGCTAACATGGCTTCTCTTATGTTGGCGGGCCCCGGGCGGGCCTTTTGCCCGTGTTTCAAGGACAGTTTTGCGTGTTTATGACTGTTTTGTGTATTTTGACCTGGCACCCCCGGAGAGGGGCGCTCTCCCTGTTGAACCTTTGTGAGATCGTCGACACAGGGGAGAGAAGACGTGAACGATTTCACTCCACATATTTCGGAGAATTTCCATTATTTATTTAATATTTATATTATATTTAATTCATTGAAATATTAGATGTAACATTAATATACTATTAAGTTGTAAATATTTAATGTAGTCAATAGCTTTTAAGCAACTTTAGCAACGAGTCAATCGCAGAAGGGAGGAGTGACACAGCATCAGTGCCAAGAAGACATCTTTTTTATTGCAAGATTTGTGGAAGAGCTGATGCGATGCAATATAGAAACTTCTTCAGTTATTGACAAAACTGCCTATGAATTGAAGCAGAAAACTCACATTGTTCAAAAGTAAGTAAAATCATAATAAAGTGTCATATGAAAGTCAATAAAATGTCAATAAAGTGTCAGGTGAAATTGTTTTGGATAATGTTGAATTTAATTTTACAGATATTGGAAGCAAGACCCTGATACTGCTCAGACTCTAGGAAGGAGTGTCCAGGAATAGATGGGAACAAAACATGTGTAGTGGATGATTTTGGACAGGGCTTGGTTAGGCACATTATTTATTCAATGTACAAGAATGGTTAGTAATTTATTTATATTTGCATGGAAAGAAATGATAATAGTTATTGAAAGATCTGACTTTTTGATGGAATATATGAAACTGAACGCTGAAAGTTATTAATTTGTGGTTTTGGATGAAACTTGGTCTTATTCAAAAGGCAAGCAAAAAGTCTACTAAATTTTGTAGTGTTGAAAATTATGAAATTCTAGATATAAGGGAATGGAGAAGGCATGATTTGCATGTAATGAAATGCATCTTTTGAGAAATAGCAATGTGATGAATATCGTTTGTCCAGTTTGAAGCACCTACATAGTGGTTCAATATGATTTTATTTCAGTAGATCTTTACTAATTGTTTTTAACAATCTATCCTTTAGGTTATGCCTCTCGGTCATGGCAAGATAAAAATGAAAGTTGCTCAAGCAAAAATTTAGATGAAGGTAAAATATATATAGTCATACATGCAGGAGGTGCAAATGGTTTCATCGAAGATGTAGTACTATTGTTTCCGTCAAAGACAAAAGAAGTAGATGAATAGCATAGAACTATGACAGCAGAGATGATCCAAAGGTGGATGAAAGAAGAATTACTACCTTGATTAGCAGAACCATCAGTTATTGTAAAGGACAATGCACCTGTTCAATCTGTGCTGGTGAGTGGAGTGACATTTCATCAATTGTTTTTTAGAAATGTGAAAAATATTCATTGAAATAATACATTTATTCATTTATAAAAATACTCGATTATAAAACGAGTATTATAACTACACAGTGGTGAAAATTGATGTTTCACTTAAAAGCGTGGAATAGAAAATTTATTACATTCAATGGTGTTCAGTGATTTTAGTTATATCAGTAATACAATTTTTCTTAGAGAACATCAACTTTGCCAGTAGAATGTTTTATATGTATTTATAGAGAGAATGAAAATAAATGCATATTGTCTTTGAATATAACTAAAATATTTAAATATCCTTTTGTTATTTCCAATTTTTTAGAAAGTGAAAAGGCCTTCATCAAAATGTAGGAAGGGTGACCTGCATCATTTTCTATCTCAGCACTACATACTGTTAAGACCTGAGCATACCTTAAAGAGTCTTCATTTGAAAACTTCTGAAGTAATTGTTCAGAAAAGGTACTCTTAAACCTAAGTTTTGTTGAATTAATCATAGAATAAGGCAGTTTTATTTTTGCATGATTCTGACACAATGTGATTGCCAATGTTTTCATGATTTGAAAAATCATATCAGTTGATGTGGGTGCAGATATGTTGTAGATGAAATGATTGAAGAAACAAAATATTGTCTAGAGTCTTTTTTACAGAAAATGTGTTAATATAAAGTACTTATTCATTCTGTACATTGCTTTAGTTGGAAGAATTATATGACACACATAAGAGAAAATTATAGAAGAAGATTGGAAAGTAGAAGTTAGGCAGGATGCTTCAGGGATTTCTGTCATAGTAAATATTCAGGATGACTCTGATGATAACGTTCCTCATGCTGTTCCCATTTCTGGGCTCTTGTGTCTCTACTTAAGAGAGATATGGTCAGTATATTTACATGTTTAATGCAGTATATTTCATAGGTTTGAAAAAAGATTTGACATAACTCTTGTTCTTCTCAGGTGCAGAATTAAAAGTTTATATTATTCCATCGAGGGCAAGTAAGTGGTTACATTCCAGGTAAAATAGTGAAACTTTATTGTTTTTAAGTTGACCTTGGCTTACTCAAATAAATATGCCTTTGAAATAAATGCTCATTTGCTTGCTTCCCTGAAGTAATATTGCTTTTTGCCCTCTGTATGGGTAGGTGTTTTTTTAAGGCGTACTTCTCAGAAGATATAACTAGACACTTCATTATGTGTGCACATGTTAACTTCCTTTGAAAATTCTTTTTAGTAATTATTGTATAATTTTAATTTTATTTACTAAAAGAAAGAAGTTTTTTCAGTTATATGAAGTTCATTTTTTATGTATATGAATCAAGCATATAAAATGATGTGTGAATGAAAGTATGTGAAGAAAAGGTTTGATTGTGAATGAATGGGTTGAAAATATATTTTAATAACATTCATTTACACTCATCAAAAATTAACTTCAAGTAATAGAAAAATTAGTTCTTTTAATAAAAAAGAATTAGAAATGCAGATTCAGTGAAAAGAAAAGTTTTATCTTTTGAGCAGTATGTTAGATTCTCGTATTGCACATCTTAATGCAATACATTATTAAATTATCAAAATCGGCTGTTAGGACTGCTTTGATAACCAATAAAGTGTTGTCATATAAGAAGATACAATACGTACATTGTTCATTGTTTTATCCCCTTGGTAAAAATTCAAATGTATAATTTTTATTTCAAAATTTTTAGTCCTGACCCTGGCAAATGTGGTAGGCTGAGGCTGGAGATGTTAATAGTAGGTTGTGAATATTTTCTAAAAGGACTTAGGAAACTCATTTTCATTTTGTATAGTTGGACTTTAAATTATCTAAGTGGATAAAATTTATTGAACTTCAAATGGATTCGGTGGAAACGTTGTATCCTTCAAATAAATAATCATGCAAATAAAGGGAATTATTTTTTCACTTATACGCTTGTTTTTTTATGTTACCTTTCACCTAATTTCTAATTGACTTTTATATTATGTAATAAAGTTATTGAAGGTATGAAACATTTCAATTTTCATTTCTAAGGCTAAAACTTGCACAGTGATCATGAAAAACCATTTATCTTTCATTAATTTGAATATACTATTTAATATCTTTTGAATGACAGGTGAGTACAATAATTTATAGCATTTTTCAACCCATTTTTTATCTTTTAAGAACTGACTTGATTTCCATATTTAAGAAATTTACCTGAAGTTACTGATCAATTGAATTAACTGAGAATTCTGCTTAACAGTACTCCAGAATATCTACTAACTTGTACCCTTTTTCCCAAAGAAATCTTTGAATGTAGTGTGAAAATTTTCCAAGATTGTACAATCAGAAGAAGCCAAAATTATGAATAGAAAATAGCAAATTCATGGTAGTTTTATGTTAATTATACATGTCACTTAAGCCTTGTTTCATTAGTCAATAACTGAACAAATTATAGTATTTAAGTATTATTACAACGAATTCACAATTAACTAACCATATCTGCAAGTCACTGATCAATAATTGATACACTGGCTGTCAGTCATAAGATGAGCAACGTGAAAATGAAATCGTAATTATAAACACCAGAAATCATAACTTCAAAACATTATACAGCACACATTAATTTGAATCTTCTGAACACGCAAGATCGAAAAGTACCGGCAGAATTCCGGTAGTTTTTTACAAGGCCTACGTGGGAGCTTTGCAGTATATTCCCTTTCATTCTTGTATCTAATGACTTAATTCAATCAATCACACATGTTCTCAAGAGTATTTCGAAATGTTTTGAATCACTTAGTATAATTTTTCATCTTTAATGATACGGAATTAAATGAATCTCTCTTGAAAACTGTTTCTAACATCCACGTGATCAAAATTACATTGAACAAAAAAATTCAGTCAACCGCGACTAGCTGTGAATGCAACTCAGCTGACTGGCGGAAGAATATTTAGCGGAGAGTGATGCGGTCTTAGGCGACGCTCATCTGTTATACAATCTGTCATTATAATCGTTCACTGCCCTGAACGCTCTGTACCTTGTCGTGAAGTAGTTAGTCTCAAGGCATGAGTCGTGTAGGATATCTGTGGTGGTTCACAAAATCGGATTTATTCGATAATTACGTAGAGGGTGTGGTAGGCGTAGAATCAAAAACACTCGTAGTAGTGGGGTCGATTTATTTCGTTTATTTAGTTATTGTATGTAACGTTTATTCCGGTAGTGGATTCAATTATTAATAAACTAGCAAAAAGTTAAACCCACTCTCGTTTGTGTTATTGCACCCTACATGACGCCACAATAATAATCGGATACGAATGTTAAAAAGCGGGCAATGGGAAAAGAAAAATTAGTAATAAACATGAAAACTTTAAGAAACTATCGAGTGATTGGAAGCGAAAGTATTAGCACAGGATGGGTATTTGAAACGATCCTTACTGGTGAAAATAAAATTGGAGTATTTTTTTTCAATGCGAACAAAGGCGTAATATAACAGCATGGGTTCTGTACTTACATTATTCTGTTGTTGATTCCATTGTTCTGTAGTTACATTATAGTTTCTTTTTTAACTTTATATTTCAAAGTTAGAGCTATTGTGTCACTGAAGTGTTTATATGTGTTTAATATTATTTGTAAATCATTATTTTTATACGTTATTTTAGAGCCAAAGTAATTAAATGCAAAGACGGTTCAAAGAACATTTTGTACTTAATCTGACAGCGCTTAGGAAAAGAATTGCCAAAATTCGTAATACCCATTACAATTTTGACATGGTTATGGAGGACATCATTGAAAATGGATTATTTAATTTCTATTGTCTATTTCTCATAAATTACTCAATATTGAGACTTTTCTCTGATGATCAACCTATTATATACTATAAAAATATTTTTTTAAATTATATTCACTCCCTGAACAGAATTTTAGAGTGTATAATTTACAATTAAATGCCTTGCTTAATTAATTAATTAATTTACAATTAATGCCATGTTAGAATAAAATCTTTTCAGAAACATTTATGACAATGTTTTTTCTAAAATAAAAACTAATTTTGGATAATGGACCCATAAAATATTCTAGAATAATTTTAGGAACACTACAGATAAAAACACAAGACTATTAATTCCATGTTAGAATTAAATCAATTCACAAACCTTTATGACAATGTTCTTTCTAAAATGAAAATACTATAAAAATATACTTTTATACTTTGTGATGGGTTTCAAATGCCTTTATATATTTTCTCTTTATTTTTAGTTAGATGGATCAACAACTTAGATTATTAGAGACCAATGATTTATAGCAAGTGCTTAGACAATTATAATTTCATCCATAGTTACATTAACATACGTGTCATAATATCCAAACATTGAATGGCGTCACATATTATATGTAATACACAATACAATTACACAATATTATCATATGTCATTAAGAACATTACAATTTTCATTAAACTTGTTCAATTTGTTCTGATATTCGGTCGAATACAATATGGTATCTAAAGCTTTATTTATATTAGTAGATTGTCTTTGATGACTGAATTTAGTGCGGTTTTCTATAATGTTGCATATCGTTAAATAGGTGCACAAATATCACATAGTGAAGGGGATGTTTATAAACTTATTGGTGTACTTTTGCTTAGATCTGTTCCTTCCACCTCTGATTATTCTTTTTTACTTGCTGTCATAGATGCCTATTTAAAATGATGAGGTTTATTTTCATGCTGATCTGCTCTCTTTCTTTCCATACTTGCCTCTCTTCTTAAAGTGAAGATGTATAAGTATGTTCTCACGTTGTTGCTGTTGCTGTCGTCGTTGTCGTCGTTGTCGCTGTCGTTGTCGTTGTCGTCGTCGTTGTTGTCGTTGTCGTTGTTGTCGTTGTTGTCGTCGTCGTTGTCGTCGTCGTTGTCGCTGTCGTCGTCGTTGTCGTTGTCGTTGTTGATGTTGTTGTGTTTTTTGTGATTGAATGTTTTCTTTTCGATAACATTTTTTTATATAGTTCTATTTTTTGTAAAAATATCGGCTTAATTTAACATGTTTCCATGTTAACATTTCTCTTTTGTCTACTTTTATATTTTCTACTTACTAGTTATAATTTTTTTCACTTATACATGATTTTTTAATAAATTTTAATACTTATTACTACGTAACTTTTATTTTTTATTATTTTATTTTATTAACTATCTTCAAACTTTGTTTGACTTTTTTATTTTCAGATGGATAATGCCAATTAAGAATATCTAACATATGTTGATGAGTGTAATTGACACACGAATCGGTGAGGAAAAACGTTTTAAGAAAAAAGTCATTGATTGTTAAAAAAGAAAAGGATAGTTGTGTTTAAATAATTTATTAAAAGACATTTCATAAAGATAGTTCACAAGACAGTTACGATGTAGAGTAGAACACTATAAAATCGGCTCCACATAACATAAAACCATTCTCCTGCAAATTATGTTTTTGAGATGTCATTTCTCTTAAACATCGACGAAATGTATACATATTACCAGGTGATTGTATGGGAATGTATGTGCAATCTATTACTGCGAGAACGCTAGAAAATCTAGAAATTGCATAAAAGTATTTTTAATTTATTTATTTTATTTTTATTTATTTATTTATATAGCTAATTTATTACAACAAACTTATTCAGAGGCTAAAATATCTTCAATTTTGTAGTTTTGAAATCCTTTTACAATTTTCGAAAAGAAAACAAAAAATATACGAGAATGGGACTAGCAGCATATTTCTTACCATCCTTTATTACGAGTACATACGTAAAAAAAATTTAAAGAAAAAATTTGAAGCGGTTTTTGAGAAAAAAAAATTCTTAAATTTCTAGAGCAAATTACGCAAAAACTACTTTTACAAAAACTTTTACAAAAAATGTACCTGATCTTTTTTAAAGACCTAATTTTGTGCAACAGACTTTGTCTGAGCCAAAAACTTCTATCATCGATTTTGCAGTTTTATTATTTTTCTTTTGCAATTTTCGAAAAATATTGGGAGAGAGGAAATGAGCCCTGCACCGTTTTGTTACATGTCTTTCGCACTATTGACACAACAAAATTTAATAAAAAAATTTGGAGCGTGTTTTTTTTCTTTTTTTTAACATTTTGAAAATGTCTGAGGGACTGCATGTAAAGTACCCCCCAAAATTAAAATATCAGTTTCAAAATCCAGGGCCCGCGACATCAGTCAAAGCGATTAAGGAATATCAATTTTGGAGAAAATTAGCTGAACGGTTTAGCTGCTAGCGTTCACCACAGACGAAGAGACGGGCGTTTTGCCCTCAATCGAATTTTCGATATCAAGAACCAAGAAAACATGGATTCTGGCTACATCACGTGTTAGATAATTTTTTCCCTACATTTAGCAATAGGATTTATTCACTTTTTTCGTTATCAGAGCCCGTCTATAATACTTTTTCTGGCAAAAATTCGTCGTTTTGCGCCGCACGATTACCTTTTTACCAAGAATTCGTAAGTCGAGAAAGTAAAAAGAGTAATATTAGTTCCGAACGCCTCAACTATTTAAGATATTGGCCCCTTAAGTGAGTCAGAATGACCTGCTGACAAGTACTAGACATTGACATAGACGTGTGACTGTTTTGTGATGTAAATGAAGTTCAGATTAGTAATTTCATGAAACCATGCAAGTGTTGCAATCAACAACTTCATTAGGTCACCAAGCATTTGACATTAAATGGCTCGGTCAAACACTTCAACCTAAAATAAATACTGCGTTCGAACGAAAAATGTATGAGGAGAGAATTTGCCAATTGACGGTAACGAGGAGACAGCGCATTGATTTATTCTGTTTTTCTGCAAGCGTGTAGGTTATCGGAAAGTCAGTGCAAGTTTAAAATCCTCGTGACGCAATACCCGTAATAACAGAGCAACCGCACCGCCTGCCTCGTTACACACGTGTTTCCCAACCTGTTCCATTTCATGAGCGCGTTTCTCCGGGCCAGAGGAAGATGCGAGTGAAAGTACAGAGGCTCTCTCGAAGAAAAGTGAACGGCAGCGTGAGAAGCAAAGAGCAACCGCAAGGGCGGTGTCCCCGCCTTTGATGTGCCTCCACGCGACCTTATACTAGCGTAGGATTGAGCTTTCATGAGGAATGTCAAATGACTAGGATGTAATGGAAAGAGGGGTGGGTTAAAGAGTATGCGAACTAAGTACGAGGAAAGGGCGGCTTCCCAGTGTTTTTAAACAAAATTTTATTAGTTCCTAACTAGGTAAAAATAATAAGCAATTGTTTTATGCCAAATTGTATAGTTAAATTTCCATCCAATTTGGATGGCATATATTACCATCAGATGATGTTGATATTCAGTGTTTTATGTAATTTACTTTGGTTATTGTGTGGAAACATTGACATAGCAGTTGTTTATATTTGATAATATGGCTTGCATTGGCAAATCATATTTACTTTTGCTTTAATAACAACAAACTGTTTTTTGTGTCTCCAACTTTGTGAGCTCAAAAGAGAACTTGTAATTCTAAACTTTGAATTAATTGTATATAAAATGTTATTTCTAAACTTGAATTTTGTAAAATTTTTAATGCTGCTGCATGTTTTAATATTTCAAATTTGTTTTATCTAGAAAAATTGATGTTCAAAAACTTGACATTAAAAAAATTGTTCAAATTAGTTTATAATAATTTAAGTGGTTTTTGAAAGCCAGTTTCAAAGAGGAGAGATTCTGGTAATACTACTTTGAATCCTTTGTAACACAATCATTGTAAGATAACGGCGTATTTGTTTAGTGTTAAAAGTATCAACTAATGATTTTAAAAGTCTTGTGTAAATTCTTTAGAGTTGTAAATAAATATTAAAGAAATCTCAAAAGAAGTGTTTAAAAAATCATTCAAGGTAGTGTTTTTTTTAAAATGTATTTATGTTTTGAATGAGATTACAAAGTTCAGTTTATGTCAACTTCACATTTGTTTTCTGGCTTAAAATCTAACTTAATCTATTTTACAACTAACACTAAACTACATCTGATGAGGGGACTTACAGAGCACCTCAATTGATTCATTCTATATTGCTGAATATGTCCAAGAATCCATGAAACGGATATCTGTTGTTTTTTTTTGAGTTTGACATTCTGTATATTTACCCAGTTTGAGATTTCTGCTTTGGTTTATGAATTGCAGGTTCGAGTAAAAGTTATTGGAAAGATAGCCAATATGCTGAGAAATTGGTTTGATTTCAGAGTGAAGTTGCATGTTGATGATGAACCAGGGAGCTTGGGTGATGGATCTTAAGAATTTGTTTTGGATGACTTGCAATTTTTGAATGTTATATTTGGCAGCATTTATCCATATTGGGCAGATGTACAGGAAGAGTGGTCTGATGATTGATTTACATAAGGTTGTAGCAATGTTTAAAGACAATTTAGTAGTTTTATTTATGAGAGGTTTCAGTTGAAAAATCTTAATTTTGTCTTGCTGAACTTTGTTGTCTATATGAGTTTTCCAGTTGAGGGTGGTGTCCAGATGTAGTCCTAAGTATTTAATGGCCTTGTTATTTGGAGTCCATGAAAAAATATTACTATTTATTTTTAATTGTATAGGGAGAGAGAAAGGTTTCAATGTGAATATTTTAGCAACTGATTTGGTGAGTTTGATTTTTATTTTCCATTTGGAGGACCAGCTTGAAGATGAGTTTGGATTTCATTTGCGATAAAGTTTAATGATGAATGAGACATATAGATTGCAGTGTCATCTGCAAATTGAGCTATTAGGGTTAATCTGGAGGTAGGAATATCCACTGTGAATAGCAGTGGAGAGAGGGGGGATCCTTGTGGGAGTCCTGCTTTTATGAGGTGTGGTTCTCAATTATGACTGAAAAAGTTCTGTGAGGAAGCATTGAATGATTTTAAAGAGGTATATTGGGGTTCCAATTGACGATAGTTTATGTATTAGTCCTTCGTGCCAGTCTCAATTGAAGGCTTTGGTGATGTTGATGAATACTGCTATTGTGTGATGTATAAAGGTATTCAGTGATGTGTAAGAGCTGGTGCTCTGTGCATACTTTATTGGTGAAGCCAAACTGAAAGGGAAGTATGAAATTTATTTTATTCAAGTACTTATTTAATCTTGCAAGGATGAGTTTTCGAATATTTTTGCTAATGATGGGAGGAGACTAATAGGTCTATATTTATCTGGATTGCTGTCGTTTTTGTTCGGTTTGGGGATGGGAAGGATTAAGGAATGTTTCCAGGTAGAAGGATAATATCCAATTCATAGGGATGAGTTGAATATATTGGCGATATAGGTGATAATGGTTTAGTATACATTTTTTAAACTGATATTATTAACACTGTCATGACCAGGTACTTTTTTATTTGAGAGAGTTCTAATGATCTTTGTAATTTCCTGAGGAGATATGTATTTAATTTTTTGAGGTATATTGTAATTAGAGGAGTGGGCACATAGATTTTGATTTAGGTATGATTTGGATGGGGAGAGTATGATCTGGTTGGGGGTGAATGTCTCGGCAAAATGACCGACTAAAACTTCAGTGTTCTCACTTGTAGAATATTTTTTACAAGTGGTAGTAGTTAAAGGGGGGATTATGGATTTTTTCTTAGTATCCTTTTAGAAAAATTCAAACTTGAATTGTTTTGAGTGTTTAAAGATTGTATCTGATGGTTATATTTGGGCGGTCTGATATGGCTTTTCAGGAGATATTTGTTAATAAATTTAGTTCTGATTTTAAACTGGGTGCTCTAAGAGCTATCCAGAGTCTTCTCGTTTTATTTTTGGTTTGAATTATTTTAATTAAGCTTTTGGGCAGTTTAATGGGTGCGTTTTTACGTAGTGTGGTGGGATTTTCGGGTTTTAGTGTGTACAGTTTTTGTTATTAGATTGTTTAAGTTTATTATTGCTTGATCAATTTCAGACGAGGTGTTCAGGATTTTAAATTTAGGTGTTTGGGATTGAAGTATTTTCTTAAATTTGATGCAATTTAAGTTATACATGTAAACAACTGGTTTAGCCGAAGGTGGGGAGAGGGTCTGATCTGAGGAAATAATGACCGAAATGTCGCCCGAATCGAGCTTGATGTGAGGAATTGAGTAAAACTGGGCTTTTAAGTTGGTTATTCCTATATCTGTATTATCGGGAAGCTTGTTTGGGTCACGAGGATAGTATGTGGGTTCTGGGGAAGAAATTAATATTAATTTGTTAGTACGTATGTGATTGTATAGTTGGGATCCAGCGGCATTAGTGACTCTGCACCCCCAGAAAGTGTGTTTAGCATTGAGGTCACCTACAGTGGTGTCCTGTCTGTCCGTCTGTGACTAACGCATGCTCATACGCCGTTCAGCTGATTTTCTCCAAAATTGATATTATCCAATCTGGCTGACGTAGCGGCCTCTGGAATTTGAAGCTTATATTTTAATTTTTTTTGGGGGGAGGTACTTTACATAAAACATACTCAGACGTTTTCAAAAAAAAAAAAATAGCACCAACTTTTTAAAATAAATTTTGTTGTTGAATAGTGCGAAGAACGTTTAAAAGAATGGCGAAGGTCTCATTTTCGTTAAAACCCCCGATTTTTGGAAAATTAAAAAAACTTAAACTATAAAATTGAAGGTAGAGCTTTTTGCCTCAAACAGTCTGTTGTACAAAATTAGCTCTTTAAAAATGCCATATATAATTTTCTATTAACGTAAGTAGTTTTTGTGTAATGTTCGTTTGAAATTTACGTAATTTTTTCCGCAAAAACCGCTCGAAATTTTT
Organism: Gryllus longicercus; assembly: GCA_038098605.1. Classification (NCBI taxonomy): domain Eukaryota; kingdom Metazoa; phylum Arthropoda; class Insecta; order Orthoptera; family Gryllidae; genus Gryllus; species Gryllus longicercus. The sequence goes on along the minus strand of JAZDUA010000069.1, from coordinate 4,421,771 downwards.
CCCTAAAATTTTCTCCACTTATGTAATAAGGAATATTAAAGTTCATAGTTGCACAAAGAACAATATTTTTGAAAAAATAGAGTAATTTTTGCGTAATTTGTGCTAGAAATTTACGCAATTTTTTTTTCTCAAAAAAATTCCAATTTTTCTCTTTAGATTTTCTCCACATATGTAATAAGTAGAACGCGGATAATTAGGTAAAAACCTGTTTGTTGGGGTTCCTTGTACTACATTAAGTTTTCTATATACACTTTAGGTTTATTTGAACTAAAACTCATCAATTTTATAGCGCCTAAATGAGCCTATTTCAATATCAATGCCTATTTGTGCATATTTTACTTTTAAAAAAATCTAAAATGAGGCTAATTTGACAAATTACTTCTGTCTGTGGCTTCGTTTAACGTTTTACTTTCTCGCCCTTAAAAAGATACTTCTCAAGAAGAACTAGTGGTACTACAAAATGGCACAGACATTCCCATATTAGTTTTCTATTGGGTCTATGTGTCTCTGCTAGCTATTCGGACTTGCCACATACTCTTGCAAGCTGCCGTCTATTGCCGCCCAAAGTACAGTTTTTGAAATTTTCTAAATTTTTCAACTTTCTAATTGTAGAACGGAAATATTATTTTAAGAATATTAAAGAACAATAAAACTTCGTCCTAAATGGAAATTTTCTTTGAAATATTTGGTGTCATTTTTTAGAAAATGGCATTTAAGCGCCACTGTAAATTCGAAATTTGAACCTCCTTTCGCAGAAAAGTTTAGACGTTTCAAAAAATTTCATTCGTCTTTTCAACGTCAACGAGCACTTCTAGTCACAAATGTAATAGTGTTTACAAATTACTGGAAATGTGCATATTAAAGGCGTGAGAGATCTTTCAAACAAATTACATGTGTCTAATATATGAAAAAACAAAGGAATACAGCAAAATTAATTCTATGTCAACCTAAACCGTGCAATATTTTAGAAAAGTATGAAGAAAAAATTTGAAGCTGTCATTCAGAAAATGGCGTTTGAGCTCATTTCCACAGAAAACTGTTTGTTATAGGGAACTGTATCAAATATTATTTAAAGCACGCGTAGTCGTAAATACATTAATGTACTATAAATACATTAAAACTACTATTACTACCACTAACACTACCACTACTACTGCGACTACGACTAATGCTGCTACTGCCGCGGCTACTGCCGCCGCTACTTCCACTGCTGCTACTCATCCGCGTTATGCTGTGATGGATATTTTTTAGTCTGGGTATGGAGATTGTCACAACCAAAGCCCGTTAGAATATGCTTAATACATGTGATATAAACTACGTCAATTTCATAGTGCGTTAAAATGTCTGTTATTATTCTGCAAATCGCGTATACTGGGCCGTGTCTTGTGGCAGCCAGGGGGCGTCACTTAATAAATGGGAAAACATCCTTATTTCAGAGTAGTGGTGGGGGAGATGGAGAGAATTGTGGGCAGATCCGCCATTATCGCCCACCCTGGTAAGCACTTAGCTGGTGCAGGCACTTTTGCGAACTAATTTTTAATGAATTGAAAGTGTGGGCGAATTAACGATATTCCCGCAAATTTGATATTTTTTTTTCGTTGTAAGTACAACAAAGTACAGTTCTATAAAAGTTTCTCTCAGTGTTCACTTTTGACGCACTTTTGTTCAAGAGTTAATTTGGTAATTTTGAAGAAAAATGCCGGAATATAGGCGTTGTTGGGTTCCAGGAGAGATGAGAAAAATATAAGGCTGTGTACTTTTCCAAGTGATCCTGAACGGTAAGTGAAATTAAATATTTGGCATGATTCGTTTCGAATGGTTTCAAATTATTAGGATAATTAATATTTGTTTTATTTTGTATTTATGAATAGTTCGTGTCTAATTTAAATAATATCAAATTTTGCTAACATAGCCTAAGTGCATAATTTTAACAATTATTAACAAACAATTTATAACAATGACTTTATCAGTTCCTAAAATAACAAAATCAATATAATCAAAATAATTCTTTAACATTACAACTTATCATGAAATAACTTTCCTCAATTTATTTAAGAAATAAAGTTTTTTGGCTATTTTGGACACAAAGTTTCTTGGATATTTAAAACATACTTGGTTCTCTGTAATAACCGCAAGATATTTGAATATCCTAACCCATTTCAAATTTTCACCATTAAACACAATTGATTGTCGTGTTTCTACTTATTCCCTAAATTTATCTTGCGCTTTGGCGCTGTAAGCAGCAAGCTGTAAGGTACTATAAAAGACGTTTCTGGGAATGAACTGTTTGTGATGATGAGTGCAAATATTCTGCAGACTGACGACTTGCCACCTGCAGTAGATTTTTGCATTAGTGATAAGCAAATGATACTACCATTGACGCGAATGGTGTGTCACTTAGCAGAGCGGATGTTAGCGATGTCCGCGCAAGCGTACCTGGGACGGAAAATTCAAAGATGGAGTTGACAAACGACATAAATGATATTCGCAGAACTATAGAGGGGGTTTTTGAAGAACCCAAAAATCTCTGGTTATTAATAAGACGCATAACACGAAAGATGAAATTAAGAAGAGAGTGAAATATCTCGGGGACACAGTCTAGCTGTTGCGGACCCGTTGGAAAGAATGAGAAGCCAACTACAGGACACCTAGAACCTCGGGGCCATTCGCAACAGGAACAGAAATCGAAGAAGATAGGCATTCAGATGGATATTAAAAACAAAGATTTAGATCGCGAAGAAGTATTATGAAGTGCGAAAAGCCCAAATACTCGACAGGAATTGGCAGGATGATGTATTCCAACTCACTATGACAGGAAGCCTTGCAAAAATTATAGGAGACTTGGATTTGGCGATTGTCGTCAATCCTGAGAAAGAGGAAGAAAACAAAATGTTAAAAAGATTGCAAGAAACGTATCTGAAGATTCCCAAAGTGTCGGAAAAAATGGAAGAAGGAATGGGGGAATTTATACGTACGATAACAAACACTCTAACGCGCTGAGGAAAAGAAGAGAAGAAATCTCGATACTTCTATCTCCTTATGCAGTAGACAAAATGGCATAAATGACTTTGAGATTTTGAATGATGCTCTAAAGAAATGGAAGGAAGTTATGCAGTCAAATGCAAGAAAAAGGTTTTTATTTCCATTTCAGAATGTCCCGACAGGAACAAGAAAGATCCTAGAATGAATGTTCCGGAGGAGCGGAGATCCTATAAAGGAAGTTGTCCTCCTTTCCTTGCGGAAAACCAACACACCGACCGCTTCTCCAGTCAACTGTTGCGAGATAACCCACAAACATCGACAAAGGAAAAACGACAATAATGAAAAGGACGTCGCGTGTAAGAGACACTGTCACACCTCTCACCTCAAAGAACCAGGAGGGACTGCAAGGAAGAAAGCACTGAAGCAATAATGATAAAGCCGTTACCAGGAAAGACTTTTGCAGACATTGTGAAATATCAGTAGCAAAGACAATCCACTGGACAATAGTGCAGATATACACGCCATTAGACAAAGACCTGGTGCTGTACTCCTGGAATTCCCCAAGGCGATGCCAGAGAATAACAAGCAGGCTTTTGTGAATCATTGAAATGTGCAGTTGGAGACGGCGGAGAAATTCGTGACGTGTTGTCAAACACGCAGCTAATAATCAAGGACCTGGACACCGCGACGACGGAGGAAGAAGTCAAAATCGGAGAGCCTTCTCTGCTGGCCATCGCACTGCAAAGAAAGTTCTCCAGATAGTAATCAAAGATAGCAAGAGTCGCAAATCGCAAAGTACAATAATGGAAATAGACAACTTGGAAATAGACAACTTGGAAATAGACAATTGCGGACTCGGTACAAAATTGTGATGAAGAAATTCGTATGCCTGCCGAACTCTGTTATGGAAATGACGACAATGGAGGATATTGTGAATGCACTATTCTCCACCCACCCGATAAAGATTCGACCCTAGAATTGAAGTACCATCCGGCGATGTCCCGTTCTTCACTGAAAGTGAGCTTTCACAGGCGGTAGAATCCCTTAAAAAAAGAAAGCGCCAGGGCCCGACAGCATACCGACCGAAGTGCTGAAGGCAGCGCACACAGCATGCTCTGGCTTGATGCTAGACATCGCGTCTTTAGCTCTCGACGGAAGACCGCAAGACTGACCCTTATCATTACTGATTCGCTTAAGAGAATACTTACATTTCCCTTACGGGAAAAGGAGAAAGAAACTCGCCGTCATCATACAAGCCGCTGTGCATGTTAGATACGGCTGGAAAGGTTTTGAAGAAGCTGCTGCAACCTCGGATACTGGGGACAATGGAAGAAACAGGGAGACTGACATCGGCAATACGGATTCCAAAAAGGACACCCCACCATCCACGCAATTGCATCGAAAGTAGATATAATGGAGAAGGCGCAGTACGGAATCCCCGCTCCAGGAAGCTCATGCTACTGGTTTTATTAGACGTTATGAATGCATTCAACTCTGTCAGGTGGAGTGACATGCTGAATGCACTCGAGAAAAGATTTAGGCTACCAGCGTATTCTCATCAAAAATTATCATAAGGATTGTACCTCCTGTACGATACAGATCAAGGTCAACGAATCAAAACAATCAGGAGGAGCTCCATAAGGATCTATCCTAGAACCCTACATGTGGAATGTCTCGTATGACGACCTCCTGAGAACGCAATAGCCAAGAGACACGGAGCTTGTCGCATACGCTGACGATGTGGGAGTGCTCATCACAGCACATATCATTGAGGAAGCACATCACCTAAACGAAGCAATGCGACGCACGAAAAGATGGATGAACGAGTACTAAGTGTTTCTTGTAGAATCAAAGACCCAAGTCATTGTATTCCCAAGGAAACCTATATCAACGCGAGTCACACTTAACTTTATAAACCCGGACATCGAAGCGACATCAAGTACAAAGTACTTAGGGCTCACGCTTGACTCGAAGCTGAGTTACTGGCCTCATATACAGCGGGCAGCATGCAAGACTGTTGAAACCACGTCAGCATTAAGCTGATTGATGGCGAACACCAACGGTCTGAAATCTAGTTAGCGACGGCTTCTATTACGGAGTCAATTCTACTCTATGGAGCGGAAATATGACGAAGGCTCTGGAAAAAGGGAAGTATCGCAAAAGACTGGCGGTAGTGCAACAATGCGGGACACTGAGAGTCTCGTGCGCATACCGCACAGTGTGCGAAGCAGCGGTCCTAGTGATAGCGAGCACCCCTCCACTCGATCTTCTCGCTCAAGAATGTCAAGACCTTTGGCACTAAAATCTATAAACGCAGAACCGAAGCAAAGACGGCAGCACGCCAATTACTGGTACAGAAATGGCAACGAAGATGGGAAGAATCCAATTACGAAAAGTGGACCAAGACGTTGATTCCTCGATTGCACATGGGTAAACCGAGAGCATGGCGAGGTAAACTACTACCTTACTCAGTTCATTAGCAGCTAAGGATGCTTTAGAAAATATCTCCACAAAATGCAGAAAATAAGTGTCCCCAAATGTCTCTACTGCAACAATGAAGATGACGCACTGCACATGTGCACATTCTTCACGTGCAAAAGATGGGAGGAAGAAAGAATTCGTTTAAGAAACGAATTAAGCGCAGGACACATAACACCAGTAAATGTTGTTGCTCTAATCCTACGCAACGTCCTATCTTGGAATGCAGTAACGGCATTTGCGGAGTGCGTCCTGAGGCGAAAAAAATGTGAGGGTGATGACATAATAACTGATAGATGACAAGCTCAAAAAACTGGAGAAGCCCGGAGGGCTAACTAGAATTGACACTGCCTGAAGTATGCTAACGCGGTTCCGGGGCAGTACCACGTCGATTAGTAAAAGGGTTTGTGAGTTTAGTGAGTAGGAGTCTCACACTACTTCGGGAGAGCGGTCCATGAAGGATTCTCACAGTTCCCCCTCGCAAACAAAACTGGTACTGCTACTGCTTCTGCTCCTACTCCTACCATTACCACTACCCCTATTAATTCCACTATCATTATTGCCACTACCACTCCTACCACTAGCACTAGCACTACCACTCCTACTATCACAATCATTGCCAATTCCACTACCATTATTACTCTTACTACCCTCCTACTACCACTACTACTACTACTGCTGCTACAACTACTACTACTTAAAGTACTAATCCTACAACAACCACTACAACTACTACAACTACTACTATTGTAATGTCGCACGCATCAGGTGGCGAAGTGTATTTTAAAAATGTGCAGTTTTTCGCTACCTGCAAGCGTATTTGGAGCGTCGGGGACACTGAGGCATGCAGCCCTACAGTCACGGCAAAACTGCACCCGGTCGCACCCGGTGACTCACAGGAAAATACGGACGCCGCGATGTCTAATGTCTCCGAGCCCGACAACGCCGCTGCTTCCTTTTCTCGGAACTTGGATGACGTTCGAGTTTCACAGAATTTGGTGAGACTCGGGCGTCCATCAACGACGCTGCGATTGGGAGGAAGAAACCACGTGCCGCGCGCCCGCCAATCGCAGAAAATGAAGCGGGGGAGGGCCACGTAAACCTCGAAGCTGAGGAGGCAACTGCAAGACGCTAGCTCTGCCATTCCGATCAGGGATATGACAAGAAGTAGGTGAGCCTCGCTGAGGCGGGGGCGAGGGCGAGTTCTTAGAGTCGAGATCTTAGAGCTTAATCTGAGTGGGAAGGTGCGCTCTTGGGGAAGATACGTAGAGGACATATCCTCCCAATCCGACATGTAAGTCGGTGCAGGAGCTCACTTACAAGCGGATGAGCAACCACTCCATACCTCGGCAATAGCGTGTCTTTCAGTCACGGCAGTAACGAACAAAGTAGTTGACGCGGCCGGTCACCCGAAATGCTCTTTCACAGCAGTGTAAAAACTGAAAAAAAGGAATGGTTGCCGTACATTGAACTACGGTTCTCCCTACCAGAATCAATAGAAACATTTGACCCAGTTATTTTTGTGGTTGACTAACCATAGGCGACATGTGTGAACCTCCGTGGGCCCCTAAACCATCGCGGTTTCTGGTGACAAGGGTGTCTACGTAGTACCCTGATTGACACAATGTTTGCAATTCATGGCTGAATCTCTCGAAACTTCGGCAAGTGGTTCCACAGCCCACATTTTTGCGCTACAGTTACTACAAAAAATATTTATTCCAACAATGGAGTTATTTGCATCAACCCATGTGTTTGCTTGGAGAGTTTTGCCTTTTTTATACCCCTACCTTTTAACTGTAAATTTAAATATAGAAATTGTACATTAAAAAACTAAAAGTGCAAAAATGTGAAAGCACTGTTTTTTTTGAAAACTTGACACTAAAATAATTGCTTAATAGAATTTGATACATTAAGATTAAATCTGAAATAATTTCTTATTATTTTGGTAAATATTTTTTTCTAACCTTTAATATCAAAGAATTACCCAACAAAAAACAAAACAAGATTAAGAGAAATTCATTTATATTGTGCACTTTTAAGTACGATTGCAGTTAATTCATTTCTTTGTAATGATTTATTTGGTCCCTTGTTTCACTGAAGTCATTTGCAACTTGTGGCGCACAACAACGCATATATAAAAGTTTCAGTTTTTTACAAGTCATGAAACTAATTTATTGTTTAAAAACAATACCCTTTACGTATTGTTAGCTGTGTGCTGAAAGTTACAAATGGCTCCAGTGAAATAAAGGTCTGAATAAATTAATGAAATACAACTCAATTACATTAATCTGATAAGTTTCGCAATCATGAAAACCACAAACAGGAAAATGAACAACTGTAATAGCATTTGAAATACATCAATTTGGGAAATCTATAAGGGAAAAATACTTAATATATTTACAAGTTCCACATTGTATTTGAAATAATTATTTACATTATCTTTTTATAAATTTTCATAATGAACAAGTAATAGCTCGCAATTGACCTAGGCCTCAAAGAATGAAACATTACAATGAAGCCAAATTTAAATAGGTTATCTTAGTTCTATGAGATCCTGAAAAGTAAGACACCAGATTTATATCTGAGAATGCTGTAAATTTGCTCACAGTAAAAATCAGACGTTTGTGGACATGAACATTTTGGAAAGAGCACATAGCTTCATGTAATAAAAATATTTCATGCAGTGCTTACTCATTTAGAATATATAATTCAGAGATCAAATTAAAATCCATTGTATTTATACACATAATTACTATTTTATTGATCTTCTAATTATTACATGCAGGTCTCCCAGCGTTCAAGGAAGCTCAAATTAGTCTAGTCAAATAACAAGCTTAGTGGTCCAAAATAGTGAATCAGGAAACAATGTACGCATTTTTAAAGATGAAATAATAATTACAAAAGTAAATAGCTTCTATAAATGCATTAATCATGATAATTTCTTAATGTCAAACCCAAACTATAATAACCGTTCCCAAATTATAAAGTTTTATAATAAAATGTGCAGTGTAATTAAATTTTCACGAGGGGTCTAGTTCAAATCCCTGTCCCTCTTTCTGAAATATTGTTATTCTATAGTAGATTAATGTTGACCCTGGGACATTAGAATCATGTTACCTTAACTGAATAAAAATTATTTATGATTTTTTCATAAAAATCTATGATAAAATCCAGCCAGTAGTATTCAAAAATTGATTGTTTGAAATTTTCTACAATACTTTTTATAGCAACAAAAATCTCATGTCACAGCACGAAGTTTGCATTGTTACATGGGATACCAATTATAACTAACCCACCTACACCCGCAACTTGCCACCTTCACAGCAGCACGCATGAACCGTAAGCGGGTTATCAAGATTTTGCTCGTGAAGCGAGCTTAAAAATCTAGGGAGCAGGATCTTTAGAGTGCGAGAAAGGTTTGAACCCTGGACACAATAAAATCACACAAATTGCACACAAACGAGCGTATAATTTACCCATAAACTTTTAGTGGCATCAGTTCATGACAAAAACCAAGAATATAGAATCACACTTTTACAAAGAATGATCAAAACACAAATAGAAACCTTTACAACACATACTCATATGAATGAACACATATAATTTACTCCAAAATTGATACTCTGAAATAATTACCCTAATCTACACTGGGAATTCCCTTGGAAAATTAATTATATCTAAATTTATGTTATTCTAATTACATTGCACATGAAACCAAAATTTCAATGTACAATCTCCTGCTTCAAAATATTACATGCAAAGAACAATTGTGTGCAAGTGCACTACTCTCATTTACAATTTTACGTCTCAATCATACGTCACAACCTCTATGGGTTGGAAAGAATTGACAATCAACCACCGGTACGTCACATTTGATGATTATTGTCACAATGTATAAATCGATCGACACTACTGGAAGACACGTTAGATAGGTTTACAGTCGAGAGAGAGATGATCTTTTTTTTCAATATATATATATATATATATATATATATATATATATATATATATATATATATATATATAGTTTTTAACATTAATTTTTTATTCTGAAATAGTTAAACCGATTCCAGTGTAAGTAGCTGCGCCAGGGGCCGTCGCAGATCCGGCCGCAGCATCCGCCTGCGCCTCCGCGAGGACGCCGCGGGTCCCTGACCTACGCGCGCTCCGGCTTTTTCTCGGCAGCCGACGGAAACGTGGTTCCTTGAATCGGTAATGTGCGTAGTTAGTGGTAATAACAATTCATTACGCGGCCTCGTTAACGGCACTGAAAAAAAAGTTAATTACCTTGTATCCCTCTTCCCGCTGCCCGATCCCCAGATCCCACGAATTCACCTGAGTGAGCTATAGTGGTGCGCGCGCCACGTCGTCGACACTTCGGCTCATTAGAGCTCCTTCATGAGGACTACGATGCGGCAATGGGCAATCTTGTTTCAAGAGAACAACTCTCGTAATATTACGAAGAGAATTGAAAGGTTTTCTGCCTTGACCCGCTAAAGTTTTGAACGATGTAACAACACACAAATGTATTCAATCTTTGTTAATTTTGACTTTGCTCCTTCTCCCCTCAATGCGTTTGCACTTTTTCAAAATTACTGCGAAGATTGCGCGTGATTACAAAATTGTTTCAGAGAGGAACAATATGTACTAACACATTATGAAGGCTTGTTTACAAACAAGTACAGAAGAAATACCATTATCCGGGATAATCCATGGAAAATCAAAAACACACGATAATTTAAATAGTTTTGTTTAGTTTGAAAGTGTTAATTAAAATGTTAAATGTTACTATGCTACAATGTAGTGCATCCTACACGTTTAAAATGTGTAACCTGTGTATTCCTCCATCCGTCATTTACATTTAGTCTCCATCTGATCCAATGATTGCAGTAAACGGATTTCATTTCACACCTATATTTAAAGTAAAAATTACGTTATGAAGTTATACAGAAAACACGAAAACTACTCACATTTTCCAAAAATTTCTCATGACCTTATTTAAAGAAGTATTGTTTTCAAAAAAGATTTCATTTCATAAAAAATCTCTCTCATCAATAATGTACTTTGTATGTTATTTTGTTTTACAAATCCCGGAAGTAGCCAAAAATGGGATCTGCGTCACCATTTTTATAAGCGTTTTTGCTCTAAACGAGGGAAAACTTACGGAAAAATTAGAATATTATTTATTTAAATAGCCTCTATTTCATACAAAATTATGCGAAACTAATCATATTTTCGAAAAAGCGCACAAGAGCTTCTCTAAAAATCTGTTTGTGAAGAACAAAATTCATTAAAAACCTGTAATAATAATAATAATAATAATAATAATAATAATAATAATAATAATGTCTTTATTAATGGCGAGGCTCAGGCCATAGGGCCTGCTCTTCCGCCTAACCACTGAATTTACATACATTTAGAGTAGTAACATTTTAAGAGGGGAGGACAAGCTGTACATTTACGTCTGGGAGAAGAAATCGAGGGACCATCCCGGCATACGCCTTAAGCGATTGAGTAAACCCAGAAAAACCTCAATCAGGATGGCGGCTTAGAGCCGAACATTAATAGAACTGAGTATGTTATACTGAGTAGTGAAAGGGAAGTTTCGTGAAAGAGAAAAGAAAAGACGTACAGGGGAAGGGGTCAGAAAGTATAAATGATAAAGTTTGTGAGGGAGAGGGAAGAGAAAAAAAGCGAAAGAAAGGTCGAAGAAGAAGTAGGCGAAAAAAGTGAAGTTATTTGAGGAACGTTACAGAAAGCTACGTTTAGTTTACAGTAGCACTTTACATAAATATACAATAATTTTTACACCAGAGAAGCACAATACACTATAAGCTAATAACAACAGTAATTTTAAACACAATACTGGCAGTATTAAGGAAGAATACAAAGAGTGCGGGTATCTTAACATCAATTTTGTTTATGCCAATATATTGTAGTGAATATCCTGATGATGGTACAAAGATAGCTACAAGTATATTTTATCTGGAACGTCACTAATACTTTTGTATATTTAATTAACAATTTCATTAGGGTACACAGAAAAATAATAATGCTCATAATTTAGGTGTAAGAGGGAATGGAAGATGAGGATAGAGCAATGAGGTATGGGGTAGAATATTGAGAATAAAGAGGGGGAAATAGAGGGTGTTTAACGGGGGTGGGGACCGGGCGCTTGGGAGTGGGAGAAGTCTGGAGATTGAAGAAGACGTTAACGCCGTTCTATATGTCGTTATTCCTTACCCATGTGGTTAATTCAGCTTTGAATTTGCCGAAAGTATTTAACTGTTTTAGTCTCGCTGGTAATTTATTCCAGGCTCGGATAGCTGTAATGGTGAATGATTTACTGAATGAAGTCGTGTTGTGACGTGGTACACAAAGCAGGGCTGATTCACGAGCTCGATTTAGTTTCAGAGGATTGAAGTTACTTATGAGGCGTGTTGCATGAGAACCGGTTAAAACTTTATAAAGAAGAAGTAAAGAGTGGAGTAACCGTCTTTTGTCTAGAGTAAGCATACGAATTCTGTCAAAAAATTCAGATACATGGTCGTATTTTCTTAGATCAAAAATAAAACGTACGCATGCGTTCTGGGCTACTTGAAGTTTACGTTGTAATTTGAATGTCATGTTCGTCAGAAGAAAGTCGCAATAGTCGAAATGTGGCATGATAAGTGATTTGATGAGAGTCTCACGTGTGCTACCTGGTAAAAGTGCTCGCAGGCGTTTCAGTGAGTGCATTGAAGCAAAAACTTTACGGCAGGTTGAATCTACGTGCGAGTTCCAGCTGAGAGTGTTGTCGATAACTACACCTAGGTTCTTGACTTCAGAACACCAAGATAAAATGGTGTCATTTATATAAATATTAGGCAAAGGAGAAGAAGAGATTTTATTCATAGTGCATTTCGAGCTGATAACCATGCACTGTGATTTGTATATCGTATATTTGTAATCAGTATTGAAGTAGTAAGAATACTCCTGATAAGTTTTAACTTATACAATTTTCTAGAATTCAGATTTCTAACAAAAACTGCACCATTTTTAAGCGTGCTTTCCGATGCAAAATGTTTAATCCAAAAATTAAGGGCATTTTGAAGAAAAAATTAAATGTGAGAAAATTTGGAAAAAGTTGAGGATTCATGTAAAATGCCTAAAAAAATAATATATTCGTTTCAAACTCGCCGGGCCTTATGTTCGGCCAAGTAAAAGGGGGAATTCCAATTTTGGAAGAAATCGGAATTGCCCGTTTCGGTATAGGTATAGGTTATACAAGCGTTGATCACAAACGGACAGAAAGACGTTTTGCTGTCCAGAAACGTATCCACTTTATGGATATCGGTGCTCCACGATACGAGTTATTCAACAGAAGAATCGCGGGATTTTGCCCCAACCTTACTATATTTTCTTTATAGAAAAGTAAGTAGTATGCAAGAAAGTAAAATATTTACCCTTAAATTTTATTTCAATATTTTGTTAATAAAATTGTAATATTTATAGTGTATTTTGTGACGTACGCTGAAAACAAATGTATTACACTCATCTGATCTTGGTGCACCATAATGGCACATACTTTCCCGTATTAGTTTTCTATTTCCTTCGGTCTCGGCTAGCTATTCGGACTTACCACATACTCTTGTCAGCAGCCATCTATCGCCGCCCAAAGTTGTTTTTTTTTTAATTTTTATTCACTAGAAAAAAATCTGTCTTCAATTTGGTAGTTATTTTTATTATGGAAATTTTAGAGCTAGCAGTGAAAACCAGATCTATGCCACATTTATATTTTACTCTATTCTTACAAGATATTTAAGGAAATCATTTGGAGCCGTTTTAGAAAAAAAATCGAACATTTTCCAGGGACTTTATGAAAAATACCCCCAAATTTTAACGAAAGTTTTTCAAATCGCGTCTCCTCGAGCCATCGACCGGGGAATATCCATTTTGGTAAAAATCGTACATATAGTTTAGGCGCTAGTGGTGTTCATAGACTGACAGACGGACGGACGATTTGCCGTCAATTGATTTTTCGATATTAAGGACCCACAAAACAGGGATTCTGGCTACACCACGCATTAGAGGATTTTTTTTCTTGTTTAGCAACTGGATTTATCCACTTTTTCTTTATCCGGGTCCGGCAATGAATTGTTTTTCTCCCGAAAATGCGCCTTTTTTTCGCGCAGCATTACATAACTTTCCCTATCCTACATATATTACTACGTATACGGGAAAGTAAAAAGCATCACACCATTAATATGTTCATATCCCATAATATTCCTAAGGTGTTTAATATTCAATGGGCTATTTGGATATAAAAACGAGGTAATTGTTAGAATACAAATATGCTTCAATTTGAATTTTCTTTGGATTTAAAAAAATACTTTTGCGAAATGATATGCATATTGAATTAATTCATAGCAATGGTTGTTTCGGAAATTTTGCTCAGTGATAAATTAAGTAATTAACAAGATGTGGGCGAGAAATTAATCAGCAAATCTAGAAAAAGAATTATAAAATTTGAGAAACCATTTTGTTTCCATTTTTGTCAATAACTTTTAAAACTGTGATGTAAAACTGAATTTAACATGTATTTGATAGTACTCAGATAGTCCATAAGTCAGCAATAACTCCACCCCCAGACCTTCATTTATATAGTTTCTGGTGTAATGAATATGAAGATGTCCCTGGCAATGTTTGAAAGACGCATACACGGAGTTGCATCTATTTCATGTTTAACCTTTGTGAAGAAGAGAAACTAAAGGCTGTTGCCTCGGCGTTGGAGTCAATTGCTGCTATAAAGTTGTGAAAAGGGAGAGGAAAACGTGTGTCACGAACTAATAAAAGAGCTGCAAGGAAATATTTGGAACGTATACTTTAAATATGACGTAAAGGATTTTTACTTTCTCGCCCTTACGAAGAAACTTCGTAAGAAGAGACATTTTTGTAAACGTGCGCTGGAAAAAGATGAAGAAAAAGTATTATTACCGGGCCCTTGTAACGGAAAAGTAAAACAATCCTGTTGGTAAATTAAAAAAAAATCCCTTAACACATGGTGAAGACAGATTTCATGTTTTGTGTGTTCTTGATATCGATAAATCAACACGACAAACCGTATGTCTGTCCATCTGTGCTCAACGCTAGCACATAAACCGTTCAACTGATTTCCTTCTAAATTGATATTCCCCAATCGATCTGAATGAACTGTAGTCTTGGGGAGTTTCAAATAGATATTTTTATTTTTGAGGGTTCTTCATAAAAAAACTTTTTAAAGATTTTCTCAAAAATGGCACCAATTTTTTTGATCAAGCTTTGTCTTCAATACCATAAAGGACACTTAAGAGAATGGTCCAAGTATAATTGTTTACAACGACCGAGAAACATTTGTTCATTTTTCTTCGCTGGAGTTGATAAACACACGAAAGAAAATCGAGTCTGTACACAAAAATAAAAGAGAAAAAATTCGAAACAGTAAAACGAGTGGGTGTTGAGTTTGTAAGCAAAACGTCATAAATTCGTAATTTACATACCCGTGAACACAGTCACAGCTGAGGAAGTAAGTGTTGGATTTTGGGAAAAACAGGTGCAAAAGAGAACATTGAACTTTGGATAATGACAACGATTTACCTAATTTGATTTTTAAACCGCAAATATTAAAATACGGGAAAAAACTAAAGAAAAAAACACAATTTTGTTGAATATAGGTTCGGTCCGCAAACGTGGGCCGAAAAACTTTGAGTCGAAGCAAAAGAATCGACAGCAGACGGGGGCGGGAGATCAACCAAGTAACATATGTTGAAGCACGTGATCTTAAAAAGGTATGACGGATGGATGTTGAAATGTTGCGCAAGATATGAATATGGAATGAACAAAAAAGTTGTTTGGACTGGAATGGAAAAGATTAATGAAATTGCAGTAAGCGGTTGAAAACGGCGAAAAGAAAGTGGTTACTGTTATTATTTTTCTTTAAATTTTACACTTTTATTATTTAGCTTTGCGCAGTGGCAATTCCATAACCAATGAATATCTACTGAGGTGTGATTATTTTCTAGTTGAAAACTTTCGGCTAAAACATTTTCTTTTAAGAAGGCCAAGACTTTTATCTATTCAAAACCAGCATACAATGGCCATTGGGAAAGTAATGCGCATTATTGTGAATACGTTTCTGAAATATACATAAAGTGTGAATGTGTTGCAAATATTTTGATTTTCGTGAAGGGTATATGTTGTGTTTTCCTTGTGATGTTATGTTTAAGAAAGCCGGCGGTGACGTAGAATATTTCACCTAAAGTAAATAAATGGCACCTGCATTTGGCAGTGACAATTGGAGTCGACATCGTAGAATTGGAATAGAACAATATGCCGGAAACAATCGACGCTCTAATCGAGCGTGTAAGCCGTTTTGATCAAACCAGCGAGTATAACAATGAAGTACGGGATGTAAGAACTCAGAACCGGCCTACATCAGAGATTTCGAGCCAAGTATATGGCGGATAATACAAACAGGCAAAATAAATCACAAGGTGGTCATTTCAAACAAAAAGGAAAACGAAGTGACAATGATACCAGTGTAGATGTAACAAAACAAAGGGAAAATGCCGAATTTACTAGTAATGGAGGAACAACACTGACTAATGCACAATGATAAACCTAAATGCATTCGGAAAACTGAGGATGTTTGGGAGGATAGTTCGAACCTAACGGAATTACTCAAGAACCGGTACGAATTGTAGCAGCAGCTAGTACCGTCGTGTCAGGTGACTATTTGCTACGAGAAGATTCTAATGAAGGGGCGAAGCCAAGTAAATGTTTAATTTTACGCTCTAAGTGCTATGGGATTGAGGCAGAAGCTTTAGTTGACAGACAGCAATAGTGCGGTATCAGACGAATTTTACGAGAAACTAAAGAGAAATGGAGCAGAAATAGATGTTTTAAGGACTCAGAAATTAAGAGTCGTCATGGCAAACAAGCGTGCGACAAGTACTACTGGCATTTGATGTTGGAGGGGGTGACCATACAGGTAGCAGAGTCTGTCATCCGCGGACACATTCGCCAGCTAATCTTTGGTATGGACGTACCGAGGGCTTGCCAATCCGTTGTTAACGTAGGAACAGGGGTTGTTTCGCCGCGTTCAAGCATTTCATTTGGAGGTAGTTTAGTGGTCGCAGATGACGAGGAAGTGATGAATGGAGACGAACTACAAGCTAGAAGACGCCCTCGGATGTGTGGGAAAGGCCGTGGAACGTGACGAAGAGAACTGTCCAAGAAAGATCAAAGAGCTGTTATTGAAATTCGTAGAGATTTTGGGAGAATCGACAGATCCTGTGAGAGGTTACCAATTTGAACTCAAATTGAAAGATACTAGGCCGTTTATTGCAAAACAGTACCCCACACCACAAGTACATATAGAACGCGTGAA
The DNA here is from genome assembly GCA_038098605.1 of Gryllus longicercus. Classification (NCBI taxonomy): domain Eukaryota; kingdom Metazoa; phylum Arthropoda; class Insecta; order Orthoptera; family Gryllidae; genus Gryllus; species Gryllus longicercus. The sequence continues at coordinate 4,404,904 of JAZDUA010000069.1, read as the reverse complement.
GTAAATTAATAGCTGACATGGAGCAAAAGGGCGTAATCCGGAAGTCGATAGAATTTCGTTAGTCCCCTCGTAGTAGTAGTCAAAGTAGTAGTAGTGGTGGCACATACTTTCCCGTATTAGTTTTTTACTTCCTTTGATTTCAGCTAGCTATTCGAACTTGTCACATATTCTTGCCTGTTGCCGTCTATCGCCGCCCCAGGTATATTTTTTCCGTTTTCTAGTAGTAGAACGGAAATACTATTTTAAGAATATTAAAAAACAACAAAAATCGTTCAAAATGGCAAACTTTCTTTTAAAAAATTAAATCCATTTTTAATAAGCTAATGGCTTTTAAGTGCTACATTTTCATATAAACGGGGTGAGAGATATTTCAAAATTATTACATTTCTGCAATTTTGGGGGAAAAATACCCTGAAATGAACTTTACGTCATATTAAAGTGTGCAATTAGCACTATCCGTCCCAAAAGTTTGAAGAAAATTTGGAGCCATTTTTGAGAAAACGGCGTTTGAGCGTTCCTAAAAAGGCAAGATTTTGAGCTAGTTTTCCCAGAAAACTGTTGAGTTTTCGAGAAACTTTACGAGACACTATTTAAAGCACATTTACTCATAAATATAATAATGTGAACAAATTGCCGCTAATGTAAATATTAACGGTGTGAGAGACAAGTAAAAATATATTTTTGTATTTTTTGAAAAAACAAACAAAGAAAAGAATTGGGCAATATTGCGTTTATTTCATCTTATAGAGTGTATTTAGCACTACCCTTCCAAAAGTTATAAGAAAATTTGGAGCCGTTTTTGAGAAAATCTTGGTTTTGATATTTTTTTAGTTTTTAAAATATTGCTCGCAGTTTATAAAATATTGCTATTTATTTAGTTTTTAAAATATCGCTATTGCGCGATATTTATTAAAATTTTCAAAAAATGTAAATAACCTTAATTAAAGAAGTGACAATGAAGAACAAATTTTATTAGAAGAGAAAATTCTATCTTCAATTTTGTAGTTGTAAGGAGACGCTGAACAAAATTCAAATTTTCGAAATTTTCGGAAATTCAAAATTTACTGTGAAAATCGTATCTATGCCACCTTCATAAGTGTATTTTACTCTATTCTTACAAGAAATTTAAAGAACAAATTTGGGGCCGTGTTTGATAAAATTTTGAAAATGGCCCAGGGGCTTCATGTAAAGTAATCCGAAATTTTAAAGAAAGATTTTCAAAATCTCAAGGAAAAAGTGGATAAATCGAGTTACTAAATATAAAAAAACCTCTAACACGTGGTGAACCCAGAATCCATTATTTGTGCGTCTTTGAAACCAAAAATCGATTGACGACACAACGTATGTCTGTTCGTCCGTTCGTCCGTCCGTCGCTTGAGATTTGACTCGAGCCAAATGGACAGGGGTTTCTTCAATTTGGAAAAACTCCTATATAGTTTAGGTGCTAGTGGTGTTCACACACGAATAGACGGACGCTTTGAAAAGAACCACATTTTCGGTATCAGGGACCCCAAAACTTGTATTACATAATTTTCTCTACAGTACGTATATTACTCCGTGTATACGTACGTATACGGGAAAGCAAATATCTCTATCTTCAATATTATAGTCTTAGGAAAACGCCGAAAAAAGTTTAAATTTTTGTAATTTTCGAAAAATCAGGAATTTCAACGAAAATTAGACCTACACTATTCTCTTAGCCGTTCTCTTCACTATCCGGTAAGAAAATGTATTCAACACATTTGGGGGCAATTTTTTTTAAAATATTGAAAATGTCCGTGGGGCTTCATGTAAAGAACCCACAAAAATAAAATATTCATTTCAAATTCCAGGAGCCTTGGCTTCGGCCAGAACGATGGCGGAATATCCATTTTAAAGAACATCGGCTGAATGATGTGCTAGCGACTGCACAGACGGACGGACATACGTTTTGTCGTCAATTGATTTTTGGTATCAAAGACGCACAAATCATGTATTCTGGGTTCACCACGTGTTAGAGGAATTTTTTCTATTTAGAAACTCGATTTATCCACCTTTTCGTTACAAGAGCCCGACATTAAGTTATTTTGTGTAGAAAATGCGCCGTTTTTCCGGTGCACGATTACACTTTCTCTTCTTACATTAGTAAGTGCTCGTCACAAGAACTCAGCTATCAGATTATCCATTTGTTTGCATATCACTGATGTTAACCACATTGGTCCGAAATTAGAAATGCAAGAGCGACTTCCTGTTTTAAATATTGGAAACAGTATGGCCCTTTTCCAATCGTAAGGCATGCTACAATTGTTTATGCTTATTTCAAATAATCGTGTCAAGTATGTAATCATCGGTTCCCTTTCAATTTTTACTTTCTCGTATTCGAACGTAAAAGTGTTGTAAAGTATGAAATGCTGCGCGAAAAAAGGCGGAGATTTGCGGCACAAAAAAATTAATTGCCGAGCCCTGATAACAAAAAAAAGAATAAATCCTCTTGCTAAATAAAGAAAAATAATCCTTTAACGCGTGGTACAGCCAGAATCCTTGTTTTGTGGATCCTTGGTACCGAAAAATCGATTAATGCAAAAACGTCTGTCTGTCTGGTAAATCGTCCGTGTCTGTCTAGGGTATATGAACAACACTAGCGCCTAAACTAGGCGTACACTTTTTTCCAAACTGAATGAACACCTGTCGATGTGACCTGAGACGAAGCTCTGCTATTTTGATAAACATTCATTAATTTTTGGGGGTACTTTACACGAAGGCCCGTTGATCTTTTTTTTAATTTTCTCAAATATGGCTCCAACTTTTTTCTTTAAAATTCATGTAAGAATAGAGTAAATTAAACTTATAAATATGGCATATGTCCTATTTCCACTGATAATTCTTAATTTTCGATAATTTCAAACCTTGAATTTTTTCAGCGACTTCCTACAACTACAAAATTTAAAATAGAGATTTTTCCTTCAAATGAAATTGGTTCTTCATAATTAGTTTTTTCATTACCGTCATGTAACTTTTTTCAAAATTTTAGTAGTTTTCGTGCAATATTGTTCGCAATATGTGCAATTTTAAAATATAACAAAAACAAGATTATCTCAAAAAGGGTCACAATTTTTTTCTTTAAACTTTTTGTACGTATAGTGCTGTATGAATGCTATGAGATGACTCGAACTCCATATTGCTTTTTTTTTTTTTCAAAATTACAAAAATGTATTTTTTGTCTTGTCTCTCACGCCGTTAATATTTATATTAGCGGCAATTTGTCCACATTATTCTATTTATGAATGTTAATATTATTTCTAAAATAATGTCATATAAAGTTTCTCGAAAACTCAACCGCTTTCTGTGAAAACTAGCTCAAACTTTCGCATATTCAGAAACGGTGAAACACCATTTTCTGAAAACGGTTAAATTATTCTTCAAACTTTTCGAACGGATAGTGCTTATTGCACTCTTTAATATGACGTAAAGTTCATTTCGGAGTTTTTTTTTCAAAAATTAAACATATGTATTTTGGTAAGTCCTCTCACGCCATTAATATTCACATTTCCTATAATTTGTAAACGCTAATGTATTTGTGAGTTTCTTCTTCTGCGACTTCTTAAAATGACTTTAAATGAAGGTTTTCGATAACTCAAAAAATTTCTGTGAAAAAATTTCAAGTTTCGAATTTTCAGTAACAGTTAAAAACTGCTGCAATATTTTCAAAGAAAATTGCAATTTTGGACGAGCTTTTGCTGTTCTTTAATATTCATAAAATAATATTTCCGTTCTATTATTACAAAACCTAAAAATTAAGAAAATTTCAAAAAAAAACGTATTAGGGGCGGCGATGTGGCAGAGTGTGGGGCATCAGGCAAGAGTGAGCGGCAAGTTCGTATAGCTAGCCCAGACCAAAGGAAATAGAAAACTAATACGGAAAAGTCTGCGCCATTCTGTAGCACCAATAGTTACTTTCCCATATACATACGTATATACATAATACAGGGAAAGATATGCAATTCTGCGGAAAAATGATTTCTTGATTTCAAATACTCATTCTGGTGTTCTCTGATATCGAAAAAGTGTTTTTTTTGTTTGTTTGTTTTCAAAACGCCCTCCATCTCTCTGTATGTCTGGTGTCTGACTGGTGTATATAAACAACACTAGCGCCTAAACTATGCGTAGGATTTTTTTTTAAATTGAAGAAACCCCTGTCCATTTGGCCTGAGTCAAAGCTCTGCGATTTTGAAAATCATTCATTAGTTTTTGGGGTACTTTAGATGAAACCCCTGCGACATTTTCAAAATTTTCTCAAAAATAGCTCCAATGTTTTTCTTTAAATTTATTGTAAGACTAGGTCCGATTTTCTCGGTTAACTCTAAATTTTTGAAAATATCAAAAGTTTTTTTTTTGTGTGTCTTCCTACAACAACAAAATTATATATGGAGACTTTTCCTTCAAATAAAATTTGTTCTCCATAGTCATCTCTTTCATTAAAGTCATGTACATTTTTTCGAAAATTTTAGTGTGATGTGTTGTGGGTCTTTGATATCGAAAAATCGAATGTCGGCAAAACGTCTGTCTGTCCATCTCTTTGTCCGTCTGTCTGTTCCTCTGTCTGTCCGCTCTCCGCCTGTTTATCCGTCTGTCTGTCCGTCGGTCTGTCCGTCTGTCTGTACGACTTTCTGTTCGTCCGTCTGTGAACAACGCTAGCGGTTAAAAAGTTCAGCTGATTTTCTTCAAAATTGATATTTCGCAATTGATCTGGCTGTTGCCGCGGCCCCTTGAATTTGAAACCGATATTTTGATTTTATTCTCTTCTTTACATGAAGCCCCTAGGACATTTTCAAAAAATGGCTCCCCTTTTTTTAATTAAATTTTGTTGTTGGATAGTGTGAAGGGCGTTTGTGAGAATGGTACAGGCCTCATTTTCATTGAAAACCACACCTTGAAAACACATATACAAGTTTCATATTTCCCCGGTCAAATGAAATCAACCGAACAGTTTATGGGGCGGCATTGTTCTCTCCTTCCTTTCCTTCTGTATGTCTGTGGTCAACGTTAGCGCCTGAACTGTTCAGACGGTTTTCTTGAAAACTGATATTCCCTCGTCTATGTAGAGGAACTATAGGCCGTGCGAGTTTGAAACGGATATTCTGTTGGTTTTTTTTGCAGTCCTTTACATGAAGACTCAATAGTTTCGAAATTTTCTCAAAAATGATTCATTTTTTTACAAAGCATTGACCTTGGATATCGAACTCTTAAAATAACGGATTACATTTTCGTTAAAGTTCCTGGTTTTTCGAGAATTGCCGAAGTTCGACATTTTTTCGGCGACATTCTACAACTACAATATCGAAGATATTTTTCTTAAGAAAATCTTGTTCAAAGACCGAATTGGAATATGGTCAAGAACAATTTTCAGAAAATGTGTGTAACACGCACATCATGTCGAAAATTGATTTTCAGGTGCAGAAACTGGAGCTTCTGATAAGCCAGCGACCGGGGCGAAGGGGCAAACCGTTGCCGCTAATCATCGCGACACTGCAGGACACGGAGCGTCACCGGGCGCTCCGTGAGGTAACTAGCATCCGGGGGCTCCGCGTGCGCGTAGAAGTGTATCGTCCACAGCGCGGGCCCACGCAGTGCCACAGTTGCCTGGCTTTTGGGCACGTGGCACGAAATTGCAAGCGCCGCACGCGCTGCAAGCAGTGCGGGGAGCTACACGACGTCGCGCAGTGCCCGCTGGGGGAACACCCCCCAGTGGAAGAGCGCAAATGCGCTAACTGTAACGGCGAACGACACAGTGCTAAATACAAGGGTTGCCCCGAGTATAAGCGCCATTGTTTCAGGGGAAACCTAGCGCAAAAACAACGGCAGGAGCGACTACAGCGGGACCGCCAGCAACGCGCCCGCATCCAGAAAAGAAGAGCGGCAGACACACAGTCGGAGGCGTCGCGATCTCCCTCCCGGGAGCGCGAACCTTCGCGCCGCCGCACCCCTACGCCGCCACCGCGTCCCCAGCGTTCGCCCAGAGGCGAACGCCGAGACGCCCAGCAGAAGCAGCGACGCCAGGAGCAGACCTACTCGGACGCTCTGGTGCAACGCCCCCGCCCCACCCGGGAGCGCCAGCCGACGGCCGCCGACTCAGCTCGCGAGGAGCGTGATGCGCGCCTGGAGTGGCATAGGCGGACGGCGGAGAGCATCCCAGTGACCTCCACACTGAGCGAGCAGGAGCGTGTGCTGCACAACACCGTGGACGATCTCGCCCGAAACGGGATCGCCCCGGATCGCGTCATGCAGGCGCTCATGCTATCCGTCACCGGCCGCGATCCAGTCAGTGGGCATCGGTCATGCTCAAGGTTCTCATTACACTACTCCTTGAGCATGCACACGAGACCGCTGCGGCGGAAGCGACGGGGGAGGCACGCTCATCCTCACCCGCACCACGTCCTTCCCATCCCTAAATAATGGCAAGCTCTACCTTTTACAGGAACAGCGGCGTCGTTGCATTTTGGAACTGCAACGGCATCTGCTTGCGCGCGAAGCAGTCAGAACTGCACAGTTTTCTTGCTCGGCGCAATATCTCTATCATAATGTTGGGGGCTACATGGCTTAACACGCATCTTTCTTTAAATATTCCAGGGTTCTACTGCTACAGAAACGACAGAGCAGCACAAGTATCAAACGCGACAGACGCCCACAGATGGGGCGTCACTGCAATACTAATAAGACGCAACGTATCTCATTATGTTACAGCACTTCCGAAGTTTCAGCACGCCGAGGCCACAGCTGTTGTCGTTCAGACGGAGCGAGGGCCGCTGCGTCTCATCTCTACGCATGTCCCGACCGCACCGCGGAAAAGTGCGCCCTGCTAGCTGCAGACATTGCAAAACTAGTAGAGGCAAACACAACTCCAACACTTGTGGCTGGCAATTTTAATGCCCAACACACGGCCTGGAGTTGCCGCATCACCTGTCCCCGCGGCCGTAAGCTGAAAGCAATCGCTGATGCAAACGGCTGCGAGATATACGCTCCCAATTCACCCACCTATTATCCCTTTCGAACGAACGGCAAGTCCGAAAAACTCCATTACCCTCCCACATTAACAACCACCTATGAGCTTTCCTCTGACCCCTTCTCAGTGATAGCGGATATGAGGCGCGGCGGCCTAACCCTGTCGACTGCACCCACGACGCAGAAGTGGCGCACGGACTGGAATAAATTGCAGATGCAGCTGTTCTGTGGGGACCGCAGGAGATAGAAGCTGGATCACAAAAATTATCCGAAGCTCCGTTGCCTTCCCCGGGAGCGTGGGAACCTCGTCCCGTCGCTTGTGAGAACCTGAGCGCTAGACGCTCTGTGGTAAAGTGAACGTTTTGAACCTCGCCTCGCCGCTCGGCCTGTGAACGTATCAATGTGATTGTATTTTCTTTTGTGATAATTTTTGGCTCATTTTGACTAGGTTTAGTGTGTGAAAACTGCATTTACGTGCTGTAGTTTGTTGTGTTGCATTTTGTGACGTTGAAGTATACATATGCTCCAGACGATGAATACGGGTTTGAGTAGGTATTTGCGGTTTAGGTTTGAATATGTTTTTTGGGAAGGCAAACCACTTCTAACTTCCACGATTGATTATTTGTTCTTCTGGTATCTTCATGTTTTCATCTGTGGTTTTAACTTGTTTATTGACTGTGGATTTCTCAATTCTTTGATTATATTGTGGAAATTGTTTAATCACTTCTCTCTCGGATCTTATTTAAAATTGAATTGATGAAAAATGCTCTAATGAGTTTTGGCGTGGAGATGATACTTGTTCTGGTATGGAAAATTTAAAGAAAACATTTGAAACGGTTTCTGAGATAATTTTTATTGTCTCTATTTCGCGCAAAATTACACGAAAATTAAAATCATATTTTTGGAAAAGTTGTACCTGACCTTATTTCAAGATTTGTCTTTAAGGAACAGATTTTATTGACAAAAGAATTATTATCTTCAATATTATAGTTGTAGGAAGACGCCGAAAATATTTAATTGTAATTTTCGAAAAATCAGGGATTTCAACGAAAATGAGACCAACACCATTCTCTTAAACGTCCTTCGCACTATCCAACAACAAAATTTAATCGAAAAATTTGAAGCCATTCCTTTGAAAACGTTGAAAATGTCCGAGAGACTTCGTATAAAGCTCCCCCAAAGTTAAATTATCGGTTTCAAGTTCCAGAGGCCGCAACGTCAGCCACAACAATTGGGGAATATCAATTTTGGAAAAAATTCACTAAATGGTATATGAACTAGCGTTGTGCACAGACGGGCAGACATAGGTTTTGCCGTCAATCGATTTTTCGATGTCAATGACGCACAAAACATACATTCATGTTATATTACGTGCTAGAGAATTATTTTGTGTCGAAAATCGGTCGTTTTCCTTCGCACAATTACAATACTTTCTCTTCTTACGTTAGTAAGCGCGAGAAAGTTAAAATTTGGAGCGGGTTTTGAGAAAAACTGCTTGTATTTCTTGCAAAATTTCACGAAAGCTACTCATATTTTCAAATTATGAACCTTTTTAATGGTCCCTTTTGAATAAAAATATTTCATGAAGGAAAAAATATCCATCTACAATATTATAGTTGTGGAAAGACGCTCCCAAAGAATTGCCTTTTTGCAATTTTCAAACAATAGGAAATTGTAACGAGCATGACACCGGTAGCATTCCCTTAAGCGTTCTTTAAGCTATTCGAAGACAGAGTTTGATAAAAAATGTGGTGCCATTTTTGAGAAATGTTTGAAACTTTCCAGAGACTTCATGTAAAGGGCCCACAAAAATTAATTAACGTATTTCAAAATCGCAAAGCTTGGACTCGAGCCAGATCGACCGGGGAATATCCACTTAGGAAGAGATCCTAAGAATGATTTAGGCAGTATTGTCCACGAACATTTTGAAAGAAGGGAACATTTTGGGAAGGGAAGAAGAGGGACATTTTGAAAGAAAAAAAACAGTTTCTCGGTATCTGCGTTCTACAATTTCTGAAATCTGACTACATAACATGTTAGGGGGAATAATTTACTACATATTAGAATATATTTCATCTATTATCTCTGTATCAGTCCCAGTGGCGGCTCGTGAACAAGTATTCAAAGTAGGTAAAACATTTCTGAACAGAGGGGGATCGCGGGAAGGGGTCATGGAAACATGAACTGGTTCACTGAATTACGTATGTGATCTTTTGGCATTTAATGTTTTTGTATAGCTTTCGATAAATGTTTCATGTCAAAATCGCTATTCCATGTGTTGTGATAAAAAACGTGGCTAACCAGTGTCTGATTTATAAACTTTTAGGTCCCGGAAAGTACCATAAGTTAATTATTAATTAATAGAAATAGTCATATATTTAAAGTATAATTTAAAATGTTGTTCCCATGTTCCGCCAGAAATCGAGCCAATGGTTAACAATATAGCTTAGTTTTAAATTCACTACCTGTTAGCCATTTGTGTGAATCATACATGTATTTTCTTAAATTTTTCCCTCCAACCTGATGTAGAACCGTATTCAACATAGGAATAGGTCGACCATTGTCCAAAATTTGTCCCTTTTCTCCATCGTTAAGACGAGAAAGCGGTGCACGTAGTAGTTCATTCACGGTATCTGTCATAATATTAACGTAAAATCATATTGAAATATAACACTAATAATCCACAGCACACAAGTTTAAAATGAAAAATAAATACTTCTTGAATTTCTCCACTTGTTAACTCAACAAAACAGTAAACACGCGCTTCGCGGGTTGCATATGAGTGGAAATCGGATCTCCTGCGGGTGGCCAGCAAGAGAATTTGTTAGCCTGCGCACAACACTCATTCATCAAGTCTGGGCAGTGTAGAACTGTTCTGCGATCTCTACAGGACCTTTTCTCAAAAAACTGTGCGAAGCGAGGCAGCGCCGGGGCGTGCCTACGCTGAGAGGGGCAACCGGGACCTCCGTCAAGCTGGAACCCCCACTTGATAGAAATGCGAACTCAACTAGCCTACAATTATGTACTAATTATGTACTATATTTGTATCACAATCAAAAATTGTACTCAACTCTCAACAATAAAAAATTACATCCCAAAAGGGGGTGCTAGCTTGGCATCAAGTGGGCACCCCCACTTCTCAGAAACTCGAACTCAACTAGCCTATAATATTCTACTAATTATGTACCAAAATAAAAACAAATTGTACTCAACTATAAACAATTAAAATCAATTCAAATGAAGCACATTTCTCGGAAAGTTCCTATTTTTTAAAACCCATTTTAAGTCAAATTTTGAAGTTGAAATTTATAATGCTGTTTGGTATTACTGTGATATTTAAAGTGCAAAAATTCGAAAGTTTTATCTCATCCCTCAACAGAGATGTTACATCTTTAAACGCGAAAAAAATTACGAGCGGTTAAAACACTGAGGCTCGCAATCGCATTGCTTTCCAGAAATTCAAAATCAACTATTCGAAAATCTTCTACTAATTATGTTCTATTTTTGTAACACAATAAATAATTTAGTACTCAACTAGCAGTTAAAAAACTAGTGCCAATGAAGCACTTTCCGTCTAAATTTGCATATTTTTAAAACCCATTTTGAGTTCAATTCCAAAGTTGAAATTTATAATGTAGTTTCACACCATAGTGAACTTTTACATGTAATAATTTGAAATTTTTATCTGGTCCCTCAACAGAGATTACAGTCTACAAAACCGAAATATTTCGAGCAGCTCCAAACAAAAGTGTCCGCCATCCCATGCATCTCAGAAGTTCAAAATTAATTAGTCTATAATCTTCTACTATTTTTGTACTAATTTTGTAACAAAATAAATGATTTTGTACTCAACAGCGAAGAAGGTACCCGGAACGTACACTCCTACACCTGCACATCAGGAGAACACCCAACAAAAAACACCAGGCAAGGCCGATCAAAGTGCGTACGAGTATGTGGGCAAACAGGAAGAACCTTTTTTGCTCTACCAAACATTGGTTGTCTCATAATGATCTAAACACACTCCAATTCCTAGTTTTCAACTTCAAGATCGTATTGTAGAGCGAGAGAATCAAATAAGGGCCCTGCTTACGGAGGTTCGTGTATTTAAGTATGAAATGAAATTGATTCTACCTTCTTGTGAGAATTCAATTTATATGCAGTAGAAACATTTTTTGAAATAACAGTCATACATCTTACTACTCTCAAAACTATCTTACTTTGCATCTACAGACCCCCAACAAAGCGAGCTTTAGATAATTTCATTTCCTTACAAAATCTAGAGATAAATCTGAAGAAAATTAGTAATCCATCTTTTAAATCCATTGTTATATGTGGAGATTTCAATTTTGATTTTCTGAGCGAATCCCACAAAAAAGAGCAGTTTCTCAATTTACAGTATTATTTTAATTTAAATATTACAGTAAATGTACCTACACGGAATACATTTGGATCACAAAAAGCAATAGATCAAATTATAATTAACAAAACCACAACTAGATATGAAATAAAAACTACTATGAAATAAAAAGGTTACAGTGACCATGATGCACCAATTCTTAATAATATGAACATTGACACAAATTATACACGCATGTGCAGAGCATTCACTGAGGTTAACATAAAATTATTTACGGACTACTTGTTGAAATAATCATGAGATACAGTTATAACGCTGTTGACACAAATTAAAAATATTATCTATTTTTCTCAAAACTATCATTTCACTTTAAATGCATGCTTTCCTCTCAGAAAAAGAAAAAATTAAATATTTCACGGAAAAATAATAATTGGTTCACACAAGGTATTAGAACATCCTGTAAAAACAAATGTACGCTTTACTTTATTTTTAAACATCATAACGTATCACCCGATTTCCATGTCTACTTCCGGGAATACAAAAGAATCTTAAGAAAAGTAATAATTCTGGCAAATATAATGAAAAATAATCATGATAGTTTAAACGCTAGAATCAAAACTAAAGCAATGTGCAATATCGTAAAAAATACGACCACATCATCTCTTTACTTAGTAGAGAATGTTGTTTTAAAGGATTATTAAAGAGAAGCCAGTAATCCCGTAAAAGTGGCAAATCTCTTCAACCAACACTTTTCTAGAATTGCGACTGAAACCGCAAAATTCAACATCATTGCCTTCCCAAAAAACTTTCGACACCATGTTATTTCCTACACTTCTTCTAACGAAATCTTATTAATAGTCAGTAAACTAAAAAATAAATATTCATCTGGTTTAGATGAATTTCTGGATTGTTTATTGAAAACGTGTGTACCTGCCTTTATACACCCGTTAACTTACATTTTCAATGCTTCTTTATGCTCAGGAATATTTCCAGATATTTTCAAAACAGCAAAAATTAAGCCACTTTTTAAAAAAGTGAGCAAAAATGAAATTCAAAATTACAGACCAATTTCTCTTTTGTCAGGTTTATCTAAAATATTAGAGCGGCTTTTCTATACGCGAATGGAAACGTTTCTCAGGAAAAACGAAGCGTTTTCAGACTCACAACACGGGTTTAGAAAATTCAAAACCTGCGGACTGCCATTTTTAAGTTTCTTAAAGAAGTTGTTTTATCAATGGACCAAAATAAAGCACCCATGAAAATATTCTTAGACCTTTCGAAAGCTTTTGACGTTATTCACCATAACATCTTGCTATCAAAATTACCTTCTTATGGAATTCGTGGTATTGCCCTAGCTTGGATAATCTCGTACCTTAAACATCGATCTCAAAGAGTAGAAATACCGTAATGGCATGAAAGGACATTATTTACTTATCTTTCCAATTCTTTACCAATTGAATATGGGGTCCTGCAATGCTCGATCTTAGGTCCTATCCTCTTTCCGTTATACGTAAACGATATGCCGTCTTCTATTAAAAACGGAAGAACGGTTCTTTTTGCCGATAATACGAATGTTCTTTGCAAAAAAGAAACAATAAATAGTACGATTTTAGAAGTTTCAAACTGATTTTGTAATAACAAATTAATAGTTAACGAAGGAAGAACAGTTTCAGTGCATTTTTGCATTTCAAATCAGCTATCGCATGCTCCATTGAAAATGAAAAATATGCAATTAGCTGACATGTAACAAAATTTCTAGGTCTGTCAATTCAGTCAAACCTCAAATGGAATGTACATGTAACAAAATTAAACCCTAAATTAAGTTCAGTATGTTACGCAATCAGAATTCTTTCAAATTATGTCAGCCTTCATGCAGCTCGTTGCGTGTACTTTGCCAATGTACATTCCCGCCTGAGATATGGTATACAATTCTGGGGAAACTCATCGCGTAGTACTCAGACCTTTAGATTGCAAAAGAAAATTATTCGAATAATGAAAAAATGCCATCCGCGTGATCCTTGCAAGCCTCTCTTCATTGAGCTTGGAATTTTACCAATGTCCTGCCTATATATTTACTGTAATCTGTAATTTTTGTCAAAAGTGTCTTAACGGCAGGAACATATTTTCTTGCAATACTGATATTTATAATTACAACACACGTCGTAAAAATCACATTCATCTAGTGTCAGTATCAACAGCTCACTATCAGAAATCCACATACAATACATGTACGTTACGTTACAACGTATTGCAAGATGGGATTAAACAATTGAAGTTGGTTCACAATTCAAGTTAAAAGTAAAATATTTTCTGCTGCATAACTGTTTCTATACAATTAGAGGCTGTACTAATTCAAAAAGAAAAATAATGTTTATTTTAACAAAACAGTGATATATAATAAATTAGTTTACTTTTGTATTGTATACATTTTTAAAAGACTTCATATGTTTGTAACAAATAATGTACTTATGCCTCAGGGTCAATGAACTTCATCTCGATCAGGTTTTTGTCCAGTTTTCCTGATCCACTGAGCAAATGCTAAGATGGCCCCTTGTTTTGCTTCTGGACGTAAATGTAGCTTCACTTTTTGTTGAACTCTCCTTTTGCTTGTTATGGTAAGAGTAGAGGTAAGGGCGAGTTAGTATTTTGTTAGCAATGCAGAAAATCATACTTGCAATTCGTTTACCGATGCAAATAAATTTTCTATAACTCGGAAACGAAAAAGTCTATTTTTTTCAAATACTGCTGACCTGGCATTTTTTTTAATTTATGTTTATTTATTTATTTTAAACTTTTACTCATCTTTCAACTATTTATAGTTAGAATGACGGGAAGGATTCTGGAACACAAGAAAACGTGCGCAAATAATCTTCTCCCCCATACGTCATATACAGTTTTAATGCTATTTTCTTAACTAAATAAATCTAAATCTACATTAAGAACACTTATATATTATAGTTTTTGCTCTGAAATTTGTATAACTGTCAAATACTACTTTATTGTAATTGGTAATTATAATACATTGTTGCGATAAAAATATAAAATAATTTTATTTCCTGTATTTTGAGTATTTCAATTATTATACGTATGTATTTAGCGCATCAAAACCTCATGTGTTTTGAATATATATATATATATATATATATATATATATATATATATATATATTTAAATACCTATTTACAAAGTATTTTGGCGAAGTATTTAACCCATTAAGGCTAAATGTCCCAACACTAGTACAATTTGAAGGCACCACGTGGCAGCACCAAAATAAGTAAAATTTACTTTACTGATAACGTCTGAACCAATGATCCGATTTTCGATCAGTAAACGGCATTGGGCGCCTTTTTAAAATAGAATTCACGCTGCAAAGCCCCTTTTCTAAAAATCTAACAAAAATTCGAATTTGAAATTGGTTCTCGACATGCTTCCTGAATCCAGCGCCGTGACAATCATGCAAATCGGACGAATAGGAGCTCGTAAAGTGAAATTTAGGAAAACACCTCGTTCCCCCTCCTCATCTGCGCCGTTGCGTCAACAACCCGTTTGTTGTGGGCCCTCTGTCGGTGCGGCGGCATGGCCAAGCCAGGCGGCATGCGGCCAGCCCCAGCGGAGCAGGCAGGACTTGCGGGATACGCAAGCCAGACAGTCGGTTTATGCTTTCGTCACTTTGCATCTCAATCTATTTTTCCACAGATACCAAACTAGAGATGCTATACTACTATTACAGACCGAGGTAAACGGTCTGTAATAGTAGTACATAACTATCTCTTTCACATATTTCTGCCTTCCTTCGAATACGATCTTAAAATTGTTTGAGGCATTACTCAAAATATCGATTCCGATTTGGAACTGTTTTTTTAAAAAAAATGAACTAATTCTGTAAATATCACCATTATTCCATCTCCTCATATCTTATTTTAGATATATTTTACTTCTGTTTTCATTCCACCTTGCTCTAAGATCTTCCGTTGTCAAATACCGGAAAGAATGAGCGGAGTATACGCATGAGTTCTTTTATCCTACAACTCGAATTTTAATCCCAAAACGCTGCTTTAAATGGTTCATCTGGTGAATCTCTAAATAATATACAATATAATAATAAATACATTTATTATTTACAAAAATATACCCCTACCTCCCGAAGAATAATCAGCTGGATCCTGCTGTGACACCTTTCATAACTCCGTAAGCGGAAGGCAATAACACAGACCCTCGTGTGTCATCGGAAGCGACCGCAGATCCTGCACAGATCTGGCGTCTCCACGGCAACGCTTCAGAGAGAGAGGCGACACGATGAGGGGGAGCCTTGAATTTTCATGACGCGAGCTACAATTACTGGTAACATTGGGGAAAGTTTTATCTCGTAAACTAAAAGTAAATTATAATTTTGAATTTCTTGGTTCTTTTTATGCATGTCGCCGCAGTTGTCTATACTGTAATTTTTGTTTATTATTATTATTATTATTATTATTATTATTATTATTATTATTATTATTTCTATTCACATTTATTCAAAAGCACCGAAATCAAGGGTAGACCTGTGAGATCGGAGTCGCTAGGACAGACATGCAATACTTTCACAATCTCTGTTGTACAGACCAACAGGCAGATACTAGAGAGTGAACACAAGGCTTTTGTGACTGACCAACGAAATTCTGAAAGTTTGTACATCTTATGTTTGTGACATGGAAAAAGTAAATTATGAAAAATGAGTGGTTGTCTCTGCGACTTATTGCACTGAAGAGTTCTGCAGTTTTCGATTTTTGACGCCTCATCTTTCGCGTGGCGGCAATTTGACAATAATATCTCTTGAATAGTGAGTGAAATTCAATTACATTGCACAAATAAATATATTTCCATTACTTTAATAAACCACATATTTAAATATTACTGTCATCTGTCGTACATACGAGGTTGAACTAAAGAATTCGCCAAAGTCCTACAGTGTAAGTATTCGGCATATTGACGTGTTTTGCAATTTGCCGCCTACGCGAGCAGTCGAGGAAATAGTAAATCTGCTTTGACAACATTGTATGAGGTTCAACATCACTTCATCTAATATAGAATGTTTCTTGTTCTGAGAAGACATGAACTCAATGAGTGAGTGACATGTTGTTTGCTTCTGTTCATAACACAAGTGTATAGCGTATTCATTTTCATTTGGTTTGTGACTTTTGGTGGAACGGTATGGCTTCTGTTCGTAGCAAAGGCCAAACAATACACAGTTAAGGTAGGGAAATTATACGTCTCGTTATAAAGAAATGTGACGAAGAAAAGAATTCGGGCGTTCTTCAACACACGCTGCATAACAGCAATTTTCGGGTAGTAAACTATACTGAAGAATCTGCTCGAACTGTGACATCAATTAAAAAAGAAGGATTTGAAGCCGGCGGGGCAGCCTTGAGTACTCCCGGTAAGAAAAGGCCATATTGTGAAGATAAAAAAATTCCACATTCACTTATTGCTATTGTTTTCCTTATTCTCGTATAATGTTTTAATTTTTGTCTATGGATACTTGGCGTAATATATTTGGGACAGCTAGTAGTTGCAGATTAGGCGAGGGAGAGGGCAGCTTCCAAGAACATCGAGCGCATTCCTTAGCCTCGCATTCAAGTCAGCTCCCAACTATAAGAATGAGGTGGCTCGTGAATGAACAGACGCAGTAGACACGTGGAGGTGGAGCAGGAAGTGTAAAGCGGAGAAGGGCACCGAGTAAGCGAGCCGATCAGTGAACTTGGTGTGAGCATTCTCCACGTTGTCTATTTGCGAACCACTGTCCCAGTGCCATATCGGACTTGGAAATCCCGAGCCCCCTCCCCCACGGCCACTTTACCCGAGTCCAGGCTCGTCTGTGCCCTAGTCCTTTGCGGCAGGTGGCGATGAAAGAACGACCGCCCGATGCATTCGGTTTCCAGGTCATCCGAAATACAATCACGGTATGTAAACCAACCATGGCGAATGTAAAGAACGAGAACGACAAAATAAATACAACAAAAGAAGATATCACGAAAAGATGGGAAGAATACACGAAAAAGTTATATGAGAAGAACTTACAAATAGAGTAGTGGATAAATATAGATGATTACGAAAAAGAACCAGAGATAGAAGAAATGCATTGGACGACTACACCAAAGAAAAATGGGAAGTCCCCGGCTGATAATTTACAAACCGCTCTATTCAAAGATACAGGGGAAGAAATCTTGGTGAAACTAACACAATTATGCAATGTGATCTGGAAAAGAAAACAGTGACCAACAGATTTGCAACGCACTATAATTATTCCATTACCAAAGAAAGGAGACAGCCGAGGTTGTGTAAATAACAACAAAATTGAATGAATACCATGATTCAGTCAATCGGCAAAAGTCATCCCTCAGAAAAAGAAAAAAATAAGATTATAAAAATGTTGTTGATGTAAGCATATACTTTCTTGAGATTTTCAAAAACAATTCACATTGAAAGAAACCTCATTTTCTATCTCTGGAAAGTTGTCGTCGCGTAAGCGTTAGCGTAAAGCATATCCAGAGATCATACTCACAGAAAGAGGTTTCCTTCGCTTTTAAACTCGTTTGAATGTTCCATATTATTTATATCATTGTGGCCGATACGTCACGAAAGAGTCACGTCCAACTGGTTTTGCATACTGCAATTTCTACAGATAACTTTTTGTAGAAAATCCACTTTTTATAAAACAAAGAAAATGGAAGGGAAAACACACTCCAAATGCAAGCAAACATCTAGGGGTTATCCAATTGCATCATTACTCTTTATTCATTTACGTAGTCTGTATCATGAGCATACCAGCCCTGTATGTATGGGCATACCAGCCCTGAGGAAGACCACGACAAAATGACGAAAGCATAAACCGACTACCTGGCTTGCGTATGCCACAAGTCTCGCCTGCTCCGCCGAAGCTGGCCGCACGCCGCCTGGCCTGGCCGTCCCGCCGCGTCGACAGAAGGCCCATAACAATCGGGTGGTTGACGCAACGGCGCAGAATGGGAAGGGGGAGGGAGGTGTTTTCCTAAATTTCATTTTACGATGCTTCTATTCTTCCGATTTGCATGATTGTCACGGCGTTGGATTCAGGACGCATGTCGCCATCGCGCTATAAGCCCACATTTTTTATTTTTTCTCGGAAGTTCGAGAACTAAATTTCAAATTCGAATTTTTGCTAGATTTTTGGGAAAAAGGCTTCGTAGCGTAAATTCTATTTTAAAAAGGCGCCAAATGCCGTTTACAGATCAAAAATCAGACCATTGGATCAGACGTTATCAGTAAAGTAAATTCCCCTGTGATGGTGGTGCGATCTATTGAATTTTCCTGCAAGTATTTTGCGGTGCATTTTTCGGCAGCCTTAACTGCCAAATTAATGATGTGCGCATAGCGCTCACCCATTGTCGTCCTATTCGTTCGCGTTCGTGCGCGCACTGTCATTTTTAGAGCTCTCTGGAAGCATGTTTCCAACTTTCAACACATAAGCTTGTATGTCGGCGTGTGAATGATTGATAGTTTACTAGGGCATGAACTAATATGGTCGTTAGTCCCGTTAGTACATGCTGTATCATTCAATCTGGCGGTGAGTATAGGTCAAGGAAGAAAGGAAGATCGCATGCTTCCCGTAGGAGTCGCTTTCTTACGTGTTTCAGAAACAGCGTCAATGCTAACTCTGAACAGCGGAGAAAGAGAGAGAGAGAGAGAGAGAGAGAGAGAGAGAGAGAGAGAGGATGAGAGAAAGGGGAGAGAGAGAAAGGGGGAGGTAAATAGAAAGAAAGAGGGAAGCATATGTAGAGAGAGGGAGACGGAAGGGAGAGAGAAAACCGTGCATCGAAAACTAAACTTGGTTCACATTCTCTGTTATTCCCGCTCCTCCCTCTGTAGCCGTCTCCACTTCGACGTTATTCCAGTTCGTGGGCGATTGCGGCGGCGGTACTGGAGGCATTGGAGGCTGTGGTAGTTTGGATTTGTAATTGCCCTATTCGCCGTTGTGCTGCTCTGCGCTCCTCCGCAGCCACCGAAAGGTCGCCGCATGAATAATGCGCTCCGTGGACCTTCGCATTTGGTACGTCTCCATGACGTAAGGACGCACGTGCTCTCTCATTGAAGATGTGAGATTCTACCATTACAACCAGGTAAATCTTCTAATTGGTCTTTTTTTTACCTTTTGGCCAGAATAGGCAATCAAGGAATATCTTGACTTCTTCCAAATTTCTGGCCTCTGGTAGAGACTCGAAGACGCTACTTATAGGCGTTCCTTGACTTGACTGCGACTGACGTGACTAGACTACCCAGCGGCTCCTAGAGGGTTCTGGGTGATTAACAACGGAGATTAAATTACTCCAATTGAAAATTAACGGATTATTATTCCACGATGCGCTCAACAGTCCTTAAGGAGTTACGGGACGCGTTGCATCTTCATAGACGCAACTAATTTTTAAAAAACAATACGGTAGGGGCAGTTCATAATCTGAAATAAATACAATATAAAAACAGAAAGAAATCAAGCAAAACATCATGCCAGTTGTGGCAACGCGTTGATGATGCAGATCGGCTGTGGGATGGCCACTGTCATATTTCAGGTCAAGATTCATTCATTTTTTATTGTACAAATCATTTACAGCCTTTATATCTTTTGTAATTAATCAACCTTTTTCAATTGGGTTGATCAAAGCATGAAATACCTAACATATATGGTGCTGATGTATATTATTTATTTTCACACAGGTTCATGGTATAATTTTTTTGTATGCTTTGGTAACTTTTCTCTGAGCCTTCCAAGATGCTCTATGTTGTTAAGTGTGGCCACACTTTAGAGTATTTGCAGAGTTGTATTTTTAATTAATTTTAGGACAAACTTCTAAATATTAAATTTCCACCAGATAATTTATTTTTTCTGGCTAAGTTAAGAGATTTATGTGTTCCCTACCAATCTGGAAATGATCAGTAATTAATTCTAAGTCAGCCTACACTGTCAGTTTAATTTACAAAACTCTGTTTGTATTTTATTTTATATTTTAGGGAAGATTACTGAAAATTCAATTACCAAATAATAATTTTTTTTGTACTAAAGTTAAAAGCTTTTTGTGTCTTCTACCTAGCTAGAAGTATTCAAAAATAATTTCTAACTTGATTTACACTTCAAATTCTGGTTATACAACCTTCTATATATTTATTTTGTGCCGAAACTTTATTTATTTCTGTATAATGCTTTAAGTTCTACACTTTAGCAACCCATTACTAGAGTGCGGGCATGTCGTACTCATAATCGATAACTTTTCCATTGTCAATTGTAATTTGTAAACTAGCAATCTCTCTCATAGATTGCGCTGGTATTTGAATACTTCCGCCATAAAATTTAGTACTGCGGAAGAATATTGTAGTCAAGTTCATCTATAAAAGCGGGCTCCAGGGGTCTGCCCAAAGAGCGATTCTTGCCGCGACCTTCGCAGGGAGCGGACGCATCTTGGAAGAGCTCCGGCCTACAAAAAGCAAACAGTCCTTTTTAGGACTTAGAGCAATTTGTTTAGCCGCCCTTTTAGGGCAAACATAGACAGCAATGTCGACGCCCGCGTCGTCTCCCGCGCGGTCGTTCTTCACCCCACACGGGGACGAGAGCGGCGAGCGCGGTAGAACCGCGAGAAGAGGCAGTGCTAGGGGAGCGAAGCGACGCCTTGGCTCCCCTTCAACTGACCGTATTTGCGGTAATTCTTCTCCTGCTTCCAGGAGGAAAACTGAGGGCGGAGAGATGCCGGCCACCTCGCCGCGCCACACGCCGCCCGCTGCAGCCACGACGCCACCGCCAGCCAACGCCGCCACAGCAGCAGACGCCAGCGAAGGAGAAGAAGAGGAAGAGTTCACGCTCGTCCAACGACGCCGACGCCCACCCCCTATCTTTCTGTACGGGGTGGCGGACATTTTCGGGCTCCTCGAGGGCTTGAGATCGGCCTGCGGCGATGCCGAAATCACCGCGGAGGTGGCCGGCGACGCCGTCAGAATCCGGTGCGAGTCTCTCGGGGCGCATCGGGATGTTCTCGCCGCCTTGGACGGGAGAGACGTGGAGTACCACACGTACTCCACGGGAAACGCGAGAGTACTGAGATATGTCCTGAGGGGCATACCTCTAGAACTCTCGCTACAAGGCCTGTACGATAATCTAGAAATTATCGGTTTTCAGGCGCAGAAGCTCGAGAGGCTCGTCAGCCAGCGGCCGGGGAGAAGGGGCAGACCGCTGCCTCTCATCATTGCCACGCTGCAGGACACGGAGCGCCACCGGGCGCTCCGAGAGGTAAAGAGCATACGTGGGCTCCGAGTGCGCGTGGAGATGTATCGCCCGCCGCGCGGGCCCACGCAGTGCCACAATTGCCTGGATTTCGGGCACGTGGCACGGAACTGCAAGCGCCGCACGCGCTGCAAGAAGTGCGGGGAACTGCACGACGCCGCGCAGTGCCCACTGGGTGAAAACCCAGCCGTAGAAGAGCGCAAATGCGCAAATTGCAGCGGCGAACGCCACGGCGCAAAGTACAAGGGATGCCCCGAGTATAAGCGCCGTTGTTTCAGGGGAAGCAAGGCTCAGCAGCAGCGGCAGGAGAGGCAGCAGCGGGACCGCCAGCGACGCGCCCGCATCCAAGAAAGAAGAGCGGCCGACACGCAGTCGGAGGCGTCGCGCTCTCCCTCGCGGGAGCGCGAGCCTTCGCGCCGCCGCAGCTCTACGCCCACGCCGCCACCGCGGCCTCAGCGTTCGCCCAGACGCGAACGCAAATGCGCGCAGCAGAAGCAGCGACGCCAGGAGCGGTCGTACGCCGCCGCCCTGGACCAACGCCCCCGCCCCACCCGGGAGCGCCAGCCGACGGCCGCCGACGTGGCGCGAGAGAAGCGCGCTGCGCACCTTGAACGCACCAGGCGGACGGCGGAAAGCGTCCCTGTTCCCTCCTCCCTGAGCGAGCAGACGCGCATCCTTCATCAGACGGTGGACGATCTCGCCCTAAACGGGATCGCCCCCGAGAAGGTGATGCGAGCGATTATGCGAAACGTCACCGGATGCAATCCGGCCGAGTGGGCGTCAATCATGCTCAAGTGTGTAATAAGAATGTTGCTTGAGCATGCACACGACACCACAGCGGCGGAAGCAACGGGGGAGGAACGCTCGTCCTCACCCGTACCAAATTTCTCCCATCCTTAAATAATGGCTAGCTCCATTTTTTACAGGAACAGCGGCACCGTTGCATTTTGGAACTGCAACGGCATCTGCTCGCGAGAGAAGCAGAACTCCACAGCTTTCTCGCTCGGCACAATGTATCTGTCATGATGTTGGGGGAGACATGGCTCAACCCACATCTATCTTTAAATATTCCAGGATTCTTCTGCTATAGAAACGACAGGGCGGCGCAAGCAGCGAGTACGACAGCCGCCAACAGAGGAGGCGGAACCGCCATCTTAATTAGACGCAGCATAAATCATTATGTTACAGCTCTTCCGCAGCTGCAGCACGCCGAGGCCACTGCTGTTGTCGTTCAGACGGAGCGAGGGCCGCTGCGTCTTGTATCTGTCTACGCGCGTCCTGATCGCTCCGCGGATACGTGCGCCTTACTAGCTGCAGACATTGCAAAACTAGTAGAGGCTAACACAACACCAACGCTTGTGGCTGGCGATTTTAATGCCAAACACACGGCCTGGAGCTCCCGCATTACCTGTCCACGCGGCCGTAAGCTGAAAGCAACTGCCGATGCAAACGGCTGCGAGATATACGCACCTAATACGCCCACCTATTATCCATATAAAACGAATTGCAAGCCCGATATTTTAGATATTGCGCTCTGCAAGAAACTTCACTACCCTCCCACATTAACCACTATCCAAGAACTCTCCTCTGATCATTTCCCAGTGATGGCAGATATGAGGCGGGGCGGCCTAACTCTGTCGGCTGCACCCACGACGCAGAGGAGGCGCACGGACTGGAAGAAATTCCAGACGGAGCTGCAGCAGCGCTTACCCGATGCATCTGCCCTGTCAGGACCGAAGCAGATAGAAACTGGAGCAGAAAAATTCGCCGAAGCCGTGACTGACAGCCTCAACGCAGCAGCGGAGAAGCAGCGTTCCTCAAAAAAGGAGCAAACATTAACCCCTTATCTTGTCAATTTAATTTCCAGGAAAAACAGGGCGCGCAGATTGTGGCAGAGCACGCGACACCCAGCTGACAAGCGGGAGCTAAATCGATTGAAACGCAAAGTTGAAATCGAATTGGCGGATTACCGCAATCAGAAATGGGCTAAATTGTTATCAGGTCTCAAACCTGAAGATAATTCATTGTGGCGAGTTACTCGCATGCTTTCCAGGAAGCCGATAACGGTGCCGCCGCTTCAAACCAGCACAGGAGAACTCGCGGAATCCAATAAAGAGAAAGCGGAACTCCTAGCTAATGTTTTAGAAACTCAGTTTCAGCCGGTCCAGGAGGCGCCGCCGATACCGCACGTTGTCGAAGTACAACAAACGGTGATGGCGGCCTTGCACGCGCCAGCCGACGAACCGAGTTTCGCAACGGAGGCTGAAGTAAAAGCGGCCATCTCGGAGCTGAAGAGCAGAAAAGCACCCGGCCCCGACGGCATCACTAACGACGTCCTGAAGCAGCTACCGCAGCAAGCCATAGTGTTTTTGGTCGCACTCTTTAATGCTATATTTGTGTTTCAGCATTTCCCGAGTCAGTGGAAACATGCGCATATTTTAACTTTTCACAAGCAGGGAAAAAATCCTAAAAAGCCCGAGTCTTACAGGCCCATTAGCCTATTAAACACGGTCGGGAAGCTTTGTGAAAAACTAATGCAAAACAGAATATTAAAATTTGTTTCAGAAAACGCACTATTAAATAAGGAGCAGTTCGGCTTTCGCGCAGGGCATAGCACAACGCATCAGCTTGTGCGAATCACGGACCGCATAAGACGCAACTTCAATGAGCGCCGATTCACAGGTGGAGTTTTCCTCGATGTTGCCAGCGCCTTTGATAAGGTCTGGAACGTCGGCCTCCTCTACAAACTCCAATCAATGAACTTTCCTATGTACCTAATACACCTTATCCATTCATACCTGGCAGACAGAACGTTTCAAGTGACGCTTCTGAATGCCAAATCTACCCGCCGCGCCGTACGGGCCGGAGTGCCGCAGGGGAGCGTGATTGCTCCTACGCTCTTCAGTCTTTACGTGCGTGATATTCCCACCCACACTCACACAGAGCTCGCCTTGTATGCAGACGATACGGCTGTAATAGCCACGTCCAGAAGTATCGAGCTTCTCCAGAAGTATTTGGATCAGCATTTGTTACAGATCCAGGAGTGGCTGAAACTGTGGCGGGTCAAAGTCAATGTGAGTAAGAGTGCAGCTGTGCTCTTCACACGGAGACTGAGATTCGCGCGGCCGAGGCCACTCGCGCTATGCGGAGACGCGATTAATTGGACAAAAAATGTCAAATATTTAGGAGTAACGTTAGACAGCTCCTTGACATTTGCATTGCACATAGAAAACGTGCGACAGAAAGCGCGGCAGACCCGAGGCAGATTGCGAAGCTTGTTTCACAAGCGGAGCAAACTGTCAACGGCAAACTGCCTCACGCTTTATAAAGCAATAATTAGGCCGCAAATAGACTACGCATGCCCGAGTTGGGCAATTGCAGCAAATTCATATTTGAACAAACTGCAAGTAGTTCAAAACGAGTGTCTCAGGGCCGCCCACTGCGCCCCTAGATTTGCTCGTATAGAAACTTTACATCGCGAAACTTCAATGCCACTGCTAATAACTCACATTAAAAATATAGTTAAAAACTTTTTTGAGAAAGCGGCTGACTCGGAAAATGATTTGATTTCCGCGGTCGCCTTATACGAACCCGATCAAAGGGCGAAGTATAAGAGACCGAAACACTTTCTGGAGTAAGAGAAATCTGAAACAGAGAAGTGGGACTGAAGCATAAATAACACAGTATTAAAACACACGCAATGCGCGCGCCGGTAGGCTAAAGTCGTTTCTGACCTTTGTTTCTCTTTTTTATGTTACAGGATAGGCCATAGATGCCCGTAAGGGTAGGAATGGTCACACCGCGGTGGCGTGAACGCGCATTGTACTTTTAGTGCATTCACAAAACTGCACAAAGTTGAGAAGTGGCCCAAAGAGCAAAGTATAGGCGACCGAAGCACTTCCTGGAGTAAGATTAATCTGAAACAGAGAAATGAGTCAGAAGCATAAACGTAGTATTTCAAAACACGCAATGCGCGCGCCGGTAGGCTAAAGTCATTTTTTGACCTTCTGTTTTTCTTCATGTTGCAGGATTGACCACAGATGCCCGTAAGGGTAGGAATGGTCCCACTGCGGTAGCGTGAACGTACATTGCACTTTCCGTGCGTTCACAAAACTGCACAAATGTACTGCATGTCCAAAGAGTATTTTACAGAGTCAGCACAACGGGCGGGAAACGGCTGTCAAAACGGGGTAATGTTTTGCGCCATCTACAATAGGTCCCAATAGTGAGCCCAACTAAACGTGTGACGTCATGCAATTCAAAAAGCTGGCAATGCAGGCGGTGCAGGCTGCGTGTAGGCAGGTGCTCGATCGCTAGGTTTTATCGAAATTTTTCAGCATTTTGTTAGTATGTAGAATGTCATGCCTTTTAAGTAGAGTGAATTGAGTCGCGATATTTATTTGCCATGTCTAAAACTTTGTTTTCGGTATTTTGGAAACTTTTTTTTTTTTTTTTTGGTATTTTGGTGGTAGACAAATACATTGCTAGGACTTTCGCCCTACCAGCAGTGGAGGTATTTATAATTCATTTTGGAATCTTGTTGCATAATTGTAATTGATTATTTCATTTGGGAGCATTTACATCATGCAAAATAGTCTTAAACAAATAGAACACAATAAATGACACATGTACAGGTTAGGTTATACCACATGGATTTAAGGATTTTTAAAAGTATTGTGATTATATTATTTCGTATGGTATTGAACAAGTTTTGTAGTATGTCTATTGTAAATCCATATATCCATTGTTTGCAATGCCCAGGTATTCAAAATGTCTCATTTTCAAACATACATTATTCATTATTGTTTGCATTTCTAGAATAGGTACACTCTCATTAGTGTATGATGAAAATGTAACTAATTTAATTTGATTAGGTGTACGAGTTAAGTTTCCATTCTGGAGGTGATATTTGAGTTTCCATATGATAACTGGCAAGATATAAATGAATTTGACTTCACCAACATTAGAAGATGGAATTGTATCAACAGTGTTTCCTACAAGCCCAGCCCTCTTGTCTTTTCAAAGAACATTTCAAGAAAATCTTATTACAAAGTGTGTCAGTAAAATCTTTTTTCCCTTGATGCTGCAAGTGCTGCTAGTCTCGATGATATTGTAGACAAATATATTATTTCAGCAACATATATATCAAATAATTATTGCCTTGTTTAGAAAAACTTGCCTAACAATACTGGAAATGTATTAATAAATAATCAAACTAATTTTGAAGTTTTGAACAATTAAAAAACCTGTGTTTTGAATTGTGTAATAAAAGAACTTGTGTAATAAATAATATACTCTGAATTTCTAAAGTTTATTTTAAAAATTTAAAAATATTAAGATAGGTATAATACTTCTTTGCATATTTTACATACTTCAGTGCTTCGAAAGGTTAATATGTTTTAGATGATTTTTAATTAAATGTAGCCAAATTGGAATTGGTAAATGAATCATCTGAACAATAAATCCTGTAATAATATTATTGATAGTTATAGTAAATATCTAATCCAATTTTTCTACATATACTGTCAAAATTCGGTCATCCCTAACACTTCGGTATTGTTCTGCCATTTGTAGGTTTCAATGAGGACAGTTTGTGTGTGGACTTTGTGGAAATATTGTCATGATGTGCAGTAACCAATCAGAGAGCTAAAGAAAATGAAAAATTTTGTATTGCAGCGTAAAAGAAGAAATCTGTGCCAATTGTTTATTTTATTTTAAAGTTAAGATTGCCTAAAACTTTGGAGAAACATGCCAAATTGAAATTGTTATGTCTTCCACAAATTTTCATTTCATAATTTGGTGGATTTTTAAGGGCGAAAAAATCCTTCGGAGGGGAAGTAAAGCCGGCTGTCCCATGTTACTAGATTTACTTGCATGTAAAAGATCCTCAAGCCTAAATGATGCCTCTGAGCTAAATTTAAATCTCTTGTTTCTCGCCCCAGAAATGCCTCCTTCCTCTGCTAGTTTGTGAAAGGAGCGTAGCGAAATTTGCTTGGTCAGACGGAAGAGCGGGCCTGATGGCCCGAGTCTCACCACATAAAATAAGACATTAATTCAATTCAATTCAACAACGCAAATTCCCTCTTTAATCCCAGAACACTAAGCATATTTACTGGTGTGTTATTACTGACTACAAGGAGAATCGACTTGCCAAACAAAACAAGTGTAATTAATACATTTGTTTCATTTTCCTTGGTTTTCAAAAACTTACACAAAATACTCACTGAACAAATGATTGATATTGAATCAAAATTACAATTCTATTTTTGGCTGAAAAATGTCACCAAAAATTAAGGCTGATATGAAATTAAGGCTGGTTAAATCACGATTTAAATCAAATGATAAATTAAAAAATCAATGATTTAATATTTATTATTTGTAATATGTGAAAATATTTGAATTTTAAAGTTGTACATATAAAGACTAAAATCAATTACACAGTTTATATAAAGAATATATTATATTTCTTATATACTTTTTCACATAATTGAATAATTTCGAGAAAAAATACAATGTAATATACATTAAAATGAATATGCTTATTAAATGAACAATAAACAATTTGTAGTAGTTATTGGACTTGGATTATATAGTAGTTTTTATCCAGCATTTCATTGTCTGCAGATAAAAGTAAATTTAGGAACTATACACACCGAGCTAGTTTCAAAAAGAGCGCGTTAAATCTTTAAGTGTATTTGTAATTCTAGATTTGGAGTAAAATGTTTGCTAATGCCACATAAAGTATAACATCTTAAACAAGATGAGCATTAATAAAAATGTATTTTAATTGATACTTAAAGAATAAAATTAATATTGTTAAAACTAATAAAAACGGTATTTAATCTTATAACCTTTTTCCTTGTGTATATTGATAAAATACCGTTTAAGTGGGAAGGAACAGTACAACTATTAAATAGAATTTAATATTTCAAAAACTGTCTAATATTGTGAGTTTTTTTTATGAAATCAGATGTTTTCAACAGTAAGAGTTTTTGGTTTCAGATAGTATTACAGAAAAGAATGGAAATTTTACTGGGGACTGCATTCCACACAGCTATTTTTTGCAGTCAACATTTGTGGCAAAATGTGGTCTATGCACACGTACCTCCTCCTGTTCATGTTCTCCGTGGACAAGACGCCAGTGTTAGGTCCTAATTCTCTTCAGCCATTTCATAAACCTATAATAAAACTTGTAATATATAAATTGCCAAGTATCGAAAATATCCAATTTAATGTTATTGCAAACAAAAATATGACTATAAAAAACTGAGGCGAATAATATTACAGTAATTAATGCAATGTTGTAAATAATTATCGTAATCATATGAAACCATTCTTAACAAACGTGCAAAATATTAAGATCACTTAATTTGGAAATCCTGTATTTTCCGTGTCTACCATTCCATTAATATGGCAATTGTGAAGCGAACAACGACGAAAATGCGGCATTTTCCTTCAAAATCCGGAATCTTCAAAACCACAAACTGCCGAACGTGGAGCTGAGAGACTGTTATGCACGTTATACATACAACGAATTCAAAATTCGGAGCCGTTGGGGGTCAGTTTCGAGTTTGCGCTCAGAGCTATCCTCAGATAGCAGCATTTTTGGAAGGCAGACTTTCTATTTTTATAAGTTTTCAAAAATCGCTATAGAGAGCGTCACAATGATAAGCAGTAATGGCGGACCTACCATAAATCATCAGCTCCCCCTCCACGTCGCTGAAATAAAGAATTTTTCCAGCCTAAGAAGTGACGGACCCCTGCCCGCGGCGCAATGCCCTCCACATCCAAACTACGCAACCGCTTTCAGGGCGTAGAGGCTGACAATGGCGCATCATCCTACTCATTCTCCAGAACCTTAATAGATTCAACTTTGCAAGATTTACCAAAATAATTTTAGTGTAATCCATAAAAATCGCAACATTCCCATCCTGCGAAAAATTTCTGGACTTTAATTTTTTTCTCATATGCCTGTTTCACATAACTATAAGCAGTCGAAAATAAAAAGAAATCGTACCTAATTCAAAAAACACATAGAGTATTCAAAAATGCGTTTAGTTTGCGTTTCGTAGTATTGTCACATTTTTTCTTAAACCCAAGCTCTAAACTACAACCCTGTCCCTTTTGTGCAAAAGAAAGTGTCCTTAAATATTTTTCCGTTTTAACATAATCTACAATTTCGTAGAACATTTTCCAATTACCTTGTCAGCATATACAGATTTTTCTGAACATGCACGATTATTTGTGATATCGTAATTCAAATTATTCGGATCATTTGGTAAGCTAATCGAGCTGTAGTGCTGCCCTCGTGCGAAGATCTCTAACCTATTCAGGCGATGGCGCAGAATTCCAGCCGCAGCAGGCGCTCTGGTTCTGCCCTGGTTGCCACGATTCAGGCTCGTTGGTATTTCGCGCGTTGGATGATATACCAAGAACATGGCGGACGTCACGTGATCGAAAAAACTTTTTAAATGGGTTTTGCCGAGAGTGAACGTACAGGTAATACTGTGTTTCCGTGGCAACTGCTAAACCTCGGAGACCATAAATATATAGAATCTTAAGAAGACGCTAGATGTGCCACGAGCGCCACTGTTCCACTCCCCAATTGGAGGTCCGTCGCCGCCATTAAGATGGCAAAAGCGATCAGCTGTTAACTGCAAATTAGCATGAGTGTGGTTTTTTAAGGATACGTACGCGGTGTGAGGTTAATTTAATTTATTCCGAGGAATTTTGAAAAGGTAACGCACGTAAATT
Organism: Gryllus longicercus; assembly: GCA_038098605.1. Taxonomy (NCBI): domain Eukaryota; kingdom Metazoa; phylum Arthropoda; class Insecta; order Orthoptera; family Gryllidae; genus Gryllus; species Gryllus longicercus. The sequence goes on along the minus strand of JAZDUA010000069.1, from coordinate 4,374,533 downwards.
AGTGTATGACCATGGTTTTATGAATAAATAAATTCGTTAAACTTGACTGCCAGTGAGCTACCTCAAGCATCCTGTGAGCCTTATAGTAATTTATTTATTTATATTGGTATAGATTATATTACAGTTATAATGGTAGTTTGCTGTTGCGCGTATACTGGCATTTAACTTAGCATACGACATTGCAATGTTGATATTGATTTGATATTGAGCGTGCGTTATGAAGTCTCTTTTTGTATTTAGAATTAAATATAGAATTCATACCAATATGAGACTCCACTTGGGGAGTACATGACCTTGTCGTTGGTGGTGGAGCTTGAGTACCCCTATGATCCTGAGAGCTATGCCGGCGGTAGCGTAGCTACTGGTAGGGCCTCCCTTGCCGGACAGGTCAAAGAAGAGGGGTCAGACGAAGAAGTACTCCAGAAGAGGACCTCAGCGTCAGAAGAGGAAAGATAGAAGACGACCTCAACGCCACCAGGAGGACCCATAGAAGATGACCTCAAGGACAGGATGCAGAAGAAAACCTTCGCATGACGAACAGGACCTCATAGGGGTAGGCAGAACTCCTAGCCCAGTCTGCCTAGGGATGGTGACCCGAAAAGATACCCAGCAGGTCAGAAGGCTGAAAGTTGGCAACCCCAACATCTGACTATCCATCTGTGGACCGGTAATCCGCACTGGAGAAATAACTCTTACTCGAATTCCTCACAGTAAAAAGCCGGCTGACAATGGAAACCGACCTACGCGCGCAAATGGACAACGATTCACGGAAAAAATAAAAACTGCCACTTGGAATGTCAGAGGGTTAGGAATAAAAGAACAGGAATTAGAAAACATTTTAAAAGAAAAGAATATAAATATATTAGTAACCACTGAAACAAAGAAAAAGTTAAAAGGAACTAAAGATTTAGATACCTACTGCATGCTGTACAGTGGAGTACCCCAAAATGTCAGAGCAAAAGCAGGAGTAGCCTTGTTTATAGATAAGAACTGGAAAAATAAGATAGAAAGTTACACCTTTGTAAATGAAAGAATAATAAAAGCTCGAATAAAAATATGTAGAGGATATCTAACAATCATAGGAGTATATGCTCCAGAACAAGGCAGGAGAGAAGACACAGAAACATTTTATGAACTACAACAGGAAGTACACAAAACTAATAAAAACGATCACTTAATAGTATGTGGAGATCTAAATGCTAGAGTGGGAAACTCACCAATCCTAGATATTGTAGGAAATAGTGGAGAATATTATATAAACATGAACGGTCGGGAGCTGAGACATTTGCCAGCATGAATCATCTTAAAGTGACAAATACCGTCTTTCGAAAGAAAGATATTCACAAATACACATAGACCGCTAGAGGATATAGATCGATAATAGACTACTTTTTAATAAATGATAAACTAAGACCTCAGTTGAATGATGTGAGAGTATTTAGAGGATGCGATATAGGCTCAGATCACTATATTCTAATAGCTGATTTTAGGATATGGGAAAAATGGAGAAAGATTAGAACCAGACAAAAAATACCTCAAGAAGAAGTATATATATATATATATATATATATATATATATATATATATATATATATATATATATATATATATAAAATACATTTACTTCAAGAAGAAAGTGTAAGAAATCTCTACCAAGGCAGACTCCAGAAGTACCTTCTGGAAAAACCAACTGAAGACAACCTAGACTTAGAATGGGAAAACGTACGAGAATGTATTCAAAGAGCTGCAATGGAAGCCCTAGGGAAGAAAAATAAAATCAGAAGTAGAAAGGGCCTACGGATCTAGAATGAAGAAATAGCGCAAGCAGTAAAGTATAAACAGAAAGCATATTTACAATGGATCCAAAAAAAGATGAGGAATCAAGAAAAACATATAAAGAAAAAAGAAATGCAGCTAACACAATCGTGAGAAGAGCACATCAAAAGTCTTGGGATAAATTTATAAGCCAAGTAGAACACGACATACACGGAAGACAAAATATTGCTTACAGTCCTAAAACATAAATAAAGAACAAGAAGATGTAGCAAAAATAGGTATGATAAACAAAGATTTATGGATAAGGCATTATAGAGATCTTTGGTGCAGGAAATTAAGCAAAAATGAAGAACAACAAAGAGATTGCCAAGAAAAGGATGAGACAGTCGATTTGATTGACATACATGAATTGAAAGAGGAATTGAAAACAATGAAAAACAGGAAAGTTTCAGGAAGAGATAAGTTAAATACAGAACTGTTCAAATATGGTGGAATGGTGTTGTTATGGAGACTGTTACACATAATAAACGAATGCTGGCAAAAAGGTAAAATACCAGAGGAGTGGAAAATAGAAGTTATATCGCTATTTAAAAAAGGCGACCGAAACGAATGTAAAAACTATAGAGGGATAAGCTTGCTCAATTGCATATATAAATTGTATGCCAGAATAGTAAATGAAAGACTGAAAAGTATTGCAGAAGTACTGATGGGAGAAGAGCAAAATGGTTTCAGGAAAGGAAGATCGACCACAGATAACATCTTCATAGTACAACAAATATTGGAGAAAAGAAGGGAATATAACCTGCAAACTCATCTAGCATTTATAGATTTCGAAAAAGCCTTCGACAGTGTAAATAGAGATAAACTTTGGTACATCATGGAAAAACAAGGCTATCCACGACATCTAATAAAGGTGGTCAAGAATAGGAAACACAGTATATGAAGAGATAATAACAAATAAAGGGGTAAAACAAGGTTGTCCTATATCACCTACATTATTTAATATCTATGTACAGGACATAAGTAAATCTTTAAAACAGAAAGTTGACACTGGTATAAGAATGACCAAAGAAGAGATATTAACGATTTTATTCTATGCTGATGACGCAGTTATTATCCAGGAAACAGAAGACGAACTACTGAGAGTAGTACACCACCTTAATAAAATTTGCAAAAGCTATGACATTAATATATCAAAAGAAAAAACAAAAGTGATGGCATTCAGGGGGGAAGACACAGTAAGGTCAAAAATTGTCATTGAAAACAAAATTATAGAGCAAGTTCTCTCCTTTAATTATTTAGGGTGTAAAATAAGTTATGAAAAAGATAAAGATATTGACAATAAATTAACGAAATATCAAAAAATATGTGGAACGATACACAACACTTTAAAAAATAAGACAAGACCGGAAACAAGAATTAAATTTTACAATACCATGGCAGTTCCTACATTACTCTACGGCTGCGAAAGCTGGGTATTAACACAAAAAACACTGACAACAATACAAAGTAGCGAAATGAAATTTCTGCGAAGAATAAAAGGATGCACAAGAGAAGACCGAATAAGAAACGAATAAATAAAAAAAGAGTTACAAGTGACATCAATTAATGGTAGAATGCAAGAATATAGACAAAGATGGGAGAACATGTGGAAAGGATGAGTGATAGCAGACTTCCTAAAGCAGCTTTGTTATACGCGCCGAGAGGAAGAAGAGACGTGGGAAGGCCACGAAAACGATGGAGAGAAACTGTGAGGACGGAACAGGCAGTAGCCTAATCCATGAAGTGAAGAAGAAGAAGACCAATATGAGATTGCTTTCCATTTCAAGGAGTAGCTGAAGATCTGCACATCCATATCTACTGAAGTCGTAAGAAAGGTGAAAGGTGCAATATGTATCAAATTTGATTTTTACAGGAAAATTGCATACTCTGAAATAAAGAATTGAACAAATCGATTAGACACTTTACAATTTCCAAGCAATAAATGACTGCAATTAATTTCCCCTACCTCACTTTTTACTGACATAAAATGCCCAATATTATATAATGTGCCTTATTAACGCTTGCTGTTACTAAATTTTGATATATTGTTTCTTTCTCTTTGTCTTCTTACGTTATTGTAATGACTCTATCTAAATTTTGCAACCTTATATATGTTCTTGTACACACCAGACAGAGAAGAACATGAAAATGTCAATTTGGGAATTGTTTTGCAACTCGTCGGGTGACCTTTTGAAAAACTTTAATTTCACTTGAAATAAACTGCCTATGAAAATTTCAAAATTCATTTTCCATGCTAATGGTTACTAGAAATAATTCCTCTGAAAGATATTTTAATTTTCCTTTGGATAAGAACTGTATGCAGTCGGGTGTTTCACTGTCGGATAATGAAATTTCTTTAGTTGCTAATCGGTGAGGAAATTTGTGTTCAAATGGAAATGCTACATTACCAACCAAAACGTTTAATCCTTCAAATGTAATTGAATCTTCAAATAATTTCATTATTTAATTCACATTATCATTGTCAATCTTCACTTCCAAGAAAAAACCTACTTCCTGCCTTCTGAAATTTCTTCACTAAAATTTTGTTGGTGATCAAGAATTTTTCTTTCACAGTAAACACCTACTTGTGATTCCTCAATTCTTAAAATATCATTATCACAATCTGTTCTTTTCTCTTCCTCCTACGCTTTAGCTCCTTCCTCTTTCAAAGACTCATTATCATCCTCTGTATTCCAGTTTCCTGTGAACACAGTCGATGAATGTTTCCCAATAACATACCATCTCAATTGATATTTAAAATTAAGGGCAGTACGTGTGCCATTTGAATCACCTATGTCATGAATATAAACAAAGACATTTTCCAAAATGTCTTGATTTATTCTATATGTTAAAACATATTCAATTCCATATTTCATTTTGAGGTAAAAAAACATTTCAACCATAGATATAATATTCATCATAATTCTCCATTTGGAAAGGTATTAATGAATAGTGATTTCCAACTTTCATTTTTGATACTATCTTATTGACATCTTGAAGAGTTTTTAGTTGATTTTCCAAATTTACACAAAACACATTGAGACCTGGATGAGTTCCAAATTTACTTTTGGCATTAAAAATATCAAACCAATCATTCATAAGTTTCAAAAAACCTTAATGTTTCTTTGTAATCACAATTTTTTAAGAAACCTTTTTTCCAGACCATTCAATTACCTTAGATACTCTTTCTGAAAAAATTGTGCTGCGGAACATACCTCTTGTCTTATCTAATCTTTGACTTGTAGATGATAAGGAGTAATATTGTGAGCAATCTGGAGGTCGTGTGTAGATGCTGCTAAAAGTTGCTTGATGCTACTTTGATTTATTTGTTTTCCATCATAAAAAAATCCATTATCATGGAAATGATTTTTAAGAGTTTTGATTATCAAGGAATATCAAGGAATTGATTTTTAAAATATAATGTGCGCCAGCAAAAATGTACACTTTCATATCTTCATTCACTGGATGGGGAAAAAAGAACTTATTTATAAAAGTGTATAAACCAATGTCATTCGATCCAATGTCGCAAGTCAATGCAACAACAATGTAACCTGCATGAAAAGATTTTTCAATTATTTCAAACACAATTTCCTTGGTCATAGGTGTATCATATCCATACCAAATAGGTTGTTTCCATTAACCAACCAGTCCCTTTGCCATTACAATTTGCGACTTGAAATAAGACCCAACTTTCTTCTCTTCATTCCTATCAGTACATATCTTACTTGAAATACAAATTTCATAAAGGAGAGAGATACTAATAAATGAATGGGTAGTAGAATTTTGCCTTTTGTTTCATTATTTTTAAAACATTACTAGTAAACCTTCCTCCTCATTAAAGGATAAAGTCCACTTTCAAAGGGTAGACAAGGCAGGAAATGTATTTTCCCCCTTAAATACATGTATGCTTCAGCACTTACACTTCTTAGTGAAATTGCTTAGGCATTGACTCGTGGTGACCAATGTATAATCTTTTGTTGTGGATTAAGTAGCATCTTAATTTGACCTGGAGTAAAAATGTTGGATAAAGTGATACTCAAACTATCCTGTAAGTCTCTTTCCTTAAAATTTTTTAAAGATTCGTTTTCTGTTTTTAATTTCTATTTTCAGTTTTTAACTTTCTATTTCTAAATCAGAAATTTTATTTTTTTAATTTGTATATCTTTTTGTGTATTAACCACACTTTGTTGCACCACAAAAAATTGCACATTCAAATGCTGCCCAAGTTTGCTTGTTATACTAAGCACATTCCCATAATTTTTCAAATATACCAGAAGCAGAAATAAATAATTACATTTCAGGAATTTCACTATTGCACTCACCTGAATTGTTAATAGTCATACGCTCATCTGAACTGTCATCTAACATTTCTTGAGCAATTGCTTGCAAATTTTCTGCACTCTCTCATTTCTTTGTAAAGATTTTTCACAATACTTTACTTCTCTCGGCAACTTTTCTGTGGGTATTGCATCCACTTTAAGATTTCTAGATCTATTAGGATTATAACCCAATAGTTTTTGTTTCAGTGAGAGCATGAAATCATCTTGTTTAAAATAAGTTGAACAAATTCGCGCTAGATAGATAATAAAATCAATAATATTACTTTGTGATTAATACATATAAATTGTAATTTTCATCGTTCGTTCATGTATTAATACTAATATTAATATTAAGCAATTAAAACAAACTAATATTAAGCAATAGCTTATATACGTCGGTGTTAGAAGAACGGCCCATCTCGATCAAATTTTTGTCCAGTTTCTCTGATCCATTGAGCAAATGCTGAGATGGCCCCCTTGCTTTGCTCCTGGACGTAAATGAAGCTTCACTATGTGCACGTTTTGTTGAACTCTCCTTTTGCTTGTAATGGTAAGAGTAGAGGTAAGCGCGAGTTGCTATTTTGTTAGCAATACAGAAAAATCATACTTGCAATTTGTATACAGCTGAAAATAAGTTTTCTATAACTTGGAAACGAAAATGATTATTTTCCAAATATTGCTAATCTCGCGATTTTTAAAATTTATTTTTGTTTATTTATGTTAAACTTTTACTCATCTTTCATCTATTTATAATTAAAATGACGGGAAGGGATTCTGGAACTCAAGAACACGTGCGCAAAAAACCTTCTCCCCCCTACGACACACAGTTTTTACTGTTTTTTTTAACTAAATCTACGGCGTGCCCCAGAACTTACCGTTTTCAATATTAAACTTATCTTCGCGTCTACAGGCAAGAATCCATCTCACCCGTATATCACCAGGTGGTGGAAAACGATGATATTTCAGTTTTCAGTTTCGGTTGATCACGAGTAGTTGTTACAACCAAAAATCGAACATCCGGGCATGGTGAAATCAAACTTATGCGCGCTACTCACTCCCGCGTGGATACGAAAATGACGTCATGCGCAAAACGGACGAGCTTTTGACGTGAACTTGGCACACCGTGTTATATGCACCTTGGTCATAATAAACATTTACATAAAACACACAATTTCAAAAAATATAAAATCATGTTATTACTAGAAAATTATTATTTATAAAATGCCACGAATATACCGTTTTTGATTGATTATGTTAATTGTCAAGTTTTATTGGCAACTGTCACGTACGTCAACACCGACATTATTTCAAAACATTTAATTAAGACAATTTTCCGAATTATAAAAATTGAAAAAAGTAAATATTTGATTAAAAATTTCATTGACATTGACAGTTATGTTGTTATAAAACACGTTAATACTTTTTTACGGCAAAACGTTACTTGAATTGTGTTAAAATATAAAAAACCTTACAGTTGTGAATAACCCAAAAATGAATTTTATTGACCACTTTTTTGATAGCTGTCATGAGTCAAAATCGTTTTTGACATGATATTTAGATTGAGCGGTGTCGAAAACCGAAGGATGCCACGTTTGACCTTGAACTGATGGAAATCAAGTGATGATGAGAGTACTCAACTTTTGGTTTGACCAAAAAAGTAAAACCCATGTTCAATCCCACTTAAAATTCAACCTGCTTGGGAAACGCTATTATTTTTTCGTCTTTTTTGCGTCATAATAACGTATTAGTCCTTTACTTTGTTTTAGGGGAACACTCAAAAACATTGAAACGTTTCCAAAATAAGGACCATCCTTATATATATTGAAACAAGCACAGAAACCCCACAGCACCCACAATATGTCGGCGAAGCCAGGACCAGTTACCGTGGCACAGGCGCGTCGAATAATTCACGTCAGAAGCAGGACGATCTGTTATCTGCGACCCGCGGCGCAACGGCAGCGGACTTCCGAAATATGACAAACGGAGATAAGTTCGCCGTGACGTCAAGCCATCCCTTTAAAAAGCGGAGCAGCTGACCTCTCACCCCCTTTTCTGTACGAGACGCCGAGGTGAACAGACGAGTGCCGTGAGCGAGGCCGATAGGGCGTAAACGAAATCTCGTCGTGAGAAGAGTTAGTAAGAGGGCAGGAGCAAGTAGAAGTGAGTTGTAGCAGATTTAGGAAGTTGTGAAGTATTCAACATTTGTTCAGCAGTTAATTGAACTATCGGAAGTTGAAGAAGGTTTAGGAAGTTGCGTAGTATTCGATATTGTTAATTGAACTGAGTGTAGTTGTAGATTTAGTGCGGGAAACGGTAGTTGTCAAGAGAAAGAGGAGCTTAATTATCACGAGGCGCCATAAGACTTAATTAAACAACACAAGTCTCAGGTATTGAAGTACGCCGATATTACGCCGCTAGTAACACGCGTCATGACTGAATATTACGCGTCGGCGTGCAACGGGCAAGAGTAGTGAAGACTGAGCAGACGATGGCGTGAGGAGTTGGGAGCCAACAAGAAGCGTATGGGCCGATTCCGAGGAAAGGAAGACGCACGCAACGGTAGTTGGTGCGACGTCGAGGACAGCTGGACGGAAATGGAACGACGGTGCGGCCGAATCTGGGACAAGGCCAGGAGCAGCGACGGAGAAGCAAAGTTCGCCAGCCGCGACTGCGCGCGCTACCGCAGGTAATACATTTTGTACCGGGAATTGAGAGCAAACAAAGCCATTAGCACTAGAGCATAAGCAGCAAGACTACAGTTCTAAATTTGCATAACCAGATAGATTTTAGTACGAACTAGGTGACGACAAATAATGGGAAAGAGAAGTTGTAATTGATTGTAAGCCAGTAATGCAGTTCATTAGTGTGTAATGTTTACGGGGAAAGTATTGTAAATAGCAGTATAAAAACATTTTTTTTTCGTTTGTGCACAATCTTTTCAAGGGAATTAACTGTAAATAATTGTAAAGATGAATAAGTCATTTGGTAATTTGTTTCGAATATTTGAATCAAAAGAATTGTGATGAATTTACTGTGTTGTAATAATCGAAGCAAGGGATTTAACGTTTGAATCAAAAGAATTGTCTTGAATGTATTGTGTTGTGAAAATCGAATGATTTAACGTTTTGTCGCTTTCAAACGGTGCTGGCCAAGCAGTAGTTACATGCACGGGCATTTCTGAAGGAGATTTGATTAGGAGAAGATACTCAATTCAAAGTTGACTAGTGATGTAAATTTTTCAAAGTATTAAAAGGGTATTTTGATTATGTATTATATTTGTGTGTTATTTGCTATTTGTTCTTCGTATTTGTTCAGTGCCTGTTATCTGTAGTAGTAGAGAAAACACCTTAATCTGTTTGGCGTAAATCTTTCTCATACCCCAAAGATCCTGCCCCCTGAGATATCAAAGCTCGAACTGAGCATTCGGCCTGATGCGACCAGGGTAGACGGCGTATATATATATATATATATATATATATATATATATATATATATATATATATATATATTGTGGCGATATGGGATTATACAACCCCATAACACCACTGTTTCATCGGCATGAACGCTTACAGGCAGCGAGAAGAGCGGCCGAAAACAACAGTATCAAAACGCGCAGCCTGGTATCCGTTGCCGGTACTAATTTTGACGTACTAGCAAGCAAAGTTTTTCCTGGTAGAGGGTTGAAGGAGGAGAAATTATCCCCGCCACGGAGAAACTTCCCCAGGCAACGCCAATAAATACGCTAACGCGCAAGCGGGAGTTCTTTTTTGTCGCCACCTCGCCTGGAGTCAACATTTCTCTTCTGCTAGCACGCGTCGGTCAGCAGTTCTTCTTGTAAGTCACCGCTCGGCAAGTGAGCAGATTTTATCAGAGCGTCAGATTAGGTAGAAATTGCCGCAACGACTTTTTAGATAGGAGTTTCCGGCGTTGCAAAGCCGTCTAGTTAGTCGTCCGCGCAGTAGTGAGGAATAGTAAAGTATTCTTTTATTAACGTGTACGGGAAGTAAAAGTTGCCCGTTGTTAGGAAAGCTCTGAAAGTTCTTGATTAACAGAGTAAAAGTTAGGAACGAGCGAGGCACTTGCACCAACATTCAGGGTAGTGCAAGGGACAATTTTCTACAACGTGGGCGTAATCGAGGGCGCCGGTAGCAGCCGAGGAAGGAGAAGAGGACGATTAGTGGAGACGGGAGAAGACGCGAGTCGACCGGGTAGAAGACGCCGGGGAGAAGACGACGATAGAAGAAGACGCAAGAGGACAGCGCAGGCAACGCAGAACTTCGGAATCGAGCAACGCGGTGCGGAACCCAGCACGCGACTTCAAGGTTGAAAAGTGGACAGTTTCGAGGTAACCTGTAGAACTACGAAATTAGGTCAAGTTCACGTCGGCAGGGAAAAGACTAGTTTCAGAAGTATTAGAAAATTGAGGACACGGGTGGTAACAATTTGCAGCTTTGCAGTGGGAGATTCGGATGCGTAATTACTTGCCTTTAACCATTATATTGGATCAGTCATTATTCTGTTATTAGCAGATAAAATTGAGAGTAGTGCACTTGCCCACATATTATTCATTGTATGTTATATTTTTCAAGAAAGGCAAGAGATTGTAAATTAAGTTTAATTTCACGTGCAATTGTAACTAGTATAATTTAAATTTAGGCGTATTGAATTTTCAAAGGGAATTCCCAGTACTGGTTAGAGAAATTGCTTCAGAAAATTAGTTCTGAACAAAATTAAGTGTTCATTTATTGAATAGGCTGTAAAGGTTGCTTATTTGTATTTATTTGATCATTTTTGAAAGTGTAATTCTATTTTTGATTTGTTTTTCGTTGTTATCAACTCATGCCACAGAATTTTGAGTGAATTATATGCTCGTTTATGTGTGATTTGTGTGACTTTTATTGTGTCAAGGGTTCAGACCTTTCTCGTACCCCAAAGATCCTGCTTCCTGAGATTCTAAGCTCGCTTCACGAGCATAATATCTTAACAACCCGCTTACAGTGCATGCGGCTGAGTGTGCAGAAGGTATACAGTCGTGTGTGAAAAAGGGGGTGTTAGAATATATATATATATATATATATATATATATATATATATATATATATATATATATATTGTAAACGAGCACGGGGGAGGGCGCCAGGTTCAGCTCCTGAAATATGACTGGATGGAAGTGTTGGGAGGTCATGAATTATAGCACAGAGTCATTTATAACAAATAATAGTTTATTCCTGGCACCATGAGCTGCCAGGGAAGTTACAGGTCGCAAAGGGCGACGCAAGTTTCTTACTAACTCTACTCTGTGAGCTCATTTTCCCTAATTACTAATAGGCTAATTCCCTTAAGGCTAACATATTAGGCTTAATCCCTAATGAAACATGCAATTCACCATCTATGATCTGCAGGGCCTGAGCGCGGCCACTATCAATTTCTCGCCGTAAAATTGTCCTGCGAGGCAGCTCCACCTCGTAGCTTTCACCGTTGGCTGTGCTGTCTCCACGAGCGGGCCGGGCGGCAGCCTCGGAGGCAGGGGCGGCGAGCGGTCCCAGGTCACCGACCTTCCGCGACGCGTCGCTCCCCAGCTGACAGCGGGGGCGGTAGCGGTCCCTTCTCAGCTAGTAGCAGGCAGCCTCAGGTTGCCGACTCGAGCTGGCTCAGTCGGTCGAGGGGCCACGGGCGCTGGCGTAATACGATGTGGGCTATCAATGGGCCCGGCGTAAACGCGGCAAAGGCCGACGGGCCGATGCGGAAATAGCGCGGGATCCAGTGATCTCCCGCCCGAGTTTCCTCCGCGACAAGTCCACTAGTCGCGTTCGAACTAAATAGACTCTGGGAAAGTCTTTCCCAACTCGCCTCCCGATCGTAAGTAAAGTAAGTTAAGAAGCAAGTGAGTAAGTAAACAAGTAACCAAGTAATCAAGTAACCAAGTAATCAAGTAACCAAGTAATCCGTTTTCCTCTGTGCATCACGTTTTTAAAGAACTCCCTTTCCCCTTCCCAAAATGCTTCTAACTCTGTAAGTTTACCCCTTCCCTCATAGCGAAGCTTCCCATTGGCTGAGGGTAACTGCGTTTCAGAATTCTACTCTACCAATCATGTGGCAATTTTCTTGTACTTCTCCATAGATCGCTCTCCGTCTAACGCCGGCTTCTCTTCTCTCGCTCGCATCCCTTTGTCAAAGGTTCCAGAAGCTTTTCGCAGCTGTCTGGACACGTGTTCATGCAGGAGCGCATTTACAAGGGCCCTAAACGGTCGGCATGGGCTAATCGGCAGCCTGCTGTGTTTAATTTGTAAATAGCCCCTGTGGGGATTCGGGTGCCTTACCCAAGGCGCGTGCCAACGAGTGCGGGGGCGGGCATTGTTCGAAAGGGGGGTCGGTTGACGGCTGAGAAAGGTCTCGTTCACGACGCGTTGTAAATGTGTCTTCCTCTTAATCGACACCCGAGCCAACCCCTTCGGGATTCCGCGTTCCTCCCCGGGTGGCGGCGGAGAAAGGGGGCGCGAGGGTGTGTATTGTCTGAGAGGGTTTCGGCCAGGGGGCCAGTATGTATTTTTATGAGGGGGGCAATAAACGGGTCCGCCTCTGAAAGGAGCCGGAATGCGGTCGGGACAAGCCCTGCTGCGTGTCAAAAGAGCCTTCGCGACAAAGGCAGTGTCTCTCGACCCGCTTCTGCCGCGACGGAGGCTATCATGAGATGTAAAAATTATGTTATTATTGGCGACGCCACAATAAAATTATTCTAATTAATTGGTGACGCCACAATATATATATATATATATATATATATATATATATATATACACATAAACTTGAGCAAGCCGTACTCTGGAGGCCGCCGAGGCTCATCCGGCGCCTTCGTACGTTTCAACTGCTCAGTACAGTTTCAAACGTGTGCCATTCAAAAATACATTTCTATTAAAACCAACAAACTTGTAGTGCACGATAAGGGGAATAAGTAAAAATATAATTCTTATATAAGTAATTAATGACTTGTCTTCACTTACTTTCCCTAAATAGCCGCCCCTGCTAAATTAATAACCAATTTCAAAATTTAGTCGTTCCTCTGCATGCAATTTGAAAATCTCACCACATCACTTTAGCCAACTCTAAAGCATGAAATATAAGAGATGAGAAATTATGAAAGATTAAATCAGACATGGAAAATAGTTTTATTACTTTTTTGAATGTTTCTGTTGTTTGTCAAGTCTTAGATCGTATGCTAGTTACAAAATAATAGAGCCGGCGTGTGGTGTGCGTATAATATTTCAGTAGTTTTTTAGTGTTCAGTTCGGTATTGCTCGCGCACGTTTTCTTGAGCCCCGGAACACCTACCTCACTCCTTTACTAACTTTAGTTGATTTAATAATAAATGAAAGCAAAGAGCGTTGTTGACAACATATTATAGCAAGAAATGTTCGCTCTCGTGTAAAGGAAATTATTTTGCATTGTAAAACAAGCCTTAGATTTGGTATAATAGCTCTGTTGACGAAATAACGAACCTCCCCACTCATCTTGCATCTAGGAACATAAGTGCTCAAGAAAACGTGCGAGGATAATAGGGAGTTTTAGCGCCACGCGTAAGGTAGCGGCGTTATGCACTAACAGTCACGTGACAGACCTTGAAGTCATAACGTCTTACCTTAGGCCTAAGGTACGACCGTATACCTTCATAAATAGTGCACGCCTGTGGGAGTGTCTACGGTCACCTTACAAGCGGCAAAATGGCCGCCGAAAAACAGGAAAAGTTTTTTTCCAACTATAATAAACCATTTCTCGTATGTAAGGCAGTTACAATTATTCCTTACGCAGTCCACAAAGCTGGCAAAAATTAACGGGATATGTAGGAGAGGAGACAGGAAAGAAATTCGCGAAAAAGAAGTTCAAATCATATCTTCGGGATAGGTTATGTCTTAAGCTCATAACGAACGCTGTTTTAAGGTACTTCCTATATTTTCAAGAAAAGCAGATTCAAAATCTAAAACTCCATGCACAATGTGTATTTGCTGGTCTGTTGACTCGTAACGTGTTTTAAATGTCTCACCACTAGCCTACACTCTTTGATAAATTATGCAATTTCTCTGTTCAACGCTTGAAATGCTTCCTTTTTATAATGCATAACGCAATGTCGCATTGCTAAAACTCTTATGAACGTTGTTCATTACGACCTTATGAAGGCGTTAGTCACGTGATCAATAGAGTTTAAGGATATCTCCTTACGCCTGGCGCTAAAACTCCCTAATATGGTTTATGGAATGACGGTAAAATACGAAGGTTGCCTTTTATGTTTCGAGATTTGGCAACCCTGGTGTTGCAATCTGGCAACTGACAGCTCTATCATAGAATAGGATGTTTTGAGGTTATACGTACTCAGAACGTTTTGACATACGAGCGCTGTTTGTGTTGTTTACAGTAAATTAAAATATTCATCTTGGCCCAAAAATGAAATTAAATCGTGAACATTTTCGTGCGATTATTTTTGACAACTTTCGACGTGTATTAACTCAGCAACAGTGCATGGATGAACTTAACTCAATTTTTGGCAATGAAGCTCCATCAAGGACTAGTGTTTATCGATGGTATGGTGAATTCAATCGTGGTCGTAGTTCACTCCAAGACGAATTTCGCGAAGGTCGTCCAAAATCAGTTGTTCCGAAAACCATTGATGCTGTGCGTGAACTGATATTGCAAGATCGTCATGCGACCTATCGCGAGATTGAGACAACCTTAGGCATTAGTGGGGCCAGCATACATTCAATATTGCATGAACATTTGACTGTCAAAAAAACTTGTTCGCGTTGGATCCCACACAATTTGTCAATCGCTCAAAAAAAGGCTCGTGTCGATTGGTCGAAAGAAATGCTCAAAAAATACGATCGCGGTGCTTCGAAATACGTCTATGACATCGTGACAGGTGATGAATCGTGGATTTACGCGTATGAGCCCGCAAGTAATCAGCAGTCGACTGTATGGGTGTTTTTTGAAGATGAGCAAAATCCAACAAAAGTTGTTCGCGCACGAAGCACTTCCAAACAGATGGTCCTGTTTTTTCGGAAAAACTGGACATGTCGCAACCGTAACACTAGAACGGTCAATTCTGAGTGGTACACAACGATTTGTTTGCCAGCTGTCTTCCAAGAAATCAGGAAAACCAGCCGCCGAAGACGGATCACTCTTCACCACGACAATGCGAGCTCTCACATATCGACTTACACAACTGCATTTTTGAGCACCCAAAACATCGATTTGATGAGTCATCCGCCGTATAGTCCTGACTTGGCACCGAATGAGTTCTTTTTATTCCCGTACATAAAAAACAAACTGAGAGGTCAACGTTTTTCGACACCTGAAGAAGCGGTTGCTGCATTCAGAATGCACGTTTTGGAGATACCTCAATCAGAGTGGCAAAAGTGCTTTGACAATTGGTCCAAACGCATGCAAAAGAGTATAGATCTTCATGGAGAATATTTTGAAAAACAATAAAGTGATTTTCAATGATTAATATTTGTTTTGGTTCTCTAATCCTGAAATATAAAAGGCAACCTTCCTACCATTGGTGTATTGAAGTGTGGGTGATTCCGGTGCTTTATACACAGGGACGTGAAACTTGGATGCCAAAACGGGGTAATGATTTCTGCGCCATCTACCGCAAGCTAGTAGTGAGCCGAACTAAACGTGTGACGTCATGCAATTCAAAAAACTAGGTGTACAAAATGTAGGCAGTGTTTGTTTTTCGTTACGTGCAGGCTGCGTGCTGCTCAGGTGGTCTTTTTTATCCAAATTTTTCAGCATTTTGTTAGTATGTAGAATGTCATGCCTTTTAAGTAGAGTAAATTGTGTCGCGATATTTATTTGCCGTGTCTAAAACTTTGTTTTCGGTATTTTGGAAGATGATATTAAGAAGTTATTATTAATACGCACTGATAGAAATTACGGATAGGCGATTTTCATGTCTTGCCCTTCATACGCTTAGTCCCCGCCGCATTGTAATGTCAATTTACTTTCAAAGGCAAGTTTTCTCGCTTCGCTCGCCCGGATCCAAGTCACGGCGAGGCTCGGGCCTTTGGCCCTTGCGTTCTATATAAACATCCTTGAGTTTATCCACCTTATAATTACCAATTCATTTTTATAAGAAAGCACTTGTCAAGAAAGCCTCCAGAATTCAAACTGTGCAGGTGCTACCGGAGCGGCGCGAAGTGCCGGTTCCATTCTTCCGTAAGTTGTACCGTATACTAGACTTCAGCCGACAAATATAATATTTCAGCAACATATCGAATTTCAGCAATATATCAAGTAATAATTGTTTTATTTGGAAAAACTTGCCTGACAATACTGGAAATGTATTAATAAATAATCAAACCAATTTTGAAGTTTTGAACAATTAAAAAACCTCTGTTTTGGATTGTGTAATAAAAGAACTTGAGTAATAAATAATATACTCTCAATATCCAAAGTTAATTTTGAAAATTTAAAAATATTAAGAGCATTGCCCAAGTTAGGCAAAATACTTTTTTTGTGGATATTTCACTTACTTCAGTGCTACAAACAGTTAATATATTTTGGATGGTTTTTAATTAAATGTAGCTATATTTGAATTGGTAAATGAACAATAACTTCTAGGCTGTCCAACGTTTCCTACAATAAATGCTGTCATAATATTATTGATAGATACAGTAAAAATCAAATCCAATTTTACTACATATACTGACAATAAATGACTAAAGATATTGTCTGGTATCAATTTTAATCCAACAATCCAATTAATATACTGTCAAATTTGTCATCCGAAACCATTCAGTATTTTTCTGCCTATTTGTAGGTTTCATTGAGGATAGTTTGTATGTGAACTTGGTGGAAATATAATCATGATGTGCAGTAACCAATCAGATAGAAAAATCTTGTATTGCAGCCTAAACAGAAGAAATCTGTGACAATTTTATATGTATTTTAAAGTTAAGAATATACCTAACCCAAAAGAAGTTTGCCTAAAAATTCAGGGCAACAACAGGCCAAATTGAAATTGTTGTATCTTCCACAAATTTTCATTTCATAAAAGAGTTTTTTGTAAATTTCCTCATTAATCCTAGAACACTAAGCATATTTACTGGTATGTTATTACTAACTACAAGTCGAATTGACTTGCCTAACACAAAAGAAGTGTAATTTACATGTTTTAGTTCCATTTTTCTTGGTGTTCAAAGACTTACACAAAATAGTCACTGAGCCAATGATTGATATTGTATCAAAATTACAATTCTATTTTTGGCTAAAAATGTCACCAAAAATTAAGGCTGCTGTGATTTAAATCAAAGGATAAGTTTTAAAAAATCAATGATTTAAGTTAATATTTATTATTTTCAATATGTGAAAATATTTGAATTTCAAATTAAAAAAAAAAGAAGTTATACAGATAAAGACTTCAACCAATTACACAGTTTTTATAAAGAAATATTTCTTATAAACTTTTTCACATAACTGAACAATTTTGAGAAAAAAATACAATGTAATATACATTAAAATGAACATGCCTATGAAATTAACAATAAACAATTTGTAGTAGTTATTTACTAATGAACTCAGATGATATAATAGTTTTTATCCAGCATTTCATTGTCTGTAGATAAAAAATAATTTAGGAACAATACACACACTGAGTCAGTTTCAAGAAAAACTCGTTTAAAGCTTCTACCGTATTCGTAATTCTATATTTGGAGTAAAATTTTTGCTAATGCCACTTAAGGTACATCTTAAAGATGATGTTTATTGATAAAAATAGAATTTTATTGATACTCACTTAAAGAACAAAATTAATATTTTTAAAACTAATGAAAATGGTAGTTAATCTTACTAATTTTAATAATACTAACCTCCTTCCTTGTGTATATTGATAAAATATCATTTAAGTGGGAAGGAACAGGACAACTAATAAATAGAATTTAATATTTCAAAAACTGTTAATTTCTCCCCCTTATTCCTCCCCCCTAAAATTATTTTCCAAAATATTAAAGATCCCTTCAGCTATTCACTTTCACATCTGAAAGCAAAATCCTCACCCCCAAAAGGTTAAAAAGAAAGTTACCGAGAGAGTTTTTCCCCATAGACATATATCAAAGAGTCTTTTCTCATTATTAACTACTCTATATAACCACTGTATTGTATTCCATCTAACACTAAATTTCTGTTTATAATGTCACAAGATTCTTGTATATAAGTTATATTAATGTATTTTTCTTATGCGGCTGCAGAAGGCCAACAGCCAAGCTACAATAAATAAAATAACTGTCTAACATTGTTGTAAGTTTTTTGATGAAATCAGTTGTTTTGAACAGTAAGAGGTTTTTTGATTTAGGCAGTATTACAGAAAAGAATGGTAAAATTTTTTTGAACGAAGAATGCCCTTTTTCTGAATTATGCTAATAGGTGGTGCTACAAGCTTATTTGATAATGTGAATGCATGAGAAGTGTAACTTAGAGCATGAAGAGAACTATTGAGGGCATGAAACTCTAAGTACTCAAATTTAAAGATTTTGTGAGTTACGATGGTATTACAACAGACCCATCAAATGTATAATAACTCTTTGAAAAAACCAACAAACAACTAAAACAAACAAACAACAATAAAAATAAATCACTTTACGATTTTGGTTAAAGTAAAAATATCTAATACAATATTTAAAAATATTATTAAAATCTAATTAATCTCATTCAAATTTTAAAACATTAGATTTTTTAATTTAAAAAAAAATCATAAGTTTTTTACCCTTCCCAAAAATATCTAATGGGTTCTTCAATCTAATCACAAAATTATAAATCCAATCAACTATCACCATCATCAGTTACACATTACTGAATGACATATTTTTTCTCCAAAGCACTCCAGAAGTGAATATCTTGCAGTTACTACACTGGGTTGTAGTGTACCTTATTTTGCATCATGGAATCTTCCTTGTCTCGTAATAAATTCCAGCGTTTTCTTGAGTCTATTCAACTTTCTTTGGTGTTTTGTTGTCTTTTTCAATGTTTCTCTGTGGATACAATTCATGAAGAAATTCAAAATGAGGTTGTTTCAAGATCAGGATTTGAAATAAGTGAAGATTTTAATTTAAACAAATTGACATCAAATAATTGAACAGGTATCAACATTCCAACAGTTAGAAAACTGGACCAATTTTTCATTTTTATTTCCTACTAGCTGACCCGGCAGACTTCGTACTGCCTCAACGATAAATAAAAGACCTAAACTTTTGTATAAAATGATTTCAAAACAAACAAATCGAATCCGTATTTAATAAAAAAGTATTTTTTGAATAAAGCATGAAGTTTTATTATTATTTTCGACACATCATGTTGCTTACCTACAAAACAGACTTTTTCTGAAATACTGTCTATTTATAAGGTTTAAATTTGATATTTACAGACACACACTGATATTATACAGTCTGTTAATCAATTTAAAGCTTTCTCATAAACTATATTTTTTGTTTTGTTTTGTGGTGCGTAAATAAACAAAGAAGACGGTTTTCCGACGCGCGAACACGCGACGTATAATTGTCCATGCGCGAAACAGGAAAACTCTAAGTTGATTCAACAAACTTCTAACGATTGTCCTTGCGATTTATTTATGATCATCGCAAAGGCCAGACGGAAACTGTTTCTTACTGGAAATTGTAAGCGTTTAAAATCGAATGGTAACTCCGTTGGAATCATCGGTATCCGCGGGATCATGACATCCTCTCCTTTGTATTTTCCTTTTATGATTGTTGCCTCAATGACGTTATTCATCAGCTTTTTCACAGCCAGTCTTGTTCCATTGCATAGTCGAGGTTGATTAATGTTACGCAACATGATGACAACTGATCCTACTTTTAACTGCAAATTGTGAGGTGGTAATCCAGGCAATTCCAGTGAATTTAAAAACTCCGTGGGATAGTTGACTACGTCATCGTGGTTCATAACGGTGTCGACTGATTTGAAGGAAACCAACTGTCCTGGAAGAGAATTCTGAATGGTCGCATTGAGATCCTCCACATCTTTATTTTTCGCCGCAAATATTGCCCATTCACCCAGCCAATTATGGTTATTGAACGTTTACGCTATATCTGAAAAAAAAAAAAAAAAAAAACGCTGAATAAGCTCCTCTTTTAAGTCTGTGATGTGACAAAAATCTGTGGGTAATGTGATGAATCCGGTCGAGGTGTCCACTGCAACTTTATTATTTCCAATGTCTAACAACTGCTTTGCAAACTCATTTGCAGTTTCATCTTGTTGCAAAAATACTCGCATGATATTTGTTAAGAGGAGTGTCTTTACGTACTGCCACAAATTCGATGATTTTAGGCATGCATTTAGTTCATCAGCAACAGTTGATCGGGGAATAACTGGAAGAGTCTGACGAAAATCACCTGACAACAGAATCATGGCCCCACCAAAAATATTTTGGTTGTCACGAAGATCTTTCAACGTTCTGTCCAGTGCCTCAAGTGAACTCTTATGGGACATTGTGCATTCATCCCAAACAATCAATTTGCACACCTGTAGGATCTTGGCCATTGCGCTATTTTTGGGGATGTTGCATATTGGTGTTTCGATGATTTGCATGTTTAATGGTAATTTCAAGGCAGAATGTGCAGTTCGCCCGCCTCCTAGCAGAGTCGCTGCTATTCCAGATGAAGCCAAAGCTAGAGCAACGTCATTTCGCGATCTGATCCTCGCCAAAAGCAATGAAATTAAAAATGTTTTTCCGGTTCCTCCGGGAGCATCAAGGAAATAAATTCCACCAGATCCACTGTTCACAGCCTCTATCAAAGTGTCGTACGCAATTCTTTGTTGTTGATTTAATTGTGGAACATTTGTACGAACTGTTTCGGCCAATGCTTCAATGTCGTACTGTTGTTCTCTGTGCAATTCGTGGTTTAATGCATCGTGCATATGACGATTGGGTGCTGTCATTCCCAAACACGACAATACTTTATTTGCCATCAATAAACACATATCTTCTATCATGATCAATGTCTCATTGTAAATTTCTTCAGTCATTTGTAGTGTAGGATTCAAAGTTTGACGGCGCACACGATGCAAAACATTTTCAGACATGTCATCTCTATACTTAACCCACAAATCTTTTGGATTCGAAGGAAAACATGTCGATATGATAATCGCAAACAATGTACGAATTTGATTTGGCGATGAAGATATTACGGAATCCTGCTGGAATCGACGCTGAAATGATTTCGATGATGCGTTCCATGTGTAATAGCGTGCATGTTAGCATACAGCAAAGTCCGAGCAAATTCATCAGTTTGACAGACTGTGAAGAAACTTGTTAATGTTGTCGACGGTGGATGTGCCGCCCTCTCTGCCGCATTAGATTTATTAAAATAAACTCGTTGACCATTCCAATGGACTGCCAAATGGACTACTATAGGGTGTCTTTCATGGATCGCAAATGAAAAGATACGCCAAATTGCTTCGTTGCTACTTACATAGCGACCCATCTGGTACAGTGATATTTCATCATTTGCATTGGTTACACCGAAGACAGCTATATCACTACCTTTGTTTACATATTTACATATGTACTTTATCGACTTCACAGAGTTACAATATTCCACATTGATGTGAGTCTCAAAAGCTTTGGACAATATTGGCGAGTATGGCACGATCCAACGATTGTCTACATCAACATTTTGTATTCTTACCTTCACAACTACCGATCGCCCATTGTCCGCAACTGATCGCCGACGATACAATGGGTATCCATCATTTCCCGTTATGGTTTCAGCAAGCAGGTCTCTTGAGTATCGCTTGGAACACTTGCCGTCGACCATACAGGGTGAATTATAGTTGAAAAGTCCGCAAGGTCCATGTATCATGTGTTTGGTAACTACTGCATGCAATTTTGGGTCAACTATTTCATCTGGAATTTCAGTCGAAATTATGGAATCAATCTCATCTGGCCTCATTTTGTCTACTAACCAGACTAAAATGTTCGCATGTGGCAATCCACACTTTTGACATTCTACAGAGTACATCCAACAACGTACTCGGCCATACACCCAATGCTTTATTAAGAAATTCATGAGAGAATTTAATTTTTGTTTAAAAACACTGGCAGTTATGTCATGTCTACCAACTGGTGTTTGCTATGTAGTAATTCCCTCTCGATTTCGGACCATTTTGGGTTACATGTGAATGTAACAAATAAGTATGGGCGACCACAATGCCTAACATATTACATAGCATCCTGAGCAGATTCATGTATGTGGCGTGGGTTTCCTATATAAGTGGCTGGCAAAATTGTCATTCTTCCTACATTATTCACATTGCCATCGGCATTTATAGCATCGCGGAGATGAATGTATTCCTCTGATCGTATCCGTCGTTGTTTCAAACGGATGTATGTCAATCATTCAGTCTCAATTTTGACATACATGTCAACTGCAAACTGATGAAAAAGTCGTTGACACATCAAAATAGGATTTACTTCACCTTGACGGATCATGAGTCTGTATGAATAGAAATTCATAGCACTAACTTTTTTGTTGGTTTCAGCACCTGCAATCAAAAATGAGAAATGTTTAAATTGTTACTTAGATGAATTGAATTTAAAATATTATTTAATCTTGTTCAATTTATTTACCTGTTACTTGATTTATCATTTTTATATTAAAATGATATCCATCTTCCCCCTGCCAGAAGATCAAAGGATATTGTAGTGCATCATAACTCCTGTGTGTTTCAGATACACGTTTTAAATCACTATTCCGACGATGAAGCACAATATCTCTAGATTGTAAGTTTTCTCCCACAATGACAACAGCCACTTCATCAATGGTAGGTGAATTAAACCTCCTTGTGTTTACCGGTAGGTGTTTTGTCAACTCGAATGATAATATTATGTCTATCAGATGGCATCCGATCCAATGCTATTTTGAACACGTTTACGAAATTGTTATTCTGATGAAGGAACATTTGTAATTCTTGGACAATGGTTCTCTTCACTGTTGGATTGTGAGCACAACGATTATCAATTTCCGCATCTGAATTGCCCATAAAATAAATTTGTAAAAATTGATGATCTGCATCAGGTAGTGGTAACCGTGTTCCTAGTAAGTGATAAATTTGTCCTTGTATCTGTAATTTTTAAAAATTTGTCCATTAATTATTTCCGATATATATATATATATATATATATATATATATATATATATATATATATATATATATATATTAGTACAAACTTGAATATTATAAAAAAATATTCTGGTATAATACCTTGAAAGTGGGCATGAAATTGTCCTTTATAATATGTGTAGCGCCAAATGATGTCATCTGGAAACAGCTGTTATATTTCTGAATGTTGGCCAAGAAGTGGTTAGAATCATTTGCAATCCCAGAAACTAAAGAGCGTAAAGGATCTGGTGGTGGGACCAATTTGGCAATTTTACTTTGCCTCCAGCACAACATAATCCAGTAGATTCGCCAGTGTATTTTAACGCCTTACAATATTTACAAATTATTTTCATTTCCCCAATTGTTACCGATTTGTCGGCACAATAATCAATTGCCGGATCATAGTGGAATGCAGCTCGTTCAAGAATCACAGGAGCACTGCGTCTGCGGATTCGCTCAATTTCATTATGTCTAGCTTGCTGCGGTTGTGTTTGATGTGCACGAACTCGTTGCATTCTAAGCCTATCTACTACATTGTCACTCACTAAAGAACGCAATTCTGACTTAGCAATACGACTATTTTCTTGATCCGTCTCTCTCTGGTCATCAGTGCGGTTAGCACGTGAGGAAGGGCTTTGCACATTTGATTGACTGCGACGACCTAAGTCAGGTCGTCTTCTCCTCGGCATCGTAAATTGAGAAAAATTCTCGCTCATTTAGCAGTAAAGTGTCACTATCACAAAATATCACACACACATTAGATCCTCCAACACGCACGCGAATTTCAACTTTATGCATTTCAAAACGAACATTTCAAAACCAAGATAAGATAAATCCGTTCAGCCGTTCTCGAGTGTTAGCGAGACTAACGAACAGCAATTCATTTTTATATATAGAGATTACTAATATGAATTTACGAAATAATGAGACATTTATACCATTTTTCCCGTTTTCATCTATGCATTCGCGTGAAATATTCATTAAAAATTGTTATATGTAATCAAGAAATTATTTAATGGTCTACCGATCCCCATTTATTGGAGAGATTGTAAATTTTCTACTATAAAAAAATCTCTTCTATAGAAGTGAGGTTCTGTCTCACCAATCGTATCAAAGTGTGCGTAGTTGATTAATTTTATTAGTACATATAATTTTATTAACTTTTATAATGTTTCATACATAACTTACCAATTATATCTTCGCTATTTATGCTTTTCAACCATCGTTCACGCATCCGTTGATTTTTTGGGGAGCTTGTGAAAGGGCATCCTTCAAGTGGTTGAACACCCTCTTACGCAACATATACACATCTTCTGCAAATAATATAATTAATTCTTTGTAGTAAATCATGAGAAAGGCCCATAATACTCGTGGATATTCCCTACACTTACCAGAACCTGCATTTCGCACAACTTTACTACGCGCCAAAACGCAACAGCTGCGCTATCTGCACCAGGTCCGTGACTGAGGAAACAAACTTAGCCCCCGCCTTTTAACATTGAGCGAACCGGCCCTGTCATTGAGGTTACGCGTTATAGCTGCAGAATCCAAAGAGCAGTATCAGCGAAGAGCAGAATCAGCATTGCCAGCCAGCATTGCCCACTTAGGCCCGTTGCGTGTTTCGAAAAAGGAAATCTGGAGTCCGCTTAGGGCAATTGCTTCAATAGGGCTGTTTGATAATGTTTGGTAGAAGTTTCAATTGCGTTTAACTTGGTGTATATTTGAGTTAAAAAGATGGGCGAGGGAAGTCTCGACATAGACCAAGACTTGGCTCGTCGACTCTTAATCGAGGGTGCCACTTTAATGTTACTTAATGTTCCCCAAGGTACTGAATTTGGCATTGATATGAAATCGTGGTACACTGCCGAGAGGTTCAAAGGTTTAAAAATGATACCACCTGGTCTACACTTTATTTATTACAGGTTTGTCTTTAACAAAGATGTATCAGTTGATTAAGTGTAATTAAGCTTAGAATTTACTGGTGCTGTGCAGTCAGTATTGATTTCAGGCAATAGTTTGTTCGCATATTCCTATTAAAATAATTATTTGAGATTTACAGACATTGATAGATCGGAAAATGGTGATTTATATGTTGAGAGATGTTAGATCAGTATTTAAGATCTAGCCAATTTGTCATATCATGACATTGTATTTGATTGTCATATAATATTTCCTTGTTTATGCACCTCCGGAACTGTTACCAAATCTGATGTAGATTATTATCCAATATTTTCAATAATTCTTAGGCGCTACATTTATGTAGGAATATCTAACACCCATTCTTCCTACATAAGAGAAGGTTTATGCTCGTAATTTAAAATTTTGTATTTGGTCTGGCTAAAATCATTTTCATGTCTCCTATAGGTAGCAATTTAAAAAGCTTGCCAAATTTTTCTAATCACTCTCTAGAAAGTGAAGGGCTGTAGATTACATTTTTTTTGTTTCTTAACAGTAGTTCTGTTTTAGTGCTGTGAATGAACATGGAGATGTTGCTCCTCGTGTAGGCTTTTTTCACCATTTCAAGAAATCTGAGTTTGTTGTAAAACAATGGGATCCCGACTCTGAAAGTATTTCATCGGCAGGTGTGTAAAATACTCTTGATTATATATTTTTGTTTCTCATGTCCAAATAAAGTGGAAATGTTTGTTGTTCATTGCACTTTGATGCTTGTTACAGAAATAAGTGAAGAGGAAGTGAAAGTTTATATGTCAAATTTACTTAATCTTGACAAACATTTAGGGCCTTATCCTTTTGATGTATGGAAGAAGTGGAAGGTCCTAACTGATAAAATAACAGGTGAGCTGTTCAAATCTCTTTTTTGTTAGTGACATAATTTTAAACTAACACAGGTTCGTGTGTTGCATCAGGGTTTGGAAAATGAGAAAGGTCATATCTCTAAAGGAGTTTAAAATAGTGAGTGGAATGTATTGTGGGAATTATTGGTATAACATAGGTTGTTACCCCTTGCAAAGTCCTCTTTACAAAATCTGTGGTAGTTGGATAGCTTTCCCATGGTTTTATCTTTAAGAAGAGTAGATTCTCTTGATAATTCTAAAGCGATTTCACATGCCAGCTTCAACATAATTAGTGTTATTTTATCATATCTCTTCTCTGTGAAATGGAAATATAAATGAATAGATGAAATGTTAATAAAATGTTTTGATGGACTACCTCAAAAAGAGTGAAAAAGGTTTTTTGGTTAAAGTAGGGTACACGGTACAACTTCAGAGAAGTGTGGCAGGAGGTGGGGTCTCTTTAAGCCTGCCCTCAAATTATGCTACACGCTCTGATAGAAATTACGGGTAGGCGATTTTCATGTCTTGCCCTCCATACGCTCCCCCATTGTCCCCGTTGCATTATAATATCAATTTACTTTCGAAGGCATCTTTCTCGCTTCGCTCATCCTGCTTCAAGTCACGGCCAAGCTCGGGCCTTCGGCCCTCTCGTTCACTATAAACATCCTTGAGTCTATCCAATGCATAATTACCAATTCACTTTTATAAGAAAGCACTTTTCAAGAAAGCCTCGAGAATTCTAACTGCCAATTAACGCCCGAATGGCGCAAAGTACCCGTTTAAACGACTTCCTTAGGTTATATCGTATACTACATTTCAGCCCCTGTATTAAACTGAAGTAAAATTTTATGTAATAAATTTTCTATTGTAAGTATTTTTGTATTTGGAACAAGTTTCAATATGTCGTTGACGAGTAAAATTCACATTTGTTTGGGACTAGCAGTTTTACGCTTTTGATTTTTCAAAAAAATACATGTCAGTGTAATGTTTACTCATGGGAGTGTAGACCCAATTCTCTGGAGTCTGTTCCTTTTGTATACATTCCTTGATGATTTTGACAAAACATCACACAGTTCTTTCAAATTTGTTACAAAGTAGGTTTAAAAATGTTTCCTCAAAATTTTCAGTGAGTGAAAAGTGCAATTAATTCACTAACATATGATTAATATTTACCTGTATTCTTTTACAGATTTTTTTCATGTTTTTCTTGTCGCTATTTTCATCGAGTTGTGTGTTTTAATTGTTTACTTTCGACTTACAGAAAGTCAATCGCAGCAGCTATCTCCTGAAACAGGTTACGTAAGTTCCGCTTTGGAACTAGTCTGTTGTGGGCAAAATGACCTATCTCCAAGGAAGGAAAGGAGAGCTCGTGTTAGTACTGCAGAGGAAAAGGAAGAAGAGTTATTGCCTCAATTAAAAGCAAGTCCAGGCACAGAGTTACGATTGACCTGTTTACCAGAAAGAAGTTATCCAGAAGGTGCTACACCAGCTGAAATAACACAACATTCATTAGATTCAAGTTATATGCTGGAAACTCTGTTATCTCAATTGTCAAGGTATCATTAATATTAAATTTCTTAGTTTAATGTTCTGCCTCTGAATTGAATATGCCATTTTTTACTGACGTATTAAATCTATGTGCTTAGAGTAAATGTCAAATACATCTAGTCATAGAGAAGTTCTGACATGCAGTTATTAAACAAAATGATTAGATGTGAACGTTGTTCCTGAAGAAATAACTACGTCAATTGATTTCAATGCGAAGAATACATTTTTTACTTCATTTAAATACAACTCTATTCATTCTTATACTCTGTTTAAATTTATTAATTAAACTATAATACAATATTATATCTGAAGGCAACCAGAAATTCTGTGTGTCAGTATTCTGTAACATGTCGGGCAGTTACTGAAAATTATTGTAAAATGAGATAGTATAGACACACTCAAGTACAATTTTTTAAAAGTATATTTTGCAATTGAGTCATTCTTAGTTTTAATTTCACTTCCATTCCTGAGAAATCAGGACGGTGAATTTTCTGAATAAATTCCACTTCAAAACACCCCATAGCTAAGAAGGATGTTCCCAACTAATACCCAACTAAGACAAAGATGGAATGTGAGGAGATTAACCCACAAAGAAATGTAATTATATGTTAACCTTAGAAACTGAAAGATATAACTGTTATATCTGAAACAAAAAAGAAAAGCATAGGTCCAAAAAAGAACTAGAAGATCATATTATTTATTCTGGTATAGAGAAAGGGGAATATGCCACAGCAAAAGTAGCTTTAATAGTAAATAAGTATTGGAAGGATTTCATAGATGCATACTACTGGAATTCCCTAGACTAATAACTACGAAATTAAGTGTACCACTACAAACTGAATACAATTAAGAGTAAGTGCACCAATAGAAAGCCAAGCAGAAAAATCTGACTGTTCCTACAAAGATCTACTGCAAGTAGTAAATCAAGAACGTACAGATTAGTTCCTCATTATTTCAGGAGATTTTAATGCCAGAGTTGATGAAAATGAAGTGCCCCCTTGCAAAGACCTAGGAGAAGAAAACACTTTAAATTTTGCCTATTCAATAACCTAAGAATAACTAAGTGTTTTCAAATTTAAAGAAAAACATTAATTTATTTGGGAAACAAGGAGGTCCAAGAATCATCTTAGGCGATGTAATAGTCGGAAGAAACTTATTGAACTCTGTCAAGAATACAAAAGTATTTAGAGCATTTGAAATAGAGAATACTGTTTGGTAGAGGGTGAAATTAAATTACAGCATCAAATTAAGGAAAATAAAGAGAGAACTTTCACCTTAACATTTTGAGGGCTAATAGTTACGCATATCTAGATGGCCCGGAGTGGTCATTTTGACCACCAAGATTTTTTTCTTATATCTTTCCAAATTAGTTAGTTTTTTTTTTTTTTAAAAAAATAAATTACCTAACAAAATAAAATATCGCATTTTGTGCATCCAAGTGTCATTTAATACACGTTGATTTTTTTTTAGCGAGAAAAAAAAATTGGACAGTGAAAGATGTTTTTATTACTTGCTTTTTTACATTATAACTAGACTTTTGAGGAACAATTCATACACACAATGTTTATTCCTTCTTGGGAACACTTTCTGCGAGCAGCTTTTTCCCACATTCTGCAAAAGTTTGCTGTTTTGTTCTGTTTACATTGGAGTCTTATCTGACATTGTTCCAGCTTAATAGGTGAGGCTGTGTCCAAGTTTTGTTGAACTGGATTTCTGGAAGATCCAGCTGAGCCCAGAATGCACTTTCTACATAATTCTTCTAACTTCAACTAACTTCAAAATATTTGAATGTCAAGATATTTTGCTCTTGGTAAATGTGTTTAAAAATTATCCATGCGTTCAAAGCTGTGAGATGAAGTATATTGTAAAACACATAGACGCCATCTTTGTGACCCTGCATTTGCAGTATATATTTTTTGCCATCTAATCAACAATATATACCCCGTATTTAGTTCTGTTGTAAAATAAACCAGTTTCTGATAGCTTTTTTCCTTCTGACACAACTTGTACGTCTCTGTGCAAGGTGCTCAGAATAAGTACATGTTTGTTCTTACCTGGATGCACAGGGAGCATTGTATTATCGGTCTTGAGAATTGTCCTGTCAAGAACAATTTGTTTCAGGTTCTTGCCACACATTGGAATTTCTCTATTATCTATTATGGTACCGACAATGCTGGAGTTCTTAGATTTGAGTTGTTCTGACAGTTTTAGTGAGGTAATAAAGATGTCACAAGTTATGTTGCGCCCCTTTTTTAGAAATGGCTACATTATTTTCATAACGACTTATTCTAGCAGGGATTCTTTTAGTTCTCTGCTTTTTCTTACCAAGATATGGAATTGCTTTACGTAAATATTTTGAGTCAACAGCAGCCAATAGCCAGAATTTTATGCCAAATATATCCAGCTTATTTGCTATGCATTGGGTAAATCTGCAGCAAGCTTTATTAAGAAATAATGCTCATCTACAGTAAGTGTTTCTCCAGAATTGTATGAAGCTCGACTATTCTCTACAAATTTGTCCCATATAGCAAAAAGCAATGCAGATTTATGTTTCTAATCTAGTTGATCATGTGGTTTTCACTTTAAAATGAAGGTACTTCATCTCTTTGAATCTATTACATGACATTGTCTGAGTAAACACAGGTGGCCCCCAAACAGTCATATCTAAATCAAGTTTTTTTATATTACAATGACCTCTTGCTTATAAAAGAGATGAGAAAACTTCCAGCTCTTCTAAAGAGATAGTCCATTCATCATTTCCGGACTTCAAATTAGTTTTGATTTCTGTGTACTGTTTTATATGTTAGACTCATCAATAAATAAATCCCAAGCACTTGAGAAAAGTTCTTCTTTGGCGCATCGCTTTGCATAACACATGGGCCCTGCAATTCTTTTAGAATGTTTTGAGAGCTCAACCTACCTACACTATGGCTGCCCCTTTCAATTACTGTCTATGTGGTTGCACCATCCTTACCGATGATGCTTTGTCCAATTTGAAGTTGTGCTGTTATATTACTTTCATACTAATCGTGATATTAATTTGCTGGAGTTTTTACTACCTGAAAAGAAATAAGAAACAGATATCAAACTGAAAATTTCACACAGATATCAGACTGTAAAATTGAATTTTCTGAAAATTTGTTGCAACCAACAAGAATTTGCCTTATTGTGTTGCATTGTACTTACCAACGATGTGTTGTCCAATTGAAAGTAGTGGTCATGTATTATTTGAGGACTCCTTAGTTACTAGTTCATTGCTATTTTGGTTATCTGAAAAGCAAATAAATTGCAGTAATAAAATGTAAGATTAATTTTGTAAAATAGATTTTTAGGTAAACCAGGAGTTAAAACTCACACAAAATTAATTCCCTGTGGTTTGTCTCTTCTTTTTCATTTCACACTCTTCGTAGGCTGAAGAGAATACCTCACTGTCAGACGTGGAAATACACCTATTTCTTTCAGAACAAATCCTCAAGTTCATCTCCAAAATCATCTGTCTCTAATTCTTGAAGCGTTAACAGAATATCATTTGTTGAGAGGTTCTACATCTTGCAGGAACCGTGCAAGTACTCCCAACACACTCCACAACAAAGAACGAAATATTCCGTTTTGATTTTTCAATCCTTGACGTACACTCAGCACCCTGTATCATAAGCATGATAATGATGAGAGACAACAAAGCTTTCATTCAGAGAATGTATTGAATGACAGTAAGAGACTCACATCATTCATGAAAGGATGATAAGATAAGTTTCGAGTCGCTGTAAGTTTATACTTCAGTGAGTGTTGAAAATGTCTCTTATGTCCAAGGAAATATATAGAAACGCATGACTGTTCTGGTCCTTCTAGTTTTAACTCACAATATTTCTATCAGGATATCATTACAGATGTTAATAGATAAAAGAAGAGAAATGAATCTACCAACTGTTATAGTATTTATTGATTATGAAAAGGCATATGTCAGAGTAAATAGGCAGAAAGTAGGAAATGGAGGGGAAAGTCTGAAATTACTTGCTCCAGGCAATCCAATGTTTTAATAAAAACTCATGGATTAATATACAGTTAAAAGAAGGAAAGAGGCCTGTAGTAATAACGACCAATAATCAATTACAAAGCAATAATAGTAGCTTATGTGAATGATGTCTCTTCATCATGTATATTAATCACCTGATAAGAAACCACAGAAGGAGAGTTAACTAGAGAAGACAAATAAGGAAAGACGAATACAATCTTGTATGTAGATGATCAGACTATCATAACAGATTTCAAAGATGATTTACAAAGAAGAGTTTTGAATTGACAAAAGTAGCCCAAGAACCCTCCATGGCGGTAGCAGTCTAGGAAACTAAAATTAGATTGATTTGATTTATTTAGCCCTCTTGGCTATTACTTAAGACATATTTTCATACATTGTTTACATCTATAGGTAAACTCAGTCAACTATTTACAGAATTAATTTTTATTTTTTTGTAGTTCATAATTTTTCTTTTAAATTCTTTAATTTTATCTTAATTTTTTATTTCTAATGGTAATTTATTATATAATTCAAAACCTTTTATCAAATAGTCTATTTTTTTGCGTATATAGTTTTACTGAAATTAATTAAAAATTTTGCGCTTGTCTCTTGTTGTTTTATCTTACGAGGGTTGCCTTTTATATTTCAGAATTAGAGAACAAAAACAAATATTAATCATTGAAAATCACTTTGTTTTTCAAAATATTCCCCATGAAGATCTATACACTTTTGTATGCGTTTGGACCAATTGTCAAAGCACTTTTGCCACTCTGATTGAGGTATCTCCAAAACGTGCATTCTGAATGCAGCAACCGCTTCTTCAGGTGTCGAAAAACGTTGACCTCTCAGTTTGTTTTTTATGTACGGGAATAAAAAGAACTCATTCGGTGCCAAGTCAGGACTATACGGCGGATGACTCATCAAATCCATGTTTTGGGTGCTCAAAAATGCAGTTGTGTAAGTCGATATGTGAGAGCTTGCATTGTCGTGGTGAAGAGTGATCCGTCTTCGGCGGCTGGTTTTCCTGATTTCTTGGAAGACAGCTGGCAAACAAATCGTTGTGTACCACTCAGAATTGACCGTTCTAGTGTTACGGTTGCGACATGTCCAGTTTTTCCGAAAAAACAGGACCATCTGTTTGGAAGTGCTTCGTGCGCGAACAACTTTTGTTGGATTTTGCTCATCTTGAAACACCCATACAGTCAACTGCTGTTTACTTTTGGGCTCATACGCGTAAATCCACGATTCATCACCTGTCACGATGTCATAGAGGTGTGCCATGACCTTTGTTTTTTGTTTATAATATTTTCATGTTATAATTTTTACACTTTCGATTTAATTGATGGAGTGCCATTTGGAGATCATTTTCCTTTTCATACATAATAACTTGGTCATCAGCAAATAGCAGAGTATTGATATAATTATTTCCGTTCAATCTGATCCCTTGTTTTACTATTAATTTCCATTCTGTATGAATTTCGTCTACATAGATGTTAAATAATATTGGAGAAAGGCTGCAACCTTGTTTTAATCCTTGGTTAGTTTTTAATGGTTGTGATTGTTGTGAATTTATTTTTATTCAGATTTTTGCATTTTTATAAAAACTTTTAGCTATGTTTATTAAATGTTTTGGAAACCTCTTCGATCCGTTATGGCCTGTTATCTTATCCTGTTTACACGGTCGAAGGCTTTTTCAAAATCAATGAATGCAATGTGCGTTTCTAAATTAAACTCTCTTCTCTATTATGTAGTTCAATATAAAAACATTATTTGTGCAGGATCTTCCCTTTCTGAAGCCATTTTGTTCTTCTAACAATACAACTTCAGCTATCGTCTTAATCCTCATTTGGACCATTTTTCTGTATATTTTATATGTTAGGTTTAAGAAGGTAATACCTCTATCATTTTCACGGCTACTTCAATCCCCCTTTTTAAACATAGATATTATTAGGGCTGTTCCCAACCATGAATAAGCTGATAAATTATAAAAGATTACGAGTCAGAGCTAGATTGACAATTCGGAAAAGTAAGTCCGATTTCTGCAGAGCTTATATTTCATCACTCTTTTCGCCTAAAGTAGTGTGCAGTAACCTTCGACAGATCGGTGGAAGACTCCTTACGCCGTCTGTCTCAGGGCTTCTGGTAAATGGAAATCTTCGCACCTCACCAGAAGATATAGTTGAAGAATTAACCTCTCACTACGAGCATATCTCCAGCTCCGCACACTACTCTTCTAGCTTTCTGAAGACCAAAGGAAGAATGGAGAACTGCAGACTAGATTTCTCGAGACGCGTGGCGGAATATTACTGTGCTGCTTTCTCCATGGATGCATTTTCCTGTGCCTTCGTTTGTGCAAAAGATTCTGCCTCAAGACCAGATACATAATCAAATACTTAAACACCTACCGGAAAATGCTCGTTCTTTTCTCCTCCGCATTTTCAACCCGATTTGGGATGAACATTCCTTACCAAAGATTTGGCGTGAAGCCATTGTTATTCCAATCCCCAAAGAAGGAAAGGACAGAACAATCCCTTTCAAGTTACCGCTCAATCTCGCTCACAAGCTGTGTGTAAGTTTTAGAGTGAATGGTAAATAAACGTCAGCTCTGGCTCCTGGAAAATAAGGAATCTATTTACGCCTTTTCATTGTGGTTTCAGGAAACACAGGTTAACCACTTACTCTACTAACTCCTTGCCACTCAGATCTCCACTTTTTTTGTGCTACGACATCTTGTAGCAATTTTTTCCGACATGGAGAAAGCGTATGAAACCACCAGGAGGTACGGCATTCGGCCGCTATGGTGCGAAAGTCAGCTATAAATACTCCTTCGCGCTAAGCAGTTCTTTACCCAATTCACAGGACACCATACGAAACTCTCGTTACCCCCATCCTCCGCGTATCCATCTCTACACGCTCTTGCGGAAATTCGATATAAAACTCCCCATCCTTGTGACCCCCCCACCCCCACCCCGAAATCTTGTTCACCATTGGAAGATTCTCGGGCCTAAAATAACCTAACTTTATTACATTTCCCCAAATCCTCAACTCCCACTGTACATTTCTGACCGAATTCCAGGAGATGAAATCCATGTATCCCGGCTATAACTGATACACTGATGGTCCCTCCCAGAATGTACGGTGTGCCGTCTACTGGCACAGAACAATGCGGAGTCTTCGACTGAACTCTTCGTGCGGCGCTTATACTGTAGAAAAATATGCGCTCTTGGAGGCACGTAAGTACGCTGAATCGATGACATTTAAAGAAGCTGTGGACAGCAGTGAATGAAAAAGCTTGCTCCAATCAATCTCCTGCTTCTCTTGTTGTAACCCTCTGACAATAATCGTCCAACACCAGATCCGTAATTTACTGGTTCGTCGTTATAATTTGGTTTTTTGTTGGATCCTTGGTCACTTTGGGATAATAGGGAATGAAATTGCTGACCAGGCAGCAAAGCTCGCCACAAAGGAAACTGAGGAAGACATCCTCCCTGTCCCAACAAACGATAGCAAGCTGTTTATAAAACGTATTCTCAGTGCATGCCAGAGATCAGATTTTAAACTCGCAACAAACAAGGATTTCATCTCGTGGGTCGAGGCGCGAGGAGATAATTCTGACATGCTTTCGAATCGGTCACTGTCATTTCTCCCGCGGACATCTCCACGGTGACCCAACCCCTACTTATGATAGTTGCGAGACGCATCTTACCGTGGTGCATGTTCTCCTGCACTGTTCTAAGGTAAGAGATAGCTAACGAAAGCTTCACCTTGCTATCTGTGTAGCACAGGTACTTGGAAATGACGAATCTTCTCTCTGCAAGCTTTTTAGCTTCTTACGAGAGTCTGACATTTTCAGCAGTATCTGAGAGAAGAGGATTATGCCAATTATTCGGCTTATAATTGAAGATTATAAAGTGTTTACCTGGCTCTTTTCTGCCAGCCCCCTTTTTAAATAATTGAACACGTTTATTTTCAGTTTTATCTACATTTTACCTTGCATTAAAACGTTTTAGTCTGGGATTGCTACAGTGCGTGTTGCTCTTAAAAAAATTGACACGGACGTCAATGACAGCTGTTGAAGCGCCCTTAAACCTTATTGATCATCGCCCTGATTCCAAAAAGGTAAAGTTTCTTTTCTTCGTAACGCTAGCCTATCGGTCTCTTCGTCCGTCTCAGAACTACTACGCCTAAACCATACGTATGTTTCCCAAATTGAAGAAACCCATGTCGATGTGGCTCAAGGCGTATATTTAAGATTTAAAAAATCTTTAAAATTTGAAGGTACCATATTAAGCCATACCAAGACATTTTAACTTTTTTTTAAAAAACTACTCAATTTTTTGTCTTTAAATTTCTTGTAAGAGTAGAATAAATTACACTTTAAGAATGGCATAGTTCCGATTTTCAGGTTTAAATCTGAATTTTTGAAAATTTCAAAACTTTTCGGGCGTCTTTGTACAACTCCAAAATTGAAGATAGAGAGTTTTACTTGTAAGGAAATTTGTTCTCCATTGTGAGTTCTTTTAATACGGTCATTTTTTAAGTTTTAGTAGTTATCGCGCAATTCTGCTTTCTATATGTGCAATTTTAAAAATCACATAAACAATATTTTCTCAAAAACTTCTCCATTTTTTCTTTAAATTATAGGTAGCGATAGTGCTAAATGTACTCTATAAGATATAGATGCCATATTGATCTATTCTTTTGTTTTTTGAAAATTACAAAAACCTAATTTTTTTACTTCTCTCGCGTGATTAATATTTATACTAGCGACAATTTGTTCACATATTTATGAGTACATGTGCTTTGAATAATGTCAAATAGTTCATCAAAAACTTATGTTTTATGTGAAAACTAACTCAGTAACGCATTTTCAAAAATGCACAAAAGCGATTTTCTCAAAAATGAATCCAAATTTTTTCTTCTAACTTTTGGAACGGTTAGTGTAATTGTACTCTTTAATATGACTAAAGTTAATTTCGGAGTATTCTTTTTTCAAAAGTTACCCAAATATAATTTCTTAGAAATATTTGTCTCGCCGATATTATGTATATTTCCTGCAATTTGTAAACACTGTTGTATTTGTGAGTTAATGTGCTTCAAATGAAGTTTTACGAAAACAAAAAATGTTCTGTGAAAAAGTGCTTCAAAGTTCGAATTTACAGTAAGGATAAACGCCAGTTTTTTAAAAACGGCTTCAAATTTTTCAGTGAAATTTGCCATTTAGTTCGAGATTTTACTCTTTGATAAATTTTAATCAACATAGATCTTAAAATATTACCGTTCTACTATTACGAAACTGACGTACGTACGTATTATAAGGAAAGTTATGCAATGATGCGGAAAATGGATTTCGTGATTTCAACGGAAATACTCGTGTTGGGGCACCTGATACCGAAAACCTTTTGTTTTCTCTTCAAAAAGTTTGTCTATCCGTCCGTCTGGTGTATGTGAACAACACTAGCGCCTAAACCATGCGTGGGATTTTCTCCAAATTGAAGAAACCCCTGTCCACTTGGCCTGAATCAAAGCTCTGCGATTTTGAAAATTAATCATTAGTTTTTGGGGGTTCTTTACATGAATCCCCTGTGACTTTTTCAAAATTTTCTCATAAACGGCTCCAACTTGTTTCATCTAATGTTTGAACGGGTAGTGCTAATTTCACAGTTTAATGTGACGTAAAGTTCATTTCGGTGTATTGTTTTGTTTTTTCATAAATTTCACAAATGTAAATATTTTAAAAGACATCTCACGCCGTGGAAATGCACATTTCCAGCAATTTGTAAACACTATTGTATTTGTGAGTGAAAGTACTTAAAATCTTCATTAAAAGTTTTTTGAAATCTCAAACATTTTCTGTGAAAGAGCTAATTTTAAATTTACAGTAGGGCTTGAATTCAGGTTTTTTAAAAACCGTTCCAAATTTTCAAAGAAAATTGCCATTTAGGACGAGGTTTTTCCATTCTTTAATAATCTTTAAATAATATTTCCCTTCTACTATTAGCAAACCGAAAAATTAAGAAAATTTCAAAATCATGTACTTAGGGTGGTGATAGATGGCAACTGGCAAGAGTATGTGGCAAGTTTGATTAGCTAGACGAGAACAATGGAAACAGGGAAAACTAAAACGGGAAACTCTGTGCCATTCTCTAACACCACTAGAAATTTATTTTAAAAAATTGTATTTCATATCTTGTATAAATAGTATTTCTTAACACTTACTAAAGGCGAGAAAATAAGTGCTGTTGTAGCATCACTAGTTTCGTTACGTGTATAGCACTTGAAAAGGCACATTCTAAATGTGCAAAACGTTGAGCTACTAATAAAGGCGTAAACTGCTATTGTATTGCATATATACGTGTCTTAATATTTTTTTGTTGTTGTTGGCATCAGGATGCTTCAGAGGCTTCTGCAAACGCGCCTTTGAATTGTTGGAGAGTTTTTTGGGAGGGAAACAGTGTCTATATTCAAAAAATATGTATCGATGTACGGAATGATTGGGAAGGAGAATATAAATGGAAGTGTATAAACGAATGTCTTGTTTCATTATTATATGGTAAGTGTAAAGGAGAATATACATAACATAAACTACAAGAGTCCTAATTCTTGTTATCTAAGATTAATCCTTTGTGGTTCAAATTAGAGATCTGCAAGCCGTGCCATTTACTTGCTTGGGCATTTCAGCCTCGAGTACCGTGTCCTACAGCATCCTGTGCTCGCTCGCTGTAGGCTGGTTCGCCACGGCGGCGCCGGCGATTTCCAAAAATTGGAGCTTTGGCTTACACAAGTAGTTGTCAGAGAAGGGTCCGGCAGCACAATGTGCTCGGTCGCGTTTACAGTGTTCCTTGGCTTCAGAAACAAATTAAGAGTGTGAAAGCTTACTTTCGGCTGGAGACGGCGTCGAAACTCAGAAGAAATCCAAAAAGAATAAGGAAAAGAGGAAGAGGCTTCAGACATTATTTGTGAAATCACAAAGACTTTCTTCAAATTTGAGGAGTTTGTATGTAAACGAACGTCGTTTTTGGGTTCGCACTGCAAACCACTTGCACAAATTTGTTGAAAATGTGTTTATTTGATTTAGAAAGTTTTGTAGTAATTAAGTGGTTCCAGAAAGATATTTTCCCTTTTTTAGCAGCAGCACATCATTATAATTTATACAAGATGATAAAATTTTTAAAAACATTAGAAACAGAGTATTCCTGTGTAAATATTTCAATCTCTGTATTACTTATTACTTGAAGTGTAATATTTCCATGCATTAGCATAAACTGTCCCGATTTTTCACGCCCTTTTCTCCTTATTTTAGGTCATACTGCCACCGTCCTTATTTTAGCTCATATATTATACACATCGCATCATAGTAGCTCACTGCCTGTTGCCTTCCAACGGAAGACTAGTCCGAGTCGTTCCCCTCGTTCCGAGCATCGGATGGTCGGCTTTCAAGGCCGAGCATATTTCGCTCGATAGCCGCCCAGGGATCGAACTCGGGCCTCCCGACTGCGAAGTCAGTGTGCCACGGTGCACTTCGCTCGGTGTACTACTATTACTACTACTAATACTTTTTTTTACGAGGGGAACTGTGGAAATCTTCGAAAGACACCTCGGAGGGACCGCTCTCCTCGGTAGTGTGAGATTTTTACCCACTAAAACCACAAACCCTTTATGATCCTTGACTGTTCCACCCCGGAACCGCTTTCGCATTACTTCAGGGTGGAGTCAAGCTGGCTACCCAGTGTTATTAATTTGCACTATTGCGTCTGTTATCTCTTTGATCTCCTTTTTTAGTCATAATGTTCTTAATATACCTTTCGATTAGTTCCCAATTTGTCGGTGTCTTTGTCATTATTGTTATAATGTCCGGAGTTATTGGGCTGTCGAGCTTTGTGACGTTGATCCTTTCATTTGCCCATGTTGGGCAGTTGAAGAGTGTGTGTTCTGCGTCGTTGTAGCCACAGTAGTCACAGTCAGCGCTGTCTGCTTCTCCAAATCTTAGTAAGATTTGAGAGATCCATGACCTGTAAAAGCTTGAGTTAGATGGTAGGAAATAGAGCCGTGTTTTCTTAAAACCCATTTCGAAAGGTTTGGTATCAGTTTGTACGTCCATCTGCCTGTTGCTTCTTTCTGTCAGGAATTTTGCCATCGGTCCATTAGTTTTTTTCGAGCTTCTTAATAGCTGCGCGTTTGACTACGTCTGCATTGTTTCCCTTCATTAAATCGTACACCTTACGTTCCAGTGCTAAAGACTAAGGGGCGGGACACTAGCTAGCACCAACACCGCGCTTTTCGAGACAGGTCTGTAGGCTGAAGTGATTCTTAGAGCACCCTTCCTTTGAACTGCTTCCAGTTTCGTCCGAAGATTTTTGTTTTTGTCTACTTTTTCAGTCCAAACAGGTGCCGCGTACAGCAGTTTTGAGTGCATGGCACTCATGAGCATTATTCTTTTACATTCGCTCGGTCCTCTTACATTTGGCATGAGCCTCGAAAGTGTAGATGCCGTTTCCTGGGCTCTTTCGGCTGCCGCGATTACCTGTGGGCCAAAGCTGAGCTTGTTGTCTATATTCATTCCCAGGTAATGGAGGGATTTCTGGTAGGGTATATTTTCTCTTCCAAATTTGAATTTTGGGGGGATAAAAGATCTTCTGTCTGTAACTGTGACTACTTCTGTCTTGCCGACAGCCATTTCCAGTCCTTTCTCCGCCAACCATGCTTGGACGCGTTCTAAGCTGTCGTTTACTTTAATTTCGAGGACTCTGGTGGAGTTTGCCGATGCTACGATGATAGCATCATCTGCAAAACCGACTAGTATGACGTTCGTGGGCAGAGGAATTTCTAACAGGCTGTCATAGAGTACATTCCACATTAGTGGTCCAATTTTGGAGCCTTGGGGTGCACCGCAGGTCATTCTGTGTGTTTTTTCCTTACTTTTGTATTCGACTGTTCGACCGCTGAGGTAGCCTCGAACTATGTCAAGGATGAACCCCGGGGTCTTTTTATCATTTAGGGCGGAGATTATGTCGTGCCACTTTGCTGTATTGAATGCATTTTTAATGTCAATGCTGACTAACGCGCAGAAGCCTTTTTCTTCTTTAGTCTTTTGTGCAGTTTCCACAACCAGTTTGATGGCGTCTACTGTGGATCTGCGTTTTCGGAAGCCAAACTGTCTGAAAGTAGTCTGTTTGTATCCAGTTGGGTTTGGATTCTTTCCATACGTAATCCTAGAATTTTTCCCATTGTATCAAGTAGACATATGGGTCTATATGACGAGGTTTCATTCAGGGGCCTGTTCCCTTTTCTAATAAGGTCTAATTTTTGGATCGTCCAGTGATCAAAAAATACTTTGTTTTCCAGGCAATTGTTGTACATACGCAACAGAAGCTCTGGGTAAAACTTGATTATTGTTTTCATGGCTTCGTTCGGGATACCGTCTCTGCCAGGGGCTTTATTGTTCTTAAGGGAGCCCCCTACTTTCTGTAGTTTCTCTACGGTAAATTTCGAGTAATTTCTTTGGGTATCCGCCTCTTCAGTCGTGTGCTCCGGCGTTTGCCGCTCACTGGGGAATAGCGATCGTAGTATTTGTATTATCCAGGAGGGGTCGTCCAGTCCTGGCGTCTGCCTCTTGAGGCTTAGTTTCTTTGTAACCAGCTGGAAAGGTTTTCCCCATGGGTCGGACTCCACCTCTTCTATAAGGGAGAACCAGCGTCGCATTTTGCTGTCCTTTATGGCTTCTTTCAACTTGTCCTTGCACTGGTTGTATTCTCTTTTTAGTGAAGGGCATCCTTTCGATCTTGTATATCTCCTTCTCGCATTAAGACATTTCTTCCTAAGCTCTGAGATATCCTCAGTCCACCAGTACATTGGTTTCCTGTTTAGAGGTGAGTGGTTTTTGGGCATTGCAATGTTGCATGCTTCTTTGATGGTTTGTATGACATTCTTAGCATGTGTTTTCAGGGTTTCTTCTTTCTTGGTCTACCTCATTTCGTTGAGGATCTTCCTTTCTTCCAGAAATGCAATCATTGCACTTTCGTTATATTTCTTGACATTCCATGGCGTCGAGAAATTTTTGTTTCCGTCTTCTTCCGACCGTTTTCTGTTTAATTCAATGAAGAACTCTATATACATATGGTCACTTAGAGTGATCTCTTCGAGGACTGCCCAATTTCGTATTTGGCTTGCCACTGTTGGTGGTCAGAGTCAGGTCAATAATAGAGCTGGAGCATCCTCTACGAAATGTTGCTGCTCCGCTATTGTTCATCACAATGAGGTTTTTACGTGAGCACATATGTTACAAGCGACCCTCTGCTATCGGATTTTGGGGATTGCCACTGCGTCGATTTGGCGTTGAAGTCACCCCCGACGATGATTTTTCCTTTTGCCGTTGCTATAGTCTTCAAGATTTCCGATATTTCTCTCGAAGGTATCCAGGGCGTCGTTTGGAGAGAAGTAACAACTGTAAATTCTTATATTGTTTATCTCGACCCATGCGAAGCCCTCGTTACCCTCGCAGAAATCTTGGATGGAGAAATTCTTATTGATTAGTACTCCGGCTTTGCCGGTGACATCCTGGTACCATGGATTAATTTCGTCTTTCCTTCGCTTATTAGCGATATATCAATGTCTCTCTGTCTCTGGGTTTCGAGGAGGTGATCCTGGGCCTGTTTCCCTCTGCCTAGGTTTACTTGAAGAACCCTTAGCATTGTGTTCGTCGTTTTTCCAATTCTTTCTGGAAAGTATTACACCATGTGCTTCCCGGGAATTGTGTAAAGTTTGGTTCGTTTTTAGCTTTACGCATTGTGCACGTGGGACCTCCCTCGCAGTCTTTTTGTTTGTGGCCGTTTTTTTCACATTTCCAGCACTGCTGGCTTTTGTCTGCGTTAGTGCAGCCTCTCGAAATGTGTCCATATTCTAGACATTTGTAACATCGGCGCACCTCTGTCCACTCCTGTACGTGGCAGTTCACCCACCCAACGCGGATTGTCCTCCTTTTCAAGAGGGTCTCCGCTTGCTCTTGCTTAAGTTTAAGTATTGTAGACTACGCCTGCGTATCCCTTCCTCACTCTTAGAAGCTGCTTTGGGGTAATTTCGGTCTCGTCGAGTTCTCCCGCGACCGCCGAGAGAATCTCTTCTTCGGTAGAGAATTCCATTACGCCCTTAAGAATAACTGTCGTTTGCTTTTCCAGCGCAAAGACGCTCGCATGGTCTGTCAGGGCCCCGAAAACTTTTTCTTAAACTCTTCGAGTTTTTCTTCTTTGAGGACAAAAAGGTATTATCCCCGCCGTGTCTTGCGGATATTGTTAAAGTCAGCGCCGTCGGTTGTGGGGCTCACTTTATTTCCTAGCTCCTTGAAAATGTCTGCATACGTGATATTATCCTTTGCAATAACGTTTATGCCCTTTGTACGGGTTTCGGCTTCTGCTTCAGTGTAGTGTTTTCTTTCGCCTGTTTCTTTTTATGTTTTACTGTTTGCCAAAATCCTTTCTCGCAGGTTTCATCGTATTCCATTTCGCGGTTTTCTTGGTTTGTTTCGCCATGTTCCGCCTGCTCTGAAGACTGACTCTTTCCTTGGTCATTTCTGCTGGCTAGTTCGTTCTGTTGATCCTGCTTCTTTCCCCTACTTTTTCCCTTTTTTCCTCTGCTTCTTTCCCTGTTTCTTCGCCCTACCAAGTTCCTTGAATAATTTCACTTGGCATGTTTTGTCCACCATGCGCTTTTCCTCTCCTCTTTTGCATTTTTCAATGCTAATAAGAAGGTTAGGTGTATTGTTTCCTTCCAGCTTTTGGAGGAGCGCCATTGCTTCCGTCATACCTTCCTTTACAACTTTTTGCATGTTTTTGGTCAAGCCGATCACCCCGTTCATGCGGGACAGGCACGCTCCAAGTTCCGAAACGGTACGTTGTAATTCGTACGCGGCAGATTCCACATTTTCCATTTTTACTGCTCCGGCCGTGTGTTCCTTTTCTCCGCCACTGGAATTTGTCATTTCCAAAACGGCTCCGCTCTCACTCGTCTCGGTCGGGCCCGTCGCCTACACGGTCGCCATCTGGCGGAGTGGTTGCTTCAACCGCAGGGCCAGTCCCCGGGGGTGGCATCCCCTTTCCCTCAACATCCGACAGGTCGCGCTCGAAGCCCTTAACGATCGCGGCGGGTGGCGAGTTCTCCGGTCGCCGTTAGGATGTGCCTCCGACACCTCCGCGGCCTCCACCCCCGCTCCACGACAGGTGCAGGGCGACATGTCACTAGGGCGCTCTACGTTCGGTAAACATTCGCGATCACAAGATGGCGTCCACAGACCTACTAATACTACTAGTAATATTACTACTAGTAGTACTAGTGGTGGTAGTAGTAGTACTGGTGGTAGTAGTAGTAGTACTGGTGGTAGTAGTAGTAGTAGTAGTAGTAGTAGTAGTACTAGTGGTAGTAGTAGTACTAGTGGTAGTAGTAGTACTAGTGGCAGTAGTAGTACTAGTGGTAGTACTAGTGGTAGTGGTAGTAGTACTAGTGGTAGTGGTAGTAGTACTAGTGGTAGTGGTAGTAGTACTAGTTGTAGTAGTACTAGTGGTAGTAGTATTACTACTACCGGACATAGAATCAGAAATCACCATAGAAACTGCTTGAAGCATATGGTGAGGACGGTGGTGCCTTGGAGAGCTTCTCTGATTTATCTACCTCTTGCTTTCTCCTCTTTTTTCGTCATCTCTGATTTGGAAAACTTTGTAAATTTTGCCAGATCTTTCGACTTTCAAACGTCTATCATGCTTTCTGGGCCTATAGTGCTCCCTGTGTGACAGGCCATATGATATATCTTACACCCAGCGAGGGCACAAA
The DNA here is from genome assembly GCA_038098605.1 of Gryllus longicercus. Lineage (NCBI taxonomy): Eukaryota > Metazoa > Arthropoda > Insecta > Orthoptera > Gryllidae > Gryllus > Gryllus longicercus. The sequence goes on along the minus strand of JAZDUA010000069.1, from coordinate 4,330,053 downwards.
AAACGGTATGTTCTGCTGTGTCCATTTCTTGACAGAGTACGCAAGTGTCCTCTTGTGATTTGCCAATCTTTTTGGCGTACTCTTTGAATTGTCTATGTCTGAGTATTTGTGTCAAGAAGTAGTCAAATTGACGAAACTTGTAGATATACCGTTTCTGTATGTCTCGGATTAGTCGTTTAGTCCATTGTGCGACGTCGTCTGCTTTGTCCACCGTTCCTGCCATTCGTGTATTCTTTCCCTAATATCTGTTTTACGCTCAATGGAATATCCAGAGTTGCTCTCAGGAATGAGACGCTCTTAGGAATTCTTTAATCTGCAAGTTAATTTATTTGTTTATTTCAGAAACCCGTCGAATGCCAAATTCCTCATTTCGCGAAAACTGAGAATAAGGGCCGAATTCATAGTCGTCACTTATAGGATAAGCGAATCCTTAAGTGATAAGTGCTTTCTCAAAATATGTGTTCACTTATAACCGCTCGTATTTCATAGACGTTCCTTACGACCGCAGAATGAGTGTTCCCTTAAGCGGAAGGGGAATGTGGCAACATGGCATTGGCGGCAGCCGTTTCGAAATTCTCGGCAACCGAGTTTACACACGCTCTTCATCTTGTACAAAGAGCATCCAATTTAACAGGGGGCGGACACTGCAACGTAGAGTTGACGTCGCGCGCACGACGAAATACTTCAACTACCTATAATATGTTCTCATACAGACAAAACAAGATGTTTTTATATTGGTATATTTTACTACTGTGATTACTACCAATAACTAATAACAAGCAGATTTGTAACAATATAATCTATGATTCTCATATAATTTCAATGACTATTTGACACCAGTATCGTGTTAATGTTTTAAAAATTTATTACAAATCCCTACTAATAAGAAATGTTTGGTAAAAAATATAATCCATGAACCTCGTATCAAAATTTTAATGTATCTCTGCAATGTCTTGTGCATTTTCTACACATTATGTGCATTATTGGATTGTAATATAATACTTAACATCAGTTTCAATTGATTCCTCAACGTTAACTTATGCTCTAGTATAACTAATGAACATATGGTGGTGGTATGGTAACATGGTATGAACATAAGTCTGCCAATACTTGTAAGGGATTATTAACATTTCATGTAATTGAAAACATCAACGCCATATAGTATTAACATAAATTCCATTTTACAACAATTTAAATTACTTCACTTGTTATTTATATTGCAAATTCATAATTACTTATAATAGGTCTTATAAATCAGAAATGAATAAAAGTTGAAAATTTTGGAAATATTCGTGAAAGGATGAAGTTGCATAACATCTTAGTGCAACGAGAACTTTTAATAAGGGGGAAATCGGCAATTCTCTTTTAGTCATTGGCACTTTGTCGATCATTCAATTTTTTTATTTATATTATATATTTATTTATATTATATATTTATTTATATATTTCTTTTTTATCATTCTACCTTTTCCAATGGGTTGCTCATATCTCTAATATATCTCTTTGAATTTCGCAGGATGTGTTGAGTATAAAACTCAAAATAATCTTTGAAGTCGCTTTCCATAAAACGTTTCACAAATGATAGGTTTTAACTGCCTACACTATACAAACACCAGCAAAACGAATTCAATAGTCGGTGAACGCGTAAAGGTATAACCTAAACTGGTTACGACTGCGACGGAGCCGTAAGGGACACTTAATGGAGCAAGCTGCCTCGCTTATAGGAATGAGTGCTCACTTAAGACTTCACTCAAGGGCTGTTAATGAATACGATTCGTCCACTTACGGGAACACTCAGTGTAAGAGAGGACTATCAATTCGGCCCTAAGTCTGCCAATTTTTCAGATTTCAATTTTTTTTATTAAAGGAGTTGATAAATGAATATTTTTCATATAAATATGCACTAAACGATGTGTCTATCCTTATGAAACAATAATCCATCGCTAAAGCGTTTTTTGTGTTTTGGCGTTTGACGGGTTTCTGAAATAAACGATTCAATTGGTACCTGCGAAGACCTGTAATGCTGTTGTGGATATAGTTCTGTAACCGCAGGTTATTTTTAATGCCATTTTTCTTTGGGCCTTTTCCGATGTTTTTCTTCTTTTCTTCCACATTAACGCTTTTTGCCATACAGAAGCTGCATAGATGAGCATTAGTTTGCCGCACTGCAGAGTATTTCACGCTTTGCTGTTCTCGAATCTCCTATGTTTCCTATGTTGGGCATTAATCGGGCCAATATTGTCACCTTTTTCTGTTTTCAACGTGTTGCCGAGGTAGCAAACTGCCTTGATTGGTGTTTTCGTGTCTAAGAGCTGGAACGTTAAATTTTGGTTATTTCTTGGACCTTTAATAAAGCCGTTCTGATTATCTGTTAATGGTATTTAATTTCCAAGTCGCTCCTTCAGTAAACCTTCGTGTAGCTTACTGAGTGTGTTCAATATGATGTGTACCTGTATGCTGATGGGTCTTGTGGCGTCTTGCCTCCTTAAGGTCGCAGAACAAGTTTAGACACCTTCCAGCTTGACAGGAATTTCTGGTTGCGAAGTAGGCTATTCGTGGCTCTTAGGATATATTGTGGGGCAACATCTACTGCAATTTTAATAGCTTCTGGTAAAATGCCATCCAATCCGGGAACTTTCCCGGCCTTTTTACTGCTTCTTTCAACTCTTCCATTGCAAAAGGTTCAGCGTCTTCCTGAATTGTTTGAATTCCCGTTCACGGTGGTCTTCATTGTCTGGGAAAAGCTGCGCTATACGTCTTTTGTTTTCGATAGTCAGGTTAGAAGTTACTACATGGTTACTTAACTAAAGCTTGTTATCCGCTATAGTCCCTTCTAGACATTGATTAGAAAATTACCAAAAATGAAGTGCACTCAGGGTAGAATTAATTTTGATGCATTTGAAAGAATTTAAAAGTAAAATACCGGTCACTAATCCGTTGAAGCTCTGATGACTTTCCGTGCTGCAGCGGATGACGGCCGAAGAGCGTTGGGTGGCATTTTTTTGGGCAGTAAGTATGGCAGGGTGACGCCAGAGTTGCGACCCCCAGATTAAGTGTTGAAGAGCAGCAGGTTGCGGTAGGCAAATTAGGTTTTGCTCCACATAGTGAGACGTCTGACTTCCGCGGTGGTGGCCAGGAGAGAGTCCGTTCTTGCAAGATTTAAATGAATATAAACTGGTAGACCGTAGAGTTGTTCTTTGACGTCACAGAGGGGCGCTAGTGCCAATTTGCTCTGTGCCGCTGATGGCTGGCACTCGTGGCCATGCGAAGCCCGTGAACTCACGCGTGTGAAGTACGCCACGTGGAGCGGAGAAACCGGAGCAGAGCAGAATGCTGGCCCAGCTCCGCAGACACGAAGCACGTACGCGCATAGAGACCAGCAGCGACCACCCAATGAGGGAGGCGGCGAGCTGATGTCATTTAGGGCCCGACGAATGACGCCATTTTCCGAACGATTTCATTTAACAGCACAGACACCGCACTGCTTTTGCACTGGTTGCCTTGGTTGAGCAAATTCGAAATAATTGTCCTGCAAGAGATTTCTCGGTGTCATGGCATAAAATAAAACAATAAGCCGAATTTATGTTTAAACGTAATGTGCTTTTGAATATATTTTTTATTGTATGAATTTTTTTCTATGCTTGATTTCTTGTGATGCTATTCATTTAAAAATTAGTTGTTTTTAAATTCAAAAAATGTTTATAGATTCGAATATATCTGAAGATTTTTTTTGTCTTTTACTTGTTGCAGCCCAATGGATCTTCTTGGTGAACTACAGTTTGCGTTTGTTTGCTTCCTGGTAGGACATAGTTTGGAAGCATTTGAGCACTGGAAAAAACTTATTCGATTGCTGTGTTCGTGTGATAGAGTAGTGCCAAAATTGCGTGAACTATACTCAGAATTTGTTGCAATTTTGGACATTCAACTTTTAGAAATTCCTGAGGATTTTCTTGTAGATATTGTTTCTAGTAATAATTTTGTTTACTCAAGCTTGCGTAACTTATTTTTAAATTTGCAAATTAATGATTGTGTAGACGGTAGACTGAAAAGTAAAGTTACAAGATTTAAGGACCGACTTACAGAACGTTTTGAGTGGGATTTCTCTAATTTAGAGAGAGAAGACGATGAAGAAGCTCCTGTAATTGTGGACACATCTTGAACGTTCTTTGTGCACCAATTATGTTAATTGTAAAATATATGGAATTGAATTTAACTCTTGACAAATGCACATAACCCTAAGATAAATTTGTTCGATTTTATTTTATCAAGTTAAGAATGATAAAAGGTTGGCAGTTAATGTTTAATAAAAATATAGAAACACATTTTCTGGCGGAGAGGACAGAACTGGCAAGTACAATTCTACATTACTCTTTTCAATACAAAGGCAGATTCCGTTTCATTCCCATTTCTTACTGGCCTTTGTTTCCTGGCTTCTGTTGTTCGCTCTTCCAGTTGTTAGCTGAGACTCATAACCAGCAACGGGATTTGGAGGAAGGGGAAAGAGTAGGAATTGAATTGAACACTCCCTCACCCCACCCCTTACTCTCAATTACCCCATCCCCCAAACCAGCCCACCTCACCCCTCGTTGGGAATACTAAGAAACTGAGTTTACTACTTACTACTACTACTACTACTTACTACTACTACTACTACTACTAACTACTACTACTACCACTACTACTTAATACTACTACTACTTACTACTACTACTTACTACTACTACTTACTACTACTACTACTTACTTCTACTACTTTTTTTTTCTACTACTACTACTTACTTCTACTACTTTTTTTTTCTACTACTACTACTTTCTACTACTACTTTCTACTACTACTTTCTACTACTACTACTTTCTACTACTACTTACTACTTTCTACTACTACTACTACTACTACTTCTTTCTACTACTACTACTTCTTTCTACTACTACTACTACTTTCTACTACTACTACTACTTTCTACTACTACTACTACTTTCTACTACTACTACTACTACTACTACTACTACTACTACTTTCTACTACTACTACTACTTTCTACTACTACTACTACTTTCTACTACTACTACTACTTTCTACTACTACTACTACTTTCTACTACTACTACTACTACTTTCTACTACTACTACTACTACTACTACTACTACTACTACTTTCTACTACTACTACTACTACTTTCTACTACTACTACTACTACTACTACTACTTTCTACTACTACTACTACTACTTTCTACTAGTACTACTACTACTATTATACTTTCTACTAGTACTACTACTACTAGTACTTTCTACTAGTACTACTACTACTAGTACTTTCTACTAGTACTACTACTACTAGTACTTTCTACTAGTACTAGTACTTTCTACTACTACTACTACTACTACTACTACTTTTATTTCGAGGCGAACTGTGAGAATCCATTAGGGACACTTGGGAGCCACCGCTTTCCCGAAGTAGTGTGAGACTCCCACTCACTAAACTCACAAACTCTTTTACTAATCGACGTGGTACTGACCCGGAACTGCGTTAGCAGTACTTCAGGCAGTGTCGATTCTAGTGAGCCCCAGGTACTTCGCACTTGATGTTTCTATATCTGAGTCTCCGACCTTAAGTGTGACCCGTGTCGGTATCCATTTCCTTGTGAAAACAACAATTTGGGATTTTGCTTCTGCAAGGGACAGACAGTGCTCGCTTATCCATCTTCTAACGCGTCGCATGACTTGCGATGTTATGCTTCCTTGATGGTATGCGCTGTGATGAGCACTCCTACATCGTCAGCGTATGTGACGAGCTCCGTGTCTCTAGGCATTTCCGTTCTCAGGAGGTCGTACGTGACATTCCATAGGTGCGGTCCTAGGATCAATACTTGTTCAGCTCCTGACAGTGCGTTGACTCGTTGACCTTCGTCTGTATCGTACGGGAGTGTACGGTCCCTAAGATAGCTTTTCATTACGCGCATCAAATACGTAGATAGCTTAATTTTTTTCCCCGAGTGCATTCAGCATGTCACTCCACCTGGCAGAGTTGAATGCATTTTTGACATCTAAAAGTACAAGTAGCGTGATCTTCCGGGAGCGGTGATTTCCGGTCTGAGCCCCCTCTATTATGTCGACTACCGCTTCAGTTGCGTGGATGGTGGAGTGTCCTTTTCGGAATTCTTGTTGCCGTTGTGACAGCCCCCCTGCTTCTATTACCCTCAGTATCCGAGGTTGGAGCAGTTTCTCGAATACCTTTCCAGCCGTGTCTAACATACACAGTGGCCTGTATGATGGAGAGTTTCTTTCTCCTTTTCCCTTAATAATAAGGGTCAGTCTTACAGTCTTCCGTCTATAGCTGAAAATACCATGCTTCAGGCAGTCGTCTAGCATCAAGCCAGGTCGTGCTTTGAGCGCTGCCTTCATAGCTTCCGTTGGTATGCTATCGGGCCCTGGTGCTTTTCTGTTATTAAGGGATTCTACCGTCAGTGAAAGCTCGCTTTCAGTGAATAACGGGGCATCGCCGGGTGGTACTTCAATTTTACGGTAAAATCTTTCCGGGTGGGTGGGGAATAGTGCATTCACAATATCCTCCATTGTCGTCGTGTCCATAACTACGTTCGGCAGGCATCCGAATTTCTTCATTACAATTTTATACCCAAGGATCGTTGTCGATTTCCTATATAGTACTCTGCTATTTACGAATCTTGCTTTCTCTGCTGTGCGGTGGTCAGCTGAGAGTCTTACAGCTTCCTCGTTTCCCTAGCCCTTTGGGCCCTCTGCCTTATTCGTAGGCAATTTTTTTTAAGCGCGCTATCTCGTCGTTCCACCAGTAGGCCTGTGCCCTTTTATTCCGTGATCCTCTCTGTGGCATCGCCGCTTTACATGCGCACTCAATTAGCTTCATGGTGGAGTTAGCGCTGTTCTCAGCTTGTTGCATTCCCTCCCGCCCGCGGTATTTAGAGGCTACCACTTCAGCTCCACTTGTCATTACCTCGGCGAACCTATCTTTATCCAGTTTCGCCACATTCCATTTTGGTTGCTGTCGTGTTCTAAGCCGTAAATGGTGTATAATGGCGCACATGGTAGGCTGTGTATTGGTTGTCGCTGGCGGTATAGTCTTCAACCACTTGCCAGTCGTGCACCTGCCCTATTATTCCTTCAGAGGCAAAATATACATCAGGTATCGACTCCGTGTACCCTGGGCGTCTGAAAGTAGATGTTTCCCCAACGTTCAATACCCCTAGTCCGGTCCTGGAGGCCATTTCCATTATCCGCCGGCCTCTCGAGTCCGGTTGCGGCATGCCCCACTCGATGGCAATCGCCAGCAACGAAATTGCTGCTCATCCTCCCGATCTTCTCTTCCAGGTCATCTAGTTTCTTCTGAAAATTTTCGATATGTTCGTTTGGAGTGAAGTAGCAGCTGACATATGTGACTGGCTATCTTCACCCAAACTAACCCATCTTACTACTACTACTATTACTATTAATACTACTAGTACCACTACTACTACTACTACTACTACTACTACTAAATATTCAAATTGCCCCAACCACCCTCACCCTGTTGATCTGAACTGCTGCCATTGAAGGTTTTCCTGGAATATCTGTAGAAATAGAGAATGCTTGTGTGCTGAAAGCCTATTGTATAAAGGTGAATTTTTTTACAATCCTGTAACACAGAAAAAATCGTAGGAGTGATTGCTCTCAAATTTTGCAAGAATATTTTTGGGTGACCACGATTCAAAAATTAATTATGATTCAAAATGTTACTGCATTGCGTGCATTTTTACGAAATTACATAACTTTTGAGTGTGCTAGCTTGCCCATTATTTTCAAAAATGGCCATGTTAGATGAGTCTAAAAGTGATCGAATGTTTTATTTTCAAAAGATGTAAACCCTTTCATATTTAGTGCAATTAAAATTTTCCCTGACAAAGTATTTCGGTCCCTTGAAAATCGCACACATACATGAAGATTTTCTCTCCGACTATATTGCAATAAACAGGAGGGTCCATTTAACTTGACAAATCAAAATAACTCGAAAAATATGCAACGTACAAAAATATTTCAAAGGCAAAAAATGAATATCTCCGAGAGGGACATCTGAAATCAAACTTCCCCACATGCTCCTTGAGGGCGAGGCGGGAACCAACTTTGAAATCTTAAATGGGAACACCCACGCAGATTCTGATTTTACACTACAAAATTTATGTGTTTGGTCACAGTTTTCGATCGAGAGAGACTCTGATTATTTTTATTCGTGTACGTTCAGCGGTTTCAAATAGACCACGCTGGCGCGGCAAAAGGCGATGGCAGCGCGCTTTCGCCATGGGCAGCAGACGCCAAGAGGCACTGGCGCTTCGAGCAAAGATATTGGATGGCATTAAGGCCCTTTCGCAACGCAAACGTAAACATTAGCATAGTGCAGAGACATAAACATTAACATAATTGATAGACTGAAATATTCACAATGTCTAAGAAACGTAAGTAAAATAAGAGTTTCTATTGGCTATGAGATATTGTTTTACTATTGGTTGTAAGTGATAATTGATTTCAAGGTATCGACTGTGTCAATGGCCCATATGGCGTTAGTTCGTCTATCGACTTAGCTCCAATTTCGATTCTCGATTTTGAGTTAACGCACTGTAATAGTTTCATTTCTTATATCTTACTTAAGCATAAGCACAGAAGCTTGCAAGCTTTTAAGTTAACGTGTTAACAATTTAACGTGAAACAGCCAAAATGCTTGACGATTCAGGCGTCGATGTGGCAGGAGATGGCAGTTCAGGGGAACAATCACCGCCCGAGATCACCCTCAGTGTCCTCATGCGAATCCTCACGAAGCAAATTTCAGAGTAACGAAATCCTCACGAAACAAATTTCAGAGAGTAACGAAAATCATTCAGAAAGTAACGAAATCCTCACGAACAAATTTCAGAAAGTAACAAAAAGTGTCAGGAAAGATTTGACCGGCTGGACAGCTGCTTAGCTGACCAGGCTGCAAAATTGGAGAAATTGGAAGCAAAATTTAATTGTGAGATCGGAACGTTGCAGAACCAGCTCGAGGGTAGATGCAGGGAAATTGAAACTAGTGTGGGAAACTTGGGTCAAGAATTAGAAAGTTCGAGGGCTGAAGTAAAAGCGAGTCTTAGGAATATCCAGTTAGAAATTAGCCAGAAGCTCCAGGCGTGTGATAGCAAAGTAGAAGCGTGCTGCGAGTCAGTTACCGGAAATTTTGTCGAGGTTAGGACAGAAATGAACGGCAAATTTACTAGAATCGAATCCAAACTTAGCACGGAAGTCAGCCAAATCCACGATAAATTCGAGAAATTAGGCGCTATTGACAGGGAAAACATCAGGGAAAGGGGAGAAAAGTTAAAGAAGGAAATTGACCAAAATGTAAAACAACTAGTGAACGAGGGAATAGAGAAGGAAAAAGAAAACAATCCTTCGTTAAATTCGCCAGGCGGATCAGGTCTTAGATTCTCGTGGGCTCCCCCACAGAATCTGTGTTTCTGGGGCAAATCGGATGAAAATCCAAAGGTTTTTCTAGACCGTGCGGAAAACTACATGGATTTGACGAAGGCGGTGCCGCCTAATTTAAAGCCTAAATTCATGCAGGAACTTCTACGCGGAAATGCAGCCCATTGGCTTACTGCACTTACACCATTTCCGCAAACATACGAGGAATTCCGTACTAAATTTCTTGCGCGTTATTGGAATGAACAGCGGCGATATGAGGTCGAAAGAAAGATCCTAGAAACGAAATGGGACAAAAGATCCGATCAATCTTACCTTGATTACGCCATGGAGGAAATTTCCGCTATAAAATTGTGACCCCTCAATTAATGACAAAAAGATTATCTGACTCCTAACTGCGCATTTCCCTACCTATGTGCAGAATCTAATTAGTAGTGTAGGATGTGACGATCTCGACCGTTTCCAAGAGCTGCTCGCTCAATTCGATAGAACACGGGTGATTCCCTATGAGGAAAACTGGGACTGAAACCAAGGGAACGGCCAAACCGGCAGTCGTGGCGTCGAGATGACCGAAACCGAGGGAACGGCGCCCACCCCCACCTTTTAATGAGAATCGAAACGGGAACGCCAATGACAGGAACGACCAACGCGACCCCGCCAGGTCGGGACCATTAAACTAGAACCGTGTGGGCCTTCAGGGTATCGGGGTTCCGAACGAATTGTGTCAGAGGTACCATTTCTTAATGAAGTGTCAATTAACTATGCCTTTCATGACCTGAACGACGACGCGAACGGGCCCGACATAGAACGAGCACAAAAATGTCCAGTTGTCGAGTTCCTTATAGGAAACCTAAATGTGCACGCTTTAGGGGATACCGGTAGCGAGGTTAGCGCGATTTCAAAGAAATTATATTCGCAATTGATTAGTGGACACATTCCAGTACCAACTTTGCCTACGGGTAAACGTTTTGTCGTAGGCATTGGAAAAAAGAAACGTAAGCTTATTTTTATGCAGGCCTTGATTTCAATCATCTTCGAGGGAGTTTCATTCGATGTGCCGTGCTTAATTATTGAAGATCTAAGTTACGACGTTATTCTTGTGGTAGATTTTTAAGGGAAAACAACGGGATAGCGGATTTTTCTAGAAATATTGTGAGTTTCGGTGAGGGCTGGGAAATTAGGATTAAGGATGACGAGGACAGAACAGACATTAGCATTTCATGCGGGTCCTGGGATTCGGGAGATGACGTGCGTGAGATCATTAACAATTACTCACTAGGAAATAATTTACTAACCGACCACGACCGCCGCCAGCTGCAAGGAGTGCTATTCAAATTTAGGAATGTCTTTGATCGTCCAGCGCATCCCATTAAAGACTTTAGCTTTCGAATTCGTGTCACCGACAACTCACCTTTTAAAGTAAAGAATTACCCTATTCCCCAGTCTATGAGGGGGGAAGTCGATGAAACAATTAAGAACATGATTGATGAGGGTATTATTGAAAGATCTGTAACGGCTTATTTAAACCCAATTGTTGTGGTGAAGAAAAAGGATGGCAAAGTAAGAATTTGTTTAGATGCACGGCGAATTAACGAACTCACGATCCCAGAAAATGAGGCACCTCAAAACCTTGACGAAATTTTGTGAAAATTTAATTTTTATGATTTGCGACCGTTCAAGGAGTAAATTATTGCTCACTGCGAATCGTTGAACTCTGCACACAATTCAAAGGTACCCTGGGCTCACGGAACGTTTCTCATTTCTTTTTGAATTTATTAAATTTAATTAGAACGAGGATTTTGTTATTAATTTTCATTTTTAAATAAGATTTTACTAGAATTATGGGTCGTAGTCTTCACTTCTGGTACCGCTAGTTTTTTGATTCTCTTTTTTTTTTAAGAAAAAAAATTCTCATTCTTCGAAGTTTCAACTTCTCGAACTCCAATTTTTTTTTATTCGGAGGGAAAGGCCAATGTAGCGGTACGGAAATATTTAACTAAATTAAATAAAATAAAATAGAACGTAAGGAAAAGTGTACTATGGAAGGACCCACAGTGTCACGCGCACGCCCCCCTCTTGCGACAGCCACGACCCCCCCCCTGACCCACTTCGAAAATTTATGGCACCCCGACGGCCGGAGGGAAGGGTGAGTCAGGCGCTCCGCTGCGACCCCGTCCAGAACGTTTTCGCGACGCTTGTCACCGATACCGGGAAGTACAAAGTAATTCATTATTAGCCGGGAAGCCCCTCCAGAGACGTGGCCTACTTTAGTCGACAACGGATACATTCCGAACGACAGAGAAAGACAGCACCTCTAGGGAGAGAGAATGGAAAATTTCCATGAACTGCCGGATCTTATTGGCCGAAATCTAAGTAAGACGCCATAACCTTTGACCAATAGTGACTAGACCGTCAAAGTGAAGAAGGAAATTCGAAACATACGAGGAATAGAGGGTGGGTGAATGAAAATCAACCTCGCACTGACGGAGATACAAATCGGGACTTGGCGAGAGGCATTCTCGGAGGGAGGGTGTACCTCTGGGGAGAGAGGTAGGCATTCACTTGAAGTTTATTGAGGAGAGGAAGTACAAAGGCACTTACGGGGGATTTGCGAATCTTTGCCACTGCTTATTCGCTGAAATTTCATCGAGAGGAATCGCAGACGCAGCGGGAAACAATTTTGTGTGCTCCGCACCTGTGATCGAGAGCCGATACACCCCGGCCATGTATAAGCTCAGCCGAAGCAGCCTCCAGACGACCCTTCGCTGACGTCACTGCCCGCCGCCAGCCGCCGCTCCAGGCCATCCCGGCCGACAAACTTGTAATCGTAGTTATAGGATAATTTTTATGTATCACTTCTTGTTTAATTGTAAGTTCTTTCTAATTTTTTTATTTATTCACAATCTTTCTTTTTTATCAATGTAACTTCCCTGGTACAGACATTGCCCAGGAATAAAGGTTGTTTTTCTTTACCAGTGACCAGATTGTTTTTTATGTCAATGAATTTATCTTATAATTCCTTTCATCACCTAGTGTTAAGATAGGAAAGCGTAGGAGCTAGGACTGAGCTAGGACCGAGCCGCTACCGCGCATTTCCGACGATTCCACGTCGCCGGGACTGCGTGGGGGCGTAACAATATATTTTATGCGTGATGCAATATTTGATGAGGCGGATTTAAGCAAGAAAACGACCGTTTGCAGCATGGACCACTGCTGAGGATACCATCCCAAAGACCCGTTACTTCATGTCAGCTTAAGTCTCCATTGTATTAGGACGCAGTCTGCCTGGTGGGTTTTCCCGGACTAGCGGGTTTTCCTCCAGGAACGAGCGGCGGGTGATGGTGTCTTTCTGTATTAATAGATCACAGTCGCTCGGGGTATTCACCAGGCTGCCGCGTTGCGCGCAGATATGTAAAGCACATAATCTTATTTAATTCAAATTGTGTTTTCAATCTCAGTCTTGATTTTAAAATTATTTCAAACTTATTATTGTAACATTGTATCCATTTAACCTTTGATATTATCTATTTATAAGTTGCTTTAAATAACGTTTGCTTTCCACTAACTACTTACCACTTGTAGATTGCATTACATTTAAATTTTTTAGATAACATTACTTTTTAGTACTTTTACTACATTACTCTGTATATTTGTGACATGTGGTTAGGCGGAAGAGCGGGCCTAATGGCCCGCGCCTTGCCGTTAATAAAGGCATATTATTATTATTATTATTATTATTATTATTATTATTATTATTATTATTATTTTCGTTTCGGCCAACTAGGACCACGCAGGGCAAGCAACCTGCAATTACCGTGGCTCAGTTTTTCATTTAATATCACGGTGGCAGGCGCTTGCGAACACTTCTTTGGGGGGACCAGCATTAAGCTGGATCCGATTTTTATCCCCCAGGGTTGTTAGTCCTGGGGGTATGAAAGATGAAATGATGATGATAATGAGGGGTGAAAGGACGACACACTCATACAAACACACACAAATACACCCATGCCCGAGGCGGGACTCGAACCCGCGATCTTCTGGTCCGAGACCACTCCGGCACTACTGCCTTAGCGATCTCGGCCATCTGATCGGCATTATTATTATTATTATTATTATTATTATTATTATTATTATTATTATTATTATTATTATTATTATTATTATTATTAAGTAAATATGAATAAATGTAATACGCTTGAAAATGACATTATTTCATTTATAAGCCATCATGATAATGTAATACCACTTGGTGATTGTGAAGAAAATTTATTAGTATTATTCAATGATTACATATTAGAGAATCAAGATATTATAAGAGAATATTTTACACATGGTAGACATAAAGGTATTGATTGTGGGAATTTAGCACAAACATATTAAAAAATCCCTAAGCAATTGATTAAAGATAATTTATTTTTTTAAATATATTTAGAGAAGATGATACTCTTAATCATATATAATGAATTTGTAGGTGGTGATATGAAATTTGATAAATTTATGTCAATTATGTTGGGATGAATCATTTGGGTTTATCACAATTGATGAGACGAAAACCAAATGATAGTAAAGATAAAAAATAAATGACAATTTTTAAACAGCAATATAAAATCCTGTCTGATTAAACACAAATGCAATATATTTAAAAACAGACAGATGCAATGTTAAGTCCTGTCTGTTTATTTATATTTAAGAAAACGTGCAATATAAAATTCTATCTGTTTACACAGGTCTATTATTTTAGCTTTATAAATGTTTGCAAAGTATGAAACAAAACAAATAAGAGAACAGAATGAAAAAGTAAAAGATACATTGCGAGAATGGAAACAATTTGATTGTTATTCAATCTATTGAACATGATTATGATAAACAAATAGTATCTAAAACATGACTTTGATTATTTATAATTATTTTCCATATCAGCAACACCATCGTTTGAAAAACAAAATTTATGATATACAATCACTGGATACTTTAAAAAGATTAAAATTAGAAAAACCATTGAATTTAATAGAAGAAGAAAAGAAAAAATGATATATTTAGGACCTAAATTAACTGAATGCAAATAAATAATAATGCATAATGCAATAAATAAATGAATGAATGAATAATGCAAATGATTCATCATTTGGCTTCACACCTGTTGATAAATGCAAATATGTTGGTGATACGAAGGTGCAATTTAATAACGTTATCATACAATGGAAAAATATGAAGATACTGATGGATTATTAGGTCAATTAACAAATAAATCATTATCAAATATTGAATATACAGATGAGAATTTAGAAATTTACAAATTGCAATTAAAACACATCTCATTAAAAAATTATGATCCAGATACAAATCACGTTCGATCAAATGTTGAAGAAAAATGAAATAAAATATTTAAAGGATTATGGGCTGAACAAAAAAACAAAGAACAAAATTAGTTACTGGAATGGGTGTTATTAAAAAAATATAACGAAAAGCCTGTTGAATATGTTTGAAAGAAAGATGTACAGAATCTAATATAAAGGTTATTAGTGATACATGATGAAGAAAAAGTTGGAAATGATAATTATAACGAGAAAGTAAGTATATAAATATGTTAACAGGTAAATTTCAAGATTTTATTACTCAAAATCCAAAAGGAAATCCATCAGATTGATTTTCACAATGTTTTTAAACATATGTTTGGGAATGTCTTGGAAATCTTAAAAACATGGTGCTGATATTATAAATTGGGTAATTAATCATTTACCATTACAATTACATCTTCCTGCCTGGTATAGATCTTAAAACTCGATTAGAACGGGGTGATAAAGGAATTAATCCACTTGATGAAACTTGAAAATATCATGATGTATCATATAGAGACCATATAGATTTTGAATCTAGACATCAAGCTGATAAAATATTACAAGAAGCAAAAAAAAAACAACAAATATTTACTAAAGATGCTGTTTTAAAAGAAAGAATGTTTGCTACAGGAACTGTTTGTTAAAAGAAAATTAGGTATGGGAATAGAACACCTGATTATGGAATTTAATACACTTTTTTTTAATACTAATAAATGTTGAGGGTGAAATCTATAACATTTATATTATCGCCAGATGATGTTAAAAATATTAATTTAGATATTTTATCATCCAAACAAATAAAAAGTAAAAATGATAGTGTAAAAAAATCTGGTATGTCATTAAATGTATCATTTCATCAATAAAAAGTTACATTCTAGAAAATGTGGTGGATTTGTTGGTGCATTATTATCTGTATTAGTACCAATATTAATAAGTATTGCAAAAACTATTTATGATGGAGTTCGGTCAAATAAAAATAAAGCTGAATTGGAGGAAATGAAATGACACAAATTGGAAAGCAGGAACAGGGCTTTAAAAATGAATTCTATTTCTATATTATCAACATTAATAAGACAATACCCTTTTCCACTCAGTTATTATGATATAATGCATAGTGTTAACAATTTTTAAACTTCCAATTTTCGAGTTGTAATTTTGATTGATGAGTGTTCAAAAATATTATATAAAACCGAATGTGATGATGTGAATATGGATACATCTAAAAATAGTGGAGCTCTTTCGATAGGTTACTTTAAAAATAATATACATATATTTTTGATTCATTTGGTGCACATTCCCCATTACAATTAGCAAATTATCTTGGATCTCAGCAATTATATTATAATGCTAAAAGAATTCAAAATTTTAATAATTTTTTTGGGGTCATACGTGTATACTTGTGTTAAAATTGATATCTATGAAATATACATGGTCAGAAATTTTATATATAATAAATGCCACATGATATATGTGGTCCAATTCTAATATAGAACTATTAAAAAGCAATTTGAGAAAACATGTTGAAACTGCAACACTCATTACATCTTCACCTATCATTGGTACATCAGGAAATTATAATTGTCACAATAAATTATTATGTGAAGTGGCTTCTGGATTAGATGACAATGATGTAATAATAAAACAGTTAAATAATATATTACATTTGATAACACTATCATATCGTGTTGTTTTATTTGGTGAAAAATTAAGAAATAACTTATTAAACGTGTTGAAAAAGCAATACTCATTACATCTTTACCTATCATTGGTACATCAGGAAATTATAATTTTCACAAATTAAGTAAAGTGGGTTCTGGAATAGATGACAATGATGTAATGATAGAACAGTTAAATAATATATTACATTTGATTCTTCATATCTTGTTGTATTTGGTGAATAAGGTAGAAAAATGAATATTTTTTTCTTTTACAATCAACTGCTTTTTGAGATTTTAACGATTCTAAAATTAATAATATGGAAGCAAATATTGAGTTAAATAATTTAATTCTCAATGTACAATCGTTAGGTGATGTTGAGAAAAAAGAAGTAAAACAACCTATTATTATATCAGTCGTGTCATGGTCTCCGAGCTGTGAGGACGTATTTCTTAAGCGCTCCGAGGGTCACCGCAGGTAGTTGTCAGTGAGCGGCGCAACAGGTAGTTTTGTTCAGCAGTACGATCGTAAGTGAAGAGCGCCGCACACATCGCCAGTGTCTGCTTGGTATAAGCTAAGTATAACCACAATATTCGCTAATTTTTTAATATATTGTTTATACTTTTAGTTTTTTCCTAAAAGTAATTTTCATAAAAATAAGTTCGTTTTACCTCTAATTTTTCAACATCATGGCCACACGCAACGCTAAAGCGAATGACGCTGTCTCTGCTTCGCTTATTGAAAGCATCCTGACATCGGATGTTTTCATAAGCAAAATTGCCCAGGTTGTTTCCGAAGCAGTGGAAAAGAAATTGGAGGTGTTAGTTTCTCGTTACGAAGAGAAACTATTAGAGAAAACTAAGGAGATCGATGATCTCAAACTTCAACTGGAGGAGCGGACTGACGAGCTTGAGCAGTACCAGCGGCGAAACTCCCTAAGGATCTTTGGGGAACCCGAGCGTGATGGCGAGGACACCGACTGCATTGCAATCAATGTTGCCAAGAAGATAGGTGTCCAATTAGACCTAAGCGATATTGATCACAGTCATCGAGTTGGCCGGAAAACGAATGGTGGTACTCGACCTATAATTGTAACATTCATCAGTTATAGGAAGCGCCGGGAAATGTTTTCATCCAAAAGAAATCTGAAGAAAACGGGTATCACAATTCGGGAGGACCTGACGAGGATGCGGCTGGAAGTGTTAAGGTGGTTAGAGCGAGATATTCCCTAGTAAACAGAGAGTCCATATTATGTTCAAAAATAATCATTTGCGAGATAAGTGGGTATTGTGGGACCTACATAAACCAAATAGGGACTTTTCTGCTGAGTTTCATTTAATTATTCAAATAAATTTAGTTTAATAGATGTAAAATAAAAATATTTTAATACCACATAAAGAGCTACCGTTGACCAATTGATGATCATGATCAATTTTTAATGTTTTAATAGTTTTGATTGAAATTTTAGAACTATTTTAGGAATTGCAATAAGCCGTATTATTTACAGCAGTGCGGTTATATAATTCATAGAAACTATTTGCTGGTTTTCAGCATAATTTTATATCATGCTATGATATTGATTTAGATGCAGATTATTGTGTAAAGTACACACCAAGTTGAAGCTGATAATATGAAAATACTGCATCAGATAATTCTGAGATCTGTATTATTGAGACCTTCAATAATAAAATTATACCATTGCTGGAAAAAAACCTTCAAAAGAAATTTCTAAGTGGCATAGTCTTTTGTAATTGTTTGTCTTGATGTTGCGCTCAAAATGAAAAAAAGGTTTAAATGTTTTGAAAATAAGATGAGAACCATTCAAAATGCATTATTATTGTCCAGGAAATGCAAACAATTACATAAAATATAGTGCTGAAGAGAAAAGGAGTTTCTATTAAAATACTAAAACTACCAAAGGCTGGATATATCATTCCTCTTACAATTTCAATAAAATGTAATTATTAATTATAAATGTAATTATTAAATTTGCCCAAGCGGATTTAAATATTATAGGCCCTCAAGCACAAACCTATACTGGGCACTTATTCAGAAAAATCTTTAAAACTAATTATGAATAAATCTAAAAAAACCACTAATTATGATAGAATAAATCATTGTTCCAATACAGATTAACAAATTGCTTTCAAAGTAGAAATTGCTTTTAAATTTATCATTTACAAATACATGCATCCATTCAATTTATTTTTAAAATCAAACATTGTTGTTCAGTAAACTATTTGATTAATGCTCCTTCAAATAAAAACATTTTATGAAGTTTTTAATATTGATTTTTAAAAAACGGGCACGAGGATGGGAGTCCCAAGCCTAATTTTGCTAGGAGGAAATCCAGCTCTGCATTCACCTATACATTGAATGGTTACCATAACATTTCATAAAATGTTTTTATTTAACCCCAGCAAAACCCTAGAATTTTATTAACACCAGAAAAACAGTATTTTATCATTGCAACACATTTGAAGCCACTGCAAAGTCTATTTCTTCTGAATTGAATGCCCACTCAGTAGCAATACCGTTTGAGGTGCTGATCTATGATAAAAATTGTTGCTTTGAGTTCAGTTTAAGCATCTGTGGTGCACAAGACAATGACAATCCACTGTGTAAGTCCACCATAAAAAACAGAATATGAATAATTTTCGAATAATTGAATAAATAATTATTGATCAGGAGCAAGAATCTGACGTACGGCACAAAACAAAATAATAATACGAACTCGTACTATACTGAATGTTTAAAAAATTCTATAAACTCTCAAGATCACCCATTTTCTCAGAGAGTAGTATCAAAGTGAGTCATTGAAAATATTAATTGAATTAAAATTTCATTCAGATCGCACTAATCGTTATATCCATAAAATTCCAGTTTTCTGAATATCTGGTTACCATCAAACGCAATGTTCTCCAGGAGTGATGATATTATAATTGATCACAGAAGATCCAGAGGAATGTACGAACTCTTGCAAGGTCTTGTCACTCGATTTGAATGAAGCGCGTTGAGCGCGCGGTGTTGCCGAGATGCGTGTCAATGTCCCGACCCTCTAGAAAGCGCGCGAAGGTCTCCCTGGATGGGGGAGTCGAGCAAAGTGGACTGGTTTGTGAAATAATGAAACTTCGACTCCTCCCAAACATTCCAACCATAGCCCGAAATTAGATTAATTAGATTAATTGATTTCGAAGGACCACCCAGATTCCTGTAAAGAGAGAACAGGTTGTAACCACTCTTGCAGATCTGGGACTGCAAGGATGGAGGAGGAAGGAGAGTGCTTGTTACCATCAAAGAGTTGTAGTCTGAATCATGTAAACATATATATTCTAAAACAGATACATAAAATACATCTTAAGCTATACGGGAAGAAGGAACAAGGGGTTACAGCACACAAATCACAATATGAATATAGAAATTTCTTGAATCTTGCTGAAGATGGTGTGACTGCGGGCGGCTAGCTAGGCCAGGCCTGACGGAGGCAGATGCAGTTCGGGGAATTGTGGTGCCGTAAGTAGCACCAGAGAGAACACGAAATACCAGTTGGACATATAATGTCGGCAACACAACTTGTAGAATAGTTACACAGGCGCCACGTGGACGTGAATACAAAATTAGCTAAACACGTGGCAGTAGTACAGTTTGCAGAATAGTTAAATCACAGGCGCCACACAGACGTGAATACAAAGTTAGCTAAACACGTGGCAGTAGTACAGTTTGCAGAATAGTTAAATCACAGGCGCCACACAGACGTGAATACAAAGTTAGCTAAACACGTGGCAGTAGTACAGTTTGCAGAATAGTTAAATCACAGGCGCCACGTGGACGTGAATATAAAGTTAGCTGAATACGTGGCAGTAGTCCAGTTTGCAGAATAGTTAAATCACAGGCGCCACGTGGACGTGAATATAAAGTTAGCTGAATACGTGGCAGTAGTCCAGTTTGCAGAATAGTTAAATCACAGGCGCCACGTGGACGTGAATATAAAGTTAGCTGAATACGTGGCAGTAGTCCAGTTTGCAGAATAGTTAAATCACAGGCGCCACGTGGACGTGAATATAAAGTTAGCTGAATACGTGGCAGTAGTCCAGTTTGCAGAATAGTTACCAATAGCAGCATTGTATGTTGATGGCAGCAACGGCCGCAGAATTGAGCGGTGATACAGCATGCTCACCGGCCATGTTGAAGAAACAGAAAAATTGCTCAGCGAGAGGAGCAATTGTTAGGCAGCACCATGGATAGCGTGGGGCCCAAATAACGACGCCAGGAGAGCGGCGCCACCCGTCCGTAGAGCTGGAAGCTTGGACGAGCGCAGAGGCACGCCGTAGGGCGCCGCGGAGCACGTCTGCTCGACATGAAGATCAGACGAGAACAGAATTGTTCACGCCGCTAGCAGAGCAGCGCGGAGACCCGTCCGTACAGTTAGGCGATCGGACGAGAACTGACTTGGCGGTTGGGCGACTCTTGCGAGCGTGGAGCTCAGTGTTGCGTCATGTGACGCAAGTGGGAATTTTCTAGGAATGCCAGCTGCACGGTTGCTGCCGTGCGGTGGTGGGGGAAGCCTTGGCTGCGTGGCGGCCGAAGGTTCTGGAATGCCCACACAAAGAGAAACGGGTCGCCGGCGCGAGCGCAGCTTGCAGGCAGCAGTGGGGGCAGCCCCCACCCTCCGGCGACACGCCTCAGGGGGGGGGGCGCTGGCGCGGCGGCCAGCGGGCGGCGCAGCGCTGGGAGCTGGTGCGCTCTGGTGGCAGGAGAAGGGATTAATACGAGACATCGGCGGAGGGGCGGCGGAGGCCGACCGTTGGCATGTAGCGTCTTGCAAGAGAGTATTGCGCCATCTGACGCAAGCAGAGATTTCCAGTAGGCACAGCTGCACGGCGAGTCGGTTGCATCGATGTGGCGTGAGGGAATTACTAAGAACTGAGGCTCCACCGCACGTGGCATTCTGAAAGCTTAGTTGGTGATACAGATTCTGAGAAGTGGGCCGCTGCCGTGCAGAGACCTCAGAGATATGCGTCTTGAATAAAATATAAAAATATGATTATGAAATAAAAAATAGCTTGCTCTGACATACACCCCCACAGGACGATTAGGTCGTCCGACAAAAAAGATGTTAGGGCAAGCTAGGTAGTTAGGCATAAGATGGGAGTGGTAGGGTGTATGGAGATATGTGGCAAGGATAGTGAATGTAGCCGTAATAGTGAATGTAGTATTAGAAAGGCATAATTAACCTTAGGCAAATAAGCACCTCGAAGAGGTGGCAAGTGCGATGGCACACGATGTAATAAAGTACAATGACATAATAAATTAATGTCGACTGAGATAGAGCACCTCGGAGGGGTAACAAGTGACGCAACAAAATTCTTGACATAACAAGACTAATGAGGTGTCTCAAGTGAGATGGTGCACCTCGGAGAGGTGGTGGGTGCAACAATGCACAAATCTTAACATAATGCAGAATCCTAACTACTAACAAATTTACAATATAATACAGTGAATCTTACAACTAACAAATGATAAACAAAATAACCCAAATAACTAACACTAAATAGCAATTTTGCCATAGCAAAGCTAGTAAGGCATATCTCGGGTGAGATGTTGTACCTCGGAGAGGTTGCAAGCGCAGTAAATGCAAAATGTTGCCATAGCGAAGCTAATAAGGCATATCTCGGATGAGATGTTATACCTCGGAGAGGTTGCAAGTGCAATAATGCAAAATGTTGCCATAGCAAAGCTAATAAGGCATATCTCGGATGAGATGTTATACCTCGGAGAGGTTGCAAGTGCAATAATGCAAAATGTTGCCATAGCAAAGCTAATAAGGCATATCTCGGATGAGACGTTATACCTCGGAGAGGTTGCAAGTGCAATAATGCAAAATGTTGCCATAGCAAAGCTAATAAGGCATATCTCGGATGAGATGTTATACCTCGGAGAGGTTGCAAGTGCAATAATGCAAAATGTTGCCATAGCAAAGCTAATAAGGCATATCTCGGATGAGATGTTAGGGGTTGCACCTCGGAGAGGTGGCGAATGAATGGAAAATGTTGCCATAGCGAAGCTAATAAGGCATATCTCGGATGAGATGTTATACCTCGGAGAGGTAGCAAACGCAAAAATCTTAATGACTAACATATCTACAATATAATGAATTAATCTTACAGCTAACAAAATAGTAAACCAAATGACCCAAAATAACTAACACTAAATAGCAATGAATTGCCTATGTTTAAATTTGAATTGACATGTGATAGTCCACCCCCACAATGCCAGAGGTGATTAACACACAAAGGGTGTCACCTTTACACTTCACATTAGAGGGCAATACTTTAGATTTGGCAGAAGGCAGTGTTACGGTGTAAGTACCGTGTTCACCTGGAGAGCGTACATAGCTTGCTGCTCCGTAGGGTGTCAGGCTGCTGTCAGAAGAGCCATGAAATTCGATTAATAAGTATGCACGTGGCAAAATGCATCGTGGCACATTAATTGTAGGTATGTCAATTAGTGACGTGAACACTACTTGCCATTTAAGGGCAATGTCAGGTGGGCGCGGTTGGTCCCAATTGAGGGAATAGTCCCAGAATCCTTGAAATGACAATTTACATGTAATTATACAAGGGGCCAATAAGCCGAGTAGATCAATTAAAGAACATGTTACAGATAACATATAGTCCACCCCCACAGTGCCAAAGGTGTTTACGGTGTAAGTACCGTGTTCATTTGGAGAGCGTACATAGCTTGCTGCTCCGTGGGTTTTAGATTCAAAAATTTTGTGGCCTGACTTGGCCAGCAGGTGATCTAAAAGATCTGACAAAACAGATTTGTCATTTGGAACCCATTCGCGTAGGAGGAAACCATCCTTTGACAATGAACAAATTAATTCAGAAGTGAATTGTTTGGCAGCATGCAGGTTAGGAGATGAATATAGAAAATCATCATCATAAAAATTAGACATTGGCACATGTGAGCCTATAAGGAGGCCAGTGCATTCGTCTGTAGTTTGCTGATGCAAGGTGCGAACAGCAAGAAAGGTGGCTGGTTTTAAACCATATGTCACTGTAGTTAAGGCAAAGTCCTGCATGGGTTCAGGAGAATTTTTCCATAAAACACGTTGTAGGTTCCAGTCAGATGGGTCTACATGAATTTGACAAAACATTTTAAGAACAGCGGAAATGCTAATTTTGTTAAATCTAAATTTAAGTAGAAGATCAGAGAGATCGTCTTGAATTTTGCTACCATCTAACAGTGCATCATTAGGAGCAATACCAGTAGTGGTTTTGGCTGAGGCGTCAAGCACAATTCTAGTTTTGGTAGTTGAGCTGGTCACAACAGCTGATGCAGCCTGTTGATTAGTGGGAGGTTCATCACCAAAATGCAGAGGTTTATGGTGATTTTCACTACAGATGGTACATTTTGTAAGACAAGAATGACCATGGGCCTCCGGGTGAAGGCATCTAGAACTTACACTTTGTTTAAGAGTAAAGTCATTGCGTGCTTTAGGTGATGGTTCAAAAAATGAAGGACAGTCCTTAATCAGATGCTCCGAATTGCATTTTGGACAAATTGGTAGTGTATTCCTTCCCGTGTTGTTGACGTTGCCTGCCCTGGCGGTGTGAGGCTTGTCATTAACGTGAGAATTGGAATTCCTAGAAATATGTTTTGGGGAGATTGTTCTGTTGGAAACAGAATCATTGTCAGCGGGAGCTGATTTGTAATTAGATGCTGCCACATCAGCTGCAGCGAGAACATCATAATATACATCAAAGAGATCGTTTATTTGAGAAGTAATCTCATCGGTTAGATCAATGTCATCAATTAAATTATTAAACTTATTGAAAGCTTTAATCAGCGTCTCCTTTCTGCAGATTAACTGTTGGCACGCAAGTAAAGTGAGTTTCTCATTTTCTGCAAGAAAATTTGAAGTTAAGGTGCAATAACGTTTCAATTTGGCCATTACGTTAATAACGTTTTTAGGAAGAGTGCGTGTTGCCATCTTGGAAGCTCAATCGGCAATTGATGGGCACAGGATAGAACAGGAATGCTGAGGGATCAGAAGGGAGCCCTAACCTAATAGCAATTAACATTGGACTTTCCCCAAAAATACATAAACACTAAACAAAGCACACTGTATGTACATGTGACACATAAAAGAAGCAAGTAATAACACTGATGTGTATACATGAGACATTTGAAAATTGCAATAAAGGCACAAATGTGTATGTGACACAATGAACACTTGAGTGTACATAGAATTAAGGAAGCACATAAAAATGTAAAAACACAAATGTATGCATGTAACACTTGGAAGTGAATAAGTAGTGTGTACAAATTAAAGAGATACACACATGAAGTATAATTACAAGTGTGTACATATGAAATTAAAGGACCACATACAATGTGAGTCCACAAATGTACATGTAACACTTGTGAATGGAAGTAAGACACTGTGTATATATGCGCAATCAAAGAAGTACATTCATGAAATGTAAATGCACAAATGTATACACATGAAATTAAAGTAGCACACAACTTACGTGCTGTAACAAACGAGATTAATAGTTGAGTTGGAATTAATAAAAGATCAGTAATTGTAATATCTTTGCGAGCAAGCAAGTAAGCTAATACCCTGAGTAGACGCACATCTATGAGGTTACTACACTTACAAATTTGTTGAAAACAGCTGAGTAGAACAGCAGGCAGCATCAGTCAGTAGCACAGTATACAGCCTCGTTACACGATACAGGAACATACAGCCTCGTTACACGATACAGGACAGTATGGTACATGTAACATTTTGAATCGGGCATAAGTATGTTGCATAGAAAAAAGTACATTGACAAGGTAAATACAATTAACACAAGTATGTTACATAAAAAACAAGTACATTGATAAAATGAATACAATTAACACTTGATTTATATATAGTAACAAGCACACTCAGGAGACAAAATGTGACGGCTCGGAAAGCACATACAAAGTGAATGCTGATGTAAGTATCAGCTTTAATGCCTGGTAGACATTGACAATGGAAGTACAAAAAAGAATAAGTGCTGATGTGAATATCAGCTTGGTACCTGGAAGGCATTGAAAATAGAAATTAGGCATAGATAAATTTGCAAGTTCAAAATCCAAGGCTCGAAGGATC
Organism: Gryllus longicercus; assembly: GCA_038098605.1. NCBI lineage: Eukaryota > Metazoa > Arthropoda > Insecta > Orthoptera > Gryllidae > Gryllus > Gryllus longicercus. Next base: position 4,304,449 of record JAZDUA010000069.1, on the reverse strand, counting down.
AAAATGGTCCGAAGAGCATATGCAGAATACATGAAATAACATATGAAAATATACATAGGTTTTCTGGTTCAAAATCCGAAGCTCGAAGGAACAAAATGGATGGGGGAGTCGAGCAAAGTGGACTGGTTTGTGAAATAATGAAACTTCGACTCCTCCCAAACATTCCAACCATAGCCCGAAATTAGATTAATTAGATTAATTGATTTCGAAGGACCACCCAGATTCCTGTAAAGAGAGAACAGGTTGTAACCACTCTTGCAGATCTGGGACTGCAAGGATGGAGGAGGAAGGAGAGTGCTTGTTACCATCAAAGAGTTGTAGTCTGAATCATGTAAACATATATATTCTAAAACAGATACATAAAATACATCTTAAGCTATACGGGAAGAAGGAACAAGGGGTTACAGCACACAAATCACAATATGAATATAGAAATTTCTTGAATCTTGCTGAAGATGGTGTGACTGCGGGCGGCTAGCTAGGCCAGGCCTGACGGAGGCAGATGCAGTTCGGGGAATTGTGGTGCCGTAAGTAGCACCAGAGAGAACACGAAATACCAGTTGGACATATAATGTCGGCAACACAACTTGTAGAATAGTTACACAGGCGCCACGTGGACGTGAATACAAAATTAGCTAAACACGTGGCAGTAGTACAGTTTGCAGAATAGTTAAATCACAGGCGCCACACAGACGTGAATACAAAGTTAGCTAAACACGTGGCAGTAGTACAGTTTGCAGAATAGTTAAATCACAGGCGCCACGTGGACGTGAATATAAAGTTAGCTGAATACGTGGCAGTAGTCCAGTTTGCAGAATAGTTAAATCACAGGCGCCACGTGGACGTGAATATAAAGTTAGCTGAATACGTGGCAGTAGTCCAGTTTGCAGAATAGTTAAATCACAGGCGCCACGTGGACGTGAATATAAAGTTAGCTGAATACGTGGCAGTAGTCCAGTTTGCAGAATAGTTAAATCACAGGCGCCACGTGGACGTGAATATAAAGTTAGCTGAATACGTGGCAGTAGTCCAGTTTGCAGAATAGTTACCAATAGCAGCATTGTATGTTGATGGCAGCAACGGCCGCAGAATTGAGCGGTGATACAGCATGCTCACCGGCCATGTTGAAGAAACAGAAAAATTGCTCAGCGAGAGGAGCAATTGTTAGGCAGCACCATGGATAGCGTGGGGCCCAAATAACGACGCCAGGAGAGCGGCGCCACCCGTCCGTAGAGCTGGAAGCTTGGACGAGCGCAGAGGCACGCCGTAGGGCGGCGCGGAGCACGTCTGCTCGACATGAAGATCAGACGAGAACAGAATTGTTCACGCCGCTAGCAGAGCAGCGCGGAGACCCGTCCGTACAGTTAGGCGATCGGACGAGAACTGACTTGGCGGTTGGGCGACTCTTGCGAGCGTGGAGCTCAGTGTTGCGTCATGTGACGCAAGTGGGAATTTTCTAGGAATGCCAGCTGCACGGTTGCTGCCGTGCGGTGGTGGGGGAAGCCTTGGCTGCGTGGCGGCCGAAGGTTCTGGAATGCCCACACAAAGAGAAACGGGTCGCCGGCGCGAGCGCAGCTTGCAGGCAGCAGTGGGGGCAGCCCCCACCCTCCGGCGACACGCCTCAGGGGGGGGGGGGGGCGCTGGCGCGGCGGCCAGCGGGCGGCGCAGCGCTGGGAGCTGGTGCGCTCTGGTGGCAGGAGAAGGGATTAATACGAGACATCGGCGGAGGGGCGGCGGAGGCCGACCGTTGGCATGTAGCGTCTTGCAAGAGAGTATTGCGCCATCTGACGCAAGCAGAGATTTCCAGTAGGCACAGCTGCACGGCGAGTCGGTTGCATCGATGTGGCGTGAGGGAATTACTAAGAACTGAGGCTCCACCGCACGTGGCATTCTGAAAGCTTAGTTGGTGATACAGATTCTGAGAAGTGGGCCGCTGCCGTGCAGAGACCTCAGAGATATGCGTCTTGAATAAAATATAAAAAATATGATTATGAAATAAAAAATAGCTTGCTCTGACATTCCCTTTGGACTGATTTAGGCTTATAATTTTGCAAAATTCTCCCATTTGAAACGGTAGATTTCTTTAAAATTGCGCATGTTGATTCTTCGAGATGCTAGGTACCAAAAGAAAAGTTTTTAAAAGCATGTTCAACAGTTAATTTTCTCACAATTTTAAAATTTCAGGTCAGATCTCTCAGGTCCCCATAAGAGCCCATGTTAAACAGCAAACTTTACGGTCTCGTTACGCAAAAACTGGACGGTGAAATCGATTCAAACTCTACCAGAACATAGAAGAACCTCTCATCTTTCGATTAATACAATAAAAAAGGCATGTTAAACATAACACTAATCTCGCTCTAACCACCTTAAAAAAGGCTATGGAACGTTTCGGCCAACAGAATGTTTGGACAACAGATGGTGTCGTCATCGTAAAGGTGAGAAATTCCAAAGTTCGCGTCAGAACTATAGCAGAACTGGGTAGTATACATAACTAGGAGCAAAGACTGTACTATTTTTCGTTCTTAAAACAAAAATATTTTTAATTATAATTTTTTAATTTTGTTCGTCTTTTGCTAATTTTTATAGAGCTATTGAATTACTATTACTATTATTAATATTATCATAATATTTGCTATTAACACTTTTACTTCCAATTTATTATTACTAATATTAGAATTATATTATTTTATATTACATTTTAATTATATTATTTCACTAGTGTGCTTATTCATATAATTATAGTTAACTATTATCCTAGAATATTTATTAGTTATAAGAAATTTATAATAATTAGACTAATTCTAAGTAGTTAGTGTCCCACGTGTAATTGTAAGCAACTTATTTAACTCCAATTCCTTTCTGCTTATTGCTTTTGATTTTTTTCTAACGCGGATATCTTCATAAATGTGGCAACGAAGCTTAACACCGTCTTTTCCTCAGTACACGCGTTCCAGGAATTCTGTACCTGTGTTTAGTGCTAATCCGGAAGTGGAGAGGATACTGGCTCACCCCAGCCCCGTGGAAAGTCCCATACCCGCTCGAAGTAGCCTTGCAACCCTCCAGGATTTACAAATTTCTTTGTCTCAGTTCCCTCGTGGCTTGTCTGTTTTCCACGTAAATGCCCAATCACTTAAGCAGCATTACTCCGAAATTTCAAATATTATAACTGAAACGAAACCAGACCTGTTATTAATAAGCGAAACATGGCTAAAATCTACAATAAAATCAGGACTCGTATCGGTATCTAATTATTAACTCCTTCGGAATGATAGGTCGATAATTAAAAGCAATTTAAAAGAAAAGACGGGTGGAGGGGTCGCATTGTTTGTTCGCAATGACATTAAGGTAAAAGTAGTCGCTCACTCCACATCCTCTTTACCTGGCATGGAATATATGTTTGCAGAAATCCAAATTGGAATGAAACATTTACTTGTTGCTGTTGTTTACTGGCCCCCGAAAACGGGAGTTTTATCCGAATTAGAGATTCCCCTTTCGCAGTTCGCAAATAAATATCAGGATATCATAATCATGGGTGATTTCAATTGCTATCTGAAGGTACCGCTCACAAACTCGGCCGAAAAGTTTATAGATACTTTTAATTCATACAATTTACAAATATTAGAATTTGGCCTGACTCACTTAGCATTAGGAGCTGAAACATGGATAGATCACGCGATTGTGTCAGACACTTCGAAAGTATTCATGTACGGTCAGATATCTATTTCGGGAGTATCAAAGCATGATTTGCTATTTATGGTGTACTCTATAAAATGTCCTAAATATAAGCAAAAAATTATCCGCTACCGTGACTACAAAAATATTAATTCCGAGGCTATGTTCGACGACAGTGCCAAAGCTCCTTGGCATGACGTTTATAGTCAAACATCTCTTAATAGTAAAGTAGAAGTCTTCAACGAAATTATTTCTAACCTTTTCGATAAACATGCACCATGGAAAACGCGACGTGTGACACGTCCCGCGGCCCCATGGCTTACAAATACATTAAAGCAATTCATGCAGGAACGCGACTCAGCTTACCATTGCTTCAAGTGTAATAAAACCTCTGAAAATGAAAGGGAGTACAAAAAGTTACGAAATTCCGTAAAACAAAAAATTAGAAACGCAAAAATTCGATATTATCATGATGTCTTTAAAGTAAATACAAACACAAAAGACGTTTGGAACAAACTGAGAGACCTCGGAATCACGAAAGCAAATTCTTCTGAAATTTCTATCGATATGCCCTTGAATGATATTAATGACTACTTTGTAAATGTTTCAAAACCAATACCACCTTCTGTCAAGCGTAATACATTACAGAGACTTTCAAGCAACTCACCTGCTATCAGGGATAAATTTTATTTCCATAACGTTGATCATCAAGAAGTTAGTAAAATTGTTCTTTCACTAAAATCAAATGCAAATGGCTCCGATGGTATCACAGCCAAACAATTGAAATTTGTTTTACCATTTGCCCATCCGGCACTCACGCATTTAATTAATTTCTCATTAACAACGGGAACCTTTCCTCAAGCGTGGAAGCTTGCACATGTTCGCCCCCTGCCAAAATCTGAACTGACCTCGGCGTCTTGCAGTTATCGCCCAATTAGCATATTGCCGACAGTGTCTAAAGTTCTGGAAAAAATTGTTCGAAAACAGATTGTAAAACACGTATCCGACACAGATCTGCTCGATAACTTTCAATCCGGCTTTAGAGAAGGTAGAAGCACACAAACCGCTTTATTGAAAGTAACTGAAGACATACGAAAAGCGCTAGATGAGGGCCTCGTAACTGTATTAACTCTTTTAGATTTTAGTAAAGCATTCGACTCTGTAGATTACGACATCCTAATAGCGAAGTGCAAAAATCTAAGTTTTTCTGATTCCACCATCTCTTGGATTGCAAGCTATCTCTACAATAGGCAACAAATTGTAGTAGTTGACGATCTGCACTCCAATCCAAAACCTCTCCACCGAGGAGTACCTCAGGGATCCGTGTTAGGGCCACTGTTCTTAATTTACATGAATGACCTATCAAACGAACTTACGGAATGTAGTCATCATATGTACGTGGATGACCTGCAAATTTATATCTCCGGGAAACCATCACAGGTAGAAATGCTAATAAATAAATTAAATAATGAACTCTCATCTGTAGTCAAATGGTCAATGAGAAACGGACTCAATTTAAATCCTACAAAATCACAAACCATCATAATTGGCTCTTCTCAAATGCATAAGAAACTTGAAGGTTCGTATGTTCCTGATGTGCTTATAGACAATGTTGTAGTACCTCGTCATACACAAGTCAAAAACATGGGCTTAATTCTTGATGATCATCTAAGTTGGGAATATCAGATCCGAAATGTCTGTCGGAAAGTTTATGCTTCTTTGCAATCCCTTAGATATATCGATAAATGTCTCCCTACTAATACGAAATGTTGGTAAAAACCCTGCTGTGTCCTCATTTCGACTATGGAGATATTGTGTATAACAATTTAAAAGATTCACTCGCTCAAACTCTACAGAGGGCTCAAAATTCCTGTATTCGTTTCATTTATAACATAAAAAAATACGATCACATCTCTGGAGTTTATAAACAGCACAAAATATTAACACTAAAGGATAGGCGCTTGTATCACAGCCTTTATCTTTTATTTAAGATGCTAAAAATGGGTTCCCCGACATACTTAACAAATTATTTTGTACACCTTAAATCATCTAGATTTCAAAAATCCCAGTTACTCTGCATTCCAAAAAGCAAAACCAGCTACTACAATAAATCGTTTGCAATTACTGTAGCCCGCGAATGGAATAAATTGCCTCCAATTATTAAAAACTCCTCTTCATTAACATCTTTTAAGAAGCACCTGCATGACTTTTTTACAAAGTAAAATACACCATTTTGCTATTTAAATCACTGTAGATTACGGGTCAAATAAAAACTATTTCTTAGGAATGTTAAGATTAATATGTTTTAGAAATAACATTAATGTTTCTTTTGTAAATGTTACTTTCTTGCGACCTGTTTGATACTGCCGGAACTGTACTTTCATCCGTAGGAGCAGAGGCGGTTTTAAACAAGAAAACCACCCTTTGCAGCATGGACCGCAGCTGAGGATACCATCCCAAAGACCCGTTACTTCATGTTAGCTTAGTTTCCATTGTATTAGGACACAGTCTGCCTGGTGGGTTTTCCCCGACTAGCGGGTTTTCCTCCAGGATCGAGCGACGTGTGATGGTGTCTTTCTGTATTAATAGATCACAGTCGCTCGGGGTGAATACCAGGCTGCCGCGTAGCGCGCAGATATTTAAAGCACATAATCTTATTTAATTCAAATTGTATTTTCAATCTCAGACTTGATTTTAAAATTATTTCAAAATTATTATTGTAACATTTTATCCATTTAACCTCTGATGTTGTCTATTTATAAGTTGCTTTAAATGACGTTTGCTTTCCACTAACTACTTACAACTTGTAGATTATATTACATTTAAATTTTTAGATAACATTACTTTTTAGTAATTTTACTATTTAATACATTACTCTGTATATTTGTGACATGTGGTCAGGCGGAAGAGCGGGCCTGATGGCCCGAGCCTCGCCATATTAATAAAGGCATATTATTATTATTATTATTATTATTATTATTATTATTATTATTATTATTATTATTATTATTATTATTATTTGAAAAAAGGAGATAAAATATATATTGAACCTAAAGATTCAAGGTATAAATCTGGATATCACTCCTGCATGTCATACTTTCAATATAATAAATGCCACAAGATATATATGGAATGTATGTTAGTTGTGAATCTAAAGATGAAGAATATAACTTTAATGGTAAAATATAACGTAAAGTATGGGCTGGAATATATGTCTATTATACTGCAAGTGTTAAACAATTAAAAAATAGTGTATATCGTATATTATATCCTATTTAAGATATATATCTCTCAGAAAGATTATATTAAGATATAGATCATAGAAAGCTCATAGGTGGTTTTGTCAGTGTGGGAGGTTAAAGGATTTTTTTTTGGTAAAGCACGATATCTAAAATATTGGACTTGACGTTCTTTCTGTAGGCGTAATAAGTGGGTGCAATAGGAGCGTATATCTCGCAGCCGTTTGGGTCAGCGATTGCTTTTAGCTTACGGTCGTGAAGGAAGGTGATGCGGGAACTCCAGGCCGTGTGTTTCGCATTAAAATCGCCTGCCATGAGTGTTGGACTTGTGTTGCCTCTATTAGTTTTGCAAGAGTGCAGTGATATTTATGGGTTGTTCAACAACGATTGAGCCGACCGATTCATGAGGGCGTGGGACTGAAGCGCAAGGTGCGGCCGCTGAGGGCCAGATGCCGTGTTTACGGAGGGGGCTTGTTGTTTTGGGCAGCTGTATCACATGGCATGAGAACCTGGTACCTGTAGGTAGTTGGCAGAGTTTGAGTGTGGGCCTCCTCACATTGTTGGGCGGGACGTGGGCGCAAAAGTTTGGTGACGGAGTTGCCATAACTCGTCTGTGGCTCGTCCAAAACTCGTCCGGAGTTGTTGCCGGTCGTAGTAGGAGAATTTAAAACTGGTGCGTTTTTGTCATCTTAGTTTCGTGAAGAGTTCAACTTTTGGGATTGTTCTCGCGAGGCCTCGGCAGGGGTGTCAGAATCGAACTTGGCGCCTGATGGTTGTTGTCTGAGTGTGGGGAGAGAGGACAATTATGGATTGGGGCGCGTGCACTGCAACAGCGGTTGAGCATTCTGGCGACTTACCGTTTATAGATGTTTCCGTGTTGCTCGTTAAAGACAGGGTGACTGAATCTATCAGAGGTGAGATAATCTGCTGAGAAGTGGTAGCGGATGCAGCTGTGTTAATAGTAGTTTTCTTTCTACAATTCGAACAATGCTCTAGGTTTCTTTATGATACACGTCTGTGCCAGAAAACCGTCTAAGTATTTGCATGCACGACATTAATTCTTGTTTGGGTTTTCCTTGCTTATTGACCGTCCTATTTTTGGCATGGAGCTCTGTTCAGTCTAAGATGAGTTTTAGTAAGTGTTTCTCAAAAATATCTACTGATAGTCTATATTTGTTCCAAGAAAGGTGTGTTACTGTAAGATTTTGAGTAAATCGAAATAATTATTTTTATTTAATTTCGAAAATTCTACGTTAAGTTTTAGCTTTAATTAAATCCAAGTTAAATTCACTTTAGAAGACTTTAAAACGATGATTTTAAAGATAATTTACAACTATTGAATTTTTGAAATTTTACTTTGTCAACAATATTATTAATGGAAAAGCAGTTGTGAATTTTTCATACTGTCAAAATTTATGATTTATCAATGATTCATTAAAATATTTATTATGTTAAATTAGCATGGCTAAGTTATGTGACCTTTCCTTGTTTAGCGCAAAGGAGTCGTGCTCTACCTTACGCCCACCTACTTGATTTCAGGTTACTTCTCATGTTACTGCTCACGCGGTTGAGGGAAAAACCTTGATCAATTTCTTCACCCCAGTCCTGGCCACCTATTCTTCAGTTACACGTTTCGCGCAGAGGGGGCCGTGCTCAACCTCTATACACTTGACCCTTACGCTGAACTTGTGGCACAGAGGGAGCCAGACTCAACCTCTGAGCTCAACCTCAACGCATAATTATCTACACTTCTAAATACCTGATATGCCGTGGGAGCTAGACTCAACCTCAACGCCTAACTAAACTTATCCTGGTGATATTTTGTGTTGATATGAAAGCGAAAACTTCACTCTTCCAAATTTTCTTATTTGTAGGTAAAATCGTTCAGGCCTCCGCCGCGGCGGTGGCATCTTAACAGCTGTAAGACGTACTATCTTACATACGCCCCTAGTCAATCCACCTCTCGCCGCAATAGAGGCAACATCGGTTGAAATCGGTACGCCTTACGTACAATCACCGTTGTATCCGGGTACAAGCGGTCTCAAGATTCAATTCGAGGTAGCTGCTAAAGATAGGGGAGAATGTTATTATAGCAGGTGACTTGAACGCCAAGCACACAGACTGGGGCTGCCGTGTGCGGAACTGGGCGGGAGAGCGCCTGCTTCCCTATTTAAATAGAAGCGATCCCTCCTCTCACCCACCCTCTTACTGACATATTCACTAGACAAATAAAAGGCCACATTCTTGACATTGAACTGCACTACCCTGCACTCCAAATCACAACTCCAAAGCCCCTTCATGACCTCACTTCGGAAGATATCCCTATTCTATACGCCTTCCACAGAGACTAGTTTCCGTCACCCAATCCAATAATAACCTTCGAAACAAATTGGACCTATTTCAAGACAAAACTAAACAACAAACTACGTAATCAAGACCAAGATAACACGACTAACAGAGCAATAAAACATCTAAATTATCAAACCAAAACTGCTTTCGACGAAAATTCCAAATAACTAGGACCTGATCATCCCACATCCCAAGCCCTTGTCGAGTTGATTCGCCTAATCCAAGAACGTCGCAAAACACAGCAAATTTACCAGCGTTCGCATGACCCTGACGCGAATGCAGTGTACCAGACTATTCAATGGAAAACCTCCAGGTTTCTGCGGAAGCACAGGAATCCGATGTGGAAAAAGTACGTCGAAAATAGTGGAATCAACACTGCTTGCGACCTGTGGAAATTACTACGGGTGCTACACATCCCACAGCCTGCCACTACAGCACTCAAATGCCCTAATAATCTCCCGCCCACTTACGACCCAGCTATAAAAGCAGAAATTTTTGCCACCTTGCTTCAAGAGCGCTTCACGCTACCCCCATCGCACTTCATCTTCCTGCCACAGCCGCCGATATCCCCATCACACCCTCACCCCTCGCTGATATACCGCTTGACTGGATCATTGAAGCGGATGAGGTAAGCGACCTACTCTCAAACATTAACACATCGATCAGGCGGACACGACAAGCTTTCAGCAGCAATGCTAAAACAACTTCCTTGTAGGGTCGCTACACTTTTAGCCTTGATATTGTGGCGTTTGAGACAAGCTCTGAATCCCCACAACACCCACACAGCGTCGCCGAATCACCGGAGCACAGGCGAGCTAAATAAATTACTAACGAAACAGCGCTATCTGTTAGTTGTTGCCCGCGGCGCGACGGCGGCTAACTTCCCGCTCACGGAAAAACGCGGATGGGTTCGTTGTGACGTCACGCTACTTACAAATAACAGAGCAGCTGACGGATCGGCCCTTTTCTGTACGAGTCGCCGAGTGCGGTGAGCAAGGCCGGTAGGGCGTAGTCGACATCTTGCCATGTGACAGCGCTTGTAAGGACTTCTTTCTGAACCAGACGCCGAGGTAAGAGGTCCAGTGTGATCAGCCAGAGCGGTAGTAATTAGAAATGGCAGTTTTCCTGTGTACGGCACTTCGAACCTTCGGACCTTCGCAGAGAGCTAAATGTGAGGATTGTGAGACGAGAGGATTTTGTAGAAAGTACGGTGCGAAGTGATTGTTCAAGCAAAAGAATAGTAGGATAGCGGAAGATTCAGCCTTGTGAACTGTAATTAACTAGGCGAAGTATATTGCTTAAAGACTGGAAAGTAGTGAAGTTGATAGTACGAAGCGGAATAGTGGCCGCTAAAGCAAGAATTATAAGCTGTCGCGAGGCGTCTCGCACTGAGGGGTGAAGTGGAACGGAACGTTGAAGCGTTGGACAGTAACAGCGAAGGCGGGGCGAAGTTGAGCGGGGTAGAACTGTGCAGTTAGCTACACGATTAAGAAGGGTTGTAAAGAATGCCAGAAACCGATACACCGTTAGCAAACACGCGGAAGTTCTTTGAAATACGCGTCGCTGTGCCGCATAGGAAGAGGGCGAAGAAAGAATTAGAGGCGAGGATTCCGGTGCCGGGAGTGGTCAAGAGGCGATACGAAAGAAGATTGGACGTGGATATGGTGGAAGGAGAGAGGGAAGTCGGCGTTTTCGAGCGACATCGCGAACGGCTGGTCTGTTACGGTGCTGCCGGAAGTGGACCAATGTCATATAGACGGCGACATAGAATGGTTTGCAAGCTGCGCATTGAGCGCCCGTCAAAGGTAACAGAAATTTTGTAAAACGATTAGGAGCCGACTGAGACTTGAACGATAGCGCAGCAGCAAGGCTGTAATTGTAAATTTGCATATGCACGTAAAATCTAGATAACAACAAAGCAATTGAAAGATCCTTGTACGCCGGTAATACAGTTCATTCTAATGTTAAATATTAATGAGAAAAACGGTGTTAATCTTTGTTTCTCAATTTTGTGTAATCTTGATTTGAAATGTAAATAATAATAAGTAAGCCATTCAATAACGTGTTTCTTCAATAAGGTGCCATTCAATAAGTTTCTGTGTAGAGAGAGGATATTTTGTTTCATTCCACAATCACGGGAGTTAATACTTGTTGTTTACACGGTGCTGGCCAAGCAATAGTTACCGTGGATGGGTTGGGTCGAGCGAGTTGACTGAGTGTGAATGAATAAGATTCGACCCTTCCCAAACATTCCTAAAATAGCTCAAAGTGAGGCGCGAAGGACCACCCAGACACCTGTAATAAACAACAACAGGTTATAATTACCACTGCAGGTCTGGGACTGCAAGGATGGAAAATTGAGAAGGTACTTGTTACCATGAGACAATGAAAATAGAACATGTAAACATATATTGTAAAGTAAAAGTACACCTTAACCTATGAACATAAAGCAAAAAGGAACACAATACAATGGTGAGGGTAAAAATACAGTATAGCTCGTGCACATGGCGTGAGCTGACGTAGCAATAGTAACTGTAGAGGTGAGTGAATGCACGTGGCATAAATGAACGTTACAACATGAAGGTAACAATACAACACAGTTTGCGCACGTGGCGTGAGCTGGCGTAGGAATTAGTATACAATATAGCTCGCGCACGTGGCGTAAATGAACGTTACAACATGAAGGTAACAATACAACACAGTTCGCGCACGTGGCGTGAGTTGGCGTAGCAAAGTGATAAAAGGAGACTGGCGTGCAGTGACGGGCGGGGTGAACCCCTGGCCCATCGCAGACAGGCGTAGAGCGTATACCAGGAGAGCGCCGTTAGCAGGGCTCTCACGACGCAGCACTGAAGGTGTGCGGCCGGAACATTCACACACACGTGAACGGCGAGGCACCGTTGGTGAAGAGGCGTTTGCAAAACATGCGTGCAACACCGCTGCGCCGAATGCAAAACACTAAAGCAGTGTAACAATGTTACCATCACTGGCAAAACTCTTGCCAACCAGGACGTGGTACTGAGGACGTGCGGCGGGAACAATTACACACACGTGAACGAGTAGTGTGCCGCTGACCAAACTCTTGCCGGGACGTGGCACAGAAGGCGGCGGCGGGAACAATCACACACACGTGGACGGCGAGGCACCGTTGTGAAGAAGCGTCTGCAAAACATGCGTGCAACACCGCTGCGCCGCATGCAAAACACTAAAGCAGTGTAACAATGTTACCATCACATGTGGCACTATTGCTTGCCATAGCACACAAAATCAGGCATGTGCAGCAGTAGTGCACGAGCACACTCTCGTGCCGAAGGCCATATATAGGAGAGCAGCGCGCAACACGTCTGTTCAGCTTGAGAGCCACGCAGAGAAGGAAGTCGGTTGCCGTTGCCCAGGCGTGAGTTAACGAACATCTGCTACGTCACAGAGACGCTTCTAGAAGCTTCTAGAAGCTCACACAAAGGAGGAGCGCGCCGGCACAGAGGGCGCTAGTGGCAGGTACTACGGCGAGGCCACGTCATGCCTCCGGGAGGCGCGGCGGCCCTGTGTAGGCAGCGGCAGGCAAGTGTAAGCCTGTGACCCCTGTTGAGGGCTGGAGGAAGCATTAACATGAAGTAATAGCTTCGCTCGAGCGACGCGGCGGTCGCGGCCCTGTGTAGGCAGCGGCAGGCAAGTGTAAGACCGCGACCCCTGTTGAGGGCTGGGCGAAGCATTAGCACGAAGTACATTGTTCATTCGCTAGGGTGCAGGAACCTCATTAAGTTGTGCACCTTTGCGAAGTAAATATAGATGATAAAAGTATATATTATCTTTGCTTGCTCTAACATACCGTGCACGGGTATTTGTTGTAACATAGTAAATTAGGAACAAATACTCGAACTAGAGCGAGTAAGCAATAACATTTTTTTATTTCGTATCGAATATTTGTGTGCAATTTGATATTTGAGATTTTTGGTATATTCTTTGTTAGTGCTGCTATGTGTCATACTCTGGAGAATATATGCAGTGTTTACCTAAGTCTGTGTCTGAATGTAAATATTTCTTATACCCCAAAATATCCTGCCCCTTGAGATTACAAAGGTCGTTCAGAGCATTTTTTTCTGACTCCGGCAACTACGATTGAAGCGTTAGAATATATTCTGTTTGCATTTCTGGGCAATACTTCCCCACTGCGTGGAAATCGGCGACCGTGACGCTTATTCCAAAGCCGGACAAGAACTTGCGTCTCCCAGAGAACAATCGTCCCATATCTCTCTTGCCCATTATAGGAAAAATGTTCGAAAGAATAATTCTGAATGGATTAAGGAAAGACTTTGAAAACCAGGGTATCATTCGAGAGACGCAGTTCGGTTTCCGGAAAAATCGCTCCTCCGCCCTCCAAGCCCTTCGTTTCACTTTCTGCGTGTCCTCTTCTCTATCACGCCGTTGTTCTATCCCCGCTCTATTCTTCGATTATTCTTACCGCCTTCGACATGGTCCATCACCCCCTACTTAACTAAACTTCGCTCCTACGTCCCTCACTTTATTCTCAATCCTCTCATCAACTTAACGAAATTTTTCCGTTCGCTATCAAAATATTTCATCTTCAATTTGCTCTATTCTCGCCGGCGTCCCTCAGGGTGCCGTGCTTTTGCCTTTCCTCTTCTCTATTTCTCAGCGACACCCCTACCATCACCGGAGTGAGCGATTTCATCTATTCTGATGACATAGATAGCCGCATAAACATCGCGGTAAAGCGCCTACAACGGTCCGCAAACGCGCTCATTCAGTTGAGCGCGGACATTGACCTAATGCTCAATGCGCAGAAATGCCAAGCCATCGTCTTTTCCCACAAACTCACACACAACACTCACACTGTCGCTCACATCCGCCTAAATGATCACACTATTCCTTGGCGGGACAATATAAAATATCTACAAGTTACGTTTGACTGATCTGGACTTAGAACCTGGACATATCGAATGCACGTAACATAATGACTGCGAATTTCATCACTCCTCTCCCTTTTTAAGTGCCGAGCCCTTAAAGAAAAAATTACACTCCACTTGTATCTCGCATGCTTACGAAACGCGGGGCTATACGCTTACGAAATATGGGCCACAGCCTCCGAAACATGGCTCAATTACATGACACGAGGTACAAATGACTTCATTCTTGCGGCATTTCAACCACCCCCAGGTTTAATCCTCGCTAGCGAACTCACTACTAGAAACATCAAAGTAATCACCACCACACTACTCGTGCTCGTCACGGAAAGAATTCAGGCCATCTTCACTAACATCGACACTCACCCCCTAAACCAGCCCTACTCAGAATACTACACGAAGCCATCACGACACACAAAGAAAAAACTGCCTTCAGACATCATCTTTTTAAAACCACCTTGAAACACAAACACTAAACACAAATTTCACTCAACACACAACACTTAAAACATAACAAAACACAGACGCTCTTAAACATAACCCAACAGACACTAAATACAAACCACAAATCACTCAATTCAGAGTGCAATAACGAGCAAAGCGTCGCCGAAAACACACCACCACCTCACAAATGACCAAAAAGAGACGCATATCAAATACAAATGCAAATATTAACAAACTAATACACTAATCACCACACCCCCTATACTATTAATTACTAACATAGAAATATACATTCGCCTACCACCTTATATCAACTACTAACCTCTAACATTCTCACCAATAGCACACAAACAAAACTGTAAATAATTAGGTTATTATAAGCGTTACTAGATTAGGCTAGTTTAGTTAGGATTACGTTCATTGTAAATATAAATTTGTAAATACTGTATATACCTGACAAACTGTGTTACGACTATTAAATAAAGAAAACTGATGAATACGAGTGAACCAGGTATGACAAGAAAAAAATTACTTTTTGGGAGAAGAAAAGGGAAACCAATAGAATACACAAACAAAAAACAACGAAAACAACAACCACCATGCATCAAAGCACACGAGCGAGAGGAGAAAGATTAATATACATCGCATCCGGAAAACCAAAAAACGATGTTTTAAAAATGTCTCTGCATAACTATTACAAGAGCGCGGAAGAGCTCCCCCCAAGGAAGTAGATCGCAAGGTCTTATAACTACTACCTCGTATCATATATGGTCTTATGGCCACTACCAATGTGTGTTTAGATTGAGGCCTGCGTCCGCGATGATGTTCTGCGGTCAACTATTGATTTCCAATGCCTCCTTGATGTGTGTAGGCCTGTAGTCCCGGTTTTCAGTGTGGAGGAGCCGAGTCTTGTCAAAATAACCTCGGAATGGTGTGCAGACGAAGAAATGTTGCAACGGGATCTTGATGCGTTACATTGCTGGGCGGAAAATTATGGAATGACCATAAATAGCTCCAAAAGCAAATCCATCACTTTTGGCGGGGGGCATAATTACAGAGAAATGAATTACCGTTTAAATAAAGACATAGTTTCTTCATGCAAGTACCTAGGAATCCATTTCGATAGTAAATTAAGCTGGAAAAGTCACGTAGATTTTGTTGTAGGGAAAGCCTGGAGATCTCTCCACTTTGTAATGCGCACCTTAAAAAATGGGACAGCAAACGAGAAGGAAATTATTTATCGCTTGTTAGACCGATAATGGAATATGGAACAATTTGTTGGGATCCGCACAAAATTTTGCAGTGTAAAAATTTGGAAAAAAATTCAGCGTAGGGCAGTTAAATTTACTTTGAGGGACTAAAAATTGGCAAAATGGGATTCTCTCGAAAATAGGCGATCAGTAGCAAGGCTATGCGCTTTGTATAAAGCTTATAGTGGTCAACCAGCTTGGAAAGAAATTAATGGGCGGCTAAGTATTCCAGCATACATCAGTAGGGTGGATCACAGGGAAAAAATAAATTTAAGACCGCAGATAACAGATGTGGGGAAATTTTCTTTTACAAATCGAACAATAAAAGATTGGACAGCTGCCGCCCAAAGTACATTTTTTACAATTTTCTGAATTTTTCGGTTTTCTAATGATATAACCGAAATATTACTTTAAGAATATTAAAGAAGAGTAAAATATCATCATATATGGAAGTTTTCGTTGAGAAAATTGAAACGTTTTTATTACGAAAAATCCGTTTAAGCGTCACTGTAAATGGGAAATTGGAAGTATTTTTACACACAAAACTTGAATTTTCGAGAAACTTCATTGGACGTTATTTGAAGCACTTTCACTCCCAAATGCACTACTGTATACAAATCAAAGCAAGTGTTCATTTTAACGGCGAAAGTATTTTTCAAAAAGATTAATTTTTATAATTTTTGAAAAAACAAATGAAGCAAAATTATGTTTATGTCATCTTAAACCGTGTAATAAGCCCTATCCGTTCAAGGAGTTTGAAGAAAAAATGATTTTTGATAAAATGAGAGTTTGAGTGTTTCTGAAAATGCGGAATATTGAGCTCATTTGTACAAAAAACGATTGAGATTTTAGGAAATTCTATGAGGCGTCATTTGGAGCACGTATACCCATAAACGCAATAATGTGAATAAATCGCCTTTAATGTAAATATTAATGACGTGAGAGACAAGTAATAAATATATATTTGTAATTTATTTTTTACTTTCATAATGTAATACAATTTTTCAGAGGCTTCAAAATATTTAAACACGTTTAAGCAAGGTGCCAGCGATTTGTTGTTAGGTAAATTAGTTACCCATTTTTAAAATGTTAATTTAATGAATACATAGTTTAAAAAGTGATAATGGAAAAAGACATTAATTATAAATATTTGCAATTCAATCGTTAATTTCATAAACCCGTCAAGTGCCAAAATTTTAAAAAACGGGTTAGCGACAGGATATTGTTATAAGATGATAAACACATTGTTTAGTGCAGAAATGATTTATTTGCCACTTTTGCAATATAGTCTGAAATATCCTAAAAATCGGGTTTAGAAGAGAAACCCGCTAATCGATGTCGTTTGACGGGTTTCTGCTCTAAACCAAAAGGAATTTGATTTTAATCCTGCAATGGTCGCATGCGTACAACCACTAAAATCAGGATGTCATATTGTAACGAATATTGCATCACCTGCCGGATTCGATGCGCGTGGATTGCGTCATCTGCCGGCGCCCCTTCCCTTCCCCCGAACTAAACGGTTCCGGACTATCCGCGAGCCGCGGGGAAACCCCGAGAATGTGCCGGGTGCCTGGAGACGAGCGCCGGGCAGGTATAAATGCGCCGCTGCCGGCGGCCGCGAGTCAGTGAGCAGTAAGACGTCAGTGAGTAATAGAGAAGTCAGTCATCGTAAGTCAAGTGTAAGTTAGTGTAAGACAGTCAGTGTAAGAAGTCGGAAGCACGCAGCTGCGAATCAGTGTATGTAATCAGTAAGACGTCAGTGAGTAGTGAGAAGTAGCAGTCAGTGAGTAGCAGAGAAGCAGTCAGTCCGTCAGTGTGTCCGAAGTGGAAGCTGTGCTGTGAAGTGTGCATTGTGGTGAACAGTGGTGCAGTGGGTGAACAGCAGTCAGCGGTTTGAAGTCTGCAGTGGAAGCTGAGCTGTGAAGTGGGCATTGCGGTAAACAGCTGTGCAGAGGACCCTGGTGTGCGCAGTGAAGTGCGGTCTGCGCAGGGAATTGTGGTCTGTGCAGGGAATTGTGGTCTGCGCAGGGAATTGTGGTCTGCGCAGAGAATTGTGGTCTGCGCAGGGAATTGTGGTCTGCGCAGAGAATTGGGGTCAGTGCAGTGGACCGTGGACAGTGCATCGGACTGGGTGATACTGTAGAAGTAGATACTGTAGTGTAAATAAATAGTGTGTAAGAAGTGAACTGTGTAAATAAATAATCAAGAGAACGGAGTCGTGTGTAAAGAAAAATAATTAAGTTAATATATCTGTAAATAGACCAAGTAGTTTTTAGTGTCCGTAGATTTTAGTGTATTATTGTTTACGAATAAACGTTTTTGTTTACATAATACCAGTGAGTTTTAATTCACTACGAGAAACGTTACAATATGTAATCCAAGCTACTTTGAAGGGTTATCAGTATTACCTCACGGGTCGGTTAAGATACACGATCGGGAGGGGAGATTTTCTAAGAAAAGTTCGGATAGTCTCTACGTGATCTCTACCTGCTCTTGTAAAAGTAGTGAGATTGTTGTTTTAACTTTGTAAGTAGCATTTGTTCGGAGTGGAAATTTATTCTGCAAGTGATTTGATGTTTCTTTGATTAGTGAGTAAGAAAAAGCTATTTACGGTCATGAATAATTTTTTTGCATATACAGCGATTAAAATTTACAAAAAAAATCTCAAAAAACCGCTCCAATTTTTTTATTTACATTTTATTCAATTATGTATTAAGAGAAAAATACTGGCGATAAATGGGCGATAAAAATATGGTGCTAGTCTCATGTTCGGATATTGCTCGGTTTATTGAAAATTAAAAAAGCTATTGTTGTCATGAGATATGCGCAACTCGAAAACGAAAGACGATAGTGCCGATCGGATTGCGGCATTTTGAATCTCGTTTAAAGGCAATGTAGTAAAGGCAATCATTATTTTTGCAAAATTAAAAAAATATGAACTATTTTCAATTTTTTCAATTCGAAAGTTGGAATGGTTGCCTGATGTCACAGAACAGAACACTGCGAATTAACAATTTTGCAACAATTTTATAAACAATTCCGAAATCGGTGCAATTCCTGCCGGGCAAGGCCCCCATATTGTCTTATGCAAATTTATTCCTAATACCTACTGTATTTGTTGCTAAAATACTATATAAGGACTTGATCTTTCAATTTTGCTGTTATTTTAAAAGGTTCCATACAAGTCATCTATCGATTCGAAAAATACACGATTTTGCAATTTTTGCAAATTTTATAAACATATGAACCATTGTAAACTTGCAATTATAATAGTTTTCTAATCTGTAAATCTATAGTAAACTGGATATTTGATAAAGGACCTGTATTATTTATAAACAATAATATTGAAAGTAAACGTGTATGAAAATGTAAATGCTCTAAAATTCGCGTTGTTTTATCTCATATCAACGTAATTTCATCAAAAAGAATTGTGTTAACAGTACTTAAACATATATATTCTTGTATACATTTCAATGTATTTACTTTCATATTCATAAAAATGTTTCATTCTATGTATTTCTATTTGGAAATATTTGCACTTATGAACTAGCGACATCCACCATTTTCTACGACGTAATTTTGCTATGCCACTTTTTGAGATTGACTGCGGCTGTTTGTGAGGCAACCTTTCGTCATAACAATAGCTGCCCAAGCTGTGGAAAATATTATCGGAGCTGGAGATGGCCCGGTTAATTCATGTTACCAGAGTTGTACAAATGTTTGAAAAAAACTAGTAGTTTTGCGTAATTTCTGCTTGAAATTATTGTATCCGTTGCCATTGTGTGGCTTTAGGAAGCGGGGATGTGGTTTTCAATAATACACTCATTTAAATTTAACAAAGAAAGCATATTTAATATCTAAAATGATGTCATGGATGATATATGATATTACATGAAAATTATTAAAAATTTGACACATGCAACCTTTCTTTTAATTTTGATTGACTCGACGCAACTAAATAAACTTGTCAGGCTGTAACGAATGCTGATACTGATGGCATTTTTCAGCTTCACTCAAAAGATATCCTACCGCATTTTAGCGGGAATAAAGCTAATGAATACCATTCTTGTTGTTGTTGTCGTCGACGTCGTCGTCGTCGTTGTTGTTGTTGTTGTTCTTGTTGTTGGTGGTGGTGGTGTGGCAGTAGAACACACCCAGCTGCTGGTGGTGATGACCGGTGGGTAGGGGCGGGTCGCCCCGGACATCTGCAGCCAAGACCACGGCCGCGCTCCAGCGTCGCCGTGCCCATCTCCGTTTGCTGAGGCCTGACCCAGGGATGGAAGCCCCGACCGTCAGGCACCCACGATTCGCGTCGGCGATGAAAGATTGGAATTCATCTAATTCCCGAATCAAGCGATCGCAGACAGTCCACTACCGTAGTGCGGGCTAAACTAGCCTATGGCACATAGCTGAGTGCAACTGCACACCGGTGACTGGCATTCACGTGCGAGTACAGCTCACGGCCAGTGAAAATAATTTCTAAGTGCCAGAAACTATGTCTCTCTTCGCGGATTCTCAAGAGTGAATGTTTGAGCTGAAACTCCGTTCGCGGAATCTTCAAGGAGAATCCTTTTGGAGCTCCACTGCCGCCATCACGAAAGCTGTGGTAACCCCCCCCCCCCTTCTTCAGTTAGCCACCTCGTGATTGACTGAAATCAAATTTAGCGGAGCGTGGCGGGGCGGAGATTCGGCCAATGACTCAACGAACCACACAACAGACGAAAATTTTCCGTTCCTCCGTGGTCGGCGAAAATATCGTTGTGACCTAGATCGTCGGGGTTGCACGTGCGCCAAAAACTTAGGTCGTAAACCTTTCCTTCAAGTGGGTGTGATTGCAGGCGGCTCTCTTGACGTGCGGTCGCGTGGGGGGGGGGAGGGCAGGTCACCCGTCCTAAGTGCTCGGCGGAGGCGCGCGGTTGCCAACAAAGCAACGGCAGCGCGCAGCAAGTCATAAACGACCCAAGCCTCTCAATAACAGAGATGAGGGATACGTGGTCCGGTAACGCCTTTTCAACGGCTGCTGGCCGCGCTAGATGCCCGCTATTTCATCGATAAACACTCGATGTTAAATTCACGGCAGTTCGTACCATTACAGTATATATACAGGTTCCACATCAACTTTGGTCACAAGAAAAATTGAATGAATGATATGAAAAATAATAACTTATTTTAAATATAATTTCCTGCGAACATTGTGTAGCACTTGTTTTAAACATTGAGAAGCTCTTGTGTAGAACTTGTTTTGTTTACGTCATGTTCTCTCTTCCTAGAAAACCGGGACGATCTTCTTGTTGAAAAGCAATTGTGTTTATTGTATCTAAAGTGTAAACGATAGAAGTCTGTGATGAAATGAAATACTATAGGAACTGTTATCTTACGACGAAAGGCATCTCACGAAAGTTTGAAATTATTTTGATGTCAATTGCATATATTTTAATTACTGTATTGATATTATCCAAGCGAATGCACATAGTTTTGATATCGCTGCGCTGGCAAGAGTGCGTTACTTAGTTCTTGGTTGAAATGGACGTTTTTAAGTAATGGCTGAGGTGTTAGTAGCGCAGAAAATGTAATATTTCAATATTACGTAGCTGTTTTCAATAACGCTAGAAAGTATGTGCTGCCCATGTTCTTGCCGCGTTGACCCCGTAATAATAATGTCATCCAGGTAATTCCTGTGCCCGGAAAGCTGATTTATCATTTGTTCCAAACACCACTGGATCAATTCTCTTGTCTACATTATCCCGATCGGGAGCCCGTTATATCTAAATAACTCCAACGGTGTGTTGTTTACTAATATTTCTTTAGCTGCGCCATCCAGCAGTATTTGAAGGTACGCATCTCGGAGGTCTATTTTAATAAATTGTTTGCCACTTGCTAACTTGTGGAAAATATCATCTGGCCTGAGAATCGGGTATTGCTCCACTAAATTAACTACCACTCTCCACTAAATGCTATTGTTCGTTGACTGTTCCGTTTGACAGTCTTACTGCCCCCCTCTGCTTCTTCACTAGCACCGAACGTGTCGCCCACTGTCTTGTTGATACCCTGATTTCTGCCTCCATTTTGTCCCGTAAACACCACGGCACCTGTATCGCCTTATAAAATCTTGGGTTGACCCGCTTTATCAAATGCAGCTGCGCTGTGAACATGTTACACTCCACCAAGGCTGGTTCAAATACTTCCAGAAATTCATACTCCAACTCCTTCACTATCTTATCTCTCTTTCGGAATGTGACATTGTTGACCCCACCCACCATGCCGAATTATAGTTTCCTAAAAGAGTCTAATCCTAAAATGTTCGAGTCTTTGTGTCTGTTCACTACATACATTTCCAAATCCGTTCTTTCCTGAATACGGCCTCCAGCAGTATCTTCCCTCGTATGCTGATGTTTTTTTCAAACGCACTCAACTATTTGGTCACTTTCACACATACCGCTTATCCCAATTTCTCGTAGGTGTGCAAATTTATAAGCGGTGCTGCGGCTCTGGAATCTACTCGAAAGTCCACTGGTCGTCCGAGATCAGCACTGTGTGCAACGTGTTTACTTCCATTACTTCGTCCTTCTGTGCGTTCCGCGAGCGTAACCTAATCTGTCTGCTCCTGCATTCTTCCCTGATGGGGCCCACCTTTACTCACTCAAAACACTCTGCACTGCGAAATTTATTCTCGAATATTTTCTTTCGTGCCCCCTGCCGTAGTTCCGGCACGTCCACGCCAACACTTTACTTCTATCGTTTTCTGACCTTTCACCTCCCCGACTACTCTCGCTCGATGTGTTTCTGTTTCTCGCGCCGTCGGTCTTCCTATCCGCACGACTCACCCTCTTGCCCTTCACTTTGCCCACCTGCGCTTTGCTCGTTATGCGGTGTGACGTGCGCTGCGTCATCTCAAATCACTTCTATCCTAATCTGTTCACAAGGCGTGTGTAGTATCACCACCACCCTGATCATCGAATCGGCATACGATTCTCCACAACCTTCCGTCCGACTTCTGAATTGGCACATCCTTGCATTTCCACTAAGATCCGCCATCCACTCTCCGTATATCTGTCCTTCCGTCTTCCTGATTTGGAAAAACGCATATCTTGCTGCCAGCACATGTGGGGGTAGTGAGAAATGTTTATTTAACTCTGTCTTAATCTCTGTCAATCCCACTCTTTCATCCACTTATCTGGAAACAGCTTCTCAAGTACCCGGCCGTGAGAAATTTCTCAGTCGAACTTAAAAAGAAAGTCCGCCTTGCACAGTCTGCCTTGAGTTCTATTCTGCCTACGTGCCGATCAAATCTCTCTATGTAGTCTCTCCATCCTTCCAACTCCCCATCAAATGGTGGGAATAGAAGAGGCCTGACTCACCGCTTCCAAGGCTTTCATCATCTCTGCCTTATCTTGCTGAAAGTCCTCTTGCTGTTCACATAGTTGCCGCGCGGCTGTGTCCTGCTGCAGTTGTAGTTGTTGCTGGGGTGCCGCCTGTTGCTGCTGGTGAGCCGCTTGTTGCTGAAGCTGCTGCTGCAATAACCTCACAATCATAACTGTGCCTCTTAGTTCCCCGCCGGATTGGTTTGGGGATTGGATGGGGTCTTCACTAATATTCGCATTGCTAAGAAGTGGTTGGTTGACAGAATCTGCCGCCTGGTGTTTGCTCCTCCCTTACCGCGGCCCCACTCACTGCCCGCTTCACGTTGCGCACCGGTGGTGCAGATCAGGTTTAGAGTACTTGGTCAGCAGGAGCATGCGAGGGAGGGAGTGTTCCCTCTGATTCACGCATTGTTGTACCAGATTCGAAAGTGGAGTTCAATCACTCCCTGGCGTCAAGTTGAGACGGCGTTAACGTCAGATTTGAGGCACCTGGGTTGCACCACCATCGCCCATATTGTCATTTCGTCTCTGCAATGGCATCTGCGAGGTGATACGGGGACAGGGATGGAGACGATTCCGCGGGCGCCTGGACGTGCGGGGCCACCGGTGCATCCACCATCGGTCGTGGGTTGGCTCGCAAATTTCTTGCAGCCTTCTTTGCAAGGAACTTCTCCCGCTGTTTCGCCCTTGCTAATTTACGCACAGTCGAGGGTTGGCGCTGTAGATTTGGTGTCGTCTGTTGTGGGGGCGGGGTGCTCCCGACTGGGTGGCAAGGACATCCGTCGTGTCCGCAACCCCCTTCACGCGCGCAGCAGCCGCCCACGCAGATGGTTGGGCAGGGCCGAGATAGGTGAAGGAGAGTCGCAATTGAGCCCAGCTAGAGTGTGGCGTCATATCAGTCGCCTTGTACAAACGTACCAAATATCAGCCACGTGCATTTCATGCTCATGGACAGCGCTGGCGGGAAGAGACGCCGGGCTGAACAAGGGCAAACCTAGGGAGCGGAAGGTAAGGGGTGCCGTGTCGTGGGTGGCAAACTTGGGAACCCCGTAGGTAGGCCGGCGGCGGAAACGCGTCGACGGAAACAGCGAGATGACGCAGTTCCGTCAGCCGGCCCAGAAGGTAATATAAACGAACCCCGGACCTAAACTCCTTCTGATTCTTGGGCGCGTCGGTAGGAAGTCGTGTGGTTTGTGCGCGGCGCTGTATTTTAATGCATGGGCTACTGGGGCAGGGAACTGAAGCTGGCGAGCTACGTGGAGACGGGAGGTGCGACATACTCGCTTGTATGCTCACGTAGGTTACTGGTGCATCACACGGAATAAGATATCTAATTATCAGGCCAGCGGTGGTGGTAACCAGGAACATTCCTTCCCGTAACGGGTCAATATTGTTTATTGTAATTATTGTACATAGTATTCAGGTGTTATACTTAATAAATTACAATAAATACTCAATAAATTACAAACCGTTCACGTCTGTGATTTATTGCCCCGCCAAAGACGCCACAAGAGATTTGGCCGCCTGGCGGCGCTTTCGTTTGTTATTCGCCCCACGCCCCAAGCGTTGTAGGGCATTTCCAACTCCGTACAATTGCTGTTCATTAGTTGTTTGATTAGGGACATCTGTGAGGATGGGTTTCCCGACTTGTCTAAGGAGTGGACGCTGGCATATGTTTATCCGTAATATCTTGTTTCATTTGAGTAGTAGACGGATGGAAGTCTTGGGATGGGGTGAGTACGGGGAATGGACGTGGGTTGCGATGGATGGGGACAGGTAAGACGGTCTAGAGAAAGGAGGAAGTAGATAAAGAGAGATTAGCCGCAAGGTCACGCGGACCTGGCCCTCCACCTGTAATGCATTGCTCAGGATATATCGCAGGTACCTAATGCGCGGTTACGGTGGCAAGTGATCGCTGCCTTTGCACTTGTGCAGTCTCGGGCACTATTCTGTTCAATTTGCAATTGCTCGAAAGTCACGTCGAGCATGATGCCGATAGAGGTCTTTTCACGCTTTAACGTGGTCAAAAATGTTCGTACACTCAGGGTGTGCCCATAATATCGATACTGCGTTTGATGAGGTGAGACAACTTTGCGCCCTTCCTCCTTTACAATTTTCTGATGTGCATCAAGAGCAATATGCGACGGGACTATCACCAGACAAAACGTGAAGTATCGTACGTCTTCCGCCACGCCATGCACTTGCCTGAAATGGGCGGTTATCGTTTTCCTGCGATTATGGCAGGATTCCGCCAGTGGAGCTAGGACATTCACAAATAAAATCGGTCTATCTGATGCAGTTGCGTCAATGGCAGGTTGGATTGGTCTACCCTGACTATCAAGTGTTTTGTAGAGCGTGGAAAGCGTCTTAACCCATCGGTGTGCCAAATATGCCATCTCACACCTCAGGTGGCGGCAGGTCTGCATATTATTCTGTTTTCAGAACTGCCGACGCCCCCAGTGTAGTCCACGCACGTGCCAACTCGTGGGTGTCGGCTCCGCGCGTGTCATGTCATGTCATCATGTCATTAGCCCGCCTGGTCCGTTCCGTGTTTATACTCACCAGGACCAAATCTGGAGGGCAGAAGGGATAGAATACAATTCTCGGAGAGGGAAGAAATCACATCAACCTCATAGGTACTAAGGTAATGTCTGCTTGCGATTCAACGCGCCCCTCCCCCGAATCGAAGGGTGTCCATGTTTACCAGGAAATATTTTTTTAGTAAGCCTGAAATTGACCGAAACGACAATGGCGCTGATAAGGGTTACGGGACCTTTAGATAGCTTACAACGGCTGGCATTTCAATTTCTGAGCGATAAAATCAAATAGACTACTCAGGAATCTGCGATGAACATTTGTTGTATCTAAATATTATTTGAAGCAAGTGCCATTAAAATTATATTAAAATCAAAGAAACTGCTAAAAATGTATTAAAATAACGGAAATGGTTAAAAATATGACTCATTATTGGAAATCCATGGAAAATGCAAAAACAAAAACAGACATAAAAATGGATAATTTACTTTTCTCAAAACGTAAAATTAATGTCTATACCAAACAGTACTGTTCTAAACTGAAAATGATAAGAAAGACGTTTCATTAAAATCCGCCCTTTAGTAATAAGATATCTTACAGTACTCATGTCGTAAATAACTATTTGACCACCATAAATTTTTGTCTACATGTATAGCAGGAATCGTATGGTATTATTAAGACAAACAGGATGTTAAACATGATTTTGATAATTTGAAAAGTGCTACACTGAGTAGATTATATCGTGATTTAGGTGTTCTGCCTTGTATTTTTTAAAAAAGCAAAACCTTACAATTGTTGAGTTTTCATGTAAAGTACCCTCCAAAATCAAAATATACGATTAAAACTCCCAAAGCCTCGACTTCGTTCTGATGTAAGGAGGAATATCTCTTTTAGAGAAAATTTGCTGTGCGGTTTACGCGCTAGCGTTTGCCACGTTAGGTCAGGCGGACAGACGTTTTGCCGATAATCGATTTTTCGGTTACAAAATAGATTCTGGCTACAATACGTGATCAGAAGACGTCATTTCATATATAGTAAGAGGATTTATTTTTTCGTTACCAGGGCCCGACCATAAGTGCTTTCTCCAAAATTCGTCGTTGTTCGGCGATTACAACACCTTTTCTCCTTACATTCGTGTGGAAAGAATAAAACAAATATGATGGAAATCAAAGAAAACGAAATTGTTCGCATAAAATAATCATTGAGAACGGCCCAATAGAGCAAGTAACAAACTTTAAATATCTGGAATGTACAATACAGAAGTAAATAGAAAGATTTATATATTTATTAAAAATGTACTATTTGATTTCGATTCAATTTTTCATTTGAAAATTCAACAAAGTGAGCACATTATTTTTAAACATTCAACTTAATACATTCACACGTAGTTTCTTTAATTTTATCAGTCTAATATTTTTTGTAAATATGAAACGTCTGGCGGGGACATGAATTAATCGCATCTTGTATATGTTCGTGCTTCAACAAAAAAATTAAACATTTACATTTTTCGAATTGACGATACAATGGCCAGGAAACCGGTGAGTTTTGAGGCGTTTTGTCAATTTTCTTTTTATTAATGCTGTATTAGTATAAGCCGGATTACTATTCACCATTGAGCCACGAGAGCATACACTCGAGCGGTTGAGAAGATAGAATTTCACCTGCCAGTTTTTGTGGGGGCAACTTTACACAAATTAACTGCATATTATAAAACGCGTATCAACGTTTCTATATTCACTTTCATCATAAAATACAATTTAAAATAGAAAGTAAAATAATTTCATTTAGATTCATTATGTTGCTACGCTTCATCTGGCGAGCGAGTCTACGGATGTGCTTGCTTATGCCGTTCCACCAATCGTAGCAAGCTCCCTCTCTGACAGAGCTGGGAGTAATTTCTGAATAGAATCGGACAGGCAGCAGGGTATTGCCCGGCAGCGGTTCGTAAATATGGGCCTAAATATCAGGATTATTATAATCTTGATTAATAGTTAATACTTAGGGTTTCAATAGTATTGAAGACACTAAATTTATTCAACACTAAGTTTGTTTCCATTGTGTACACATTTTATTCATACAACACTTCACATGAAATACGCACAGGTATTATATTTATTTGTGTAGTGCAATAGTTACTATCGAAAGTGTTATATTGTGATAACGGCAGAATTCAATTCAGCATCGGCGAACGCCGATTAACGCAGTTCAATTCATTCTAGGCAGTGCAATCTCATTAATTGAATTGTTGTGATCATCATTAGGAATTGAACTTTGGTAATTTTGATGATGTCAAACAATTTTATAAACTGTTATTCGTACATTGTTAATTAAGTTTTAGAGTTAGTTTTCTTTTATTAATAATTCTCTTCATTTGGAGAGTAACAGACGAAGAGCACAACTAAGTTGCAAGGTGCCAGTACCGGTTTGTGACCGCTCAGTTGCGCCTTCCGCGAAGTGCGACCCCCCCAGTCAGCGGCTCGGCCTTACGCGCACTGCGCGGCCCCGCCCGTTGCCTCAGATACCTGCTCCTACCTCAATCTATCTCAATTACCTGCTCCCGTATAAAATTTCTGGTTGCTCAGAAAAAAAAGCTAAAACAATGGAAGACCATTGAAGTTAACCTTCAGAATCTTCTATAATATAAAAATAAATCGCAAAAAGTGTTGGTAAGCGCATAACTCAACAACGCCTGGACCAATTTGGCCATTTCTTTTTTTAAAATGTTCGTTGAAGTTCAAGGATGGTTTTTACGTCGAGAAAAATTCGAATAATTGCCGGAAAACCCCTAAAAACAGCCTTTTTCTTTTTCCCATACAAACATTTTCTAACTAAAACGTAGAGTCAATTTGAGCTTTATCACTCTAGCTATCTCTATCTATCTCTCACTATCTCACACTAGCTATCTCTCCCTCAGCTAAAGCACTCATTGTTGTTAGTAGCACAAGCACTCATGTTCGTAACGTCAAAGAGTCAATGTGCACT
This sequence comes from Gryllus longicercus, assembly GCA_038098605.1. Classification (NCBI taxonomy): domain Eukaryota; kingdom Metazoa; phylum Arthropoda; class Insecta; order Orthoptera; family Gryllidae; genus Gryllus; species Gryllus longicercus. The sequence continues at coordinate 4,275,692 of JAZDUA010000069.1, read as the reverse complement.
TTATTACCGTTATACAAAGTTCAAATTCAATCATATCTATCAAAACAGTGTGCGTGTGTGCGTTGGAGCACAGAATACATGGTTGGAGGATTTAATGTCGCGTTCCGAAACTATTATAATATAGATATGCCTTATATTAGACGAAGCAATTTAGGTAGAAGAACCCGAAATGCTACAAACCAAGCTAATTATCGATCTAATAATGCTGCAGAAGAACGTGACGACCGAAATGAACGTGAAAGAATTCGGATATCACGAACGCGTGAAGCGCGAGAGCTACATTCAACTAATAATCGCGCAAGTTTGAATCGAGCTGCTTTCAGTTACGATGTGTCAATTGACTACAGTAACTACCAATGTGTTGTTATTGGTTCTATGAACTCGGTTTGCTCATATTGTAAGGCATTGAAATTTAAAAACGAAACTAATGGATTGTGTTGCGCAAATGGTAATGTGAAATTGATACCATTGGAACCACCACCAGAGCCATTGTACTCATTGGTTTCAGGAATAGGAACAGATTCCATACACTTTTTGACAAATATCCAACAATATAACAATTGCTTTCAAATGACTTCCTTTTGGTCAACAAATGTAGTTCGGGAAAATTTTATGCCAACTTTCAAGGTATGTATTATAGCAGTTAAACATAATTATTTTATGTTCTGTCACCTAAGTTAAGATGTGTTACTAATCTTCAATTTCTTAATCATTAAGATCATAATCATCACTTAGTCCCCATATTATTTGGTGATTCAGTTTTAGCGATACTTTTATTATTTTGAAACCCAATAGATTTGATGATAGATATTAGTTACAACTAATTAGGAGACAGATATAATTTTAAAGAACAAATATTATTTAAGTTTGATCACTGACAATCCATAAATTTATACCCCACATTGCTTATTTATTTTATTTTATAGTGTTTGGTACAAACATAATCTTTTTTTAAATTTACAGATACAAGGCCAAATATATCACAGAGCAGGTTCACTGTTACCAGCGTCAGATAGCAACTACAAATTCCTGCAAATTTATTTTATGGGCAATTCATTACAAGAAACTAATCTGCTTTGTGCACATAACAATTTAGTAAAGAGGTCTACTGTAGAACAATTTCAAACTTTATTTCATGAACACAATCAATTGATTATATTGTTTAAAACTGCCCTGGATCTGATGCCATCAGATAATCACAAAATTGTAATCAGAGCTGATAAAACACCTGCGGGTCAACATGCAAGACGTTTTAATGCACCAACTGTTGATGAAGTTGCTATCGTTGTAGTTGGAGAAAACTTGGAATCCCGTGATATTGTTTTACATCGTCGGAATGATCAATTACAACGTATAAAGGAAACACACCGCTCATATGATGCACTGCAATATCCCATTATATTTTGGCAAAGTGAAGATGGCTATGATTTCTCAATAAAAATGATAAATCCCATTACAGGTAATTAAAATATTCTCAGTCACTATATTATGTATTTTAATTTTTTATTTCAATGTTATTAAAACAAAATCTATTTACAGGTTCTGAAACTAACAAAAAAGTCAGTTCAATGAACTCTTATTCATACCGCCTAATGATTCGGGAAAATGAAGACAATCACATATTGAAATGTCGGCGATTATATCACAAATATATTGTTGACATGTATGTTAAAATTGAAACGGAGAGATTAACATTCATCAGGTTGAAACAGACCAAACTCCGATCTGAAGAGTATATTCACCTTCGAGATGCGATTAATACTGATGGAAATGCACAGAATGTTGTTCGGATGACTATTCTTCCAGCAACATACATCGGAAGCCCTCGACATATGCACGAATATGCTCAAGATGCCATGTCGTATGTTCGTCATTATGGTACAGCAGATTTGTTCATCACATTTACATGCAATCCGCACTGGGTAGAAATCAAGCAGGAGTTATTCCCTGGGCAATCACCCATTGATCGTCATGATATTACAGCCAGAGTCTTTAGACAAAAATTGAAATCTTTAATGGATTTCATCGTAAAACATTGTGTGTTTGGTGAGACACGCTGCTGGATGTATTCTGTGGAGTGGCAGAAACGAGGATTGCCACATGCACACATTTTGATTTGGTTGGTTGAAAAGATAAGGCCAAATGAAGTTGATGCAGTGATATCAGCTGAAATCCCTATTGTACAAGTACATCCTGGATTGCATGAGGTAGTTATCAAAAATATGATACATGGTCCCTGTAAAACTCTTAATCAAAATTCACCATGTATTATGGATGGTAAATGTTCAAAACGATATCCACGGACATTAATATCGGAAACAATTACTGGTAATGACGGTTATCCACTGTATCGTCGACAATCGACAGCAGACAATGGAAGATCAACAATTGCCAAATTAAATCAACAAGATATTGAAATAGATAATCGTTGGATTGTTCCATATTCACCCATTTTATCAAAGACCTTCAAAGCACACATCAACGTTGAATCTTGCCATTCAGTGAAATCTATTAAATACATTTGCAAATATGTAACCAAAGGGAGTGATATGGCTGTGATTGGAATTGGTGCAGAGGATTCCAATGATGAAGTTACCCAATACCAAATGGGCCGCTATGTTAGTAGTAATGAAGCAGTATGGCGAATATTTTCTTTTCCTAGTCATGAGAGACACCCTTCCCGTTGTTCACTTAGCTGTGCATTTAGAAAATGGACAAAGAGTGTATTTTACAGCACAGAACGCAGTACAAAAAGCTGCTCAGCCACCATCTACATTAACACGTTTTTTTGAGACATGCCAAAACGATGACTTTGCACAAACATTGCTATATTCTGAAATGCCAAAATATTATACTTGGAATCAATCCTCAAGGAGATTTATACGACGGAAACAAGGAAAACAAGTTCCAGGATACTCAGATGTGTATTCCACCGATGCCATTGGTCGAATTTATTCAGTACATCCAAGCAATGATGAATGTTTTTATTTACGACTGCTATTAGTCAATGTACGTGGCCCAACATCATTCCACCATTTACGAACTGTTGATGGTGAATTGTGTGGATCTTACAGAGAAGCCTGTCAACGTTTGCAATTGCTAGAAAATGACGCTCATTGGGATCAAACTCTCAATGATGCTGTAATATCATCAAACGCTCATCAAATACGAACATTATTTTCATCAAACCCAATTGATTTGTGGATCAAGTACAAAGATTATATGTGTGATGATATTTTGTATCAAATACGAAATAGAATGGGAAATCCAAATATACAAATCAGTGAAGAAATTTAGAATGAAGCATTGATTTCAATTGAGGACATGTGTTTGATGATGTCAAACAAACTATTAATTCAATTAGGCCTGGCCGCGCCCAATCGTCCAATGCATGATGCTTTTAACCAAGAGTTAAATCGAGAAAAACTGTATGATCTCAACACTTCGAAAGAATTAATTCAAACAAATCATGCACTGTTGAATGAACAACAGAAGTATGTATTTGATACTCTTATGAAAGAAACAAATGATGAAACTGGAGGGATTTACTTCTTAGATGCACCTGGTGGTACAGGAAAAACTTTTGATTTCATTAATATTAGCAACGATTCGCTCAGAAAATAAAATTGCACTTGCACTCGCTTCGTCGGGAATCGCTGCAACTTTGCTTGAAGGCGGTCGAACAGCACATTCAGCATTAAAATTGCCATTAAATATGCAAAGCAATGAAACTCCGACCTGCAACATTTCGAAGAACTCTGCAATGGCAAAGGTCTTGCAGCAATGTATATTAATTGTTTGGGATGAATGCACGATGGCACATAAAAAATCTTTGGGGGCTTTAGACAGAACCTTAAAAGATCTACGGAGCAATCATAACCAATTTGGTGGAGCAATGATTTTATTAGCAGGAGATTTTCGTCAAACATTGCCAGTGATTCCACGATCAACACCAGCTGATGAATTCAATGCATGTCTAAAGTCCTCCAATTTGTGGAAACATGTCAGAGTACTGTATTTAAGCAAGAATATGCGTGTCGAGTTGCAAAATGACCAATCTGGAAACATATTCTCTAAACAACTCATTGACATTGGTAATGGCAAATTTCCTATAGACATGTTGACTGGCTGCATTAACTTTCCTCAAAGTTTTTGTCAGTTAACTCGACCAAAAGATGAACTTATTCAGAAGGTGTTTCCAGATGTTTCTCAAAATTACAGAAACCATGATTGGTTGAGCGAACGAGCTATATTGGCTGCAAAAAACATAGATGTAAATGAATTAAATTTAAAAATTCAAGAACAAATTACAGGCGAATCGAGGATATATAAATCAGTTGATTTGGCTACTAACCAAGATGATGTAGTGAACTATCCACCGGAATTTTTAAACTCTCTGGATTTACCAGGATTGCCACCTCACAATCTTCAATTAAAGGTTGGATCGGTAGTTACAATGTTGCGAAATATCAACCAACCACGTCTTTGCAACGGCACACGGTTAGCGATAAAAAAATTACTAAACAACGTGATAGAAGCAACTATACTGAAAGGAAAATATAAAGGAGAAGACGTTCTCATACCGCGCATCCCAATGATTCTGACTGATGTGCCGTTTAACTTTAAACGACTACAGTTTCCAGTTCGGCTTGCTTTTGCTATGACCATAAACAAGTCCCAGGGGCAATCATTAAGTGTTTGTGGTATTAATCTGGAAAACTCATGTTTCTCACATGGTCAATTGTATGTTGCCAGTTCCCGTGTTGGAAAACCATCAGATTTGTTTGTCTATGCGCCAGGTAATCAAACAAAAAACATTGTACATCACAAAGCACTACAATGAAAATAAAACTGATTTTTGTTAATAATTATGATTCACATGAATAACAATAAAGCGATTACTTACTTTTAAATGCTTATATATGTTTTATTTAATTATATTTCTTATTCACAACGCCCTATCACAAGGGTGACGGTTCTGTTCAGGAGATTTTTTGCCCAGACTATAAAATATGCAGGAACAAAAAACTGTCACATTACAAATCTTTTGGACAGGACGAAGTCTGTCGGGTCCGCTACTACTAAAATAAATTTGACTTGGATGAGTGACATCAGGTGAAATTATAGAAAGCAATATATAAATTAATTTAATAATTCTTAAGAAATGTAAGGAATCACAGTACATAATATTGAGGACTTTTTAAAAATTTATTTATTTATTTAAGGTCGCTTTATAAAGTCAAGGTCATCAGCGAACCCTGTCATTATACAATTGTACTACGAGTATATATAAACAAGTTATAATTATTACAAGGACAAAAATGTTAAATTTAATCACATTTTTCACAAAATGTGAGGTTTAATTTAATTACAGTTCTAATACATTATGCAGCTATATAAGGCTGTACAGTTTTGTAGTTGCTAAGAATTTAATTTTTTAGCACACCCGTCTGTGGAACTGAGTAATGATTGTAGGGTTCCTTCAATTATTAGAAGTCTTCTTATATAATATTAGTAGTGGGGCATTAAAGAATAAGGTGGGAGAAGGAGACTGCTGCACCACACTTTGGAGAGGGTTCTGGATCTGATCTCTTAAATAAAGAGCAGAAATTGAGATTGAAATAATCTATTCTTAGTCTAGTGATTTCAACCTGTTCTGTCCTCATAAAATGTTTTTCGGGGAGAGTTGGGTCATGAATAGATTGTCTCACTAAATGGAGTTTAGAAACATCCAATTTCTAGATAAAAGTGCCAATAACTGAGGCAGGAGTCTTTTACAAACTTTTTAAAATCTTGGATAGTGCTTTGAATTTGGTTGTCGGCGCAGGTAATTGATGTGACGAGTTTAGCGGCTGCATCAGCTTTCTCTTGCCAATGATTTTATTGTGCGAGGGGATCCATCTTATTACTATTGGGTCTCATTTTGTAGCTTGCTTTTTTAGAATTTCCTGAAGGGTTTTGGATAATTGGATTGGAAGTGAATTTGTTTTTAATGGCTTTAAGAGTCGACAGTGAGTCTGAAAAAATTGCAATGGAAGTATCTTTTGGAGTCTTAACGCTGATTATAATGGCTTGAAGGACTGCCCACACTTCGTAGGTAGCAATCCGGTAGGCGGCGAGAGTCAATTTTATTAATTGGTGACTGGAATATAGCACAGCGTGCATTTCCATCACGTTTAGATCGGTCTGTGTAGACTTGGTGGAAGTTGTTATGTTCTTGGAGTAGTGCCGATATTCTTTCTTGTATCCTATCAATAGATTCAGATATGTTTATTGGTTTTTTTGCGAGGTCGGTATTAGTTGTGATATTAAAGTTTTGCCAGGGTGGGATGGGATGATTGCGTCTGGGAATACAAAGTGGTTTGGCGATATAGAATATTTCTAGATATTTAGGGAGTCTCTCTCTGAGCGGTAATGAGAGCTGTGATCTGGATGCATAGGCTGAAGGTTGTTAAATATAATTAAACTTCAGGGGTTTGGGGGGATGCTAAATACGGAGTATGCATAGATTATGCACTCAACATTTCTTCTTAATTCCAATGGTGGTTGTCTTGCTTCTAAAAGTAGGCTGTTACATGGGCTGGTTCTAAAGGCGCCCAGGCTTAAACGGCAAGTATTGTTGATCACAAGGTGTAGGATATTCAGAACATTTTTTGAAGCTTCCCTGTAGACCACTGCCCCATAATCTAGTTTAGAATGAGAGTTTTACATAGGTTGAGTAATCATTCGAATTGTGCTCCCCATTTAATGGGTGATAACGTTTAGATAATATTAAGCCGTTTTTTACATTCAACCTTAAGAGCCGTTATATGCTGTTTCCATGAATGTTTTTAATCAAATAATATGTCCAGAATTTTGCACACATAAGTCCTTTTAAGTTGCTGATCACCCAGTTGTAGAAGCACGTCTTCATTTATCATCATTTCGTCTTCTTGTGAACACTATAAACTCTGATTTAGTCTTTAAGATAGTAATTCCAGCATTGGTTGACCACTTGGTGATTCTATCTACCGATTCTTGTATAATACTTTTAGAAACCATAAGATTTTTACCATTACATATCAAGGTAATATCTGCATAAAGAAATATTTTCACTGGTTTTTCTATTGTACTGCTTGCTTCGTTAATAACTACAAAGAATAATAGAACACTAAGGACATATCCTATAACTATAAGGACATAAAGACAGTAATTCCAGCATTGGTTGACCACTTGGTGATTCTATTTACCGATTCTTGTATAATACTTTTAGTCACCTTAGGATTTTTACCATTTCATATCAAGGTAACATCATCAGCATAAAGAAATGTTTTCACTGTTTTTTCTATTGTACTGCTTGCTTCGTTAATAACTATAAGGAATAATAGAACACTAAGGACATATCCTTGTGTTCTATTCAGCCATTCAACAGCTCTGTAAGATGGGATGAACTGTAGAAATTTTACTCTGAGGTATCTGTTTTTTAGGAAATTGATAATGAATGCTAACATATTTCCCATTATATGTGATTTAGTAAGAATGGATATAAGTCTATTTTTATAACCATTTCATATGATTTTTCAATGTCCATTGAAACCACCAGTACACGTTGCTTCATAACTAGGGCATTATATATTAGTATCAACATTTAGAAGGTCATTTATTGATCTTTAGGATCTGAAGGCGCTTTGGTATGGTGTGTTTAAGTTGCAGTTTTACAGTACCCATTTCAGGCGAGGATTGATGTGTGACGGTAGAGGTGAACTTTTGCCATGATTTGAACATTGTGGATTTGAGAGCAAATCTTGCAAAGGCTCTTGCTTTCCTGTAAGCAGTGTCATTTACCACGGTTTTGTTTTTACTAAATTTTCTATATGCTCTTTTTTATTTTTAATTGCTGTAGTATATTGTCCATTCCACCATGGAACTTGGTGTTTTTCAATTATACCCGAAGTTTGGGGAATCGAAGTTCTCGCTGCTCCTAGAATAAGCGAAATGAAGTCCGGCACTAGTCTGTTTACCTCTCCCAAGTCCAGGTTGATTGGTTGATTAAGAGTTGCAATATTGAACTTAATGAACTGTTGGAATTGTTTCCATTTAGCTTCTTTTAGGATCCATTTAGGCTCACGTCTCAGATTGGAGAATAACTTTGAGAGAAACATGCTAATGGAATAGTGGTCACTTTCATAAAGTAGTTATTGGTAGACCATATGCTAGCTGCAATGTCATTTGAGGCAAAACTAAGATCAACGCTGCTTTCAGTTCCATTACTACTGTTAAAGTGGGTCGCCAAACCTGTGTTTAATACGGTAAGATCATCGTGATTATCTAACCAATTTTCAATGATTTTACCTCTTCTCTCTGTAATAGTTGATCTCCATAATTTATTGGGTCTGTTTAAATCTCCTACTACTATAAAAGGTTTGGGTAACTGAAGGAAGATATTATCAATTTCATAGACATCAAAGTCCTGCCTATTATAGATATATTTATTATACACATTAATATGGGAGAAAATGTATATATTTACAGCTTTTGCTTCAAGAGAAGTTTGGATGCTCTTAAATTTGCCACGTAAATAAAAATATGTTACTAATGCTAAAATACCAGAAATAAGCCATTATGCAAAATAAAAGTGGGTCACTTTTGTTTTATTTTTGGTGGTAGGTAAAGTTATATACATTTCGCTTCGATATGCACAATCAGTAAAAATATGCACTTGCATTAAGTTCCGCGGTTTAGAAATGAGTAAGTGGAGTAACTTTCATGTGTAAGTATGAGTCACAACTTCCGTTTGCGATGAATTTTGCAGCGGTTTTGTATAAATTACTCCTATGGGTGTCCGATGATGTATGGAGTGGCGGCTCCAGAGACAGTTTTGAGGAAGGGCACAAAATTGTTAAATTGGAATATGCAAGCCAAATTAAACAAACAGTGAATATAGTGTTTAATAGGCCATGTTGAAAGAAACATTCTTCCATCATGGGATAGGTTTTGTACGCTACTGCACCCTGTACGCGAGTCCCCGGAAAGGTATTTCGATAATGAGTTCAAAACTCGTCAATAGGTTGCGCTGGACATTTTGAAGAAAGCCTCTCCCAAGTACCCGTCACTGATCTCGGGCTGAGCCAACAGCCCCTGGATATAGAAATCCTCCACACTGATTTGTGACGTCACATGGGTAGTCCGACAGTCGGACAGCTGCGCAGTTCTCAGTCATACTAGAAACCCTTTCTTCGTTTGCAAGTTCAATTAAAAATGTATTACAAAAATATATTTGTATAAATGAAATTAAGAATATATTTACGTCAAGTAACCATAATAAATTAATTTAAAACAATGTAGTTTTTAAGATTGATCCTAGAAACATTTTTTTGCAGATAATTTAAACTCCAAAACTTTAAGACTATTACAAGGTATATAGTGAAAACATAATAGGTAGTAGGCAGATTTAGATGAAAAGAGGCCCTGAGCTATTCCACTTATGAGGCCCTTTAACTACCCATTTTTAACTTTGTAAATTTCATGAGAAATGTTAAATTCATCATTACTGTGATATATATTCTGACGAAACTCCCCTAACTTTAAACAATCTATAACTTCCCAAATTGTTGTTCGTTAGGGTGGTCCGCAGATATCTGCTCTTGCAAGCTGAAAAGAAATCACAGGGCAGTGGGATCTTTTGGGTGTTGAGAGCCAATCCAAACAAGAACGCATAAACAGTTAAACAGGGTTTAATTGCCTCAAAACCCACTTCGTCTTTACAAATCACACACAAATAAAAAAGTAAACACACAAAATGTACACCAAAATTTGGAACTCACAGATGATTGCCCTAATATCTACTGGGATTTCCCTGTAGCTAGCTGTTGGCTCGGCGAGTGGTGATCAAAGAGCTGCTGGCACGGTGATCGGGAAAGAAAAAGACCTCCCGCTTGCGGGTCCGCGTATATATTGTTACGAATATTGCATCACCTGCCGAATTCGCAGCCCGTGGATTGCGTCATCTGCCGGTGCCCCTTCCCTTCCCCCCGAACTAGACGGTTCCGGACTATTCGCGAGCCGCGGGGAAACCCCGAGAATGTGCCGGGTGCCTGGAGACAAGCGCCGGGCAGGTATAAATGCGCCGCTGCCGGCGACCGCGAGTCAGTAGTTAGTAGAAGTCAGTGACTAGAAGTCAGTAGTGAGCAGTAAGACGTCAGTGAGTAGCTGAGAAGCAGTCAGTCCGTCAGTGTGTCCGAAGTGGAAGCTGTGCTGTGAAGTGTGCATTGCGGTGAAGAGTGGTGCAGTGGTTGAACAGCAGTCAGCAGTTTGAAGTCTGCAGTGGAAGCTGAGCTGTGAAGTGGGCATCGCGGTAAACAGCAGTGCAGTGGACCCTGGTGTGCGCAGTGAAGTGTGGTCTGCGCAAGGAATTGTGGTCTGCGCAAGGAATTGTGGTCTGCGCAGGGGAATTGTGGTCTGCGCAGGGGAATTGTGGTCTGCGCAGGGGAATTGTGGTCTGTGCAGGGAATTGGGGTCAAGTGCAGTGGACCGTGGACAGTGCATCGGGCTGACTGATACTGTAGAGGAAGAGAACAGTGTAAATAAATAGTGTGTAAGAAGCGAACTGTGTAAATAAATCATCAAGAGAACGGAGTCGTGTGTAAAGAAAAATAATTAAGTGTAATATATCTGTAAATAGACCAAGTATATTTTAGTGTATAATTGTTCACGAATAAACCTTCTTTGTTTAAATATTACGTGTGTTGGTTTTAATTCACCACGAGAAACGTTACAATATGTACCCGCCCTCCGTTGTGAGGGGTGGCGCGACGTCTACCCCTCCTCCGGCCTAGTTCACGTATTTCGTGCGCTATCTAGAAGTCACAGCAGGCAATCGTCTCATTGGCGGCGGGCGCGCCCTATTTGAACTTCGCACTTGTTCTGCCACAGGTGTCATATGACGTGTGGGCGTGTGGGGCGAACCTACACTCTCGCGTTCATCACTCTATATATTATATATATTATATATATATATTGAAACGCGGAGCGTTTCTCCAATTAATTAGAGACACAGAGCGTGTTATTGTAATTACGGCCATTTTGAACTGCGCGGCATAGCGGCGAGCAACGGTCGGGGACTAGGGAACGAATCCGCCGCCGTGGGCCGACGAGAGCGGGCGAGAAAACGGCAGTTGGCGGTGAGCAGTGTGAGGCAGGACCCGGGAGAGGTCGGCACGATATTTAGTGCGCGTGGTAAAGAGGACAAAATCCAGTTAACCAGTGTAAGGAAAACTATCAGGAAGTTAGTGAAACGTGATAGTGGCAAATACTGAACAATGTAAGCTAATGATCGTGTACATAGGGTCAGAGACAGTAAAGAAAAAGGGCAAAACTATAAATCGCGTAGCTGGTACCTGCACGGATGGTGGCCACGTGCTCACATTGTGGTAATTAGGAAAGTGGAGGAGAATCAACGAACTGTGTTACAGTAGAGCAGCGAGATATACTGCAAGGATAAGACAAATAGTAATCTAGAGGCAGTGCATACTTCAGTGGAACGACACGTGCAACGGTTGGAGTCAACGCAGAAGGATTTGCACAACCGCCGCCGTGGGCCGATAATGTGGGAGCCCGCCCTGCCGGCCGTCCGAAAGAGCGCCGAGCCGCACCGAAGGTCACCGATCGTTGCGGCCGTTGGAAATCATCAGAGAACAAACGACGTATTCTCGACGTCTGAGGTATTGTAGAATCTAAAATTGTAAACTGAGTTTTGGTACCAAAACAGGGAATAATTGTGTTTAAGGCAATGTACTGAATGTGTGATTCTAGAAATAAATCGTGTTTTTGTTCAGACAAAATTATAACTTTGTTTTGGCAATGTATTGCCGAATCTTTAAAGAGACCCATTCACGAGACAAGGCACCCGTCCTTTCCAAATTTATTGCAGTGAAAAGAACCGCCAACAAGGTACGTCACAATATATATATATATATATATATATATATATATATATATATATATATATATATATATATATATATATATTGGCGTTATGGGATTGTGCAACCCCATAACACCACCGTCTCGTATGTGTGAACACTACGGAGGCAGCGAGGATAGCAGGCGCGGAAAGCAAAGGTTCATAAACGCGCGGCCTGGTATCCGTTGCCCGTATTAAACGAAGGCGAACTAGCAAGCAACGTTTTCCTTGTGAAGGGTTGAGAGAGGGGAAGCAGCCCCACCACTGAGAATTTCTCCAGGCATCGGACGATAAATACGCGAACCCGCAAGCGGAAGCTCTCTCTTTTCTTGCCACCACTCGCCGAGTAAGCAGCTCTTCTCTTTGGGGTTCCCGATCGCCTAGCCAGTAGTATTTGATCACCGCTCGCCGAGCCAACACTTTCGTTAACATTAGTTTAGATATTGTTTGCCGCTGCAACGACTACTAGGTAGGAGTATTCGGCGTCGAACAGACGTCCTAGTCAGTCGTCCGCGAGATAGTGCAGATTCAGTGAAGTATTCCTTCAATTAACGACACGGGAAGTAAAAGTTATCCGTTGTGAGGGAAGCATTGAAAGTTCTGGTTTAGCAAAGTAGAAGTAGCAACGAGCGAGGAACTTGCACGAGTATTCGGTGGTGCCAGAGACATTTTCGCAACGTGGGCGTAGTCAGAGGCGCCAGTAGCAGACGAGGAAGAAGAAGAAGCCGACTAAGAAGAAGAACGGAAGAGGACGCAAGAAGACAGCGTAGACGGCAGAGGTGGATCCCGTCTCTTACGACGCAGAAGCTGAGACCGAGCGACGTCGACGCAGAGACCAGCGCACGACCATCAAGGCCAAAAGTGGGAAGTCCACGAGGTAACGGTTAGGGCGCGGAAAGTAGGTCAAGTTCACGTCGGCAGGGAAAAACTAGTATAGGAAAGTGTTAAGAAATTGAGGACACGGGTGGCAAAAAATTGCAGTATTATAGTAGGAGACATTTTGATGCGCTATTGCCTGCATAAAATATTCTACTTAGGACATTATTATTCTGCTATTTTCAGACACAGTTAAATCGAAAATGAGGGTAGTGCACTTGCACACATTTTGTTCTTTGCATGTAATATTTTGAAGCAGGAGATTGTAAATTGAAATTTTGGTTTCATGTGCTATGTAATTAGAATAGCATAGATTTAGATATAATTAATTTTCCAAGGGAATTCCCAGTGTAAATTAGGGTAATTATTTCAGAGTATCAATTTTGGTGTAAATTATATGTGTTCATTCATATGAGTGTATGTTGTAAAGGTTTCTATTTGTGTTTTGAACACTCTTTGTAAAAGTGTGATTCTATATTCTTGGTTTTTGTCATGAACTTATGCCACTAAAAGTTTATGGGTAAATTATACGCTCGTTTGTGTGCAATGTGTGTGATTATATTGTGTCAAGGGTTCAAACCTTTCTCGCACCTGTAGATCCTGCCCCCTAGATTTTTAAGCTCGCTTCACGAGCAAAATCTTGATAACCCGCTTACGGTCCATGCGTGCTACTGTGAAGGTGGCAAGTTTGAGGGTGTAGGTGGGATAGTTATAATATATATATATATATATATATATATATATATATATATATATATATATATATATATATATTGTAACAAACGTCGGTGCTCACATTCGTCCCACACACCCACGCTGGGTCTGCAGTAGACCGGGCCAGCGAGCGCGGCGCAATTTAAAAAGGGCAACTTTACTTGATCTCAGCCCAAACTATTTTCATATTGTACTGTCCTCAGCTCCAGTATAACTGATAGATTATATATGAACTCCCCGCGTCTTATTTGTAAGTAAGTAAGTAGACCTTTCTTCCAGCAAAATTAACCAAGTTCGCAGTCGGCTATGTTCGCGTCTGTTGACGCTGCGAAAATAGCTGAATGAGGCTGGGAGAGCAGAGCATTGTTGATGAAAAATGAAAATGACAATGGAACATCGCCTCTTCAATCGCAGTAGTTCTTTCGTCAGACAAGAATGTTCTGGAAAATAAATGACACACAATTTAAAAGTATTGTTACTTGGCGAAAGAAACAAAGAGTATTGAAGTTGTCACAGCTACCTTTGCCCAAACTAAAACTGCGCTTTCCTTACGAATTTCGTGGCGTTTAGCTGCGTGTTTAAATTACATGCAGTGCCTGGCACACTCTGGGTCGAATTCTGAAAACGTGCGAAACGCTTCTTTCCGCACTCCTTGTCGTGACAAGGCGATAAGCCGTCTGCGATAGAATTCCCAGTATTTGCCCCTGCCAAGTACACGCGGCCGTGCTGCGAAGATCCTTCCCAGGAGCTGGTGCGATCTTTCGGTGACGCTCCGCACTAATAGAACAAGTTAAAATCGAATTCAAGGAACTTGGATGAAGAAATGAATGTTTGGAACCCCAGAGAAGAAATTCTCGCGGTTTTTTGGAGAAAATTAAGACTATCTCGAAGGCGCCAAGTTTAAAATGCATGGTCTTTTCCTTTGAAAGCCTTCAAACAACATCAAACGCCCTGTTACAGAAGCCAAGGCGCCAAATTCGAAGTAATTTGGCCGGCAATGTGTCAACATTATTCCCGCCCCCGAAAGGCATCGAACCCGGTTACGAGTCGTAGGACCAGGACGCTGTAGAACTGACTGTCACTTTCGACGAGCAGCGAATTATGCCATCCTGCTTCGAATGTACTTGAATAAGCCGCGAGTTGCAGGGTGTTAATATTTTCTAGCCTTGACTCCGATGAGTATTCACACGGTTGGCTGAAATGGAATTTGAAAGCAATGTCTGGACGAGGGCGTCGAATGCGTTTTTGTGAAATGCTTGTTTTCGAAAGGCGAGATTAGAGAAACTGCGATGTACAAGGTCGGTATTCACAAGACCGAGTGCAATAAGTAATGAACGAATGGGGTACCGGGCGGTGCCTTGGTAATTCGCTAGAGAAAAACAACAACAATAAAACAAAGCAAAAGGACTAAGAATGAACGAAACAAAACACTGTTTTCTTGCGAACGAATGGCACGAATAACATCTTCCCGAGTGCTGTTCCAAATTGACCGTGCCAATTCAAAGACAAATAAGAGAATGTAAAAACAAAAACGAAAAAAACAACAACGAGTTAAGATATAATTATTGTAGCTCGTATCACTGAGTGGATTTACGAGCCTGAAATTCAAAACAAAACAAATATCGTTTGGCGCTGTGAACTCCCCAAACGCACAAGATAATAAATTATTAAGATTAAGATTAAGAATAGGTAAAATAAATGCATTGGTCGATGCTTCGAAGGAACCATAAAAATAAAAAAATAAAAACGGTTCGATTTCTGGGCGATGTGCGTCGACAATACGAATGAATAATCAAAGAGAAAGGATGAATTCTCTACCTCGTGCTGTGATCGATGCAATTTTGTATTTGTGCGTTTTATTACAATGCAACTTCTGTCGTCACCACTCTTGTCCACAGACCAGAGCGTCTAGAGCATGTTATTTTCAAAGGTTTCCCAATTCAGACGTTTTCTTGGCTGGATATTTAAAGAATCCTACCAGCAGATAACGATAGACCTAATTTTTATTAAAATGATTGGGCGTGTCATTTTAATTCCGAAAAGTGAAGAGTCGTAGACGCCCTGTGGGGGTGAGTGTTGAGCTTCAAGTTGGCACTGCAAACAGTGTTTTAGCTAATCCTGTTTTAATCACATGAAGTAACAAGAAAACTAGAATCAACAGAAAGAAACAAGAAACAACTAGAATCGTGGGTGGCTCGGGTAGTTTCAGGTCCCCGGGAGCGCCAAGGCCCGTGGCAATATCTAAGAATCGATATTGTCCCCTGAGGGATCTCATAGATCTCTGCAAGTTTACACAGCAATTCAGAAAGTGAAATACAATTTTGAATGAGAGAGCGTTTTAAGTGTTGTTTTTTGACAATTGGATAATAAAGGAGCGTAGGTCCTGTGGGACCGAATCCTTTCAGAGCCGTTGTAAATTTGCTTGTGGCCAGGTTTTCCACTGTGATTAAGTGGAGATCCCTCGTTAGTGGTATGACAGGCGCATACCACGACCCAAGGTTTACAACGTGCACTGCATTAACTAATGACTGACTTTGTTAGAAATGATCTGCATTAGATTATGATGAGAACTGAACTTTTTGAAAAGTTCTAGCATGATAAGATTCCTCCTTAGCATAAGAGGAAGTAAGAAAGTATGTGAACGAGGTATCAATTGTACGTTACCTCTCACACGTTATTTCGATAAATGATTCTTGGGTACCCTTAGTGAAACCCAATCTTTTCTGAGCCGCTATAAATTGACTTGTGGCCAGGTTTTCCACTGTGAGTAAGTGGAGATCCCTCGTTAGTGGTATGACAGGCGCGTACCACGACCCAAGGTTTATAACGTGCCCTGCAAATACCAATGACTGACTTGGTCGAATTGGTACGCATTAGCTTGTGCTAATAATTGAACCTTATTGATAGGTTCTGATAAGATAAAGACTCCTCCTTATCGTAAGGGGTAGTAAGAAAAGTATTATGAATGAATTAGCAATTAACGTTAAGAAGTGGTAATGAAATAGTGTTACCACCTTCATCGATCACAGGTAGCACATTCCGTTGAGAAATCTAGTTGTGGCAATTACATTACATTGAAATGTCGAAGGCTCAAGAATCGATATTGTCAAGCTTAATTGTCAAGCTTGTCAATTGTATATATCAAGCTTCATTGTCAATAGCAATTTTGTTGCCAGCATCGTGTGGCTAAAACTCAATACCATAAGCGACAGAATTATTATTACACTGGATACAATTAGGATTCTATACACAGAAATGTAGAATGTAGAAATGTAGTTACTTATTATATGTTAGTACATCCTGCTATGACCGAACCTAACAGGGTATCCAAAATGACAGGGATGTCATTCGGTCGTGATACTTTTTCTTTTAAAACTTCAAAGAACACTGAGGAGTTTAATAACATGTCAACCTTGTTCGACAAATGAAACGTGTCATCTGCTAGTTTGAGATGTGCTGGAATTTTTAATTTTGACAAATCAAGGGATGTTTGAGGCAATTTTGATGAAATAGATGGAACTATTAATCATTGCACCCCGGTTTGCCAATCATTAAACCGAGATTTGATGGTTACATTCACTTCCCCATTTGATACCGATTTTAAATAATTAACTGCATGTATCAAATAGTGACATTTTGTTCTTGGAATATTTAGTAGTTGGACAAGGCCTTCCGTTATAAAACAAACTTCACTACCCGAGTCTAGCAATGCTCTGACTGGTATATCGTTACCCCTTTTGTCAGTGACCAAAATTATAGCAGTTGGCAACAAACCCCGAAATTTCTTTGCTTCAGTAAAGACCATATGAGAGAAAACTTTTTCAGCCTCTTGTGGTTCAGTTCTAACCATAGAGCATTCTCCTTCATCTGGGGAAGATTGAGATTGTACTTTAACAAGAGTTCCTACATCTGATTTTGAGGTTATGTTGAAATTCACTACCTGTTTCTTATAATTCGGATCATGCAAAAGAGAATGATGCTTTAGAGTACATACCCGGCATGTCCTTTTGCTACAAGGATGGTCTTTGACAGCTTTGGACAAACAATTCATGCACAATGAATTTTTACGACACACCTGTAATCTTTCTTGCACCGTTAACTGTTGAAATTGCACGCACTTAAACAAGGGATGTTTCTCTGGACACAAAATGCATTGACTGGAATCACATACATTTATAGCAAACGCCCTGAGGTTAGGTGCTGTTTGATGAGGTTTTCCAGCTGCAACAGAATTTGGTTGTGATTTTTGAGAAATGCCTTCATTAAATTCCAATGCATTTGCCCTATGGTTTAAGAAATCTAATAATTCCTGTAATCCTGGCATTCTTTGTGCCGTGCCTTTGCTAAGATACCACGATTCTCTAGTTTTGAAATCTAGCTTTGGGAGTATTAAATGCTGCAATATTATTTCACTTAAATCCACGTCAAGTGATATCGATTTAAGTCCACACCAATTTGTGGAAATTTGAGAAATGAACTGTTTGAGAGAAGAAGAATCACTTTTTGTTTGGGGCAAATTGAGCAAAGCTTTGACATGGGTGTCTATTATTTTGGTTTTGTTTGAGTATCTATCGACTAATAATTCCCAAGCAGTATGAAAGTTATCACCTGACACATTCAATGCACTGACAAGCATAAACGGTTCCCCTTTTAAATGTGAAAGCAGATGCATATATTTTTCAATAGGGCTCAGTGAATGATTTTCCACCACTGTCGTTAAGAAGATATCATGGAATTGCATGAACTGATCGTACATGCCTGAGAAAGTAGGCAGTTTCACATGTGGTAAGCATCCCATAGGACTAGGCTTAACGACATGTGTTTTTTCTGATAATTTGGCCAATTCAGAACGACATTGGCTTTTAAATTGCATGTATCTGCTTTCCAAGTTCTCAAATGAGGGGGTTAAATCATCTAAAAATTCTTGCTTAATAGCTTCGTCCACTGTAAATCTAATATCCTTCCATAATTCCTCACCCCTGTCCAAGAAACATTCTAAATTTGGTCTGCTTATATCTGAGAGAGAATTAAAATTCTCTTCGATTCTTGCCAATGCTGAATCTAAATACAGCCATTTAGAAAAAATCTGACGTCTTTTAACAGGCATTTTGGACTTACAGTTTATGAAGTGCTTAAGCTATGCAAAAATCACTGATTTGTGGTTTCTCTAGACAAAACAAAGTTAGATATTTGAAAGAACCACTATTAAACTATGCACACAACTGAACGTGACACTTATAACTTCACAATTATATACTTAATCACTACTTAAAGAAAAACACAAAATCACAAAGATAAGACTTTTTCAAGTACACCGATTGCGAAAGCGATGTCTGAGCCGCTGCTTCTTAGAGCCGTCGCCTGAACACCCGATTTCGCGTGCCAAATCGTTGTCTCGCCGCCGTATTGGAACCATGGTTCGAGCAATGGCTCCAATATACGGAGCATCGGCGGGGGTATGTCTGAAGCCGATGTCTCAACGCGTCAGCGAGGTTCGCGCCATTCGGTCTGTGTCTGCCTTGCTTGCTGTACCTGCCCCACTTGCGTTATGAATGATTTAAGGAGAATGCGTGAAATTCGCGATCGTGTAAACCGACGAAGATTTACTGCATCCTCGCATGCATATGCTGCGGGATCGCAGTAATCCTTTGGAGGAATACAACGATCACGAATTTCGTCGCAGATTTCGATTTTCGAAGGAAACTGTGATGTATCTCACAAGAGAATTGCGCGAAAACCTCGTGAAAGACAGGCGCGGTTCAGGACTTCCTGTACACCTGCAATTACTAATTGTACTTAGGTGAGTATAGTTTAATTTATGTATTAATAATATTTTTATTTGAGTTGTTTTGCGAACTGAAAAACAATGGTGTATTACAGATTTTTTGCCACCAATGCCTTCAACATTGTCCTGGGCGATCTTGTGAATGTACACGAGAGCAAGGTGTGTCGCCTCATTAAAACTGTTTCGGAGGCAATTTGCCTCGTCTTGAAAACTAGATATGTGTACTTTCCACCCAGGCGGGAACACGTACGAATAAAAGCAGGATTTGCACAATTATCCAGGTAAGTTGGATCATGAAACTTTTAAACATTTTATTACGTCAGTAAACCCACAAATATTTATCACAATGATTTTTTCATGGCTTCACTTAATACTGTTTCTTTGCAATTTTCCTGTCAACATTGCAAATGTAATAAACATTTAGTAGTGTGCAATGAAATTATTCCAAAGGCTTTGATGTAATGTACTGTTCATGTAAATCATTAGAAATTATGCATATTAAAAAATGTAGCTTTCAGTAATTTCCAATACTAACAAAAGTCATTCAATTCATCAATTTTCATTATAAATATTAACTGTAAGTCAGCAAATAAAAATACATTTTATATTGAGCTTAAATTTAAAGTTCTTTATAAGAAAACATCGAGGTCGCTGGATACTTTTCATGTTCTTTGTGCTTTGCAATGTAATAACACAATTCACATTTGTGTTTGAAACAAGATATTAACCCAAATTGTTACCCTTGCAGAGACAACTTTCCAGGTGTTATCGGTGCTATTGATTGCACACATATAAAAATTGTATGCCCTGCTAGAGAGTTAGCAGAACGATTCTATAATCGTAAATGTTATTCCATTAACTGCCAGGTATGATAATTTAACAGCCATTTTATAATTCTTTTCAAATTAGTTAGTATGCTTCAAAATAAATGTATTAATTTTCAGGTGGTTTGCGACAATGAGATGAACATTACAAATATTGTCGCAAGATGGCCAGGCTCAACTCATGACAGCAGAATCTTTCGGAATTCAACATTGAAAGACGTGCTAGAGAGTGGCGTGTACAATGCCCACCTTATTGGCGACAGTGGGTACCCATGTACATGCTACCTTCTGACCCCAGTTCTTCGTGAAAGGACTGCGGCAGAAGGTAGATACAATGCGGCTCACAAACGAGCAAGAAACATTATTGAGAGGGTTTTTGGAAGCTGGAAAAGGCGGTTTCCATGCCTCCAAACTCCTCTCAGAGTGAAATTAGTGACTGCAACGAATTATTGTGGCAACAGCTGTATTGCACAATGTTGCTATAAGGAGAAGGGAGGAAGAATTTAATGATGTTGTGGAGGAAGAAGAGGAGGAAAATGTAGAAAATGCCAGGGATGAGGAGCAGGGAGTGGCATGGAGGAGAACAATTATTGCAAATCATTTTTCATAATAAAACTATTTTATTAAATTAATTAGTGTTTTATTTCTGACAGTCATCTTGGCTTTTCAAGTATCCTGAAAAATAAAACTACAATTAGTACCAGAATGGAAAGTGAAGAAATAGTAAAGATGTAGTTACTTGTAGAAACTTATAACAACTTGGGTGGGTCCAATGAAAAATTGCCAATACACATTAATCAGTTCTTTCCTTAACTGGCCACAAAAGTAATAATATTAGCATTTGTTTTATATTGACCCTGAAAAAAAGGAAAGGGAAAACCTGTTGCTAATATGGATACTGTTGTAAATTTAGTCATGGAAAATTTTTTTACTGAATTGTTTTAAGCAATTCGCCAATCTCGTTTGCAGACCCTCTTCCTTGCCAGATTTAAATTTTTCAGTAAAGTCTAACAAATGTGGTGCCAGTAGGGAATACGATTGATGTTACAATTAGACTAATTGTTTCAAATCATTGTTTCCAACTCACCTAAAGTGTCTCGGCAACTTTGCAAAAGCAATCTGGCATTCACCCCAGAAGGTGGTCAGATTGGTGGCAACAACCACACAATCTTGCCCCCTCCTGATCCTGAAGGAAAAACCCTCCTAATGTATCTGGCAAAAACCTTCAGACAGACTGCAATTTGAGGTATACTCCAGCGGTAGGCCCTCAGATTTTTCAGCAGAAGAAATAAACAGCTACACAGAATCTCACTGCACCTGCAAATTGGGAATCTCTGGCAGCATCAAAGGCACTTAAGCCATTACGCCTTCACATGCAGGCACAGGCTCACGATTCAAAACTTAGATTAATAATAATAATAAAGTAACACCATATCAATAATCATTAGTTAAAAATAGACTTAACATCTAATCATTTTACAAATTTATTTTAAACTTTCTTAATATTACTTACTTATTAATGTTAATCACATTTTTAGTATTACTAGAATAGTTATTTAAATAAAAAGGATTTAAAATGAATTATAACTGAAAACAATACCAATAAGCCAATTTAATCTACATTGGCACGTGTGTCTCTCGTCTTGGCCTTCAGATATTCCAGATAGCAGTGTGCAGCCTCCCTATGGAGCTGCAAAATAGCAAACCTCTCGTCCTGTTCCTTCACCATTGCTGCATATACCTCCTTCTTCGCTGCATGTATCTCCTTCTTCGCTGCACGTTCCTCCATCTTCGCTGCATGTTCCTTTCGTCTCATTTCGTGTTGCTCTTCTGCCATCTTTAACATTCTGCTATCAAAGTCCTCTTGTTTCCTGCAGAAGAACACAGGTACTTCAGGTCTCAATAATATCTTGCTTTCATTTAACCTTGTCAAACTGCTATTTTTAATTCTACATAAAGATTACTAATTGAAATTCATGGATACTTTTCCATATATAAAAACATTAACCCATTGTAATGATATGGATGACCCTTATCTTACAATTACACTTTCCATTGTTTGAGAAATGTATAGGATTGCATAATTGTTTCCTAATCAGATCAACTTCACTGTACTCCATTTGGTATAATTTCATTTAATTGTTTTTGTTGCTTTCAATGTTCCCTACAATCAATTATAATTCTAAATTAATTAAAACATGCCACTTATGTGTTCCTTCTGAACAAACCATGAATAAGGGTGACCACCCCATTTCCTGACTTTTCCTTTTCTGTTCCTGATAAGATATGGAATTTCAAACTAGTTAAAGAAAATATTATAAGTATCATACCGTAGACTAAGGAGGTATATATCATTACTCTATGGTGATACCAATTGGTCAGCTCTCTGATTAGATGTAACAAAGTACAAATTAACAATAACATCATCATAAAATAAAAACTCAGTAAAAAAATAACATTTGTTGTCATCTCCATCATCTCGTACTAATGGTTTTAAGGAATAATATCTACTCTCAAACTTTTCCCAGAACTCTAAAGATTCTTCTACAAATTACCTGATTTTCCCCAGTTATCCAGAAAGTGGCCACCCAGTCAATACAATTTTAGTACTGAATCTAATTGGAATGTTTTAAAAAAATATTTTGCATCAATTTTGCCAATATTTATTCATACCTATGTATCAAAACTAGATTGTTCACGTTTTAATAGTGTAAAATCAAACAGAGAGCCCGGAATTGGAAAACTAATGCAGAGAAATGACTAGTAGAGTGGAGCTCTAACCCTAAACAGTTTCTGAAGTACTACATAATTATACCAAAGGTAAATATATACAGAAATTGAAGCTCTTGCACTATTAGAATGAAAATTTATACTGTAATAGATTCATATTCATAACTTCTTGGTCAATGTAACTTTATCTTAATAGGGTACATCACTTGCAACTGAAGGATCCATTGGAAATAATATGAAGTTCACTTGTTAACTAGCTTAATTTTGCACACGTATATGGGCATATCTAGCATTTTACCTCTTCTTGGCCTTCGTTTTTTGTGGTGTTTCCACGATGGGTATTTCTTCTACTTCTTCTACATCTTCCCATCTTTCATTTCTTCTTTCTGCTGCATCACTAGGACCTTCCTATAAAATTAACCAAATGTTTTAAATATTTGTGAGAAGCAAAAATAACCTATAAATTGTGTAAAACTTGCCTGAAATGGTAGCACATCATCATCCAATGGGTCATCCAAAGGATCATATGTATTCCCCAGTAATGCTGCTGTAATCTCTACAGCCTTGTTTTTAAAGGCAGGTTTAGTGGGTCGGCCACCTGTCTTCTGGGACAACTTTGTGGATAAAAACAGCACGAAGCACAACTGCACTGCTCAACCGATCACAAACAAATGGACCGAGCCACGCTGTTATGATGTAAACATTCGCACGTGCTTCCGAGAAACAAAACACTAGCGCCTTGCGTCGTCGAGAACGCGACGTTGCCAAATAAATTTCGTTCGGACGGTGGTCTGAGACGACGCGCGGCAGCGCAACGGTGAGACATCGCTTTCGCAGCCCAAAACCCGCCGTGGCTTGAGCGATGGCTTGCAGACCATGGCTTTCAGGCAGCGGCTCAGACATCGCTTTCGCAATCGACCCATTGTTCCCGGTTTTCGAGCACCATTGTTGACGCTGCGAAAATAGCTGAATGAGGCTGGGAGAGCAGAGCATTGTTGATGAAAAATGAAAATGACAATGGAACATCGCCTCTTCAATCGCAGTAGTTCTTTCGTCAGACAAGAATGTTCTGGAAAATAAATGACACACAATTTAAAAGTATTGTTACTTGGCGAAAGAAACAAAGAGTATTGAAGTTGTCACAGCTACCTTTGCCCAAACTAAAACTGCGCTTTCCTTACGAATTTCGTGGCGTTTAGCTGCGTGTTTAAATTACATGCAGTGCCTGGCACACTCTGGGTCGAATTCTGAAAACGTGCGAAACGCTTCTTTCCGCACTCCTTGTCGTGACAAGGCGATAAGCCGTCTGCGATAGAATTCCCAGTATTTGCCCCTGCCAAGTACACGCGGCCGTGCTGCGAAGATCCTTCCCAGGAGCTGGTGCGATCTTTCGGTGACGCTCCGCACTAATAGAACAAGTTAAAATCGAATTCAAGGAACTTGGATGAAGAAATGAATGTTTGGAACCCCAGAGAAGAAATTCTCGCGGTTTTTTGGAGAAAATTAAGACTATCTCGAAGGCGCCAAGTTTAAAATGCATGGTCTTTTCCTTTGAAAGCCTTCAAACAACATCAAACGCCCTGTTACAGAAGCCAAGGCGCCAAATTCGAAGTAATTTGGCCGGCAATGTGTCAACAGCGTCTGTCCGACGTCCAACACTCCTACCTAGTAACTCTGGGAAGGTGTTGCTGGATCGGCAGCCAAGACTGATGAGAGTGCTGCTGGCTCGGCGAACGGGAACGAAAGAGAATGAATGATCGTGGGCTCGCCTATTTATGCACGCGCCCTCCGTGTGGGGGTACTGTACATCATCTCCCCCTCTCCAGTTGATTGCTTCCATCATATATCTGCGCCGTGCCGCGGACATCGCGTGAAACAGTATTGAACCGTATCTCGGTGGTGAATTAAAACCAACACACAGGTATTTATAAACAATTACGTTTATTAGTAAAGAATTATACACTAAAATCTATTAACACTAAAAACTACTTGATCTATATTCTGGTATATTTTACACAGTCCTTGTGTTCTACACTTGATTATTTACACACGACTATGTTCTCTTTATTATTTATTTACACAGTTCACTTCTTCTACACTATCACACAGTCAGCTGCACTGTCCATTGTCCACTGCGCTGACCACAATTCCCTGCGCAGACCATAATTCCCTGCGCAGACCACACTTCACTGTTCACACCAGGGTCCACTGCACTGCTGTTTACCACGATGCACACTTCACAGCTCAGCATCCACTGCAGACTGCTGACTGCTGTTCATCCACTGCACCACTGTTCACCGCAATGCACACTACAGCACAGCTTCCACTTCAGACACATTGACGGACAGACTCCTTATTCACTGATTACATACACTAACTGATCCGCGGTTGCTTACTTCCGACTACTACGCGTACTTACACTGATACCGACTAACTAACAAAGACTGGCTAGTGACTGACTTGACTGCTACTTCTTACTAACTTCTTACTGATTTGACTGCTACTGACTTCTTACTAACTCGCGGCCGCCGGCAGCGGCTCATTTATACCTGGCCGGCGCTCGTCTCGATACATCCGGCACATTCTCTACCTTTCCCCGCGACTCGCGAATAGTCCGGAACCGACCACTTCGGGGGGAAGGGAAGTGGCGCCGGTAGATGATGCAATCCGCGCGCGACGAATCCGGCAAGTGATGCAATATTCGTTACAGTATTGCAGGCTGCGGGCACGCCCTTTTCAAATCGCGTTGGGACGAACGTAGACACTCGTGTTTGTTTATATATATATATTGTGGCGTTATGGAATTATACAACCCCATAACACCACCGTTTCGTCGGCATGAACGCTCACAGGCAGCGAAAAGAGCGGCCGAAAACCAGAGTAGCAAAACGCGCAGCCTGGTATCCGTTGCTCGTACTAGTCGCCACGAACTATCAAGTCACGTTGTTACTGGTGAAGGGTTGAAGGAGGAGAAGTTACCCCCGCCACAGAGAATTTCCCCAGGTAACGCCAATAAATGGGCGGATACGCAAGCGGAAGACCTCTTTTCCGAACCATCACGCCTGGAGTCAACATTTCTTTCCTAGCCATCACGCAGCGAGTCAACATCTCTCTTCTGCCAGCACGCGTCGGGTCAGCAGTTCTTCTAGTAAGTCACCGCTCGGCAAGTAAGCAGATTTTCATCAGCGCTCGTCAGATTAGGTAGTAATTGCCACCGCAACGACTATTTAGATAGGAGTTTACGGCGTTGCAAAGACGTCTAGCTAGTCGTCCGCGCAGTAATGAGGAATTAGTGAAGTATTCTTCTATTAACTAATACGGGAAGTAAAAAGTTGCCCGTTGTGAGGAAAGCTCTGAAAGTTCTTGATTAACGGAGTGAAAGTTAGGAACGAGCGAGGTACTTGCACTAGCAGTCAGGAAAGTGCAAGGGACATTTTTCTGCAAATTGGGCGTAATCGAAGGCGGTAGCAGCCGTGGTAGGAGAAGAAACCGATTAGTGGAGACGGAAGAATACGCGAGTCGACCGGGGAGAAGACGCCGTTCAGGAAGAAAGAAAAAGACGCAAGAGGACAGCGCAGGCAACGCAGAACTTCGGAATCGAGCAACGCGGTGCGGAACGCAGCACGCGACTTCAAGGTTGGAAAGTGGACAGTTTCGAGGTAACCTGTAGAACTACGAAATTAGGTCAAGTTCACGTCGGCAGGGAAAAGAATAGTTCCAGAAGTGTTAGAAAACTGAGGACACGGGTGGTAATAATTTGCAGATTTGTAGTGGGAGATTTAATGCGTTATTGCTTGCCTTAAACCATTCTATTGGAGCAGTCATTATTCTGTGATTAGCAGTTATAATTAAAAGATAAATTGAGAGTAGTGCACTTGCCCACATATTATTTATTGTATGTAATATTTTAAAGAAAGGCAAGAGATTGTAAATTAAGTTTAATTTCACGTGCAATTGTAACTAGAATAACTTAGATTTAGGCGTATTGAATTTTCAAAGGGAATTCCCAGTACTGGTTAGAGAAATTGCTTCAGAAAATTAGTTCTGAACAAAATTAAGTGTTCATTTATTGAATAGGCTGTAAAGGTTGCTTATTTGTATTTATTTGATCATTTTTGAAAGTGTAATTCTATTTTTGATTTGTTTTCCGTTGTTATCAACTCATGCCACAGAATTTTGAGTGAATTATATGCTCGTTTATGTGTGATTTGTGTGACTTTTATTGTGTCAAGGGTTCAGACCTTTCTCGTACCCCAAAGATCCTGCTTCCTGAGATTCTAAGCTCGCTTCACGAGCATAATATCTTAACAACCCGCTTACAGTGCATGCGGCTGAGTGTGCAGAAGGTATACAGTTCGTGTGTGGTAAAGGGGGTGTTAGAATATATATATATATATATATATATATATATATATATATATATATATATATATATATATATATATATATATTGTGGCGTCACCAATCACATTAGAATAATTTTATTGTGGCGTCGCCAATAACGGCATAATTATTACATCTAGAGATAGCTCCCTTCGCGGAAAAGTGGGTCAAGGGAAGCTGCCTTTGTCACGAAGACTCCGACCACGACCGCGCCCAGCCCCCATCAGAGGCGGACATGTTTATTACCCCTCGTAAAACCCGGCCAAGCAGTCGGCCAAAACCCCCTTCGAACAATACCCGCCCACGCGCCCCTTTTTTGCCGCGCACCCGGGGAAGGGACACGAAGTCCCAAAGGGTTGACACGGGTGTCGATTAGGAAAAAGACACTTTTATGACGCTTCGTGAACAAGACCCTCTTAACCGTCAGCCGACCCCCCTGCCACGCGCCTCGGGTAAGGCGCTCGGATCCCCACAGGGGCTATTTAGAAATTAACCATAGCAGGCCGCCGATTAGCCTTCGCCGACCGTTTATGGCCCTTGAAAATACGCTGCCGCGTGAACACGTGTCCAGACAGCTGCAAGAAGCTTCTGGGACCGTTTACAAAGGAAGTGAGAGAGAGGAGGGAAGCCGGAGTTAGAAAGAGAGCGATCTTTGGAAAATTACAAGAAAACTGCAACATGATTGGTAAATTAGAATGCTGAAACGCAGTTACCCTCAGCCAATGGGAAGCTTCGCTATGAGGGAAGGGGTAAACTTACAGAGTTAGAAACATTTTGGGAGGGGGAAGGGAGTTTTCTTTAACACGAGATGCACGGAGGAGACTTACTTATGATCGGAACGCGACTAGGGGAAGGACGTTCCCACAGAGGAAATTTACTTATGATCGGAACGCGACTAGGGGAAGGACATTCCCACAGAGGAAATTTACTTACGATCGGAACTTAATGAGGATCGGAACGCGACTGGGGAAAGACGTTCCCAGAGTAGAAGTTTATTTTAATTGAACGCGACTAGTGGATTGCCGCGGAGGAAACTCGGGCGGGAGATCACTGGATCCCGCGCTACTTCCGCGTAGGCCTGTCTGCCTCCGCCGCCTTTCACGCCGGGCCCATTCAGAGCCCACATTGCATTACGGCCAGCGCCCGTGGCCCCTCGACCGACTGAGCCTGCTCGAGTCGGCGACCTGGGACTGCCCGCCGCCAGCTGAGAAGGAACGCACCACGAGAGGTCGGCGACCTGGGACCGTCCGCCGCCCCTGTATCCGAGGGCGCCGCACGACCAGTCCGTGGATTCAACACAACCAGCGGTGAAAGCTATGAAGCGAGACACCTCGCAGGACATTTAGGGCGAGAGATTAATAGTGGCCGCGCTCAGGCCCTGCAGATTGTAGATGGTAGATAGAAGCTTGCATGCATGATTAGAATTAAGCCTTATTTTGTTAGCTTTAAGAGAATTAGTCATTAGTAATCAAAGTAATGAGCTCACAGGATAGACATAAGAGGAAACCTATGTCGCCCTTAGCGACCTGTAACTTCCCTGGCAGCTCATAGTGCCAGGAATAAACCTCAATTTATTATAAGATGTCTCGGTGTATTAATTCATGACCTCCCAACACTTCCATCCAGCCACATTTAAGGAGCTGAACCTGGCGCCCTCCCCCGTTGAGATTACAATATATATATATATATATATATATATATATATATATATATATATATATATATATATATATATAATGTTAAATGAAGCATATTATGATTGGCACTAACCTTTATAAAATATGTGGCAATGATAATAAATAAAAAAAGTCGAAAACACTTATTTAGACATTTAATATCAGCACCATATATAATAAGATGTAAATGATGAAGAGGAGGAAAATAACAGATGTATATCAGAAATTGATAAAATAGAATTCAATGAACTTCAGGAAGCCTTGCAAAGTTGTAAAAACAGAAAAGCTCCTGGCTCAGACAATTTAAATATAAAACTATTTAAATATCTACCAGAAGAAGCCAAAAATAGGCTTCAAGATTTTCTAAATCAATGCTGGCAACAAAAAAGAATACCAATGGAATGGAAGAAAGCAGTAGTAATACCCATTTTTAAAGGAGGACCAAGAACTGACTGCGAAAATTATAGAGGTATAAGTCTTCTGAATACGGCATATAAAATATATGGGAAGATAATAGCAAATAGATTGAGAAACATTGTAGACAGTATATTACTTGAAGAACAAACAGGTTTCCAGAAAGGAAGATCCTGCTCGGATAATATCTTTATATTAAAACAAATAATAGAAAAAAGAAGAGAATACAATCTAAAGACCTACATAGTCTTTATTGATTACAGTAAAGCATTCGATAGTGTACACAGAGGAAAACTATGGAAAATTATGGAAAAAAGAGGAATACCATTGCACTTGATCGAAGTTATAAGAAATATATACCTAGGAACACAGATAAACATAAAACTAAAATCTGGAATTATT
Organism: Gryllus longicercus; assembly: GCA_038098605.1. Classification (NCBI taxonomy): domain Eukaryota; kingdom Metazoa; phylum Arthropoda; class Insecta; order Orthoptera; family Gryllidae; genus Gryllus; species Gryllus longicercus. The sequence goes on along the minus strand of JAZDUA010000069.1, from coordinate 4,245,947 downwards.
GCCCAAGGAAATATTAATAAAGGGGTCAGACAAGGGTGTTGTATTTCACCTATACTTTTTAATCTATATCTAGACAATGCTGTGAGAGAATGGAAACAACAGATCATGAAACTTAATATAGAAGACAATTTTAAAGGAACAAATTTTATTAAAACTTTTATGTTTGCTGACGACCAGATTTTAGTTGCAGATAAAGAAGATAATCTGCAAAGGGCACTATATGAACTATATAAAATAACAAAGCAATATAATCTAAGTATATCTACAAATAAAACCAAATCCATGGCATTCCAAGGCTCACAACCTTTAAGATGTAAATTCATATTAGAAAACAAAATTATTGAACAGGTTAATACCTTTAGATTTCTAGGATGTGACGTATCATATCTCGGCGAAGTTGATATTGTGAGGAAGATAGAAAGATTCAATATGATGTGTGGCACCATCAAAAGAGCGCTCAAAGGAAAGGTCCGTAAAGACACAATGCTAAAGTTTTATAAAGTTATGGCAGTGCCTTGCGGACTTTACGGAAGCGAAAACTGGACTATGAACTCCAGAACACACAGTAGACTTCAAGCAGCCGAGATGATATTTTTAAGATCAGTCCTGGGAGTAACAAGAATGGACAGATTAAAAAACGAGACCATCCGGAAAAATATAGGAATTTACAACTTAAACGAAAAAATTAAGGAATACAGAGAACAATGGAAAAAACACCTCGAAAGAATGGAAGACGACCGTATTCCAAAGCAAGTGCTTCAGTACATCCCTAAAGGAAGAAGAAGCGTTGGTAGACCCAGGAGAAGATGGTTAGATCAAGGAGGCGCAACGGACCAACCGGTCTAATGCTTGAGGGAGAAGAAGAAGAAGAAGATTTATTTATTTATTTATTTATTTATTTATTTATTTATTTATTTATTTATTTATTTATTTATTTATTTATTTATTTATTTATTTATTTATTTATTTATTTATTTATTTATTTATTTATTTATTTATTTATTTATTTATTTATTTATTTATTTATTTATTTATTTATTTATTTATTTATTTATTTATTTATTTATTTATTTATTTATTTATTTATTTATTTATTTATTTATTTATTTATTTATTTATTTATTTATTTATTTATTTATTTATTTATTTATTTATTTATTTATTTATTTATTTATTTATTTATTTATTTATTTATTTATTTATTTATTTATTTATTATTTTTATGTTTATTAGTCATATACGTAGAACTTATTTTCGGTTAAGTGTTCCAGTGTTCACGGTTTTTAAAATAGCGCAATTTTAATTTTGCTAACAATTTGAATGTAGATCCCCTTGATCTTGAGGCTCTAGACTGAGGCCTAGTTAGCCTATAGGTAAATTCGGCCCTGGTAATAGGTAATATACAACTCGTAATGTATATACAAAAACTCCAATCCTTTAATAATACATTAACATATACAATATTTTCAAATTATAAATTATCCAGAAAGTTTTCAACTTTCTTCCGACACTTTTACAAACTATTTGGTCGTTTATATTCTTGAAATATTTAAAAAAAAAACATACATATTCACTGCTATCGAAGTAAACATCTTAATTATGTGTTCTGAAGAATGTCCACTGGGACAAATACCATAAAAAAACACGCATTCATTTGCATGCAGTGCTTCAAAAGCACTTGACTGAGCTACTTGTCACATGACAAAACTACCTTTTCATGCTGAGAAAGCAATTTATCTATAAATACATTGGTACAAGCTACCACATCAATATGTGCTATATACTTCAATCCCCGCCAATCAAAAGTCTCACGTAAAACAAAATTTATAGTTATGAGGTGAAATTTAAAATAAAAGGCGGCAAATTATCATTAAGATGGATCTACAATTATTATTGTTTTTATGAACAAAAATTAGTTCAATTTGTTCAGATAAAAAGGAACTTATTTAACCTTCTCATCTTCAGTTATCTGCTCTACTATGTGAAGAGTATTAAATTACAATTATCTTCTGAAAAAAATTCTTCTGATTTCAAAAGTATATCTAACATACGAAATTAAAAGAATATTGTTTATGTTGGTTGGAAAATCTTGATTTCCTAATATCTCAGAGCAGATTTTTTTCTGTATAAACTAAAATTCGAAACACTGCCTAAAACAATAATCAATCAATAGATGAGGTTTCCGCACTAGTTTTAAAAAAGGAAAGACAATCATCACTTTGTTTTAGAATTGTTCAAACCAGAGACATTGTATCTTCCAACATTAAACAAGAAAACTGTCGCTTAAAAAGCTTCCTGCGAGATCACACTAGCAGCAACGCCAGAAACCAGTTAAGAGTTCTCCAGTGTTCTTTTCTTCTCTGCTAGAGTTCATCGGATTGTTTCTTTTCTAGGAAGTTAAGTGGGACAGTCAATAACTGCAGAATTGTAGCAGCAAGCCATTTTCGTGGCATTTAGTTGTTTTGGGAAACCAAATAAAATCATTTGAGGCCCTTCTTGGTAATTTCCTCATCTGTTTGATACAGCACATCTATACGGCGTTTTGGAGGAAATAGCTCTGATATGCTGGCGCCAAGACTTTAAGTGCACACTGAACATCTTCACCGCTTGGAATGTCTCAGTTATCTAATGGCAACACGTTGATGCTAACCCAACATCTGGTCATGTTCAAACAACGCTGTTGCCAAGGACTACTATGGGCGCCATGACACCAAGTCACGAGCAGATTTTCTCAAAATCTGCTCTATGTTCTTGCAAGAATAGAGTAACATACACTTATAAACGTGGCATAGGTTCGATTTTCACGGTTAACTCTGAATTTTCGAAAATTTCAAAAGTATTTTAATTGCCTTTCGGGATTCCCGAAGTAGGAAAATGATGAGTGAGGTCGTAGTGGTGTATCATTGGCAATAAGGAAAAATATAGAAACAACATAAAATCTTGGGAGTAGAAAAATAATCGAATTCTAAAAGTTAAAATGGAACTCTAGAGTCACACAATTGTAGTAATAGCTGAATACGCCCTAATGACAATGCCATTGCAACTGTTAAAGATTTTTTTAATGAGTTGATAATGCTGGGAACAATTGGTAAATGTGTTCGTAGGCTTCCACGGTCGGAGTCAATACATTCTTTGCAATCCGGGATGAGCCGCGACTCGGTCAATTGTGCTGACATTTCGGTCATTTTGCTGTGCCCTTCTTCAGAGCAATACTGCTGATATCACGATGGCAAACTTGGCCACATTGACCTGCAAAAGGCATACGATACAGTGTCATTAAATACATTATGGCCAAGCATGAAAGAAAGTGGTATCGAACCAGCCTATATAAATGCTATCAATGCATTATATAGTGATAATAACAGCTCTGTCAAAATAGGTACTGAATTGAATTGAATTTGCCTTATTTTACGTGGCGAGGTAAACGACTCTTCCCAGAATTTCAAGTGAACAAAGATTTAAGACAAGGCAGCTATTTAGCCTCTCTCTTATTTAGATTTATTATCTTGAAGAAGAACCTTAAAAATATAAAAGGAAGTGTGACGGAATGGAATTGTCAATAGAAAATTATGTACTGTACACTTTGCTGTTTGCCGATGACAAGTGGTCATAGCTGGAGACGAAGATGATGCGAGTTATATGTTTCGCAAATTACCAATACAAAAGGAGTAAGAAAGATGGGGTCTCACTATAAACCGAAGAAACCGAGTATATAATAGCAGGAGATATAGAACTGTTGGAATATTTACGTACATTTACATTAGAGAAATTGTATTTACTGATATCTATATGATTCTATGTAACTAGTGACACACACACACACACACACACATATATATATATATATATATATATATATATATATATATAACTAAATCGTTAAATAAAGTTAGGTTCGTGAAAATTCGAGAAATGTTAAATGTAATCGAATAAGTGTAGATATAGTGTAAGATATTATTATGAGTATTGTAATATAAATGTAAGGAGGCATGTTGGAATATTTACGTACATTAATGTTAGAGAAATTGTATTTACTGACATCTATAGGATTACTATGTAACTAGTGACTGAATATAAAGTACGCACGATGCGCATTCGTTGATTCTTGTCCTCAAGATTGAGCTGTATGGATGTAGACTGCACATACATCAATAAACAGAGTTTGCAAGTCCATGTGTTCTTATTTTACTTAACAAGAACATGGGGAGCTGGATGTCACTTCTGGGAACATTAAACGAAGGATTTTAACTAACTCAGAGTTACTCTCTCCTCAAAGGGAAGAAGCTCTAATTACATTTCTGACAAAATATGTCATGGAGAGAGAGTGATAAGGCAGTTAAACACTATTCTCTGGAGCAAAAATAATACAAAACGGAAGAATGCTCATATCTTTAAGACCATCGTACAAAGCATAAGTACTTACGGAGCTGAAACATGAACATTGAACAAAAGGGATAAATGTAGGTTGATGGCCCTTGAAAAGGACTATTGGATATGGTGCTCCTGGGTGTCCAGTTAGGATCTTATTAGAAATGAAACAAGACAGATAATGAATGTAGAGAGAAGCATCTTGGATTCAATTGGAACAAAACGATTAAATTGGTATGAACATCTCCAGCGTATGGAAAGCAATAGGTGACCTAAGAAGATCTGAGCATGCACACCTGCAAAGCGCAAGAAGCGTGGAAGACCACGAAGAAGTGGGAGGAAGGACATCTAAGAAGTAATGGAGGCAAGAAGCCTTAAAGACGGAGACTAGGGAGATGGGATGAGATGAAAACTGAGAAGCGAGAAGCCGAAAGACAGTCGTAAAGAAATCGCATATATATATATATATATATATATATATATATATATATATATATATATATTGTAACGGTACGAGCTGCGGCGAATGCGATGTAGAATTTCCATTAATAAGATCGCGGACGCCCAGCGATGCCACAACTGCATTGGAGGTCGTAGATACCTGACCCGTATCCCTTCGGCTCTATTGAGGAAAGGGATATTCTATGACATTTTATGACAGGACACCACCGCGAAGGAGGGAGCCCTTTGTCGGCTACCGGGTCCCGCCGAGCTCTCGAAAGGGTGCCTTTCACTACCCACGCGACCGCTCGTCAAAGAGACCCGACGTCAATTATACCCACTAGGGGAGACATATACGACCCAATGGACTGCGGCGCACGTGCAGGTTCGAAATGGGTCAAAATGGGTCAAAATGGACAAAAATACTCGCCCGAGACAGCTAACGATCATTTTTGGCTCTTAGGAAGGATCCCGCGTCATTAGTCGAAGCCCCGCCCCACCGTGCTCCGCGAAATTCTATCTCGCGTATCGGGAGGATTCTCACTGGAGGAGATGGGGGGTATCGAACCTTCATGATTCGGGAGAGTAGCTCTCCCACTCACTTACTCTAAGAATTTTGCAGAGGGAAGTCAGCTCTCAATAATTCGTCACATGAGATTCTTGCTAAAGGAGACAGTTCCCGGAATGGGAAGTTTTTTTCGCTGGCTGTGAACTGCATTTACCAAGTATCGGTGCACAGTAGTACGCGGTCACGTGCCATAGGCCGACTTATCCCGCCTACGATAGTCGATCGTCCGCGATTGCGTGATACGGAAGACGGATTACTTCCGATCCGCCGATGCAAGCCGTAGCTGTCTGGAGGTTGATGACGTCATCTATGGGCCGACCTGAGGGGGCGGCCACGCTGAAGTGCAGCCGTGGTAATCTGCAGCTGTTTAGGGGCGATCCGCTCTTGTCGCCGGCCAACGACCCCATCAGCTGGGCGTGCTGTGTTCCCCGCCAATAACAACAACAGGGTAATCATTCGCTTTGCTCCCACTAGAATGCGGATGATCAGTTATTGAGCGAAGCTGGAGAGATGCCATCAGCACAAATATTCATGACGACCTATTAATTGAATTAAAGTTTATATCGAGTCAACCAATCAAGTTAAAGTTAAATAGAAAAAGGTCGCACTTGCCATAATTGTAAATTGTATTATTTAAGTCGAAGTTTAATGACTGTTATTGTAAAACCTCATTCCAGCTCCAGAAGCCACACACACACTAGGTGTTATGGGTTACAATATATATATATATATATATATATATATATATATATATATATATATATACCCACACAGACAGACAGACGCAGGCAGGCAGACAGACAGATAGTAAACTTTGAACTGAAACCTGTATAATCAGGAAACCTACTTTAACAGAAAAAAATCTTCGGCCCGTGAAGTTACAATACATTTAACACAGCATAAAACGGAACCTCTTCAAGACAGAAACCAACGGTTTTTCATGAACTGCAGCATAAAATCTTAATAAAACGAAATTCCTATCTTTTTACGCAGTTGGTAGAGACGTGAGAAGTTCTTAATGAAATTAATGCATCTGCAAGTTTGTATTAAATTCTCTATCCTTGTGACCCGATATTTAGTTGTGGCAGCTGGACATTGACGGTAGGACATGGTCGCATGATTGTCGGCACTGCCGTCGTGAAGACAGGCCCGTACGCGCGAAGAAATAAAAACCCAAATATAGTTTGATTACTTGAAGGTTAAAAATGCCGTTGCATAACGTTAATTATTTGGAATCTGGGTAGAGATAACAGCATTGAAAGATTATGGAATTTTTTTAAAAGAAAAGTAGGGAAACGTGCAGGTGGAGGGTTTGGTTACAGTTATAAACCCTCCGACTTCATGTTTTCTGGTAAAGAATATTTCTTTTATGCTGCATATAAACTGTATTTTTATTTGTTGACTTATAGTTAATATTTATAAGGTTATATACGATACATTGCAATGCCTTTCGTTTGTATAGAAAGTTGGTAAAAGCTATATTTTGAATATGTATCATTGGTTGGAGGGGTGAAGTCTCATGCCCTATCCTTTTGGTTGTGCCTTCTGATTGTATATTTCTTTAAAGTTTGCCCCTTATACACTACGCAATGAGGAATATTTTTTTACAGTTCATTGAATACAAATTGACATTGCAGAAGTTTCAAGCTTTAAGGTCACAATATAGAATTAAATTTTGTTTATGCATCGCTAAATTCTGATCTTCTCTTTCACAAGATGTATTTTGGAACCCTAAGTACTAAAACAGTTTCAAACGTTTAGAGAATTGTAACAAGAATTCAAACAAGATTTTTTTGGGGGGTATACAAAACTTAATCTCAAAATATCATATAGCAAGTCATTGTTGTTTATTGCCTTTTGTCAACTACACCTTCATCGTGTTATTTTTCGACAAACACTGTTGGGCCACTTTCAAATTGTATCTCACTGGCACTATCAACGCACTCTCCACTAGTGGAGAAAATGTTGGCACTAATCGCTTGCCATGCCACATGGCGGCTAGCATCTGTACTGCCATTTTTTTCAAATCTGCCCCTGGCAAGTATCAGCTGTTTACGGTTTCATCCAATCTGGAGCTTGAACGTCACCATGACATCACGGTTATATCTGCCCGAGGCAGATTTAAAAAAATCCCTGTATAGTTTTCAAATGAAGCGCCCGTGTGGTCACGCGGTTAGTGACGCAAACTGGCGCTGCGCAAAACCATAGAGGAGAGATACAACTCCTCTATGTATCTCTCCTCTATGCGCAAAACGCGCTAAAATCGGTGCACCAGACAAGTCCACCCATCTCATTCCACCATTGGTCACAAATTGGTAATTTTTTCACCACGATGTATATTGCGATTTATGTAACTCTTCCCCTAGCAGGTTCAGCTGTTGACGGTTTCATCCAATCGAAAGCTTGAATGTTACCATAGTGATGTCACTATGGTGACGTTTAAGTAGTCAATTGGATGAAACGGTCAACTGTTAATACCTGCCGGGAGCAGAGTTCCGAAAAACGCAGTTATAACCACGTTGTCTCACTGATTCTAGATTCCTCAACTACTCATTTAAATAAACTGCAAGTAGTTCAAAACGAATGTCTCACGGCAGCCCTCTGCGTCCCAAGATACATTCCCATCCAAAATATACATCGCGATTTATCAATGCCACTGCTGATAGATCATATCAAAAATATTGTTATACAATTTTTTGATAAAGCAGCTGACTCGGAAAACCTTCTCATTTCCGAGATCGCCTCATACCAACCCGATCAACAGGCCACGTATAGGCGACCGAAACAGTTCCTGGAGTAAGAGTAATCTGAAAGAGAGAAATGATACTTTAAACATGAACTTAGTAATTCCACACGCGCAACGCTAGTAGGCTTAAGTCATTTTTGACCTTCTGTTTTTCTTTATGTTGCAGGATTGGCCACAGATGCCCGTAAGGGAAGGAATGGTCTCACCCATAGAGGAGACATTCAACTAGAGTGCGCCTGGCCCTACTGCGCAGGTTTCAACATGAGGTGCCCGCAAGTCACGTGACTTTGGGACGCCGGCAGCTTGTTTTGCATTGTGTTGTGTGTACTTTTGCGTGCTGTTTGTTATTTCTGGTGCTACAGCGTAATTATTTGGGGGGGTCTACAAGTTTAGCTAGGATCATCTGGAAATGTTTTTCAGCTGCATACGAAGCAAAGGCGGATTCAACAATAATCCTACTGCTAAACAAATTGCGTGGGCTTACAAGCGATTACTGATGCATCACCAGATTTCTTCTTCTGCCTTCGCGAATTGTGTTTCACAGGATGAAACAACTATATTAAATGTTAGTTCACGTCAGTATGCAAGTGTGTCACAAGTGAATGATCCTTAACTGTGTATTGAGGTGCCAATTGACCATATGTACTTGCCATCAGTAAACAATCTTCAAATTAGATTGTCTTCCTATGTCTTGGACATTGTAACGTATATTAGAGGATTTGTAGTAAAAAAAAATGGAAATTTCTCTTGCTTGTGTTGACTGCAAAATAGTTCTTTGCCGGACTGATAGTGACGAAGACTCATACTCCTTCATTCAGAGGAAGGATGATCATGGGCTGAAATACCCTTCTGTAGATGTTCTGCAAAATGACAGAAGTAGAAGTAAAAATACTTCAAGGGAGAGGTGACAGTTTTCAAAGGGAAGCTTACACTACAAATTGTAAATAGAAGTTTGAGAGAATTTGTAAATAATTCCGTTTTTTGTAATTTAACTTATCATATTATTGGTTAAGAGGCCATACTGAATCATAGGATGTATTTGATTAAGGCAATATTATTTAAATGTATTGAAATTAGATTAAAACACATAGGAAGAGAAAAGACTGAAATTTACCAGAAAAATAGAATTAGATCAGTTAATAATAAAATTATTTTATTTAGAGGGCATTAATGTGTATGTATTTATTGGTGTTAGTAGTATATATTATGTATTTACAGGTGTAAGTTATGTTTGTAATGTTAGTAGTATATTAGTGTTTATGGTTTGTATGATTGTAAGTATTTTATTTTTATTAGTAAATTCTTTGAAAATTATATATTTCAGCTTCTGGGTCAAAGACCCTCATTTCGATCAGGTTTTTGTCCAATTTCCCTGATCCATTGAGTTTAAATGAAGCTTCACTATGTGCACGTTTTGTTGAGCATTCCTTTTGCTTTTAGTGGTAGGAGTAAAGCCAATGTTATGATACTGTTTTGTCAGTTATACAAAAAAATTAAAACCTGCTGATTGTTTATCGATGCAAATATGTTTTGAATAACTTGGGAGGGAAAATATCTAATGGCTATAGTTGAAATGTTGGGAAGAGATTTTTGAGCTAAGAAAATGTGATGGTACTTCTCCGTATGTCACATACAGTATTTAATGTTTTTAACTAAATAAATCAAAATATCTATCAAAATAAAAGTTTGTTTCCCCCATCTACAAATCCTTGAAATATTTTGATACCTTGCTGTTATGTCTGATGTGAATAATCTCTAGCAGAATGTCTAGCATTGAGTAGTAATAGAAACTTGGATTAATGCCTCACATGGAGTTAATTTATTTTACAAATATTTTTTATGTATTGTCCTATGTAATAGTACTTGTTTTACAAGTGTAGTGGGGTACGCGGTTGAGAGTGACAATTTGGTCAAAAATCGGAATTTTTATGTACTTAAATACAGCAGAATAACTTAAAGTAACTTTTCTGCTATAAGCAGCATTCATAGGGCTGTGTAATAAATGAGAAAATAACGCTTGAGTGAAGCATGTTAGACGCACGTATTAAAAGAAATCATTTAGTACGAGGCAGCTGTATAGCAGATGCGTCCGAGTCACGTGACTTTGGGATAGCTGGGAGGCGAGAGATGTTGATACCCAGCCAGGCCTTCTGCGCAGCCTGGCGCGCACTCTAGTTGTATCTCTCCTCTATGGTCTCACCGCAGTGGCGTGATAAATACTCTCTGGCGTGAACGTGCATTGCACCACTTTGCACTTTCCGTACGTTCACAAAACTGTACAAAGAGATCTTGGTTCTAGATTACTCTTTGGACTCCAAATTCATTTAACCAGTTCAACCATTTCGCTCTTCTCGACGGTCGTCGATCTCGTTGCTTTGGACTTCGGAAGACATAGGTGAAAAAGCACCGAAAAGTTTGCATAGTCTTGACATTACCAACGAAAAAATTGTTGGCATACGAAGAATTAGTGTTGTAACACAATGGCTGGTGCTCTGGGTGTATTAAGGAATGCCTCGCATTTACCAGGATCTACGAAAAGTTTGTTGCAGAATGGAAGTTCATTATATTTTGCAAAGTTAGTGTTTCTCAAAATAGAAATAAAAACTCGCACCCACAACTCGTCACTATTTTACATTTTATTCTTTTGAAATGTTAATATATGAACCAACATTATAATATATGAACCATAATTAAGCTCTGCTTTTTATTATTCAACAGTCATCAGAGAGGTGCCAAAAAGTGGTTTCCCGATGCAGAGTACCTGAAACAATTCCAAGGGCCTGTTTTGTACCGTGATGATATGGGAGCAACATCCAAATGGTCTGCACCTGTATGGAGCAACAAATTAGCCCCTGTCGAGAAGAAAGTTCGCAATATGACTCTTAATTTTGGACCGCAGCATCCTGCTGCCCATGGTGTTCTGCGACTTGTCCTTGAATTAGATGGCGAGGTATAATTGCTTTCTTAACTCTTAATACAAGGGGAATACTTCACTGCATAAATATTTTTAAAACTACTATAAAGTATGTATTCAGGTTAAGACCTTTTAAACCTTGTCCAAATTGGTTTTGATCATTGGATACCATGTGTACGAAGTCATTTTGGAAATTATTTGTTGAAAGTATTGTTACTCTTGCACTTTTAAGCATCTTTGTAGCTATGTGCAATTACTTGGATATTATTTACTTAGAAGTTGGAACAGTTGGTTCTCAACATGCCAATAGATCAATACTCAGTGCAAATTGGAAATTATATGTAAAGAAAAAATTGCAGGCATTTATTTGGTCTTATTAGTTAAAATATTTGCATTTCTCAGGAATGATCATTAGGTAACAAATTTTTATTTTATTTGTTCGGGGCATAACATTTTATGAGTCATGTCATTTTTATCATTCACTTTACTGTAAATGATCTTTGTATGACAGAAATAGATGTGTAAGATCAAGAGGAAAATTTTACAGGTAAACCTCAGATTGCGAATTTCTAAACTTATGATTGATATATTGAACTAACTAGTCTATAATGGTAAATAAGGGATTTGTTTTTATTTGGAAATTAATCTGAATGCAAAAAGAGAATTTGAGATATTTATTATTTTTTAAATGGGTGGTAACTTTTACAAGAAAATTGATGCTGTTTGTGCAACTTATCTTGACCAATAGCTTGGAGACGTGGAGATATTAATTTCAGAATTGGTCACTAGAGATTGTGAATCTATACCAACCTCTAGAAATGGGATTAATGTACGACTGGTAATTTTTTTGAACTGGGAAACATACTGACTTCATTTGCTTGAAGTGATAAATCTTGTTTTCTTATAATAAATTCCTAATCAACTGTGTCAGTCTAAATAGTAACCAGTGGCTTAAAATACTAAAGTGTAAAAGTTGGTGGAAGTATGAATGAATTTAGAATGACACAAAAACAAGTTATTGCATGAAATAATTGTAAAGGTTGTCATTGCCAACAAAAGTATTTAATGTAATAGCAGCTTTCGATGGCTTAGCCATCATCATCAGTTGTCTGCTGGATGGAAGCCACAAAACGACTACCAGTCTAGCCACAAAACGACTACGACTGGTAGTCGTTTTGTGGCTTCCATCCAGCAGACAACTGATGATGATGGCTAAGCCATCGAAAGCTGCTATTACATTAAATACTTTTGTTGGCAATGACAACCTTTACAATTATTTCATGAAAGATGCCAACGATAACGCACCACAACACCTATATAAGTCATTACATAATATTGATACATAAGTAACACAATTTGTTCACAGTAAAAGTACAGGACAAAAAGAAATAAATGTAATAAAATAAAACAATAAGACAAAAACAGAAAAGTCATTATACAATACTGAAATATAAAAATTAGAATAACACAATTATCACAGTAAAATAATTAGAAAAGGTAGTAGCCATTCATGTATTAATTGGTTAAATTTAAATTAGATCATGGCCTTGGTAGCTAAGAGTGAGATATTAAAATAATTATCATTCTAAATTTATTCCCTAATTCCAGGAGCCTGTACTGTATCATTATTATCTACAAATGTTTCTTTTACGTTCCGGTTAAAAATATGAGATTGGTTCAAGGATCATAACGGTATATTGAACGTAATTTAATTAATTAGATTGCTCTGATAAATACTGTTGATAATTATTTATTGCTTATACTTCATGTCAATCAATATTGTTTCCTCTTCAGCATTGATCCAAATTAGGGCTGGAAAAATCATGACTTTTTTTAATTTGATTTTTTAAATTTAAATCAGATTTTTTAAATAGTATTAGATGTTTCTACTTAAAACCAAAATCCTTATTGATTTATTTATCTTTAAATTGCAAAAACCTCTAACCTATCCTACTTTAAAAGTAAAAAAAAGTTTTTAAAATATGTTTTAAATTTATCATAAAATTATTGCAATGTTATAAAAGAAATAAAGAAACTATACATTTGAGGCTCTTGTGCAATACTACCCAAACTCATAAAATCTTTAAATTTGAGTTACTTCCCTTGAAATACTCATGTCCACATTACCTAATAAGCTTGTGACACCATCTAGGAGCAAGATTTCGAAAAACTGCTATCCTTGTTCAAAAAAAATTAAATATTTAGTTTGTGCAATGCCGCCCTAATCAAAAATCAATATTGTTGAAGACAACTGAATTCACCGAAAAACTTATAACAATGCTAGACAGTTTTTTAAATATTAAACTCCATTTAATAGTTGTTCTAGTTCAACCGAAAAGTACAGGAATATAATGATTGTTACTTGCGCTATTTCCTATTAACCCTTTAATGGTCATTGGAAAGTATGCTTCCCACTTCAAATGAAATTTTATCATCATTGACATAATAAAATAGGTTAATATTAAAACTAAGATTAACAGCTGTTTTTATTAGTTTTAACCATGTTAATTTTGTTCTTCAAAAGGGTTAATAAAATTCTGTTTGTTATCATCTTTAAGATGTACTTTATGTACTTAAGCTTTAAATGTACTTAAGCAAACATTTTAATACAAATCTAGAATTATGGACACTGTTGAAGCTTTCTCAAAACTACCTTGGTGGATGTTAGGCCGGTATTGCTACTAAATTTGTTTTATCTCCATTTAATTAAATGCTGGATAAAAACTAATTGATTATCTAAGCCTAATAGTATATAACTCTACTAGAAATTTTTTATTGATCTTCGTTTCACAAGTTTGTTAATTTTATTGTATTTTATTTTCTCAAAATTGTTCAATTATGTGAAAAAGTTTAAAAATAATATATATTCGTTATATAAACTTGATAATTTATTAATTCTTTTTATCTGAGTAATTTTTATTTTATAAATGTTTAAAATTCAAATATATTTTCAAATATTACAAATAATAAATATGGATTTAAATCATTGATTTAAAAAAAAATGATTTTAATCATACCAGCTTCCAACTATTGTTCTGTTTTCATAGGGAAGCGAAAATCATATAATGTTGCAAAAAATCAGTTGAGATTTTGAAGGAAACACTTTTTGGGGCTAATGGATAGCAACTTGGTATCCCTGTTATCATTTTCCTCAAATAGTTGTTCTGTAAACTGTTCTGATGATTTCACCAAACATGATATTCTCTGATTGATAAGGGTGATATCGTGACCTTTCAAATTTTAAACTGATATATTAATTTTTGATTCTACTTTACTTGAAGCCTGTACAATACTAGTAAAGGTATTTTTGAATGCCTTTAATTCAGTTTGTAAAAATTTAATTTGTATATCTGAATTACCAAAAAATTATAGATTATTTTTCCCTCTTTCTTTTTTATTATAGTGCTTTATTTGGTTAGAGATTTTTAGCACATGTGTTAGTAGGGTAGAAGTTGCAATATTTGGTAAAATAAGTTATGTTATCCAACAATACAAATAATATGAGAATGTATGTGCTGTTGAAGGAATACTAGTTCATTTTTTCTTCTCAGAGAGCTTAGAGAAAATTTTCTTTGAAAGTTCTTTCCATACTGTTCATTTAACTTTTTATTTTTCAGACTGTGGTTCGATCTGATCCTCATATAGGATTACTTCACCGTGGAACTGAAAAACTAATTGAATATAAGACATATACTCAGGCATTACCATATTTTGATCGGTTAGATTATGTTTCAATGATGGCTAATGAGCAGTGCTATTCATTGGCTGTGGAAAAGTTATTGAATATTGATGTTCCCAGAAGAGCAAAGTACATCAGAAGTAAGTTTTGTTTATGAAGTTCATGAGGAGCTTCATTCTTTAAATTCTTTAGTTTGAATGACATTTTGCCTTCAAATTTTTAAGATAATCATTTTTTATTTTTAAGGTTTTAGTTGTGCATTTGCAAAATTATTTAGCAACATATTCTGTATTCCAGTACAACATGGTGCAAATTATTTGTATTGTGTCTTATCATTGTCATGCTACAACTCGACACATTTCATGAAGAAGTTAAATGAAAATTCGGCTTGCAGGAGATAACATGGTTCATTTAAATGAAATCATTTTGACATGCACTTAATACTTTGACAAGGGAAAACCTTCAGTGGAGGGGTCGAGGAGTACTTCGAAGATTTGAGGGAATCTTCATTGGATAGGTGTAGTGAGCAATGCACATAATGACACATTATTGTAAGTAACTATGCATGGGAAGTTTTGCCAGCGAAGCTCCTGCACATGCAGCCTCGTTGGTCTAAATAAATCATAAAAATTAAACTCTGAAATACTTTTATGCTTCATGGTTAGTTACATTCTACTTTCTTTGTTATATCATTTCACATAACTACCTTGACAGAGAACCAGTACTTTTCTGACCTTGTTGGACAGACCTTGTTAGAAAGTCTTTGTTGATTGAAGGACCAGGTTACACAAGTGTTTCCGCTTGCCAGCCTGTTTGCATTGGTTTGTGGATGGATGCATTGATGATTGGAGGGATAGTGAGGACTTGGAAGGTAAAGAAATTCATTGTCAATCTAGTAATTCAGTAAGTCTGTTTTCAGTCTTGATTGGTAGTGGTAATTGTGCTTTTGCTCTCTTGGATGGTTGGACAGTTCTACAGTGTGGCCTATTGCTGTCCAACAGTCTTGTGTTGTGAACGACCTCTTCAAGCTGTCTGACAAAGGAGATAGAAATGATGTTCTGATCGGATTTGCACTAGTGAAGTGCTCAACAACTCTTGACAAATTTCCTCAAAAGGAAAGCATGAGTTAGCAAACCAAAGGAATACTGTGAAATGGATGAAGTGATCACATTGGTTTCAATAAGATATTTATTACAATTATCTATTAACTGAGACAGAAGTTGATCTCCCTGTGATAAGAACAAGTTTTATAAGAAGGGCCCGTTTTGACAGCTAGTGACAACATAATTGAAGGTTCTGTGGTCGTTGTGTTCTTTAGCCCAGTGGACTCTCCTTCGTTCGTTCGCAGTTGGTGAACTTGTAAATGGCCACGACACTAACTTTCCTGATGCCCTCGTTCGACGAAAATATAGTTCACCTCTAGAAATTATTGAAATTAGGAAGTGCACTTGCAGTAGCACCATCTGTGAAAAAATGTTTTTTTATAAACATTACATTGAATTTACTTTTTGTGTTAGAAGTATTATGTTTATTTGAAAACCCGAATCTTGAATGTTAGACACGTACTGGCGTACTAGTTTCCTGCTCTTGTGAGTGGTAAAGTAGCGAGCTGTGATCAAGGACGTTCCGTGGTTTGCATTTTATCAATTAATTTTTTTATATAATTACACAGTTGTGAACCATGAGAAGCCATTAATAAACATTAACACTTTACAAGAAGCATGACTGAACAGCTGTCATGGCAGAGGCATACTTCTCTGAATTTCATGTGATGTACACTTGTTTAGCTGTCTTTTTGACTCATTTGTAGGCGGATAAGTGACTGTATGTCACTGTCAGAAGTAATCTGACAATGCATTTCGTCACAGGAAGATATTAAATCAACACTAATCACCTCGTTTCTACTTATAATAACTTGTAAAAATTATACCTCAGAATTTTGGCGCAGAAAAGTTCATTTAGGCACCTAGATTGATAATGAAAATCTGAAAATAGGCACAATTGGGCATGAAAAATTATGTTTTAGGCACTTCAAATAGATTACTACATTGTTTCTCTTCACACTTCACAATGAAGCTGATACTACATCATAGAAACAAAACCACAGACAGAGAAGAAAACTTGAAATAATACTTTTCCTTTCTAGAGGTTCAAGACTTGGGCCCTACACATTTTCAACAGTAGGCTTTTGCCTGACATGTTTCCTCACCCGGCTTGCATAAACGATGTGCCTGCTGTGGCGATATGCCTCAACCATTCAACAGCGTAGCTGCACCAGTAATGGGCCCAATTGCCTAAGAAGTAAATGCTGATTGGAAACAATCATGAAACATCCCCTTTATATTGACTTACAGAGGCCCTTATGTTCGGTGTGTAGGGTATGAGTTTGGTGGCCGATGGCTTATTCAATTCGGGAATATTTGAGTTTCGGGAAATTTAGGGCAGTATTTGTGTATCGGTATAACAAATTTAAAAAATGAGTAATTAAAATATGATAATTCTTCAAAATTATGATCCAACATTTGTTGGAACTGATGGAATTTTATATTAGGGTCGTTCTCATAATTTTAACTCAAATTGCAGCCAAAGTAGTTAAAATATCTTACTTGTTCCAATGTTGAATTTTGTAAATACATATTTTTTATCTGACGGAAAATGTGCTATGGAAAGCCATTACTTTAATTTGGTTGATAAAAATTTTGAAGTTGTAATCTTCCAAGATATTACTCGATTTATGAGCATTTTTCTTGAGTACATTTTCATTTCTAGCAATTAAAATCAGGTCTGTCTACAAATAAACTATATAAATAATTCCCATTTCCCAAACAGATTCCATCTGAACATTCTCTCATCCCCACTTGTAAGAGCATCATCTAAATATGCATAAAAAAAGTTGAGGACAAACTGCACTCATGTTGTACTCCTTGATTTACTAGAAATGTTTTGCTCTTTAAGTGATTCATATTTAAAATTCCTTCCGTTCCATTAGATCATGACTTTATATTTGCTATTATTCCTTGGGATATCCTGTACTATTTTCTCACTAGTGCTTATGCAGTGGAGAGAATGTTTCGTAATGCGCGAAAAAACGGCTAATTTTCGACAGAAAAAATTATTCCAGGTTCCTGGTAATAAAAAATTTAAATTAATAAAGACATCTTTATTTAAAATAATGTATATGATAATAGATCTTGAACCTCTACATGACCAAGTGAATTTATTGTGGTCTTTCCTCCGGAAAAATGTGTAACATATTTTCAAATTATTATAGATACAAAAATCTCTCGGTGAATTTCCATTATCCACAAGATGTTCGGGGTTGGGTTGTTTTCCACATGAACATTCAATCTCCACAGAGCATAACATAATCCGTATTATTAACATTATTCTGGCATTTTTGAAGTCTTTACTTTCACATATACATACGTATATACGAGTAATATTTATTTATTTATTTATATACATATAATTACAGGCAATCGCCCAATTATTAAATATCATTTACATTACAGTATTATTGAAAATCATTTAGTAACAGGTTTTTATAAGTTTTTTTTAAATTAATAAGGTGAACAAAATAAGTTAATGCGGTTACAGTCGGCACTTCTACACATTTTCCATAATGGCGCATAATAGTACAAGGTTATTCTCGCAAAAGGAATATTAAATAACATGCTGTTTGTAGACCGCACATCACGCATATATTGCACCTCCAATACAAAAGTGACACGAGTGCGAATTTCTGATTTCTCAGAAATTGCAATTTTAAGTTTTGTAGTTCTGTAATACTTGTTATAGATTGTACCAAATATTCACCTTCTAGCACCTTCTAGACAGTAATTGAACAAATTCAAAATCAACTCCAGAATAGTAGCAGTACCTCTTGGTAACATATCAGCTTTTAGCTGAAAAATTACTATTTCACACTTGTCACTTTTTTATTGGAGGTGCGATATGTAGGATAGGGAAAGTTACGTAATGCTGCGAAAATCGATTTTGAGATTTCTTTGGAAATACATGTTTTGGGGTCCTCTGATACTGAAAAAGTGTTGTTGTTGTTTTTCAAAACGTCCGTCTTTGTCCGCCCACCTGGTGTCTGTGAACACTACTAGCACCTAAACCATGCATAGGATTTTTTCTAAAGTGATGAATCACTGTCCATTTGGCTCAAGTCAAACTTTGAGATTTTGAAAAACATTCTTCAAATTTGGGGGTACTTTACATATAGCCTCACGGACACTTTCAAAATTTTCTCAAGAATGGCTCTGACTTTTTTCCTTTAATTTCTTTTAAGAATAGCGTAACATACACTTATAAATATTGCACAGGCCAGATTTTCACGGTTAGCTCTGAATGTTTGAAAATTTTAAAAGCATGAATTTTTTTCGGTATCTTCCTACAACTACATAATTAAAGATAAAAAATTTTTCATTCAAATGAAATTTGTTCTCCATTGTGAGTTCTTTGATAAAGGTCATGTACATTGTTTTGAAAATTTTAGTAGTCTTCGCGCAATATTGTGTGCAATTTTTAAGAATTACAGAGATAAGTTTATCTCAAAAACTGCTCCAAATTTTTCTTTAAACTTTTTGGAGGGATAGTGCTAAATGCACTCTATCAGATGACATAAACGCCATATTGCTCTATTCTTTAATTTTTTTCAAAAAGTACAAAAATTTAATTATTTTGACATGTCTCTCAATTCGTTAATATTTATATTTGCAGCAATTTGTTCACATTTTTGTATTTGAGTGTGTGTGCTTTAAATAATGCTGTATAAAGTTTCTTGAAAACTGTACTGTTTTCTGTGAAAATTAGCTCAAAATACTGCATTTTCAGAAACGCTCAAATGCCATTTTCTGAAAAACAGCTTCAAACATTTCCATCGTATAGTGCTAATTCCACTCTTTAATATGACATTAAGTTCATGTTTCTTTTTTTTTTTTTAATTACACAAATATATATATTTTGAATGATCTCTCAAGCCATTGGTATTCACATTTCCAGCAATTTGTAAACACTATTTTATTTGTGAGTTAAAAGTACTTAAAATTACTTCAAATGAAGTTTTTCCCAAAACTCAAAAATTTGCCATAGCACTTAAACGCCGTTTTTTCAGAAGTCGCTCAGAATTTTGGAAAGATAATTACCTCTAAGGACGAAGTTTTACTGTTCTTTTATAATCTTAAAATAATATTTCCACTTTACAATTAGGAAACCAGAAAATTTAGAAAATGTCAAAAAATGTACTTTGGCCGGCAATAGATGGCAGCTGGCAAGAGTATTGGCTAGTCTGAGTAGCTAACAGAAACCAAAGGCAATAGAAAACTAATACGTTTATGTTTGTGTTTTACTACATTAGCTAAATATGTGTGAAGTGTAGTTTTTAGTGTATAAGCATTTAAGTCACTATATTGCAGACTTCAAGTCCCTTTATAGTAATTAGTTGGTACCAAGTGTGGTAAGTAACCAGTGCATGCTTATATTTAGTAAAGTGTATAACATTGTGTTGTGAATATTGGTACGGTACACGAAAACACATTGTAATCTTACAACGAAAACTTTATAAACTATCCTCTCTAAAACATTTAACTTAATATGTACACTCTTAGAAATACGTATTTAAAAAGGAGAAGTCGTAAATCAAGAGAATAATTTAAAACTTGTATTACACACAAATAAACAACATGAACATGGTACAGACACACTTTGAACTTTCTAAAGTCAACGAATAATGAAACGAAGTTGTACATGTATATATTAATATGTACATATTAATTACAATAAAAATGTGATCAGTATACTGGAGCAGGTGTTTCAAAACTCTGGTGGGTGGACTCGCATAACTAGGAAAAATAGAAATCCACACAACCCTAGCCACCCACAAACCTCTAAGGCACCACACTGCACCCCGACATTCAACAGGTTCTCAATCCTTTCTGTCCTTGTCTCCTTTCCACCTCTTCCTACCAAAGCTACCTTACCTCGACATCTAGGAAACAATAGGCATGTGTTTAGTAAAAGTCTGCCCTCAAAATCTCAACAGAAACACAGTTCAGAGGGCAAGAGTAAAACAACAAATGACTGTCTCTCACTCACATAAAATTTTGATTCTAGCTGACAGCCATGGTAGGATGAAGCCATGGTGGCACATGTAATTGAGAACTTAACGAGACCAGATCTTTTACGCAACAGGACACAGTAGTTATTATATGTGGGCAGAACAACGTTAACTCTGGCAGTCACTTTGATAGAGAGGAACACTTAATAAAAATACAAGAGACTGCCAAACACACAAATGTAATCATGACCACTCTGCCCCCTGGTACAACATTCCTATTAACAATGCAATTAAGATTGCACACCATTATATAAGACAGCACTTAAGAGGGACACCTATCGAACTTGTTGATCTTGACAACCTCTCAAGAAATCATTTTACTTGGTATGGTCTCCACATGAACCAGATAGGTAAACAAAAATTAGGAGACATGCTCATCTCGCACTTACTGGGAACCACTGCCCCTGCCACCCCACATCCATCTCCCACCCATTCTTTCTTCTCTCCATTCACAATCCTCTTATCCTCTCCACATCTTTCACCAGCATCCTGTCCTCTCTTACCCCCACCAGTTCCTTCTCGTACTCCCACACATCTCCTGCCCACTCCACATCTTTCACCTGCTCCCAGTCCTCTCTTACCCACACCAGTATCTTCTCCTATCCACTCCACTTCTTCCAAGCTGCTCCTCACCTTTCTTATCCTCTCCAGCCCCTTCACCTACTTCCACACCTTCTACTCCCCGTCCCATTTGTACATATTACTTCCGTTGCAACCAAAAGTCCACTCCTGTGTATAACCTGTAGCATCAAACATCAGCAGGATAGCAGACAATATATAAAAATGAAAGCTATTTTCACATTTTTTCTCCAAACACACAGTCACTGAAAAATAAACTTTCTAATATAAAAATATAGAGGAGAAACTCAACCATATTTCAATATTGTGCTTCACAGAACACTGGCTGACTAAAGAACAATTAGAGAACACACTTATTCCAGGTTTCTCTCTAGCCAGCAGCTCATGTCGAAATATTAACAACGCACATCATACATATGGTGGGACATGCATTTTTATTGAAAATGCTATTAGTTTTGTACGCTACACCAGTCACACTCATCTTATAAAAGAGAAAGTCTTTAAAATATCCATTACTGATTTAACTACAATAAAAACATGGGTTTTATGAAGATATCACAGCCCTACTGGGAATTTGAAAATCTTTATAAAAAATCTTGAAGTTACTCTAACAAAACTTCAAAAAGGCAAACAGTATAAAATTGTTCTTTGTGGTGACTTCAATATAAATTGCATCATATAATCGAGAAATGAAAATCTATTGAAAGACCTACTAAAATCGTACAATTTACAGCCAACCATAAATACACCAACCTGAATATCCAAAAATAGTTGCACTGCTATAGATGCAAATAACAATTGTTTTTTTGTTGTTACATTTAATACAGGTTTCAGTGACCATACTGCCTAGATTCTAACAGTTCAAACAGAATCAAAAAAGAATAGAGAAAAATGCACTTATAAAGATGGCGTTGGTCTGATTTTTTAGGATTAACACCAAATTTTGAAAGTTTTCAGGTGTTTCCTACAACTATTAAATTGAAGATAAAAGGTTTTCCCTTAAAAGAAAATTATATAGTGAGTTCTTTCATTAAGATCATACACATTTTTTTGAAAATTGTAGTTTTTGTGCACTATGTGTAATTTAAAAAATAATAAAAACAAGATTTTCGTAAAACTGCTCCAATTTTTTTCTAGTAACCATACGTAGGGATAGAGCTAAATATAGTCTGAGATGACAGGTACATCAGTTTGCTCTATATGTTTACTTTTTCAAAAATTACAAAAATGTATTTTTTTATTTCTCACGTTGTTAATATTTACATTAGCAGCAGTTTGTTCATATTAATGTATTCATGAGTACAAGTTCTTCAAATAATGACAGATAAGCTTCTCGTAAACTCAACAGATTTCTCTTAAAATGAGTTCAAAATTCCAAATTTTCAGACACTATCAAATTCCATTTTTTCAAAAGTTGCTCCAAACTTTTCCTTCAAACTTCTGTAACAGATGTTTTAATATGACGTAAAATCATTTTGGGTTACTTTTTTTGTTTTTTCAAAATTACACATTAATTTTTATGAAAGATCTCAATCCCTTAATATGCACTTTTCCAGCAATTTGTAAACATTATATTTGTAAGTTAAATTGCTTCAAATGTTTTTTATGGAAGCTTTTCACACAAAAAGAGTCTGTGAAAATGAGCTTCAAATTTCGCATTTAACGCCATTTTCTTAAAAACTGGTTAATTTTCGCTTTAACACCATTTTCTTAAAAACTGCTTAATTTTCGCTTCTAGCCATTTTCTTAAAAACTGCTCTAAATTTTTCAAAGAAAATTGCCATTTATGACGAGGTTTTCTTCAACTGTTCTTTAATATTCTTAAAATAATATTTCCATTTACTATTAGGAGACAGAAAAAATTTTAAAATTCAAAAAAATGTACTTTAGGTGGAGATAGATGGTAGCTGGCAAGAGTATGTGACAAGTTTGAATAGCTTGCTGACCAAAGGAAATAGAAAACTAATACAGGAAAGTCTGTGCCATTCTCTAATACCACTAGTTTGTAGAATAGTGGCTTTACTCTTGCCTACCTTCTTCTGGTGCTTACTGTGCAATAATAGTTCCTGTTTATCTTTAACCTTGTTATAACCATTATCATTGATCCAGTTATAAGAGACAATTTTATTCCTCCATGTTTCTTTCACTAGAATTGCAACTCGTGTGAGTTCCACAGTCTTGATTTACTCCGCTATACATCGTAAACAGGGCTTGGATTCTAATGACATGACACCTTTTCATTGGTGTATTTTAGACTAGCTAATTTGGAAAAAATGTTTATTACGACACATAGGGGATAGAAATGTATTGTTAATGTCATTATTTTCAATTTTTAGGTCTCTTTTGTGAATCTTTGTGTCATTTTTATGCTTTTTGCTTCCTTTTCATGTTAGTGAATGTTTCATGAATTTACAATAACCCACCAAAACAAAGTTTTTAATGTGTTATCAGTTCATGATTGAAATCACTACTGCAGTGGTCTCAAAATTATACAGATCTTTCGTAATCTATATAAATAACTTTTATTAAAAAATTGTAAAATTTATTGAATAACTAAAATTTTTCTTACATTTTTGAGTATTTTTTGAAATAAGAGCTCATTTTCCTCTTATTTTTAAGTAATTTGCTTTTATTTTCAAGTCATTTCGTAGGTCATTATCCAAAAATTTTTAGGTCATCAAAATCTGAGCCCTGATCATAACACAATTTTCTAACTCCTTAGTTCCTTTTAATTTAGTATTTGTTTCAGTAACAGCAAATATAGTTGCATTCTCCTCTTTGAGTTCTCTAACCAGTTCAGACTCCTTCAGTTGTATCCCTTTAACATTCCAGGTGGCCAAAACAATATGTTCCCTTGTTTCTACTTTCTTGATTGAGCAGTGGTTGTCAACAGCAATGGCCCATATTCGATTCCTTTGTAGCTTATGAATAATAGTTGTTTTCTCGATGGTAAGGGTACTAGCCTCATGTGCAACTTGCATACTTCCCTTCCTCATGTGTACTTCCCTTGTCCTTCTCTTCAACAGTAGTGTATCCCTTTTCAGAGTGTCATCAAGGTAAGGGGATTCAATCTGTCAAAAATCATTCATTCGCTCTCTAAACCCAAGGTTGTTGAAAGACGGGGGACCCCTTGTTCTTCACCTATACTGCCGTTGAGGTCCTCTTCTGGAGTGCTTTTTCATCTGACCCCTCTCCACCTGTCAGGAAAGGGAGGCCCTAGCTCTCATAGCTAACATAGTTCTCAGGGTTCATTGAGGTACTCGAGCCCCCCCACCAATGTTAAGGTCATGTACTCCCAAAGGGTGTTCTAGTGCTAATTATATGTAATGATTTGTTTTTCAGCCCTTTTTGCAGAAATTACACGACTTCTTAACCACATCATGGCTGTTGGAACTCATGCTTTGGACATTGGAGCTCTTACACCCTTCTTTTGGCTTTTTGAAGAACGAGAAAAAATGATGGAATTTTATGAAAGGGTGTCTGGAGCTCGCATGCATGCAGCGTATGTCAGGCCAGGTGGTGTGAATCAGGTGTGAAGAAATACTAATTGTAGATTTTCGGATAGTTTTTTTCTCATAGTATTGTTTATATGGACAAACTCTTCATTTTTCCGATTAATTTCTAATTTTGTTTATGAAACAATCCATTTAATAATCCTCTGAAATGTGCATTTATGTGAATGTGATTTATATGTTATTTTTGTTTCTAAGAGTTCCTGAAATACTTTTCTAACACTAAATATTTAATGTTTGTGCATTCTTAGATTGATATTTATATACAATTAATTTTCACACATTTCACATTATTTGATAATTCAGGCATGTCACACAAGAATGCAGTATTTTAATACCATACATTTCCCTTTCCCATTCTCTTCTGAAATATATGCATACAATTAAATAAGTTATTTCGTAACTAATAGACCTAGATACAATGATTGCAGAGTAAAAATACATTTTTCTGGTGTGTATAAACTTTTTTCATGCAGGATATACCTCTTGGCTTATTGGATGACATTTATGAATTCTCAAGCAAATTTGGAGAACGTATAGATGAGGTTGAGGATGTTTTAACTACTAATCGTATATGGGTTCAGCGAACAGAAGACATTGGTGTTGTGAGTGCTGAAGATGCTCTGAACTATGGATTTAGGTAAACTAATTTCTTATTGAATTGGGTAAACTGCATTTCAGTTTATCTTGGAATGTACAATGCTATTACATACTAATGGAACATAAGAATAATGGTTAATAATTATGTTTTGCATTGCAGTAATTTTTCAAATTATGAGAATTTCTTTGATCTGTTCATTAATTAAAATTTGTCTAATTATTATACAAAATTTTTAGTGGAGTGATGTTGCGTGGGTCTGGAATAAAATGGGATTTACGGAAGGCTCAGCCGTATGATGCATATGATGAATTAGAATTTGATGTTCCAATTGGTCGGAAGGGTGATTGTTATGACAGGTGAGTGTGTCGATGGGGAAGAAAGTAAGTGAGAAGTTTCGGAGTAAATTGAGAGTTTGGGTGAAGTTTGAATGTTCATAAGCATACTTTGTTAATTTAAATCTTAATTTTTTTAAACAATAGTAGATTTAAGAATGAGTTATAATTATTGGAATCCATCCCAAGGTTGTTTCCAATATTCTTAACTGAAATTGGTTGTGTGTGTGTGTATGTTTTATATTTTTTTATGGCTTTGCTTCAAAATTCATTAGCCCGATTCATTACTAAGCAATATAAATTTATTGAACCATTCAGGTGTAAATAATGGTATCTGATATTTTTGACAATTTTTTATATTTGCCTAAGTTGGAGCTGTTTCTATTTCAAGTAATTTTAAGAATGGACAAGTGACATTGACTATTCACCATAGACATGGCTTGTGCCTCCTTACATGTAAACATGTATATGCAGTTTTACATCACATTTTCGTACGAAATGTGAAATGTCAGATTTTGTGTACACCCAATGACTATCTCTTTGAAATGTCTGTGTTCATTGTTCAAAGAGACAAGATAAAAAATGTAGGCAAGTACACTAGTGCCCTAGTAGTAACCACACTACTTCAGGAAAAAAAAATTCTTTGTTTCAATGTTGAATGAATGTGATAAACATTTTTTATGTGTTAATGAAACTTGCTATATATTACAAGGTTATCAAAATTATTTAGGTAAGTAATTTAGAAAATCTCATAATTTGACCATATTTTAGATACCTTTGCCGTGTTGAAGAAATGCGTCAGTCATTAAGAATAATTGATCAATGCCTCAACAAAATGCCACCTGGAGAAATTAAAGCTGATGATATGAAAATTACACCTCCTTCAAGATCAGAAATGAAGGTATTTACTGAAATTTTAAATGACTCAGGAAAAGGAATGTATTCTTTCTGGATAAAATCTTATTTAGATATTTCCTCCTGCAATATTGTTAATGAATTGGAAGTTTAGGAAGTTAGTGAATGAAATGGAAGTGACTGTTTGTAGTTATGTTATTAAGTGGCTATTAATGTTATGTTTGGGTAATTCAATAAATCATATTGTTATAGTATTTGTTTGAAATTTCAGACATCAATGGAAGCTTTGATTCATCATTTCAAGTTATTCACTCAAGGGTATCAAGTACCAGCAGGAGCAACTTACACAGCAGTTGAAGCTCCAAAGGGTAAGTGATGCACCCTTTTTAGTTACTTGTATCTTCTGTATGGTTAAAGGAAGTTAAGGAATGCTCTAAGAAAATGCCAATTTTTCAATAGAAAATACATTTTGTGGATTCCTGAGATCAAAAGTCAACAAAATTAATATTCTCAGTTGATATGATGTTGCAGACCATTTTAATTAAGGTGGGGGAAGGTACTTTACAGGAAGCACTTAGAACTCCTTTATAAACTGCCCAAAATGCTCCTTTAATATTTTGGTCATTTACAGCAAAGTGAACTTACAAAAATTGCACAGGTCTGATTTTCAGAAAAACTTCTTAATTTTCAAAAATTTATTTTTTGGCTGAAGTCTAGTATACAGTACAACTTACAGAAGTTGTTTGAACCGGCACTTCACGTTGCTCCGGCGGTAAGTGTGCAGTTTGAATTCGGGAGGATTTCTTGAAAAGTGCTTTCTTATGAAAGTGAATTGGTAATTACGCGGTGGGTAGTCTCAACAATGTTTATAGTGAACGTCATGGCTGAAAGCCCGAGCCATGCCGTGACTTGGATCCAGGTGAGCGAAGCAAGAAAAATTGCTGTTGAAAGTAAATAGGCATTACAATGTGGCGGGGACAAAACGTATGAAGGGGGAGTCATGAAAATTGCCTATCTGTAAGTTTTATTCATTTCTATCAGAGCGTGTAGCGTAATTTGAGGGAGTGCTTAAGGAGACCCCTCCCTCCGCCGCCATGCTTCTCTAAGGATGTACCGTGTACCCTTCTTTAATCTATTTGTTCTTCACATTCCTTCGGTTACATTTATAGAGATTTCATAAAGCAGTCTATTCCTTGATATTGGATTTTTAAATAATTAGGTTGCAGTAAACCTCTTGGCATGTTATTTCTTGCATTGAGGTTTAAATCCCAATTTTTTTTTTTTTTTTTTTTTTTTTTTTAGATTTAGATTAAAATACAAAACATTGAATGGAATAGCAGAAAGCCATTTCAACTTGAATTTTATAAAAATTAATTTTTTTTAACCTTTTGCACTTCATTTGGTTAGAAATGTTTCAAGTGATGGCTGAAATGTTAATGTGATTGAAATGGCCCTTACCAAAAAGTGTGTTTTGTTGTAGCACCTCTAGCTTTTTATAATAGATTAAATATAAATATTAAACACAATGTTCACTGAGTCGAACCTTCATTTAAATTTACGATTATTTTCCTTATACAATGTGTTAAATGTTGTTGACTAAATTTTATGAATATTTTATAGTAACTAGCAGAAAATTGTGATTGATTGCATCTGTAAATGAACTTTAATTTGCTGTTTAATGCAGGTGAATTTGGTATTTATCTTGTTTCTGATGGAAGTTCAAAACCATACCGGTGCAAAATAAAAGCACCAGGATTTGCACATCTTGCTGCTTTGGATAAAGTAGGAAAAAATCATATGTTGGCAGACATTGTGGCCATTATTGGTGAGTAAAATGTCCCATTCCCATCCATACTGAACTACTGATATTAATAAACTGTTTGAAGGAATATGTTGGGAACTGATGCACTGTGGGCCAAATGCATTTCAGATTTTCTTTCATGTTACAATGAAGCTTTTGCTTCTTTCTTTAACGTAAAGACCAGCAAATCTGCGCTCCAGAGCACTGGCTAATTCAGGGTGAGGTAATCTTCACTTTCAGGTCTTCTCAGGTGTTGAAAGCGACAGTGGACATTATACATCCAATACAGTGCAATTTATATTTCAATTTTGAATCATTTTTCTTTAGTCCCCTGGACAACTTCAAATAATGAATATGTAAATAAATGAAGTAATGAAGCTTCAAAACTAAACATCAAACTATTGTTGCACAGATGATATTTGTACTTTTGTACACTCCTATGCATCATATTCTAAGCAAGAACATTGAAGTGTGATTTGTCTTTTAATTTAATTTATCCTTCTTTCCCATATCAAGATATGTTCAGTTTATATATATATATATATAAATATATATATATATATATATATATATATATATATATATATATATATATATATATATATATATATATATATCTGTGTGTGTGTGTGTGTGTGTGTACACACACGTGTTTACTTGTACTACTAGTAATACCTACATGTTGATTTTAATGTTTCAGGAACTTTGGATATAGTGTTTGGTGAAGTAGATCGTTGATTATCTGCCAAATTTGTAATTGCATTTAAAAAACTGTAAATATTTTAGTTTATCAGAATGTAAATAATAAAATCGTGGAACTTCTTGCTAATGTTTATATTGTGAAATATTTATTGACAAATTCAATTTGATCTTTTGACTTATTTGATGCGATTTGTAATTGGCCAAATACTTTATAAACCAAAATGTAATGCAATTCCTACAATGAATTTAATTATTGTACTAATAGTAATTTGAGAAAGTATGCAATGTGTTGTAAAAAGTAGTTTGAAATACACTGAAATAAAAGGAACATGACTTTCAGAACTGAACTGACTTGTATTGCAGGATTTATTTGCCAGTGATTTCATAATTTAGTAGTAATTCCTGTCTTTGTTAGACATTCAGATCTTCAAGTCATAGAAAAGGTTTGGGGAGTAGAAATAGATTTTAATTTTGAGGTAAGCATGCATGCGATTGACCCTTGTTTAAAACAACCCATTGTATTGCTTAACCCTTACGTGGTAACTCTCTGAGACACTACTGCTACTTTTATTAATTTGACTATACTGGTTACGTTGCAACTTCAAAAGCTGAGCTATGGATCATTTTAGTCTTTTTGATTTTATAACCTTGTTCTATAATTTTTCTTCTTGTAAATTTGCCTTGTAAGTCTCAGACATAAGTATATTCTACCTACTACTATGTTCTATTTCAGAGAGATGTCTTCTCACATATTTCAAATAATATTTCATTCTCTTAGAAGCAACAAAGATGTTTATTTCATATTTTTTTAGTTCAGTTGAAAATGTAAGAGAAGAAGCATCTTCATGTGTTGTACACAAGACAACAGATAGTGGATAAAAGAATTACTTACAGGGTTTACTCAAGCAGTCAAAATAGGTGATATTCACTGAAAGCTGATGTAACCTCTGGGGCCCCACAGGGAAATGTGTTAGGGCAATTGCTATTGTTAGCATTCATTAATGACATTGCAACTGGAATAAAATTGAAAGTTAGACTTTTTGCCAATGATTGCGTAATATATAGGAGTATTGGCTCATCTCCTGATGAAAATATTTTACAGAACGACCTAAACTGTTTATGAAACTGGGTATGCAGAAATAAGATTGAATTAAATCCGGAAAAGAGTAAATACATTTGCTTCACCAAACTTGCTCAAGTGTACACTCCAATTATGAGTTTGGAACTAATGTTATACCACGTGTAAGAAACTTTAAGTATTTGGGTTGGTTGGATTACTAACAATATGGTCAAAAAATCCTGGAGGCCACTGCACTTTGTAATGCATATTCTAAAAAATTAGTAATAAAAATGCCTGAACCCTAGCATATACTAAAATTGTTTGTCCTATTTTACAATACAGAGCGAAATGCTAGGGTACAGAAAAGGGCAAATCGAGGCGTTAGATAAAATTCAAAAACGGGCCGGAAAGTTTGTAAATCAGCGTGTGAGTCCTTATCTAAGAGAAGAGAATTGGTGCATTTATGTCTAATGTACAAGACACACACATAGGGGACACAGCATGAGCAGGTATCAGTAGAAGAATACAGAAACCAGACTATAAAAGTAAGAGGTGACCAGCCTTGGAAAATACGATGTAGAAAACAAAGAACTGACATAGGCATGTTCTCTTTTGTAAATCACACTGTTGTTGATTGAAACAAACTACCTGGAAAAGCACTACAAGCTCTTCCTTCTAATGTAATCATTTTAAAATATCCTTAATTCCATCTTGATCACTAATAACACTGACACTTTTATCTTTATTATTATTGAGCCATAATGATGAGCATGACCCATATACAGTGAAGTGGAGTGTTAGATAACCTAGAAGTCAATTTAGAAATAGCTAAAAATGAATTTTAACTATGATATCAACCTCAAATTCTAATTTTAATCATGTTTGCCACCAAGCATTAGCTCAAACCAAACTTTAATATTAATAATAAATCTACAATTTGCTTATTGTCTTTTAAGTTCACACAATTTGAACCAACATATTTGCTTGAAAAACATGTCTTGCATAAGTCAGCTGTTGGTTCCCAACTGAATTGCTTGATGTGTTCCCATGAGTTGTGCAATGAATGTGCTAACTGTAATTACTATTTGTTGAAACTAATTATGTGCAATGATTAAATTTATAATATTGATTTACAAAAAAGAATCTAAAAGAAATATATAAAACTGAATTTCACTAGCTTAAAACATTCCTGTAATAACTCTGCTTTAAAAAAATTGTATCACAAAAATGTAGATTCAAATATGTATTACGTTGTACAAGTATGTACATTCAATAAAAACATTAAATAAAGCAACCACAAAAATCACAAGGTTTCACAAACCAGTGTTATCTAGAACAATTTTGTGTTAACAATTAATTTCACGTCTATTGGAGATTTGTGGCTTCAAAGGCAATGTATGTCCACCACATACTTAAATTGGATCTATAATTTTGACTATGTTCAGGTTAGCAACTTAAGAATCTTGATTTCATTTCTATACTGACATTGAAATGGAAATGAAAGAAATTATTTTTGGGATCGTGAAGAAGTAATCTTGCCCTGCTGAGGTAAAAAAAAAAAGTTATGTATTGAAAATAAATACTTGAATAATTTGTCATTTAAAACGAGTTTTTCTGACATAACTTCAGGAACTTTTCAGTATTGGGTACAGTGGTAATCTTACTGACGTAATACAAATCCAAAAATGTTAGTTTAATTATTAAAGAGATAAATAAAATTGGTAAAAAGAGCATTATTAAATGCTACTATAATAATGGACCTTTTCCAACTTTCCCTTTGGAAATAACACATTTATTCATCGGCGGGCATCTTTATTTCACTATTGTTGAAAATGTGATATAATGGGACATACTAAATTAACCATATTAGAATTAACGAACAAATTACAACAATACGAATCATTAAGTGTACTGGTTTGGAATCTCAACAACTACATTGCAACCTTAATGCGAATTCACAAGCCGAACACCTTTAATATCCAAGTTCACAAGATATGGAATATTTCGTGATGTGAAATTCTGATATTCTCGAACAGTCATGGATACCCGGTACGACTTCTCTCTTCGAACCATTTAACTTCCTCTCACCGTCACTTTTCGGACCCGATGACATGGCACCGCTGCAATCTGGATGCAATGCTGCTGTCGGCCTTTGCCGCCAACTTTGCCGCCAAAATACTTCACGGAATTTGCATGTAATTGGTATAGTAGACCACTATTGCCAATATGCGCAAATACTTCCTTGTTGTATGACAGGTTTTGCTTTTCCTATTTAATGGACGCTTCCAAGTAGTGTGATTGTCACCAGTTTCCTTTAAATATTGTATTGTATAACGTTGGCGAGTATATGGGCTGTCCTAAACAAAGATTTGACTTTTCGTAATCATGTTTTAAGTTTTTGGCAGTTTCACATTCAGTTCAGGCATCGGTTAATGCTGACACCTGATTGGCCGTCTGCATTAATATTCTTTGGTTGAGGCGTGTAGTTTACTCCAAACAGCGCCATTTGTGAGAACTTGTGTGAGAAACGGCTTAAAAGTGCGCGTGAAAAACGTATATTAGTGCTGTTGACTTGCGTCGGAGAATATCTGAAATATAGATGGAAACGTGTACCAAGTAAAAAGCGTGTGGTTTGTGTATTTCGAAACGAATGATCTTAACTTTGTCAACATGAACTCGTCATTTAAAACTGACCTGGATACTGACGATGAGCTTAATACGAGCTGTCGCACGTCCAGCTCGGGATGTGATGTTGACGGTTCGTTCGGCACCTCTCTAGATTATAGCATTATTGTGCCTCGAAAGTTAGATTTTACCCCAGAGCCCGGAGATTTTGGAGAGGATAATATGGATGGAGAGATATTTGCAAACAACAATAATAACAATGATTTCACAGTTCCGAAAGTGCATTCTCCACCTTATAAAAGAGTAAGAGCATTGCGCCTACTTGATACACCAGCTACACCAAAAACTATATTAGAAAAGAGTTCTGCATTTCACACCCCAGCACCTCGTTTTAGATTAAGTCATTGCAAAGATAAAAGTAAGACAGCAGTGGGTACTCTCCTGCAACCTGATAAACCTACCGTAAATTTGAATCCCTTCACTCCCAATGGAATGATGTTGACTTCAAAAAAGAGGACACGATCAAAACGAAGTCTTGTAGGGTAGGTATATTATGGTAGTCATGTAGGCAGTAATAAATTATTTAAACTTAATAAAAAAGATATTTAAAATGAGACCTATTTTTGATTAAAGGTCTGTGTCACCTCTGGCTGGCACTAAAGATATGCCATCAAGTGAACAGTCCGATGGTTCTGATGCAGAAGTGGAACAACCTACAAAAAAGTTAGCTCTTCATGATTCAAACATCAGCAGATACTATCAGGTACCTTTTTTCTTTTATGTTACTTTGTCAAAGAAGTGTAGTATTCAGAATGAAACCAATTAATTTTTGTGTAACTAAATTACATTGATATGCTGGTTATTTTTAAGGAATTTCATGAAATCAGTCTTATTGGCAGTGGGGAGTTTGGCAGTGTTTATAAGTGCATTAATAGACTTGATGGCTGTATTTATGCCATCAAAAAGAGTATTCGCCCTGTAGCTGGTAGTGTAAACGAGTAAGTAAATGAATGTATGTGGCACTTGTATCAAAAGAATGGATTAAAATAAAGTATTAATTCTTCCCTTGCTTATTCATAGAAAAAACGCTCTTAATGAAGTTTATGCACATGCTGTTTTGGGAAAACATGAACATGTTGTGAGATATTATTCAGCATGGGCAGAAGATGACCATATGCTCATTCAAAACGAGTACTGTAATGGAGGCAGCCTAGCTGATTTGATTGAACAAAACAAACAGCTTGGACAGGCATTGTCTGAGAGTGAAATGAGACAACTAATACTCCATGTTGCTGATGGATTGAGGTTTTGATCTTTTTAAAGATTGTGATTACCTATGTTTGTCTAGAATTAGTGTTTTCTAAGTTGTTTATGTTTCAGATATATTCATTCCATGCAGTTAGTACATATGGACATTAAACCTGGCAATATATTTATCTCTCATGAGAAGAAGTTGCAGAGATTGCAGTTTGAGCTTGCAGATGATGGTTTTGAGGAAGAAGATGGCAATGAAGAGATTATCTACAAAATAGGTACTTTTTATTAATTTTTGTTATGTTAATTCTTCTTGGTGCCAACTCATTGTTTCAATTTTGGTACGTTTGGCATTTATCTGCAGGGGACTTTTTGTAGTTGAAAACATTGATATTAATGAAGACAAATCAATTTTGGTGAAAGTGGGAGATGTATTTAAATATTTAGTATTAAAAATTTGTGATATTTTAAGCACACTTTTGTAATGCAGTTGACAATGTTAGGACAGGACTTGTTTACATTAAATGTACTAATAATTGTTCTAAAAGTAAGTGATTTTTTCAACAGACCTAATCTTTGTGTTACGGTGTTTACTTCAATGTACTATTTGTGTGTATTTTAAAATAATTTATTTCCAATAATGTTTTGTACTTGCATATTTAGTTCACTATTCATTACATAAACGTTTTTAGTGATAAGGAATTATGTAGTTCAGCAATTTCATTTAATCATCAAATATTGTGGTAAATTTGTTGATTAGTATTGTAACATGCATTTACAATGTGACAGTTGTGTTCATGTTTTCCTTTATTTTGCCCCTTGAGACAAGCATATTTTAGTAAGAGATTTTAAGATTTTTTTCCTTTATTTTTTTGGTATTCTTTGAGCTTTCTTAACTTGATTATTTAAACATTGTTTTAGGTGACCTGGGTCTAGTTACAAGTGTAACAAATCCATCAATGGAAGAAGGTGATTGCAGATATCTACCCCTAGAAATTTTACAGGATAATTACACAAATTTGACAAAGGCTGATATTTTTGGATTAGGTACGTATTGTAATGATCTAGTAATGTGTTTCTTTAGTAAGTGTGAAAAAAAAAGATAACTTGTTCTTCTTCCTTCCCTTGATGCCTCTCAGCGTTGGGTTAGCCATTTGACATACTCCTTTGTGTCTTGTGCCTTGCGCTTCACCTCTCCTAGTATAAATGTTGGTATATATACGGACTTATAAGTTTGGAGTTTTGTTTTAGTGCCTACATTCATACTTAGTAAGTTCTTATTTATTTGATAATATACAGAATTTGCTTTCTTCACCCTATTATTTAGTTCTCATATTCTCCATTTTCTGAAATTATTGTTCCTAAATACACACAACTTGTTACTTGCTCCATGTTTTCCTCCACTTAATGTTCATTTCCTCCTTTTCTTTGCCTATACACATAACCTTTCTCTTATTGATGTTTATCTTCATATCCCTATCCTCCAGTCCAAACCCCCACTCAATTACAATCTCTCTTGGATTTTTGGCTAACAATAAAATATCGTCTGCATACACCAAGGCTTATGTCCATTCTGGTCTCATTATCCAATTTCCAATTTTACATTTCTTAGTTCGTCATTTGGTTTGTTTAATAACCTGATCCATGAAGATTATGAATAATAAAGGGCTCAATGAATCTCCTTGTTTAACCCCTTTGTCCATTCTAAATTTCCCACTTAGTTGTCTGTTCAGCCTTACAGTACCATTCACATTTTTATACATGCTTTTAATTACCTTCATAATTATGCTTGTAACCTCTGCTTTCTCCAGTGTGTCCTATAGTTCTTTCCTAGATACTGTATCGAATGCTGATTTTAAATCTATGAAAGCAGTGTATATTGTTTTCCCTCTACTCAATGTTTTTCGATTATAGTTCTTATAGTGTAAATATCTTGTGTTTGTAAGGTCTAAAGGCCCCTTGCTCCTCTTCCAAGTCATCCTCTACCTCCCTCCTTAATTTTATTTCCACTATCCTTGAATACAAGTTACATAAGCAGGGTGGCAAACAAATCGCCCTGTAATTTTTACAGTTGCCAGTGTTCCCCTTCTTATGTAGATGTACTATTATATTTTCTTCCCAGTCTCGCAGTATTCTTTCTTCTTTCTCTCTATATCTGCTGACATAGTGCTGTTATCCATGTTCTCCCCGTTTTCCCAATATACTTTATCATATCTGGTGATATTCCGTCTGGACCCGCTGCCTTCCCAACTTCTTCCTCTTCTACATCTCTTTCCGTTATGGAATACTCCTCCACCTCTACTCCTCTTTCCTGGTGTCTCTCACTCACCAGGTTTGATTTGCCTTCCCCCTCTTTTCCATTTCGCAGTGGCTTAGTCAACTCCTTCCAATCACCTGTGGCAGTCCTGTTATTATCGTTGAAGATGTTCTCAGAATACTTCCTCCAGTTCTGTCTTGAAGTTGTTATTTGGATCCCTTATGCTTCTGATCGTTTTCTTATGTTTCCCTCTGAATCCATTTACCATAAGCCAGACGTCTTTCTGGTTCTTACGGTACTTTACCTCCAATTGTGTTGCAAACATTTCCCATGACTTCTCCTTTGCCTTCTTCACTTCTAGTTTTTCTTTATTTCTATTTTCTACGTACTTTTTCCAATCTTGCGTTCTTGAAACTATATATGCGGCACACGCTTTCTTTTTCTTCTTTACCCATTCCTTTACCACCTCATTCCACCATCTAGTTCTTTTAAACTGTGTATTTACTCTCTTCCTACCACATACCTCTATTGCTGCCTCTAAAATAGATTCCTTCAGCTTCTTCCATCATTCCTCGATTCCTTCCCTCACCTCTGCCTGTTCTGTTTTCAGTCTTTCTTCAATTGCTTGTTCATATCTTTTCCTATTTTCCTTCATTCTTAATTTTTCACTTTTAATTTTAAAATATTTCTTAAATCGTTCTTTAGATGGATTTTTGATATGGGTTTTCTTCACCACCAATTTGTGTTCTGTGCTTAATTCCGCACTTCTATACTCCCTAATATCCATTACTGCATATCAAAATGACTCTTGTGTATATAAAGTAATCAATCGTACCCTTAACAATCATCTGGTTTCTTTTTGTTTCAAAGGTGTATTTGTGTATTGTCTTCTGTGGAAACCACAAATTTCCTATCAGCAATTGATTATCTATACAACATTCTAGCATCTGCTCCCCATTATCATTCCTTGTTTTCTCCACTCCATGTTTCCCCATACTACCCTTTCCTTTCCGCGCATGCAGCCTCCCATTATCACCACATGATCATTCGTCCCTTTTGTTTGTTCTATTACTCTCTGAAGTTTGGATTAAAATATTTCTGTTTCTATTGTATCTTGGTCTTTGGGTGGTGCATGTATACTCACCAGTGCCACTCTTTCCTTTCATTGCATATCCACTCATAATTCTTGCTCTTACGGTTCAAAGTTAATCACTCTCTTATTAATTTCTGGGTTCACAATAATACCTACTACCTCAACAGCCTTTGTTTTAATATCTACACCGCTAAATATTTCATTATATACCCTTTATGCAATTCCACTCCTGCTCCCTTGTTTGTAACTTCACTAATCCCCAAATTCTTTAAATTGTACTTTTCCATCTTCTACTATTTCCACTTCTATTGATGTAATATTCCATATGCCTATATTCATGACAAATTCCTTGCGCAGTCGTCTAAATTGTCTTTCTTGTCTGAGGCTATTTAAGTTTCTCTGACTCCACTATAAGAGTGAGTGGGTGATTGGCCCTACGTCACTCTGCCCAGTGGGGATGTCCCCTTTCTGCCTGTGGGCATGCGTGATTTTGTTCAAGGTTTTCTCCCCTAGCCTTTGGAGATCCCTCTCCTCCCTGTAAGGCAGCAGGTTGTTTTCCTTCCTTATCCCAATGCTCCGATTTTCAGGCACCGGAAGCTCACCCTCACCCTGCTCTCATTAGTTGCTCTCCAAGCTCTCACCTTAAAGAACACCCAGGGGCTGCTATGGGGAGGAGATAGCAGGACTTGCTGATTTTTGATCCAAATCGGGTATTCCTATTACAGGAGTGCGTTACTGGTGTTTACTTGTGGGCATTGGGGAACCCCCATCAGGCTCAAGTCAGCCATTAGACCTCCCTGAACAGGCCCACATGAATAAAATTGATAGAGTTCTGAAAAAAACCCACGAGGTTCATTGCTGGATGACACCAGGAGAGATGTCTCAGGGCATCAACTGCTATCACTGCAGTGCCTCTGGCTCGAAGGCCCTTGGATTGAGTCCAGATGTTGGCAGAAATTTCCATGCTAGAGGATGAGTTTGGTCTGTCTGGAGGAGAATTCTCATTGTCGGTTGCTCTAATTGGTAGTTTTCCATGATCGAGTGAATGCGGGTGCAGTCTAACAAATGACCCACGGCTGCACACAATCTTTTCTTTCTCTTCCTTATCCTATTCTCATCCCTCACTTACTCTAACATGCTCTACACGTATGCTGGGAGACTGGTTGGGAGCATAGAGCTTGCCCTGGCTGGGGCAGTGTCCCACTGGTGGGAGATACTTGGTTGGGGAAATCCCCGCTAGCTAACGATATGTTGGCGCCCGATTTCACTATCTTGTAGGGATGATCACAGACATCTCCCCAGGGGAGAAACATGCACTACATTTTCAGGACTACTGACCTTCGCTGTTGACATACCCAGGATAACTAATCAATCAATCAATTGCTGGATGACCTTGTTACCAGTTTTAAGTTACATAAAATCACCAGGTGAATGATTGCCTTGTAGGGAACATGACATCAAACAAGCCAAAATTCCAAATTCACAATCCATGAAGATCAGAAATACAAACTTTCACTGCTTCTATCATTGCAAAAAAATGCTATTGAATATGACTCCAAGAAAGCCTGGATTAGTGACTGAAAGAAGAAAGCTTCACTGATACACCACAGTTTGATAGCCTGTCATAGGTTTTTGTTTTCCTTGCACTCTATGAACTTGTCTCAACAAGAGCAGGAGAAACTGGATGATGCAGCAACAAATTCTTCTGTTGGGAAATCTTACAATGCCCAAACTGTGATTCTGGTGCTGAATTGCAGCCTATGAAACTTTCACATGTTGAAGAGCAAATAAAAGATACAACTGGTCTGTCATTGAATATTATAAGGGTAACCTACACTATTGGATTTGAAATGCAAACAAGGAAATCTGTGAAAGATATTCCTTCCATTAGCATGGATACCACTTCGAGAATAGATGGTAGCAAAAGGCCTCAGTTATACATAAGAATTCAAGAGGTCATCAGACTGATGTAATGACATGCAAGGAGCTGTTGACCCAAATTCATTATAAAGTAATTTTTGCGCAAAGGTTTCAGCGTTTTAGGAATGTGAAGGATTAAAAAAAAATTGGTTTTAAAGTGTAAGAAAGCAAGTTTTGTTAATTAAAAAAGAAATTCTTTATAAATCTTTTCTATTGTAGCGGCATTTCATTAATAAATTAATAACATAGAGGAAAAACACCAAGAAGATCATTTATAATTTGAATTAATGT
Source organism: Gryllus longicercus (assembly GCA_038098605.1). Classification (NCBI taxonomy): domain Eukaryota; kingdom Metazoa; phylum Arthropoda; class Insecta; order Orthoptera; family Gryllidae; genus Gryllus; species Gryllus longicercus. The sequence continues at coordinate 4,206,228 of JAZDUA010000069.1, read as the reverse complement.
TAAATGTGATCAGCTAAGGCTATTATTTATGGTAAAAGTGTTATTAATTTTCCATGGCTTAACCCATTTCTTCTCAAACAGTGAAATACTTAATTTATTGAATAAATTTTTATTAAATGTTGATAATAAGATTTCAAAGATAGCAAACCTGTTTGCTAAAATTATTTTGATTCTTGGTGGAAGCTTGGCGGTATGTTGCGTATATGCAGTGTTGGGGGTTTTCTGGAAAGGGAGTGCATTTTAAAGAAATGTCTGTATTTTGTTAATTATTGTCAACTAATTTTAGTGATGTAAACAATTCAAATCTATTTATGAAGGTGTAAAAACCAAATGTAATTTAAAAGTATTTGATTTTTTTTATATTCCAAAATTGTCTGATTCTTATGAAGGTTACGTTCTTTGAATGCATTACTACTTACACTACTTAGCACTACTAAAATATCAATTACTTTATAAAATTGTTATGGACCTTTTATTTTTCTGTCATTATCTTCTTATTATAATGCTCTAAATTTCAATGTATCAGGTGACAAATTGCAATTTGGATTTCCAGTATTCATATTTTTATTAGAAGTCCCCCTTGCTTTTAAGAAAAGAAAGTCCTAGTATGGACTCAACATCAATGCAATTTAGAGTATTTGCTGTTAGAATGAAAATATTCCTTACTTAGCAGAATTTCTAACAAATAAAAATCTCATTATGCTTCTCTATCATGTAATCATACACAACTTTTGTTTTGAAATAATTTTTTGGGTTCAAAGCGAACAGTCTGATGCACTTTTTTCTCAACTGACACAATTCTATTTGCATAGAAATATGTTTCTGATAAATGACAAAAAATAGTGTGATACATACAGAAGTTTGCCTAGAAACAGCAAGTGGTACTCTTAGTTTCTTTAACAATTTTTGTCAAATTGCTAATTTCTCATGTAAGATCAAACATTTGTGTCTTCTTTGATATTCCATCATAAACAAAAGGTTATTTCAAAAAAATTTTTTTCTCTTGCCAATATGCACTACTACATGAAACTAAACCTCTATATCTCACTTGTTTTCGCTAAGTATCGCCCCAAGAATGAAACTATCTGATCATAAGTACTTATCAATTCTGGCTAAACACCTTTAATTGCAAAAGTCTTTTGTTCGTTCATCAAAGAATGGGCTCAATTTTGCAGTTTTCTATTCTTTACCTAAGGTGCTATTGATCTAATTGTGTAGATGTCTTTGTATTTATTAAAAAATTGTTTCAAAACTTTCTTTCACAATTGGTATCTTCAAAAGACAGTGCATAGTGTAGGAAGGGACAACTATGCCATGCCACTACAGAGATTATGTCCTTTGGCATATCTATCAAAGGAACAATCCAAAGAGAGTATATTCTACGTAATACTACGTCTCTTTCGAAGTACTAAGCTCCTATGAACCTTTTGTCATGGCCCCATAATGGAATTTGGCCGTTCTCAAATTTGCCGGGAATCTCCCAACGTACTATGAACGCAACACAATATTTGTCAATAAAAATTGTTTTAAAAATCATGTTGTACTGAAACATTAAACACTTATTTGCAAACGTATTTTACAGTATGATAACAAAAAATCTCATTGATCACCAATTTCAAGATCAAAAGTCGGATATTATAGATATCTAAATAGGGCACACACCTTGATTGAGAAAAAAATTAAAATATGTATTCATGTATTATGTATTTATCAAACAAAAATGGTTTTAAAGTCATTGAGTATTATATGTATTGTACAAAAAATTACAAATACTTTCAATGAATATAGGTAAAAATAAAATAGTAAACATTGCATTGTGTTTATGCAACTTGGGGAAGAAATGGGTTAACTTCATAACATACTTGATGTATAGTTGGAATGCAAATAACTTTGGAATTTGAAGGATTAAGATAAAGGGTTCCTCAGCATGCTTGCTTTTTGTTTGGTTGCTTTTTTTTATAACGGGTTTTTGAAAAGTGCTCTAAATCAATGGTTTAAGTTTTTTAAAGCCATTTGTATTGCTTTATTACCGTATTTACTCGATTATAAGCTGACCCCAAGAAATATTGAAGGGGGGGGGGGGGAACGGGATATTTAGGGAAGAGGAGAATTACATTTGATGCGTAACACACTCAGGCCACTGATTTCTATACATTTTAGAGATCTTTAACTCGGACGCTGTCATCAGATGACTCAGATTCCTCACTTTGTCATTTTTGTCCATGAAAAGGAAGTTACCTTCAATGCCGTCAAGGGCTTTTCAGATTGAACACTTTTTAAAAGCCTGTGCAACAATTTCTCTAGGAATTCTCTTCCAGGCATCATCTATCCAAGCGCAAACTTACGATAGACTAGCCCATTTCACCTGTAGGCGTGAGCATTCTGTCTTCTTTGGAGAGCGAGTCTGAGTACATTGAACTGTCCTTGAATGGTGTGTTGATGCATACATCCAGGGGTTGAAGTATTGACGTAAGTTCCCTGGGGATAATTGCCAAGTCTGTCCCTGATCTTTTAACTCCTTCACAGCTTTGGTAATGTGGGCCGCATAAGAGTCCAAAACTAGGAGGCTACGTAACTTCAACAAAGCGCCAGGATATCAATGCCACACCATCTGAACCCATTGTATCATGTCTTCAGTAAACCACCCTTTTTCAGTTGCGCATGAAATAACGCTCTTAGGAAATGACTGATTTTGACTGTGTCTTGCATTTGAAGACTACAAACGGGGGTAGTTTATTTATTGTGTCGGCTGTGTGGCCGACGAAAAATAGATATCTTTACTGGTGTCTGGTGACAACTATGTTATAGCAACACTATGACACTGATTCTAGGCCAAGGGTCAAATTTTGAACTACAAAAAAGGGGGGAAAGGCTGGCTTACAATCAGGTAAGTATGGTATTCCTCTTAATTTATTTATTCAAGGTCGCTTTTTAATAAATAAATAAATAAATAAATATTATTATATTTATTGCCTTTTCAGTTTTTGTCCACATATAAACTTACATGTGCTGGTCAATTTTGTTCACATCCAGAATTTTTTTTGTAGGGTTGACAGCATATGAAGCTGGAGGAGGTGGACCATTACCAAAGAATGGAACTGAGTGGCAAGAAATCAGGAAAGGAAAATTAAAAGAATTGCCATCATACAATCGAGACCTGAATGAACTTCTCAGGGTAAGTGAAATATGAGTCATTATGAATGTGAAGTATTGTAAATTTAACCAAAATAAAGAAATAAAATGTATAGTTGTAATATAGGTGATTTATATTTTTTGAAGATTTAAATTATTGAAAGGTTTAGTGAGTGACTTGACTTCCAAGTTTCTGATTCCATGTTTTGCTTTTGTTTATTCTTTTATTTTATTTTTTCTCTTTCTTTTATTAATCCAAATTATTTTGTAAAAAATCAATTAATAGTGGTTCTGTTTAGTGAAATGTGAATTCTTTGCAAATGATGTGATAAGTCTCATTTGCTTTACACAACTTCATAAGATAAGTGACAACTCGGGCAAGTAAACGTGACTGATTTCTGAGAAAACAGGAAATACCAAGGAAATTGAAGTGTGGAAATTATGCAGGGATATGACTTAAACTGTCAGAAGATACAAATTGGATGCGAGGCTACTTGAACAGAAGAAGAGTAATGAGAAATTCAGGAAATTAAAGGCCACCCTGAGATGTGAGGAAGCGGATAGTGTGCGGTATATGCCCTGCTTGTTAGAGTACTGCTCCAGCAATCACCTAGTGTTGATCGTAGAAACCATGGAAAACTGGTGATCAGAGCACCTGATTGCTAGAGTTCTCAAGAAAGCTGAATTAGACCTAGCTGTATAGCTAGCTTTTAAAAAGCCACTGTTGTGAGGACTTGAACACTAGGATCTCCCAGTTAGAGACATTATAACAATTATGGTTGCTAATGAACTATTTCAGTCTAAAACTAATTAATTAAATGAAGAATAACAAAACAGGCACACCAAGAATGGAAGGCTTTAATAATTTTTAAAAGGGAAACAGGAAAAGTTATAACAACTCTAGAATTCAGTGTTAGAAATTAAAATAACTATGATGCACCTGCAAATGAGTCAATAAATGTACACACAGTGTCACTACTATTTGTGAACATTCTACCTAAATTACATGATTCAAGTATGGAAAAAGAAAACTGGCAAGAATAAAGAAAACAAGCAACCAGAAGTTATTGGCAATATTGTAGACAACCCAGATATAATAAGAGACTGAGGAGACACCCTGCAGAATACAGAATTTGAATTGAGCAATATATGTAAAGAATGATATCTTGCCTAAAGACAAAAGTTGCTTTGCCGTCTATAGCAAGTACATTTTTGAGTCAAAATAGTCACAGAATTTTCTATGATAAAAAGTTAACACTTTCAGGATTGATTGATACTCCCGGGTATGTCAAAAGCTATGGTAATTAGTCCTGTTAGTGTAGTGAATGTTTTTCTGCTTGGGGAGAAAATATTCCTCCCCTGCTGGATGGTATGATTTGGCAGTGACCTACACTTTGGCTTGCAGGGAAATTCCCTCTCCATGCATCTCCCCCAGCAGGCTTCTGCCCTAGCCAGAACAGGCTGTAAGCACCTGTATGGTATCCTGCCACATAAGGAAGAGGAAAGAATGATCATGCAGATTCCATGGCTGTTGGTTAGGGTACTACTCAACCATTCACCTGGTATTTATTAAAGAAACCATGCAAAACTACTCATAAGAACAGCTGGCCTCCCTGGTCAGATTTCCACTCCATATAGCGGCTGAATTCAACCTAACTACATAGCTAGTGTCAAAGATCCATCAATATAGAGCAATTTTTATAAGAATGGACTGTTTTGACAGCTAGTGCTGGCAACATAACTGAAGGTTCTATGGTCATTGTGTCCTCAGCCCATTTGACACTTCTTTTATTCATTCGTTTGCAGTTCGCATTCAGCTCACTTTCAAATGGCTTTGAAGCTTCCTTTTGTGATGCTCTCGTCCAATGTAAATATACTTCCCCACGAGAAATAATTGAAATTAGGAAGTGTAGTGCTACTGTGCTCTTCAGTGAAAATTGTTTTATATAAACATTACATTGAATTTACTTTTTGTGTGATAATTATTATGTTTATTAGAAAACCAAGTCTTGAATGTCAGACAAGTACTGGTGCACGAGTTTCCTTCTCCTGCGCGGTAAAGCGGGGAACTGTGATCGAGCACGTTCTATGGTTTGCTTTGTATCAATTTATTTTATATAGATACACGGTTGTGAACCATGAGAAGCCACGATGTCTTAACGGGAGCACAAACACTTTACTAAGAGGCGTAGCTGATCAGCTGTCTCGGCGGAGGTATACTTCTCTGAACATCATGTGATGTTCACTTGTTTGGCGAACTGTCATTTTGGCATTCTTAAGCAGATTCTTCTACATCAGGATTTTAATCCAGTCTTGGCCCAAGTTGCTGCAGAGACAGCTGTAATGATGGTTCAGGAGTAAACTCAACTAGAGTTACCACTCAAAAACTTCAGTAAAACAATTGAATTAGAACAAAATAATATGGAAGAAAAGACACATAAATATAATACAAACAACAGAACAATAATGAGACAAATTAAATAAACGGTTCCATATTGATTAAAGTCAGTTGTTAAAGAATCTAAAAATAAAAAATTTAAAAAGTAACTTAAAAAGTTATTGTATATATCACAAAAACACTTTATTTGTTGAAGTTCAATTTAATCACTATGTTTTGATAAATATTCCTTGGTGGTCCTCAGATGCTCAAGGTTACATGTGTTAATAAAGAACAATCCAAAAACAAAAAACTAGCGGTTTTACTGAATGGCACAGAATTTCCTGAATTTGTTGTCTATTTCCTGAGACTCGGCTAGGCTAGCTATTTGGATTTGCCATTTATCACCACCCAAAGTACATTGTTTTGAAATTTTCACAATTTTTCGATTTTCTAATGGAACCAATATACTATTTTAAGAATATTTAAGAACTGTAAAACCTGTCCTAAATGGCATTTTTTTTCCTTCAAATATTTAGATCTGTTTTTAAGAAAATGGTCTCACAGAAAATTTTTGAGTTTTCGAAAAGTTTCATTAGAAGTCATTTGAAGCACATTAACTCACAAATACAATAGTGTTTACAAATTGCTGGAAATGTGCATAATAACATGAGTGATCTTACCAAAAAAAAAATTCATTGTGTAATATTAGAAAGAAAAAAAAAAGCCCAAAATGAACTTTACGTCATATTAAAGAGTCCAATAAACACTATCGATTCGAAAAGTTTGAAGAAAAAACTTGGGAGTTATTTATAAGAAAGTGGCATTTGAGCGTTTTTGAAAATGCGGAATTTTGAGCCAGTTTTCACAGAACACTTTATGCCATTTCACAGAATGAATTTTCAAGACACTGTGTGCCATTTTTTTAAAGCACATATACTCATTAATATAATAATATGAACAAATCGCCGCTAATGTAAATATAAACTACCTGAGAGACAATTAAAAAAATATACATTTTTGTATTTTTTATGAAACAAAAAACATGGCGTTTATATCGTCTCATAGAGTGCATTTAGCACTATCCCTATCAAAAGTTTAAAGAAAAAAAAATTTGCTTTTTTTTTCTTCGGAATTCTGGGTTTTTATTTTTTTTAAATTGCACAAATTGGTCGCAATGTTGCGCGAAAACCGCTTAGATTTAAAAAAATGTGTACCACCTTAATGAAATACCTCATTATGGAGAACAAATTTTATTTGACAGAAAAATCTCTTATCTTCAATTTTGTAGTTGTAGGAAGACCCAGAAAAAATTAAGTTTTGCAATTTTCATTGTCTAAATTAACCGCGAAAATCTGATATATGCCACCTCTATAAGTGTATTTTATTCTTACAAGAAATGTAAAGAAAAAAATTGGAGCTGTTTTTGAGAAAATTTTGAAAATGACTGGGGGGGGTCGTGTAAAGTACCCATCCAAAAATTAAAGAAAGTTTTTAAAAATCGTGGAGCTTCGTCTTAGGCCAAATCGACTAGAGTGTATTCAGTTTGCAAAAAATCGTATGCTTAGTATATGCGCTACTGTTCACAAACACCGTACGGGCGGACGTTTTGCTGTCAGTCGATTTTTTGGTGTCAAGCACAAAACAAGGATTCCGGCTAACCATGTTAAAAAATTTTGTTTTTGATTTATCATCTGCATTTATCCACTTCGTTATCCGGGCACGACAATGAATTTTTCTCTGTCAAAAATCCGCTGTTTTTTCGCACAGCATTACACTTTCCCTATACTATGTATACTACTCAGTATACACGTATGTATACGGGAAATTAAAAAAAAATAACATATCCACAAAATTAGGTAAGTACACATAAGTACATTGGGCCCACTTATTAGGGGTGGTAAAGTATCTGTGTCTGTCTCTGTCTTCCTCTATCTCAATTACGTGAAAAATACCCAAATTCACGAAAAAAAATTGTACATGACCTAATTTCAAAATCTATCTTCAAGGAACAGATTTGATTAAAGACAAAAATTATCCATCTTTCATATTTTAATTGTAGGACGACGCCGAAAATTTTGATTTTTTTCGATTTTGGAAAAATCAGAGTTTAACCATCTTGAGACCTACGCCATTTTCTTAAACGCCCTTCAGACTACCCAACAACAAAATTTAATCAAAATCAATGAAGCCATTTTTTTGGGGGGGGGAGAAAAAGTCCCTTGGGCTTTATGTAAAGTACGCCCCAAAATTAAAATACGAGGGTTGCCTTTTATATTTTAGGATTAGAGAACAAAAACAAATATTAATCATCGAAAATCACTTTATTGTTTTTCAAAATATTCTCCATGAAGATCTATACACTTTTATTTACTAGGCTGTCCGGGTGACGCCGCGTCCATGGCGAAGGTGCCGACGTTTCGGTCGCCATTCTGCGACCTTCCTCAGGGCGTAATGCGCGGAGATGTGCTGCGCACGGGTTTAAATGGGGCTAAGTTTCTCCTCACCCGAGTGCCGGGTGGTCGGCCAATGCGGAGAGAGCACCGGCCAATCAGGGGCGGGCTCTCCGCAGGGTGGGAGGAGGCGCTCCGTCCGTAGTCGGACGTTGCGGAAGAGCTGGTGCCGCGTCCGGTCGAGATCGGACGTCCTGATAAAATAGGTGTTTCCAGGCATCGTGTAGACGTATGCCTTGGTCAGCATTAAAGTTAAAGGGGTGTTTGATGATTTCCACCGCCTCTTTTACCCTCCTCGTGCCCCAGCGGTCTTCTCTGGCTAAGAGGCGTGTGTCATCAAATAAAATAGCGTGGCCAGTTTTCCATGCGTGCAGGGCTACGGCCGATTTATTCGTATTATTGTATTTATAATTACGAATATGTTCCCGGAGGCGTTCCTCTACGCTACGTCCCGTCTCGCCAATGTAACTATGGCCGCAGCTGCATGGGATCTCGTATACCCCCGATGACATAAGGGGAGGGACGCGATCTTTCACGCGTACAAGCTTTTGCCCGAGTTTTTCCTGGGCTTTGTAGGCCGTCTTTATATCAAAGCGGCTCAGAAGCTTGCCAATCTTATCTGTGACACCGCGTATATATGGCAGAGTGGCTATTTTCGTGTTGGGATTGTCACTAGTTTTGGTGATATCAGAAGTTTTGGCAGAGGTCGTAGCCTGCCGTACCGCTTTGTTGGCAGCGGTAGCGCTGTATCCGTTGGCTCGAAATGTCTTTAGGAGCTCCATTTCAGAGTCCAATGATTCTTTATCACATACCCTCGTTGCTCTGATGGCCAGCGTTTTCAGAACCCCGCGTTTAGTTGCTGGGTGATGGTGAGAGCCAGCGTGTAGGTAACGGTTTGTGTGGGTGGGTTTTCGGTAGACACTGTGCCCTAGTCTGCCGTTCACTTTCCGGCTCACCAGCACGTCGAGGAAAGGCAATTTTCCCTCGTTTTCCACCTCCATCGTGAATTTAATCTTGGGGTGTGTGTTATTAAGGTGCTGGAGAAAGCTAAGGTGTGCGGGCCGTGGGGCCACACTACTAGTGTGTCGTCCACATACCGGAGCCATAAGGTGGGTTTTAGAGGGGCATTCTCCAGGGCTTCCGTTTCGAAAGCCTCCATGAAAAGGTTAGCCACAACCGGAGAGAGGGGGGAACCCATGGCCGCTCCTTCAACTTGAGCATATAGTTGCTCGCGGTACTGAAAGAAAGTGGACGTGAGACAGAACTCAGCTAAGTCGGCCCATTCCGGAGTGAGCCCATGGGAGCAAAGTTTACTTCGAATGACAGTGGCCGCCTCGTCCACCGGAACCATTGTGAACAGAGACGTGACATCGAAGCTGACGAGGATGTCCGAGTCACTTACACGCTGCTCCTTAAGTATTTCAATCAGGTGTGCCGAATTCCTAACAGCTGACTTGATGTCGTCAGTCAAAGGCTGCAATTTATCGGCCACATAGCGGGCGAGGGGGTGGGTGGGAGAGTTAATAGCGCTCACAATGGGGCGCAGTGGCACGTCTGGTTTATGTATTTTAGGGAGACCATAAAGCCTAGGGATACAGTGGTTGCCACGTTTTAGCCTAGGTTTGGCCTCCGGCTCTATAGCAGCCGAGTTATTTACCCGTACCGCGACCTCTCCCCTCAGTTTCCGAACGGGGTTGCTTTTTAGGACAGCGTAGGACTGATCTGTCAGCAACGCCTCAACTTTAGAGTGGTAGTCTGTGGTTTTCATGACCACCGTGGCATTGCCTTTGTCTGCAGGTACTACGACAATGTCCTCGCGCTTGCGTAGTTCGCGCAACGCCGCACGTTCCTCGCGTGGTAAGTTACTTCGTGGCAATTTAGAATGGCCCAGAAGACGAGCCGATTCTCTGCGAATGTAGTCGGCCTGGTCGGCGGGCAGTTTCGAGACCGCGTTTTCCACCCCTGCCACAATATCCGCGGTTGGAATGCGATCAGGCACGGGGGCGAAATTAAGACCTTTACTTAAAACAGACACTGTAGCCTCGTTTAACTGTTCATCAGTTAGGTTTACGACAGTACTCGTCAAGCCAACCCTACCGGCCTCAGGATGTTGTTTGGCCTTCAATTTGTCAAATTTGCGAATTTGCTTACATCTAGATTTATCAAGTACACTTTCCGCGGCTTCAGCCGAAACCGTATCAAGTGTGATCCAATCAGAAACACTGAGAGAGCATGCAAGCATTAAATGAATATTAAGCAACTTACGTTCGATGTTGGAAAGTTGCGTCCTGGTATGGCGGATCCTCTCGCGTAGGAGAGCGAAGCCCGTTCTACGAAGAATCCGTAACGCCGCCTGGGTCCGAGTCTGGTGACGGATTTCGAGAAAAGACGGCAGACTTTCTCTTCTTCTTTAACTTTAATGCTGACCAAGGCATACGTCTACACGATGCCTGGAAACACCTATTTTATCAGGACGTCCGATCTCGACCGGACGCGGCCCCAGCTCTTCCGCAACGTCCGACTACGGACGGAGCGCCTCCTCCCACCCTGCGGAGAGCCCGCCCCTGATTGGCCGGTGCTCTCTCCGCATTGGCCGACCACCCGGCCAACCGGCACTCGGGTGAGGAGAAACTTAGCCCCATTTAAACCCGTGCGCAGCACATCTCCGCGCATTACGCCCTGAGGAAGGTCGCAGAATGGCGACCGAAACGTCGGCACCTTCGCCATGGACGCGGCGTCACCCGGACAGCCTAGTAAATACTGACTCCGGCCGCGGAAGCCTACGCTCTCACTATACACTTTTGCATGCGTTTGGACCAATTGTCGAAGCACTTTTGCCACTGATTGAGGTATCTCCAAAACATACATTCTGAACGCAGCAACCGCTTCTTCAGGTGTCGAAAAACTTTGAGCTCTCAGTTTGTTTTTTTACGTACGGGAATAAAAAGAAGTAATTCGGTGCCAAGTCAGGACTATACGGCGGATGACTCATCAAATCGATGTTTTGGGTGCTCAAAAATGCAGTTTAAGCCGATGTGTGAGAGCTCGCATTGTCGTGGTGAAGAGTGATCCTTCTTCGGCGGCTGGTTTTCCTGATTTTATGGAAGTCAGCTGGCAAACAAATCGTTGTGTACCACTCAGAATTGACTGTTCTAGTGTTACGGTTGCGACATGTCCACTTTTTCCGAAAAAACAGGCAACCATCTGTTTGGAAGTGCTTCGTGTGCGAACAACTTTTGTTCGATTTTGCTCATCTTGAAACACCCATACAGTCGACTGCTGTTTACTTTCGGGCTCATACGCGTAAATCCACGATTCATCACCTGTCACGATGTCATAGATGTGTTTCGAAGCACCGCGATCGTATTTTTTGAGCATTTCTTTCGACCAATCGACACGAGCCTTTTTTTGAGCGATTGACAAATTGTGTGGGATCCAACGCGAACTTTATATATATATATATATATATATATATATATATATATATATATATATATATACAAATGCAATATGTAATATCATGCAATATTTAATGTATGCTGGTCCCACTAATGCCTAAGGTTGTCTCAATCTCACGATAGGTTACATGACGATCTTGCAATATCAGTTCACACACAGCATCAATGGTTTGCGGAACAACTGATTTTGGACGACTCTCGCGAAATTCGTCTTGGAGTGAACTACGACCACGATTGAATTCACCATACCATCGATAAACACTGGTCTTTGATGGAGCTTCATTGCCAAAAATTGAATTAAGTTCATCCATGCACTGTTGCTAAGTTAATCCACGTCGAAAGTTGTAAAAAATAATCGCACGAAAATGTTCACGATTTAATTCCATTTTTGGGCCAAGATGAATATTTTAAGTTACTGTAAACAACACAAATAGCGCTCGTATGTCAAAACGTTCTGAGTACGTATAACCTCAAAACATCTCAACTTTACGATAGAGCTGTCAGTTGCCAGATTGCAACAGTACGGTTTCCAAATCCCGAAACATAAAAGGCAACCTTCGTATCAGTTTCAAATTGAAGGGGGCCGCGTCGTCAGCCAGGCTGTGGAATATCAATTCTGGAGAAATTCGGCTGTACGTTCAGCCGTTAGCATTGTTCAGACGCACAGGCAGACCTATCAAGGACCCACAAAACATGGATTCTGGCTACAGTATGTGTTAGAGGACTTTTTCTAAATTTAGCAAGCGGATGTATCCACTTTTTCGTTACCAGGGCCCTGTAACAGATTTTCAGCCGAAAATGTGCTTTTTTTCTCGCACCATTACAGAACTTCTTAAGAAACTTCATAAGAGCGAGGAAGTAAACTGGTTAATTGAATGAAAAAAATCTTTATTCTTCATGTAATTACGTCAACAATACAGCATCGGAATTCTTACAATAAATGGATTACTGGCAACTACCACAGAACCGGAAGACTTCACGTTGCGAAGGAACATTGCTTCTCGGCCCACATATTATTCGTACAACTTTTCATGAACGATGGATTGACGATTTCGGGAGGAGTGGGGGTATTAGTTACGAAGTCGGCCACTAGAGTATTTTAAGTAATGCCAACGTCTGTGAAATGAAAGTCAAACCTGCATCTTGTGCGGCCAGGTCATCGCCCTGGGAAGGCAACAGCAGGGACACTAGATGAATGAAAATGTATTTAAGCAGTCAGATAGTGTAGATCTTCGCTAATTTTGACAAGCATTTTTGTCGAAATTACCCAGAACTCACCACGTGGAGGTGTCTACACATCGAGTTCCCCACTTGCCCTCCCAACCACCCTACCTTTTGAGAACAAGTTAGTCATAATCGAGGTTTTTAATGTCAAGTCCGGGTTTGGTGTCGTAATCGGGTAATGGTCAAATTAATCAGAATCAGAGTTTTCTGATGAATGCAAATCTTCACTCTCATCACTGGACCGTGAGGAGGTGTTAATAATAATGTCATCAATGGACATTTCTAAAATGCCATCATTGGTCCAATATTCCACCTCAAGGTTTTGCACATGTCTACAATAACCTTCCCAGTCTGATGGTGATACTTGTGCAAAAGTTGATTTAGTGAGCTTAAGCAAATTTTCTGCCGACATATCTCCTGAAATGTTCTGCTCTCTGACATATCTTTTGATTTTAGCCCATGCAAGTTCTATGGGGTTCAAATCACAATGATATGGGGGCAGACGAATTACTGTGTGGCCTTTTTTTGCTGCAATTTCATCTACAACATATGTCTTATGAGCAGGCTTATTTTCCTTAATTTTTTAAATACTGCTTCTTTTCTCATGGACATATCACATGAAATGCCCTTATTTTCTAACCATTGAACCATGGTTATTTTGGTGTCATATCTGCATGGGGTTTTTTCTACCTGTCTGCTGTGATACGATGCATTGTCCAGCACTATTACTGATTCAGGAGGCAGATTGTCAAGTATTTTTGTACAAAACCATCTTTCAAAATTTTCTCAGTTCATCTGACCATGATAATCCCCTGTTGTTGATTTGGCTTTAAATATTAATTGAGCCTCCTCAATGAATCCATTTTTGGAACCAATACTAGCAACAATAAATCTTTTAGATGTACTTCCCCAATCAGTGACACCAATAACATCTTTCCTTTGCCAGCATTTTCTCACAGTAAGATTGCTGTCGATCCATGATTCGTCTAGGTAAAAAATTTCTCTCCCATTCTCTCGGAAATGTTTCATTTGTACAATGAAACGAGTTCGCCAATCCACAATATCGGCTCTCTCCAGAAGCAAAGTTCTCTTATTTTGAACTCTTCTCCAAAAAAAACCCATGCTATGCAATGTTTTTCCAAGAGAGCTTCTCCCCCATTTCCAATTAATCTTTTCTCGCAGAACAGGTAGAAGTTTGTCTAATGATGGAACAATTTTTTCTACTGAATAAAAATGCTGGATTGTATCTCGAATAACTCTCTTGTCAAAATCATCAACAGCAACCTTACCTTTTGTTCTTGTTCTAATATAAAAAAGAAAATAATAAGCCCTTAAATAATATGTAAATATTATGGAATATTTCAAATTAGCAAAAAATGATGACACAATTACATCAAAATTCCATTTTATATATTTTAAGCTAGGATGCCTTAGTTTAATAATTACAGAGGTGTCCAATTTATTATAATTGAAGTATATCTATATTTTCCTTTTACATCTTTTCACAATTGTTTCCAAATTTTTAGAATGAATGGTTGATTTATAATATCATAAGTAATTAGATTTTTAAAAACAATATTAGTGTTGACAGAATTAAGAAGAAGGAATTCATTTTTATGTCATAATGCAACCAAATTTAATGCCCAGCAAAATGAAGATGTTCGTATTTTGCTGATCAGAAAAAAAACTAAAATCATTTTGAAGTCAATAAGGCAAAGTTGATTAAAAATAAAGAAATGTTAAAACATTAGATTATATCATAATTAAATGTTATTTAATTAAACCATCATTGTTTTTAATGAGTGGATACCAAACAGCAATACTGATTATGGAGGAAGGGAATTCAATTCAATTCAATTTAAAGAGATTCAATTCAAATTAAAAATTAATAAACATTAATATTTTTGTTTTTTAATATTATATTATGCCATAATTATAAAAATAATACTCAATAACAATTATTCATTGACTGATTGTAGTAAAGTAATATTCAGTTCCAGAAAATAATAGATTATTAAGATTTGTACTTTAAGTATTCGCAACTTTTTCATTTTAGCTTAATTGATTTTTGCTCTCAGTACATCTTTAATAGAAATGTTCTGTGTCAGATTTGTATTTAAAATTGCTCCTCACATTTTTTAATACATGACTGGTTAATTTCTTGACTTTTGTTTGCCTCTAGTGAGAAATACTTTTATTGTAATACTTTCTTCTTATAAATTGTGACTGTCTAAAGAGGAAGTAACAAGGCGAACATTTTTAATGTCTTAAAGTTCTATAAATCAGCCTTTCATTTGAAGATCTGTGTAAAGTATATGGAAATAGTATGTAAAAAATATAATTACAGAGAGTATGATAAATTGATTTCCTTGAATGTTACCTTTTTTTACCGGGCGTTTCGGGGGATTGTGAAGGGTCATTGGCTCTTTTTAACTTTATTCTACGTATAGTGGAAATACTGGCTCCAGTATACGCAGAAGCCCGATCTAGAGCATGACTCAGAGGATGCAACAAAACATTGTTCCCCTTTTCCATTTCACATGCATGCACCACTTTTGCAATCATTTTGCGTTCGCCGCTATGTCCTCTTAACTTTTTCGGGAGTTTTAGGTGACTCCCTTGAAGGACCTGGACCTGACTCAGCCATTTCTTTTGATTTTGACAAAAAGCCTGAACAGAGGTTCTGCACTATAATAGCAACTGGCTTTCACTAGCTTCTGTTTCGCGCCAACGAAGTTTTAACGCTTGGAAGGTTGTCATCAGTGCCCGCTGCGAGCTTTTGCCTTCAACTGTTTCTTGCACAAGGGAGGGGGTTCAAGGTCATCGTTCATGAAAAGTTGTACGAATAATACCAATGTTCATAGTATTTCACTGCCTATCCGTGTCGCAAGTAATCAATGCTAAGATATTTTCAAATTAAACCATTTCCAGATGCGTATCGTTATATGGTTATCAACTTTGCATTACTGCAATCACTTTGTTTACCTTTTTGTTATCGATAGCAATTGTTTTAGTCCATAATAGCTTGTGAGCATCAATATATTAAAATGAGTCGTTTTGGTGATGTTTCAAACTCGGAAATAGACTACATCAAATTTCACTTACACGTCTTTAAAGGACCGAGGGGAAAATGTATAAGTGAGAAAAATGCATAACTGAAATTCAGTTACACGAGCAAAACACAAACTCACAATTTTTGCATTGACACAATCCACTTTTGGACCTGCTCTTAGGAACTGCTACCAACGTTACTTTTATTTAGTCAAAGATTAGAAAAACTCTGTGACGTACGTATACACGACTGTGTTCGTTTTCTTGAGTTCTAGAATCTCTTCCAAATATTTTAACCGTAAATAGTTGAATGGTGAATAAATGTTTAAAAAAAGAGAAGTTAGCCAATAGAAAGTTACGCTCCCGAGTAATAGAAAACTTATTCACGTGGACTATTCTACTCGTGAAATAAAACCAATAGTGTTTAACTACACATACAAAATGTCCCAATTAGGGCAGTGTATCTCTAAAAGGGTATCGCCTTTTCTATCCGATTTCTCTTACAGTTTATACTTATTGGCCAATTATCTCTAACTCGTCTATCTTAGGAGGCGGTATACATCGATCGCTATGTCGATGTCCAATGAACAGCGTATGTACTATAAAATAACCTCTGATTTTAACTTACGCTTTCAGTTTTTTTTCAATATTTGGCGCATTTTGGAACTCTGGACATAATTTTATTCATGGAATACTCCTATTAAATACCACTCGTGCTTTGGAGATTCTCAGGTAAATCTCTCCTCGCTTCGCGAGTCGGGAATTTATCGACAATTTCCAAAGACTCGTGGTATGATAAACTGCAGGTGTTCTTTTGTAATGCTAACAAACTAGTAGCACACCACCACCTTTACGTCTTTCACTAGCAAAAGGTGAGCACAACAAAGGCATAGTGAAGCTACATTTACATCCAGAAACAAAACAAGGGGCCATCCCAGCATCTGTTCAATGGATCAGGGAAACTGGACAAAAATCTGATCGAGAACTGAAGTGCATTACTTGTTACTTAGAAGTTATGCGGGCCTGGCATGGGCACGCCGAGAGAAAAAGATTGCATTGATATTCGCAGGTTATGCAGCCAGCCCTTAAACATGTGGCGTATGGCCAGCCTGTGTTACGAACGTTGGGTTGACGTGCGTTGCCTAACGCTGATGACATTAGCTGCATCGTTGCCTGCGTGCATGAGTCTCTTAATGCGTATCGTAGACTGTTATCTAATGCGAAACTGCACTCGATCGCTCTTGGCGATGTGCGTTGTCGCCTATAGAGTGTCGCGCATCGAAAGCTAGAGAACGCACATTATCTTGTCTTGCTTGAATTGTAGGTATAACGCATGTCGCCAAGAACGCTCTTGTCCTTTTTAAAAGTAAAAATAAAAATTAATTCTTTAATCTACAACGTTCGCTAAGTGTCTCGGTGACCAGGTATCATTGCGAGCTGACGCAGTTGTCATCAGCGTTAGGTGACACGCGTCAACCAACTTGTGTGACACAGGCCTAAATGTGATTATAAGTCTTTGATTCCAACAAATTGCAATATTTTGATATGCCTTTTTTTAGTATAGTGCTAAATGCACTCTATAAGATGACATAAACGTTATATTGCTCTATTCTTTTTTTTTCCTTCAAAAATTACAAAAATTTAATTTTTTTGACATCTTTCGCGTCGTTAATATTTATATTGGCGGCAATTTCTTTACATTAATATATTTATAAGTACATGTGTTTTAAATAATTTCAGAAATTTCTCGAAAACTCAACAGTTTTCTTTTAAAGTGAGATCAAAATTCCGCATTTTCAGAAACTCAAACGCCATTTCCACAAAAACTACTCCAATTTTTTTCTTCAAACATTTTGAACTGCTATTGCTACTTGCACTCTTTAATATGACATAAAGTTCATCTCGGGGTATTTTTGTTTTTCAAAAATTACACAAATGTAATTTTTTGTTTTTTGAAATCTCTCTCACGCCTCTGATGTTCACAGTTCCAATTTGTAAACACTTTTGTATTTGTGACAAAGTGCTTGAAATTACTTCATATGAAGTTCTTCGAAAACTGTATTTTCTGTGAAAAAAGGTTCAAATTTCGCATTTACAGTAGCACGTAAAAGCCATTTCATTAAAAACTACTCAAAATTTTTCAAAGAAAATTGCCATTTATGGTGAGGTTTTACTATTCTTTAATATTCTTAAAATAATATTTCCAGTCTACCATTACGAAAACGAAGAAATAAAATTTCGAAAATAATGAACTTTAAGCGGCGATAGATGGCAGTTGGCAAGAATATGCGGCGAGTTCTTATAGCTAGCTGAGACCAAAGGAAATAGAAAACTAATACGGGAATGTCTGTTCAATTCTATAGCACCACTATTTCATCCTGTGGTTTTGTTTAAATTTTCGAAACGGGAAGTTGAAATGCCCTGCGTAGCGGCAAAGTTAAACAATCTGAATACTGTATTCAAGACAAAAATTCGTTGCGCTCCTCTTTGAACGTTTTACGGTCTTAAAAGGACTTACATTACGAACGTATAAGCGTGAAAACTTGTAATGAAACGCATATCTGAAATAATTGAGCATGTCAAGTGTAGGAATTTTTTGGGCACTTATAAAATAAAATAAAAAATTTAAAAAACGTATAAACGGAATTTCACTGTCTTATTAAAGATTCAATGACAAAAATCGGCAAAAGAAACACAATGTCTGTGTAAGCAATTTCAAGAATTTTGTGGAGAAAGAAAATACAAATTGACATCACAAACTACAAATTATGCAGATTTGGAAAGATCAGGCGATTAATATCTGAAAATTCATGGTGAAAAGTACAAAGAATATGCTATCAACACCACAGGGATCGCTACAACCAATATTATAGATGAAAATACTTTAATATTAGTTTGTTCAACCATTCGAAATTAGATGAATCCCGCTGCTAATGCAGCTTATAGGTTGTCCCTTTCAAATACTTTCATGGAATCTCAAGGAATAGAAAAATCAACTTCCTACAACTTTAATACTTGAGGTTTTAAATGTTCTTTTAAGTAATTTTGTTATTATGTTGTTTGAAAGATTTGTTACCATACAATTGAAACATAGTTAAAAAGATATTCTACATTGAACTGTTATTCATATTTTCCTTGGATATATGTTCTTCCAGGAGACAGTGATAACTCAGCTGAATGTAAGTTTTGCACAATCCCATCATATCAGTTTTGAGTAATATTTCTCCCTTTCATAATTCTGTGATTTTATTTATCTGTTTGATACATGTGATATTAATTTGTGAAATAGACACATAAATAACACCCAAAGTGCTGTGGTATTGCTTATGATAAACATTCTCAAGTCGTTTTCTAATACTGCCCAAGGTTGAGATCTAAGTAGTATTGGGTAAGGTGTTAATCTATGGGATCCTGGATAATATGTTGATTAATTCTTCTGGCCCTAAAATTTAATTGTATTCCATCACCCCAACATTGTTTTCCTACTCTATGAAACTAATGGTGCTACAGAAAGACACATACTTTTCTCTTACTAGTCAAGTTTTCTAATTTCTTTGGTCCAGGCTAGTTTTTTCGTTTTGCCCCATCCTATAACCAGCTGCCATCTATCGCTGCCCAAAGTACTTCCTTTTTCTCTCAGTTTTTCGGTTTCTTAATGGTTAAAACATGATATGCAAAATTTGAAGCTCTTGTTCACAGAAATCTTCTGTTTTCGAAAAACTTCATTGGAAGTCATTGGAAGCACTTTCACTCACAAATGCAATCATCTATACAAATCACTTAAAATCAAGAGCATGAGGTCCTATAAAAAAATTACATTTAATTAAAAAAAATAATAATAGAGCTAAATGAATTATGTAATCTTAAACAGTGCATTTAACATTGTCCGTACAAAAAGTTTGAGGAATAAATTTGCCACCGTTTTTGAGAAATTTTACTTTTTTGCCACCGCTTATGCAGTAGAGAGTAAGTTACGTCATGCTGCAGGAAAAAACGCCGAATTTTCCGCAGAAAAACTCATTATCAGGCCCTAGAAATGAAAAAGTGAAGAAAATCCAGATGCTAAATTTAGAAAAACCTGTAACGTGGTGTAGCTAGAATCCAAGTTTTGTGGTTCCTTTATTTTATAAACTTGATTGCCTGCAAAATGTTTATCCATTTGTTTGTCCATCTATGAACAAAGCTAGCAGCTAAACCGTACAGCCGATTTTCTCTAAAATTTACATTCCCTTATCAATGTTGCTGATGTTGCAGCCCCTTGGATTTGAAACCGGAATATTAATTTTGGGGGTACTTTACATGAAGCCCCTGGAACATTTTCCAAATTTTGATAAAATTGGCTCCATTTTTTATCAAACTCTATTGGATAGTGAGAGGGACATTTAAGAGAATAGTGCGGTCTCATGTTTGTTCAAAAACCTGATTTTTTGAAAGTTGAAAAAGTTAAAAATGTTTTCAGTGTCTTCTTGCATCTAAAATATCAAAGATAGTTTGTTCCCTTAATGAAGTATGTTCCTCTCCACTTATAGATTTTGGAATAAGGTCATGTGTAATTTTTCAAAAATGTGTTTTTCATGTATCTTAGCATGGAATTAATCAACTTTTGATTTTGTTTAAACAATTTTTTCTCAAAAATGGAATCAGAAATTTTGACTTTGAATTATTTATAGGACAGTTACATAAATGGTACAGGTCTCATGTTTGCTGAATTTTCTGATTTTTGAAAATTGCAAAAATTAAAAATTATTTTCTGCTTCTGTCAACAATTACAATTATGAAAATGATTATTTTCGCTTAATGAAATGCGCTTATCAAAATCAGATCTTCAAATAAGATCATGTTCAATTTTTCAAAAATATTAGTATATTTTGTGTAATTGGGTGTAAAATAGTCTCCCGCTTCAAATTTCCTGCGCTTTGTGAACTTAATATGAGTGATTCCAGACAGTTGGATGCTACATAAGTTAGAATTTGTATATTATTTCATATTTCTTTGTTTTTTACATTCAAGCTTTTGTTGCACATTTACAAATATATCTTGTTGAAATTATTTAATACCTATTTGGTAATACATATTTTTTGTCAGTGCTGCGAGAAATGTATTTGCATTCTCAGTGTAGTAATTATTTTCCTTCAAACATTCCTCAAACCTTAATTAAAATTAGCACAATTAGATTTTTTTAAAAATATTATTTAAATGTAATATGAAAGAAAAATTGCTGGCCTTCAGGGAATACCAGATTGGAATGCAACAATGGCATTTTGCACCGCGAGATAGATGAATTTCTATCAATTAAGTCTCCTTGTTGTAATATGATTTAGGTGTATGAAGAACAGATATCATTGTAAAATTTGTGTTTATATTTTTTTTTATTTCGCGCACTAATTATTCTACGATTTGTAAGTTATACAAGTAATGAGATTCGGAGAGTATTATGGTATAAATAGTTTTTACATAATCACTCTACTCTTACTAGAATACACAACAAAATATTGCACCATACTTTTGTCATAGGACAAATTACTTTCTAGTGAGAAATATTTTGAAAATCTGAATTTCATATGGTCTAAAAATTATCTGATTTTTCAAAGTTTGTAGTTATTTATAGGCTTGAAATCAATATTTTTTACGCATTGCTATTTACTGAGATTGATTAGAATACCATCATCATCTTCATGAAATAAAATATGACAATCCGGTGGAGCAATGAAAACTGATTGAAAATCAGCATCCTCAAATATATTGAAGGTTTCTTGAAAACTAAATCACACTGGAGCAAGAACCTTGAAAAATTATCTGGAAGTACAATTATTATAAAACTAGGCTTTGGAACCTATCCTGATTAGCATGTGAAGGAATATTTGATAAACTATAAAAATGTTTTCTTTGTTTATAATTATAATAATAATAACAAAAATAACAATTAAAATATTGTTAATAATTGACAAAATGTGTAAACACTATCAGCAGTTTTTCAAAAGATCGAAAATAAAATATAAATTGAAATGCTCTCATTAGTGCTTAGTGTACTATAAATAGTACAGCGAATGAAAATTTTGATTATTAAGTATTTTATAACATTATTACAAAATGTATGTTTCACTGATTCAGTCATTTTGAAGTTCTTCATCCATATTGTCTTGAACATAAAATTATCTTCTACAAAAAATATGTTATTTCTTGGTTCTGACGATGGATCGGCACAACTGATCAAAAAAATGTGACCATGTGGACATTAAAGTAAAAAGAAATGCATGGAACGAGTTTAAACTTGTCATTTTCAGCAACTAAACATGCGTGAATCAAACAGTGATTTGCATCCATTTGTCCCACTAGTCACTAATGGGTTAAACTAACTGTAATAAAGCACTAAAATTATAATATTTCCCTTTAATTTCACATCAAAATGTAAAATAAGTTGATTAACTGGAGTTTTTAGGCTACATAATGCCATTTTGCAAAATTTTGATAGTTTTATTCCATGTTTTGGTGTTTTTTTGCATAAAAATCCAGTCTTTAGTGATAATCTTTCAAAAAATTGTTTTAAAGAAAATCTATATCTAAACAGTGATTTTTTTTTTGTCTCATTATGGAAGAGCTGGGTAAGTTTAAGGAGTTGAAAACAAGTTGTCATATTCTTAATTTAGATCAGAAACATTGTTCAAATTGTTTCTTTTTATGTCTTTTGGTGGTACTTATTAGGTTTTTCATCGACTATACATTTTTGAGAAGAGAAGTCAGGAAAATAAAGGAAAACAGATTCAGTAATTGGGTAAAATGTCACTATAATCCAAAACAACAAACTGCGTACAAAAAATCATCGGGGATTGTGTTTAATACCTATAATCAAAATGCCAAGAAACTGCATAAAAAATCTCAGGATCAAGTCTAATCCATACTTTCTAATCTAGTGTTGCCAACTTTCAGATAATAATCACTTATTTTAAATAAATTAGTGAAATCTAGGTACCATGTTTCAAGGTTCATTAATTACAAAGAATGATTCAGTCATTTGTGTTAATTTCTAGAGCAGAGGTTTCCAGCACATTCTGGATCGCCACTCCCCTGTAGAAGAAAAAACTTTTAACATCCCTTAGTTCATAACAGTTAATTTTATAAAATGAAATATCTAAATATTGTTGAATATTATGTGCGCCTAATTTATCTGCTTTTATCTATTAAAAGTCATTAAAAATAACAAGTACCAAACATACAATTAAATTTATTAAAATAAACAACTTCGTAAAAGCCTTTTTTATATAGTTTGGGTTCTCAATTCCCTCTTTGTCTTGTGTTGTCAGAACTACGTAAGTGGTATTTCAAATTGGTATTATAAACTGTATTGTAGAAAATGTTGGACTGTTGTTGCCTTTTAATTTATTCAAATTAACTGAAAATTTGTTGTTCATAATTAAGTCAAGTAACTTTCACAAATAATAACAAATATAATACAATTCTGTAGAAATAATGCCATTCTTGTTTAATAATTTGCGCACATTGACATAAAATCATTAGTTTCTCACAAATCAGTTTTTTGATGGCAGTTTTACACTATCTTGATTGGAACTCTTTCTGTTTATAATTAATTATAGAATTTAATTTAGATGTTCTGATGCCTCATTTCTTTATTTCAGCAAATGATTCACCCTGATCCAGAAATGCGTCCTACGGCTTTGCAAGTCATGAAGCATCGAGCTCTGTGTCTGTTTGGTAATAAGAGTAAGGCTCAGCTTCGAAGAGAATTGAATGCGGAGAAAGTCAAAAATGAAATTTTGTCAAAACAACTCCAGGAAGCAGCAAAGTGTCTCAAATCAATAAAACCAAATCTAATTGGTCCACAGACTCAGTTTGACATAAGTGATTCAGTGATGAGGCGAACTTCTGCTCGTTTGTCAAGGTTGGTTGGAAAGCCTGGCAGTCGCAGTCAGAGTTCTACTGAGTTTTAAATTTATCCATTGCAACCAATTGGTCACGAATGGTCTCAACATTTGGAATGTGTATTGTTTGTGCCAATTTGCCAGCAATGTACTATTGTATATTTTATGAGCAGTAAAGATCTTATTCAGTTGGAAAATAATTTTAAATACCTTTAAAGTGATAATTCCTCAGAATAACAGGACTCAAATCTAATGTGTAATGTGATATGTATATAAAACAGAAATTCCATAATGTGCTAACTGCATTGTTCTCTTGCGGAGATGTGGCTTTTGAATATAGATATTTGTATTTGACCAATTTTCCAAAGATTCGAAAGCATTAACCTCTTTATATTGTGAAAGCATTATTAATATTTTTTGCTTTGGACTTGTGAGAGAGATGGTAGAAAGAATTTGTTTGTAGTTGTGATGTGTTTTGTAAAATTTATTATGCAGTGGTATTGATTGAATTGAGCAGTTTAAAAAAGTCCATGATTATTTTAATAAACATTGTTTTATATTTTTGTTTTGAACTTCTCCCATTATCAATACTGTGCCATGTAAATGACACCTACAATAATAGGATTGTAAATTGTGTAATGAGAAGGTGAGAGATTCAGTGCATAAGCAAAGCAGTAATTACAACGAAGAACTTTTAGTTAATAGATGTCTGGTGCAGACCTGTTGTACATGTTCTTGTAGATGATAGAAACTCTTTACACAAATTTCTACTATTTTCTCATTTATAGATTGGTGCTAAATAAATAACAAGCCCTAGCCATAGTATTGAATTTATTTTGTGTCATTCTGCGGTAGAAATAAAAACAGCTTCTGAGAATGTTTTAAAATATTTTGTAACCAGCTAGTTTTATATTCTTACACAAAGATTAATTAACTATTACCTTTATTTAGTATAACATTTTCCATAATTAAAAAATTTGTAATTTTGTCATTGTCTTTACAGAAGCATTGAAATTAATGTGACTTTATTGAGAAATAACTCATCAATGAGAAATGTAGTTACTTACTTATGTGATTGTTTTAATCTTTTAGCATCCTTTTGAAATTCCTTTGAAGTTTTTGTATGAGTATGGTAAAGTTGTCACAATAGCTTTGCATTTTTGTTCTTTCAGATGTGTGTTTAATTTTTGTCTCAATCTGGATACACACACAATTAGGCTATTCCCTTGTTCATTAATCAAATTTTCCTTTATTGGTGATGCTTTACAAAAGTGTGCAAATCTTTCTCTCAAAATATTTTCGTTGCTAATTTAATGTGAAGAAATATCTAATTTTTGTACATGTTCCTGGTAATAAAAAAAAACAAAAAAAACTTGGCACTTTTTAATTTGACATTTTTGAATAGAGGTGTACAATATGAATGACTTGTATGTGACTTATGAACTTTCTGCCTATATACGTTTTGATCTTTGAATTCATTTCATTACTACCTTGAATGACTATATACCTTTAATC
Source organism: Gryllus longicercus (assembly GCA_038098605.1). NCBI lineage: Eukaryota > Metazoa > Arthropoda > Insecta > Orthoptera > Gryllidae > Gryllus > Gryllus longicercus. Next base: position 4,181,141 of record JAZDUA010000069.1, on the reverse strand, counting down.
TTAAACATTTCTGATGTATGTATTGGCAATCTTGCATGTTCACTGAAGAATATGTTAAGTGTAGTTGTGTTGATTGATTGTAATAACATGGAAAGTTGTAATTATTCGAAAGAATGTACCTTTCGTAAGGCTTGTCTTCGAAGTAATGTAATTTTGTAAACTAGTAGTATTTAAGATAGGATTAATTGAATTATATATATATAAATAAAAAGAATGAGTGAGTGTATGTGTAAAAATGGTTGTGTTTAACTGTATAGATGTTATCATAAAAAATTTCTTGTATAAGACAGAATTGTCACAAATTTCACTGATGTTGCAAATATCTTACAAATTGTGATTCTTTCCCCTTTTCGATAGGTGAGGCTAATTATAATGCAATGTGTCCATGAAATTTTGTAAGGTGTATTTTTGCTGGCTTACCAACGGCACCCTTATCAAACTTTCATATTGTATTCTTATGGATTATGAAAACTTCTGTAATACAACACAAGTTGAATGTATCTCAGGAAGAGTTACACATTAAAAAAATGATGGAAGACTGACTGTAAAACATTTTGATTTTATTTCACTGAATGTACTGATTTGCACAAATAAAGAAACCTGAATTGAATTGCCTTTATTTACTATATAATTCAGCATGTTTTAATTTATCCAGGCGGCCAACCTAGTTGTCGTCCTCCAAGTATATGGATGTGCAAATGGTAAACTGATTGACAGCCATCAGGTCCATTGTTTATTACTGAAAAAGAAGCCTTGCAAATTAATGAGAAATTATTAGACACAAAGACAAAGGCAAATACTTACCCAATCTATATCCTTTTTGTAGCCTCTCATTGGCCAACCTTCGAGCAATCAGCATCAAATAACCTAGTAGCTGCATGTAGAGCAGAAATATTTAATAACTTTCAACTTCAATATAATATTAAGCTTAGCAGTAACTAATACCTCTTGGTCAGAATCAACTGCATCACTTATCATAGGAATTCGTTTCTTTGGAATCAATAGCAAATGCGTGGGCGCCTGAGGATTAACATCTTTGAATGCTAAACATTTTTCATCTTCATATACGATATCAGCTGGAATCTCTCTCTTGATTATTTGTTCAAAAATTGTTACCATCGGTCGGTTCCTTTTGGCTGACTGGGCTCTATTTATTTCATTGGTACAATAAAGTCTCTGTAATTTTCAAAACAAGGCAGTAGCATGAAACAAAAAGCTCGCACCAATATTTATACATGGTCATTAAGTTAACGTAATACCCGTATTTGAAAAGACTGACGCCTTATAATTGCACGATTGAATGAGAAGAAACATCTTAAACTTGCTTTCGTAAACTGCATGACAATACACTCAACAGAATTTTGTCTTTCTCGGTCGTCCTATATTATTTTCACTCAGAAAAATCAGCGTAATATGCCTATTATGTTATGTTATATACTCTCTGGTTTCGGTAATGTCGCAGGAAATCTAGTACTACCTCCAATAGAGGGTTATAACCAAGAGAAGGCTCGTTTCTACACTGGGTTATCACATTTTGTCTTTGCTCTTGTGTTTTTGTTTTCACAGAGTCGATTCGCGTGAAAACTACTTTTCAGATCTTCGTGTATTGTAAAATACTCTCTGTCTTCGTGTTTCAGGTGTTTCTTAACGTATTCTAATGAACCACCTAACAAAAGAGTCGGCCAAGATGAAGTTATAAAATATAAAGTGGAAATAACGATAGCTTAATACTTCACAGCTCAGTAACATTCATTGATTGTAAAAGGCTAATAAAGAGGGCTATCATCGTATTTGACGTTTTAACACTGGTAGTTGATGGTATCCTTAACATAGATATCTATTCATCCATAAATATCTTTGATTACCATCGTTTACGGGTACTCCTTTGTTTACCATATTTTGCTTAACAGTTATATCGTCACCTTCTCACCATAGAGGGTATCTCTCCTCTATGCTTCTCACCGAGGGTAACGGTTATACCAAGGGTTTCTCTTTGCTTTCGATCATCCAACGAAAAGAAGACTGACGATCGACAAACCACTGTTGCTTTGGCGATTGTAGTGCTGCATATGGGGAATATGTGGCATTAACAGCGTTTTCGTGTGTGGTAGTAAACACTCGTCTCTACGGAATATTTACCACGTAGTGAATGCATTTTGGACTTTAATACTGTGAAATACTTGTCATTAATATCATATTTTGTATATTAAGTTCTTAAAAATGATTATTGAAAACCAGGAGGCCTTTAAAACGTGGCTGACAACAGTCCTGGAACCATTGTAAGTAGGCCAAAGTTAGCAAACAGATATGCTGCTCAACACAAAAATTGTAATTTTAAAGAATACGTTTTCAATTTTTCTGTCGAGCCGTACCTGAAAGGTTGAATTTTAGTCTGGATATTTATTTGAAACGAGTTTCGCATACTAAGTATATCGGAAGCATGCCTTTATCTTAAGTGTATTAGGCTAGAGCAACGCGGGAGGTTGAGATGCTGTGATCCCCGTGCTCTGTGCAACCGCTTGAGGCCGTGAATGGAAAAAATGGAATTTGATAAATAATTTTAAAAGTTTAGCTAATTATAATTTGATTAAAGTGTTATCTTCACACTAAAAAATGTTTTCTTTTAATATATTGTAATTAACTGAAATCACTACCAGTGATATTTGTCAATCGAAAAACATTTTCTGTTGCCAGTTACTACTTAGTCTGACATTTATTACCTATTTAATCTTCCTGTTGTAGATGCAATGCAGATCCAGAAGCACTTGCGAAATATGTGTTTGCTTTGGTTAAAAAAGACAAGCCGATTCCAGAATTACGTGCTGGAATGATTGACCAGCTGGATGTGTTTCTGCAACATGGTAACTACATTGATTTGAGTATCTCAACATTTCTGTAAAATAAGCACTTCTTATTATGTGAAAGGAAACATTTTATTTTATAGCCTTTGTTAAAATAATTCAAATTAAAGAAAACTTGATAGTTTAAAATATTTGAGATGTTGGATGAAATAAGTTAAGTTTTTGATTCCTGATAAACAAGCAGTAATAACATTTTCTTAATAAAAAAATATTAGTTCTTATAAAATGTTTGACATATTAATTATTGCAATAATGGGCCTTGAAAACGTTGAACATATCAATGGTGCTGATCAGCAATATTCTACACATTGTGTACTGCCACAAAAACATGTCAGTTTCTTCTTTAATTCCTCAATTCTAATAAATTTTTAACATAATTTGAAATTGATCATCATCACTAATGCATTTAATGGAAATAATGTTATATTTTATAATTGCTGAAAAAATTGTGTTTTATTGTTCACCAGAGACACTAAATTTGTTGACATGCAAGAAGGCTGGAACCTTTCACATCTTTTAGAAAATTGTCAATGTAATATCTCATTTGTTTCTCACTTTTTGTGGGGCCATTAATTACTTAAAGTAATGACTTAGTTTAACGGTTTTTATCATTGTTTCTTCCAAAAATTGTTTATCTTCTGAAAGTCTGTTCATCAAAGAAATGAAGAGTCTGAATTTATTAGTTATACAATATGAAAGGTTAATTTACTTTATTCTTCTTTGTAATAAATAATGCAGCTGCCTTTTTAAGTTCCCTAACAGTAGGTTCTAACACTTTTTATTAGACATTAGTCTCACGAAATTATGATTTACTAAGGAATATTATGTTAACAAAATTTACTAAAAAACATTTCTATATAATTTTTGTAAATGTGTGACTGCTCATTACTTTCATGTTCTTCCCTTCAACACTTCCGTAACACAAGTTACAGAGATTTAGTTTATATAATTCATTCTGTCTTTGCAATTGAGAAAAAATTCATTATGTCCAGATAATTCCCAAACAGTCCTTAAATCCAGTGCCAATGTCCCTTATCTACTGAAAACCAAGGAAGTCATATCCACAATTTAACCTGCAACTCTGAAAAATCTTATCAAAAACTATGAACTTCAAGAAGTCTATGAGTCCAATGGAAAGCAAATAGTTTCAAATTGAGATAAAAGCATGCTTTAATGAAATGTCAAATATGAAAAAGTTGTAGAATGTAACCAAAGGCAAAAATAAGCCAAAATATGACTTTTTATAACTTACAAAACAATTTGATTTGAAACACAATAGGAAGTAGTGATGCTACAGATCGGCACAGACTTTTCTGTATTAGTTTTCTATTTCCTTTTGTCTCGGCTAGCTATTCGGATTTATCATGTACCCATGCCAGCTGTCATTTATCACCCCCAAAGTAATTTTCTTAATTTTCGGTTTCCTAATAGTAGAATGGAAATATTATTTTAAGAATATTAAAGAATAGAAAAACCTTGTCCTAAATGGCAATTTTCTTAGAAAAATTTGCAGCCAATGTTTTAAGAAAATGGTGTTTAAGTGCTACTGTAAATTCTAAATTTTAAGCTCTTTATTTACAGAATTTTTTGTAGTTACAATAGTGTTGCACAGCAATAGTGTTGTAGTAATATGCACTTAAAATGTGCATATTAATGGCATGAAAGATCTCTCAAGAAAATTACATTTGTGCAACTTTACAAAAAACAAATAAATCCCACAATGAACTTAACCTGATATTAAAGAGTCGAATTAGCACTATCAGTTAGAAAAAAATTTGGGGCCATTTATGAAAATATGGCGTTCGAGCGTTTCTGAATATGCGGAATTTTTAGCCAGTTTTCACAAAAAACGATTGTTTTCATGAATCTGCCTATGACATTACTTAAAGCACATGTTCTCATAAATATAATAATGTGAACAAAATTGCTATTAGTGTAAATATTAAGGACTGAGAGACAAGTAAAAAAAACTTTACATTTTTGTAGTTTTTGAAAAAACAAAAAAATAGAGCAAACGTATGTTTATGTGATCTCATAGAGTGCATTTTTTGAATGCACCACCCTAGGAAAAACATGTACTACACGTACGGAACTAATGACCTTTAGTCGTTGAAGCGCCCTTAATCATGTATTGATCAATCCATGGAACGTTTACGCCCGGGAATCTTCTTTTTACGAGATCTTCTGTATCCAGACTTACTGTTTTGAATTGAATCGATGCCTTATTTTCCGTGGCGATACTCAGACCATCAGGCCCGCTCTTTCGTCTGACCACGCAAATTTCGGTACGCTTCTTTCACCCACTAGCGGAGAAAGGAATATCTTGGGCAACGAAACAAGTGATTTGAATTTAGCTCAGAGCCTTCATTTAGGCTTGAGGATCTTTTACATGCAGTAAATCTACTAACATGGACAGCCGGCTTTACTTCCCTTCCTAAAGAAGGCATAAGAAAGATTTTCTCGCCCTTAAAAACCCATTGTGTTTGAACCCGTGAACTTGGATATAATACGCTAACCGTTACACCATCGCCGCCGCACATTTTGCCCTATTCCTACCAATAGTGCAAAGAAAACAAAATTGAGCAGTTTTTGAGAAAATCTTGTTTTTGTAATTTTTTAAAATTGCACATATTGCGGAAAACTACTAAAGTTTTTAAAAATATGTCCAAGACCTTAATGAAAGAACTCACTATGGAGAACAAATTTAATTTAAAGAAAAATATCAATCTTCATTTTTGTAGTTGTAGAAGAAGCAAAAAATTCAAAATTTTGCAATTTTCGAAAATTGTGTTGGTCCAAATTTTGAAGAAAGTTTTTCAAACTACTGACGCCTTGAGCGGAGTCAAATGGACATGGGTTTATTCAGTTTGGAGAAAATCGTACTCTTTAAGGCCCATTTACAATGCAAACGTAAACGTAAGCATGGCGGTAACAGGACTACGTCCATAAACGGACTCGTTCACAATGCGTTCGCATAAGCATAACACGTAAGTCGTTAACTTAAAAGGTTGCAGGCTTCAACCTTCTGTGCTTATGCGTAAGTAAGACATAAGAAATGAACCAATCACAGAACGGTAACACAAAATCGAAAATCGAAATTGGAGCGAAGCATAGAGGAGAGATACAACTAGAGTGCGCGTGAACCTACTGCGCAGGTTTCAACATGCGGTGGCCGCAAGTCACGTGACTTTGGGACACCGGTAGTTTGTTTTGCGTTGTATTGCGTGTACCTTTGCATGCTGTTTGTTATTTCTGGTGCTACAGCGTAATTATTTGGGGGCCTACAAGTTTAGTTCGGATCATCTGGAAATGTTTTTCAGCTGCATACGAAGCAAAGGCGGATTCAACAATAATCCTACTGCGAAGCAATTTGCTGGAGCTTACAAGCGATTACTGGTGCATCACCAGATTTCTTCTTCTGCCTTTGCAAATTGTGTTCCACAGGATGAAACAATTATATTAAATGTTCGTTCACTCCAGTATGCAAGTGTGTCACAAGTGAATGATCCTTAACTGTGCATTGAGGTGCCAATTGACCATATGTACTTACCATCAGTAGACAATCTTCAAACTAGATTGTCTCCCTATGTTGTGGACATTGTAACGTATATTAGAGGATTTGTAGTAAAAAAAAAATGGAAATTTCACTTGCTTGTGTTGACTAGAAGATAGTTCTTTGCCTGACTGATAGTGATGAAGAATCATATTCCTTCATTCAGAGGAAGGATGATCATGGGCCCTTCTGCAGATGTTCTGCAAAATGACAGAAGTAGAAGTAAGAATACTTCAAGGGAGAGGTGACAGTTTTGAAAGGGCAGCTTACACTACAATTGTAAATAGATGTTTGAGAGAATTTGTAAATAATTTCGTTTTTTGTAATTTAACTTATATTATTGGTTAAGAGGCCATGCTGAATCATAGGATGTATTTGATTAAGGCAATATTATTTAAATGTATTGAAATTAGATTAAAACATAGGAAGAGAAAAGGCTGAAATTTACCAGAAAAATAGAATTAGATCAGTTAATAATAAAATTGTTTTATTTAGAGGGCATTAATGTGTATGTATTTATTGGTGTTAGCAATATATTATATATTTACAGGTGTAAGTTATGTTTGTAGTGTTAGTAGTATATTAGTGTTTAGTTTGTATGATTGTAAGTATTTGATTTTTATTAGTAAATTCTTTGAAAATTATGTATTTCATCTTCCGGGTCAAAAACCCCTATTTCTATGAGGTTTTTTTCTAATTTCCCTGATCCATTGAGTTTAAATGTAGCTTCACTATGCGCACGTTTTGTTGAGCATTCCCTTTGCTTTTAGTGGTAGGAGTAAAACCAATGTTATGATACTGTTTTATCAGTAATACAAAAAAAAAATTAAAACCCGATTGTTTATTGATGCAAATAAGTTTTGTATAACTTGGGAGGGAAAATGTCTAATGGCTATAGTTGAAATGTTGGAAGAGATTTTTGAGTTCAAGAAAATGTGCGCAGATGGTACTTCTCCTCCGTATGTCACATACAGTATTTGATGTTTTTGACTAAATAAATCAAAATATATATCAAAATAAAAGTTTGTTTCCCCCCTCGACAAATCGTCGAAATATTTTGATAACTTGCTGTTATATCTCTGATGTGGATTATCAATAACACAATGTCTAGCATTGATTAGTGACAGAATCTTGGATTAATGCCTCCTATGGAGTTAATTTATTTTACAAATATTTTTTATTCGGGTATATTCTGGATAGTCAATTTTTTGTGATCAATTGAATGATTATATATATATATATATATATATATATATATATATATATATATATATATATATATATATATATATATATATATATATCCACAAGTGTTATTATCTGTGATTTGTAATTGTGATCTAATTATAACTGTATTACTCTACGAAAATTATTTATTATATAACTTTATTTTACACCGATGTAATGATATGTGTACAAGAGCGTGTTGCTGCCACCATTAATAAATTAATAATAATAATAATTTATTTTCCTATGTAATAGAACTTGTAAAACAGGTGTAGTGGGGTATGTGGTTGAGTGACAAGTTGGACAAAAATCGGAATTTTCATGCACTTAATTAAATAGAGCAGAATAACTTAAAGTAACTTTTCTGCTATAAGCAACAATTTTAGGGCTGTGTAATAAATGTGAAAATAACGCTAGAGTGAAGCTTGTTAGATACTTATTAAAGTTAATACGAGACAGGTGTATAACAGATGCCTCCCAGCTATCCCAAAGTCACGTGACTCGGGCGCGAGAGATGTTGATACCCGGCCGGGCCTTCTGCTCACTCTAGTATATCTCTACTCTATGGAACGAAGTCGGTAGGACCAACGCCATATGGTCGATACCTTGAAATCGATTCACACATCCAACCAATAGTAAACCAGAATGTCTCACACCCAGTAGAAACACTTATTGTGCTTACGTTTATGTCAGACATTGTGAATATTTCGTTCTATCACGTATGTTAATGTTTGTCTATGCGCTATGCTTATGTTTACGTTTGCCTTGTGAATGGGCCTTTAGTATTCGCGCTAGTGGTGTTCACAGACCGACGGACGTTTTGCCGTCAATTGTTTTTTCGGTATCAAGGACCTACAAAACCGTAATTCTGGCTACACCACATGTCAGTTTTTTCTCAAGTTAGCCACTGGATTTATCCACCAGAGCCCAGCAATTCCTTTTTTTCTGCCGAAAATCCGTGCGTCTTTTTCGCGCAGCATTACACAACTTTCCCTATACTATGTATATTTGTACGTATGTATTCGGGGAAGTAAAAATCAATCGTTTCAGTTTCACATTAGAAATAAGGAGGAGAAAAATATGACATGTGATAAACATCTAGACCCCAGTCATAATTATCGTTTTGGGCTAGGTTACTAACTTATGTCATGTAATGTGATAATTTTCTTCGATGTGTTCAGTGCTCTTGTCTGGGAAGGGGGGTTTTGATTTGGAATTATGTTATTCATTCTTTGTAAATGCTTTAAACCAGTTCATTTCTATTTTCCAGTAATTTTATTAATTTTAAAAATTTGTAATTTTTAAATCAATATTTCTTTGTGAGTGCTTTTCTCTGCCATGTTGTAAACTCTGCAAGTTGAGGGGGGGATGCTGAGGAGGTGTTGTTGTAAGTAAATAATTGAAGTCTCTGTCAACTTAATGGATTTATTTTGAGAGACGGCTTTCAATGACTGCTGTCATCAGTCTTGCTGTATGTGGCAAAGTCTCCCAATGCTGAAGACTTCAATTCAATCAATCATTTCATCTATAAGTTGATTTTTTCTATTTGAAGTATAATGACCAAGATAGCTAAATGAGGCTGTGTTCCATTGTTTTGTCATCGCAACTATTTTAACTATTTTGTGGTAGTTTCCTTCAAATGCAAAAAGCTTTGATTTCTGGGTTGATATACTCTTCTTATAAAATTTTGTAGCATGAATGCAGCAGCTAGTAACTCATCTTTCGATTAAGTCTGTAGAATTTTCGTCAACGTCAAATAAATCTCTTTCATGACCCCTTGAATTAGAAAATGGTTTCTGCCAAAAGTTTAAAGAAAAAATTTGGAGCAGTTTTCGAGAAAATCTTGCTTTTGTTTTAAAATTGCATGCAATATTTCTTGTTTAATGTTTTCCCGTTTCCTCTCAGTATTCAGTTTCAGGAGAGTTGCATTGAATCACAAGGTGCATTTTCAGATTTTCTATCATAAAAGGCCTACGGTTGTCGCTGACCACAGTTTTGTATCTGGAAAAGCTCCTCTCCAAATCACATGACGTCACGGGAACGTATTTGCAGTTGGCAATATTACTTCAGGGCAGCTTTGGTTCATTGCCTTCAAAAGAAGCGTCATTTCCGGAAATCATATCGCTAATTTTGCACATTGTAGAATATCCAGGATTCCGCAACTTACACTTTTTCAGCCACATGACCACGAGCTCGACCTGTCCATGTTGCGCAATATTTAAGGCAGCACACAGTTGAGTACCAGCAGCTTCCAGTCGGGTGATGGCTTTTGATATCAGTGAAAAGTTGGTGTTGATGTATGCCAAGTTTCTGGACAAGGTATCTGAAAAAACTTCTTGCCCAGTTTGGATAGCACTAAATTGTTATCAAACTCACAGAAGTAGTTGGAATAGTAGTTAGTAGTTAGAAGTAATACTTATCAGCATTAAGCCAAGAACCCCAAGTGTAAGAACGGGCTGAGAAGGAAGAAATAGTAACGGTGCTTGTTCCTTGAATTTCTGCACCCATAGTGGAGCTTTAATAAAGATTTTCTTGCCGCAGGAAATTCAGTTGTCCACTTCAGAGTAATTTGATCGCACTTCTTCCACAACTGTGTAAGGTATGCGAAGGACAAGTGACGTATACCATACAAGAGTAGAGAATCTGAGGCCCCTTGGCTGCTGTAGCCATGTATGAAGCACCATCTGTCACTAGTAGCAAAACGTTCTGTGTTCACACCATCCGACCATATTAGTTTCATAGAACTGTCGAATAAAATGGCAAATGTCGAGTTGTTTATTCTCTCGAGAACTTGACTTCAGGAGGAAATTTTTACCCAGGCCTGTCAGCTTTTAGAACACCAACAATATTTGCAACAACACCATTCATAATCGTGGTTTCACCTACGTACACCCAGATCTTTTGGTAAGCAACACTCATTCGTATTTTATTGAGCACCTCTCCATAGCGCATGGATAAATGTTTTCTTAATGTTGATTAATCTGGAATGAGATTTGTTGTGCATTTCTCCAAGAAGTCTGAAGCGTGGATTTTTCGTATGTATACGGGAAATTAACTAGTGCTACATAATGGCACTGACTTTCTCGAACTAATTATTTTTCTAATTTCTTTGGTCTTGGCAGGCTCTTCGGAATGGCCCCTTCCTTTAACCAGCCGCCATCAATCGCCGCCCAAGTGCGATTTAAAAAAAAGTCCTCATTTTTTCAGTTTCCTAAACATAGAACTGAAATATTATTTTGAGAATATTGTTGAAGAGCAAATCCTCGTCCTATTTGGAATTTTTTATTGAGACATGTGGTCCTGTTTTTAAGAAAATTTCGTTTAAGCTATACTGTAAATGCGATATTTGAAGCTCGTTTTCAAAGAAATCTTTTGAGTTTGCAATAATGTATACAAATAGCTGAGAATGTGCATATTAAAAGCGTAAGAGATATGAAAAAAATGTTAATTTTTTGAAAAAACAAAGGATGATACAAAAATAATTTTATGTAATCTTAAACATTGCAATTAGATCTGTCCGAACGGAAAGTTTTTTTTGGGGGGGGGGGATTTGGAGTCGTTTTTTGAGAAAATTGAGCTTGTAACTTTCCGTTTTTCTGAAAATGTGAAAATTTGAGCTCGTATGTACTATTTTAAGAATATTACAGTAGAGTAAAACCTCGTCATATGTGGCAATTGGCATTGAAACATTTGAAGCAATTTTTAAGGAAATGTCATTTCAGCGTTACTGTGAATGTGAAATTTGCAACTCTTTTTCACATACAATTTTTGAGTTTTTGCCAAACTTTATTTAAAGTTATTTGAAGCACTTCCACTCAAATGCAATAATGTATACAAATTGCGGAAAATATGCACAGTAAAGGCATGTGAAAGCTATTTAAAAATAAATTTGTCAATTTTTTTAAGCAAAACAAAATACACCAAAATATACTTTGTCATATTAAACAGTGCAATTAGCACTGTGTTGAAAATTTTGAAGAAAAAATTTTGAGTCATTTTTGTGAAAATACGTTCGAGCATTTCTGATAATGCGGAATTTCGACCTCATTTTCCCAGACCACTGTTCAGTTTTCGGGAAACTTGGACATTATTTAAAGCACGTGTACTCATAAATACAATTATGTAAACAAATCGTCTGTAATGCAAATATTACCGACGTGAGAGAAGTGAAGTAAATACTTTTTTTTTTAAATTTAAAACACAAAGAATTGAGCAATATGGCGTTTATGCCATCTTATAGAGTACATTTAACACTATGTATACCAAAAGTTTGAATAATATATTTGGAGTCGTATTTAGGAAAATTTGTTTTTTGTAATTTTTTAAAATTGCTAATATTGCTCGAAAACTACTAAAATTTTCAAAAAATGTACTAGAACGTATTAAAAGAACTGGTTGTGAACAACAAATTTCTTTTGAAGGAAAAATCTGTCTTTAATTTTGTAGTAGGAAGACGCCGGAAATAATTCAAACATTTAAAATTTTCGAAGATTGAGAATTAACCCTGAAAATCGGACCTATGCCATCTTTATATATGTATTTTACTGTATTTATACAAGAAACTTAAACAAAAATTTGGAACCGTTTTTGAGAAAATTTGGAAAATGCTCCATTGGCTTCATGTAAAGTACCTCCAAATTTTGAAGAATGTTTTTTTAAAACATGAAAGCTTCGACTCGAGCCAGATCGACAGGGGATTCTTCAATTTGCAAAAAATTCTGGCGTATGGTTTAGGCGCTAGTGTTGGTTAGAGACGGACGTTTTGAAAACAACACACTTTCAGGATCAAGGGTCCCGAAAAATATCCGTTAAAATGTCTAAATCGATTTTCCGCAGCATTTCATAACTTTCCCTATACTATGTAAACAGGAGTGAACATGTAAGCACGGCTCGGGTTCATGTCAACACCATCAGCAATTTTACATTTTTTTGGTAATTAGATTGTTGGAGGTTTTTTGAGAAAAAACGCCGAATTTCACGAATGAAATTCCGGCTCTTTTAATCTAATTTTTTTTGTAGCGTCAACTTCGACTCAACGCGTTTTCAAACCCCTTTGGGGCGGGGGTCGATGAGCGCTTCGCGCTCTTTGAAGTAATCCTCCTTAAGGTGGTTAGAGCGAGATATTCCCTAGTAGATAGAGAGTCCATATTACATGCAAAAATATTTATTTGCGAGACAAGTGGGTATTGTGAGACTATATAAACAAAATAGGGACTTTGTTAAGAGTTTTATTTTATTATACTAATGAATTTTATTTTATTGATGGAAAATAAAAATATTTCAATACCACATAAAGACCTACTATTGACTAGTTTCTTAGCTACTACCAACAGATCGCGCGGCCAAGGATTGAAAAATTGAGGCATAAGATAGAATATAAAAAGGCACAATTAAACAATTAGCAAGAGCAAAAGAATAAAAAGTAACATTATAGGCATATATCCATATATCTTTTTACAGAGATCGCTAATAATTGCACACATTTTCTCATTTGATTAGGGCGAAAAGTCTTTGGTAAACTGGGCAACGCCGCAATGTTCTTGAGATTGGTATACCTGCTCAATGCTCATGCTTGTTCAAATTTTCGTTTTGAGCCACTTTCAATACTGTTCGTTGCCTAGTCGACACGCGGTAAACTATGTCTGAGCGAATCGGTGGAAGATTTGTTTCGAAAGCGCAATTTGAGAGAAGACGAAAGTGTTCCACGCTTCTTAAGGGAAGGCATCGGATGGAGAAACGTAATGAAGCGGAGTACGTACAAAACGCGGGACGTCGCATAGTAGATATTCAGTTGCTTGCTGAATGAATACAAGGTGAATGGAAAGAAGGGTGTTGCAGTTTGCCTTGGTGTCCAAGTCAATGACAAACCGCGTGTCACAAGAAACAAACGTGTTTTGAACAATATTGTTAGATTCTTGGAAGATAAACTTTCATCAGAGCAGTTGGGTGTGTGTCCAATTATTGAAAATTCTAACATATGTTAATGTAAAAAGCTGTGTGTGTTTTCATGGTCATATTCTTACTGTTTCATATTGTCATTTTTACCGATTCATGTTGTTATTATTTCATATTGTCATTTCATACTAATTGATCTGTAACAGCCATTCCGGTCCTGGTTTTGTCCAATTTCCAGGATACTTTGAGCAAATGCTGGAATGGATCCCTTGATTGCCTCTGGTCAGTAGAGTAAATAATTCCTCCCAATGCCACAGTGTCATAAAATGTTTTCAGATTTGCAATGCTTGTTTCTCTATTTCTTTTTTCTAAGCCCGTAACAGGATAAACCTTAGATTACTATATAGCTTAATAAAAAGATCAGTAGTTTGGTTCTCTCCAACAATGTATGTAGTTTCATATTGAAAATTAATAGAAACCGTAATCATTGACTCCTGTTCCTTATTATCCTCCTGATATGAAGCCTTCGTTTTCTCTGATATTTCCCCATTTTATTTTAGTTGAAATTTTGGAACTATGTTGGTACTTGCAAAGTACCATATTGTTTTCAGCAGTAGGGATTAGTAAAGAGTAGAATCTTGTTGCAATGTTTTCAGTATTTTATATAATGTTAATGATATTGATTTAAGTTTGATGCAGATCGTATAAACTGCCAAGCTAAAGCTGGTAAAATGAAATTACTACATCATAAATCTCAGAGCCGTATCATTTCGACCAGCAATAATAAAATTATATCATTTTTGGAAAGAAAATCTTCAACAGAGATTTCCATGTGACATGGTCTTTTTTAACATTTTGTATTGAAGAGGTTAAAATGTTTTGGAAATTAGATATGTGATCTATTCAATATGCATTACTACAGTGCAGGGAGTGCAACTGATTAGACAAAATTTAGTGCTATGGAGAAAAGGGATTTCTATTAAAATACTAATTACTACCTATGGCTGAATTTATTATTCCTCTTACATTTTCAATTACATTTGCCTAGACTAGTTTTTAGATACTGTGGGCCTCAATGCCCAGTGTATTGGGCACTCCTTCAGAAAAAAACAACTTGAACTAAAAATAACTGATGATAGAATAAATTCTTGTACAAAGACAGATGTAAATTAACAAATATTTATAAAGAGAAAATTACCTTTTTTAAATTTATTGTTTAAAAATAAAATTCTTGTATATAAAAATAAATTTATTATTGTTCCACTTAGTTTCTTTTTCAAATCCAATATTTTAGATCATTAAAATATTTGATTAATAATTACTATTCAGATAAAAACCTTTTTTGAAGTTTAAGAATGGTTATTTAAAAAAATCAAGGCACTGTGATGGGAGCCCCAAGTTTTAATTGAATTGACATTTTCATTCAGATCGCATAAATCTTTATATCCATCATATTTAAGCTTTGTTGAGTATCTGGTTAATATCAAAGGCAATGTTTTCCTGTAGTGATTATCTAATTGCGTCCAGAAAACCGAGAGGTATTGAAGAACTCTTGCCGGGGACTTGTCACTCGATTTGAATCAACCGCGCAACGCGCACAGTGTTGTCGAGTTGGGCATAACCACCTCGTCCCTCTAGAAAGCGCGCGAATGTCTCCTTTAGGAGTGATTTAGGCTTACAATTTTGCAAACTTCTCCCATTTGAAACGGTAGATGTCCTTCAAATGGCGCATATTGATTCTTCGAGATGCTAGCTACCTAAGGAAAAGTTTTTAAAAACACTTTCAACAGTTAGATTTCTCACAATTTTAAAATTTCTGGTCCGCTCTGTTGAGTCCCCATAAGAGCCCATGTTAAAATGACAAAAATTAAGGTCTCATTTCTCCAAAACTAGACGGTGAAATTGTTTTAAATTCTACCAGAACATAGAAGGACTTCTCATCTTTCGATTAATGTAATAAAAAAGGCATGTTAAACATGAAACGTATCTCGCTCTAACCACCTTAAATTGCTGCGCGGGACTAATCCTCCATTAATTACGTAGTCCGTCACGTCTCGTACTACTAACGTTTTAATGGTTGATCTTAGTGCAAAAATAGTCATGTAGAATATTAAAGGTCGTAATATGCTCTACAAATTTGCTTCATAAATTATTTATCTCATGCAAATAGTAAGAGAGCTACGAGATTTTAAAATTTCACAAAATTTGCTCTTTTATTATGAAGTTTGGATTTGGATTTATTTAGTAAAAAAAAACATAGTAAAAACTATGTGACTTATGGGTTAGAAGATCATCTGCGCATGTTTTCTTGAGTTCCAGGATGCCTTCCAATCATTTTAACTATAAATATTTGGAGAATGAGTAAAAGTTAAAGATAAATATATGAAAATAAGTTAAAAATCGCGAGATTAGGAATATTTGAAAAACTAGACATTTTCATTCCAGAGTTATAGAAAACTTATTTACAACAGTAAAGAATTGCAGGTTTAAGTTTTCTGCATTGCTAACAAAATAGTAACTCGCCTTTACCTCTACTCCTACTTCTACAAGCAAATCGAGAGTTCAACAAAACATGCGCATAGTGAAGCTACATTTACGTCCATAAGCAAAACAAGGGGCCATCTCAGCATTTGCTCAATGTATCAGGGAAATTGGGAAAAAACTTGATCAGGATGGAAGTTATTAACCCACAAGCTGTAGTACATTATTTATAACAAGCAAATTAAGTATTTTTAAAAAATGTATACAATACAAATGTTAACTAATTCAATACAATGAAATAATTATGAGTTGTCATTGCCAACACTATTGTTTATTACAATAGCAGCTTTCAATGGCATAGCCATCATCAGTTTCCTGCTGTATGGTAGCCACAAAACGACTTCGTTTCCAACCTAGTCATTTCGTGGCTTTCATACAGCAGAAAACTGATGATGGCTAAGTCATCGAAAGCTGCTATTGTAATAAACAATAGTGTTGGCAATGACGACTCGTATAATTATTTCATTGTAAATGCCAATGATAACTCACCACAATACAAGTAATTCAATATATATCACTCTTTTGTTAAAATAAATATTTTTCTTTTTGATAATCAGTATAGTGTGTAATTGTACAGAAACAGTTATGCAGCAGAAAACATTTTACTTTTAACTTAACTTTGTGTACCGACTTAAATTGTTTAATGTCATCTGGCAATGCGTTGTAAAGTAATGTCCATGTATTTGTATGTGGATTTCTGGAAGTGAGCTTTTGATACAGATATTTGATGGACATAATTTCTGTGACTTATTGTAATTATAAGTATCAGTATTGCATGAAAATATGTTCCCACTGGTAAGTAAGTCAATTGTGACAAATATTACATATTCGTAAATAAATATACAAGGCAGTGGTAAGATTCCAAACTCAATGAAGAGAGGCTTGCAGGGATAATGTGGGTGGCATTTTTTCATTATTCGAATAATTTATTTTTTTTCAATCTAAAGGTCTGGGTACTACATGATGATCTTCCCCTGATTATTATGCTATATTTCAGGCGGGAATGCACATTTGCAAAATACCCATGAGCTGCATGAAGACTGACAGAATTTGAAAGAATTCTGAATGCATAACACAATGAACTTAATTTAGTGTTAAATTCTTTTATATGTACATTTCATTTGAGACTTCTCTGAATTGAGAGACCTAGAAATTTTGTTACCTGTCAGCTAATTGCATATTGTTCATTGTCAATGGAGCTTGTGGTTGCGGACTTGAAATGCAAAAATTCATTGAAACAGTTTCCTTCATTAACTATTAATTTGTTAATACCAACTTCTGAAATCATACTATTTATTGTTTCTTGTTGCCCCAAATTATTAATGGGCTCTCTCTAATGTATTATTGAATTCCTAAGATCATTATAAATAAAGAGCTATTATGAGTTCTGAAAAAGGAACTTTATACCTATATGAACTGGCAACTAACACAATTTACTTATATCAAAAGCATTTCAATAGAATAAAATGACGTTCGTTATTTACTTCTAATAATGATGACTATTCTTTTTCTTATTATGATGATGATAATGGATAGAAATTCAAAAATACAACATTGAGACCATTCGAAATTTGGGCAACTTCAGAATGAAAAGGAAAATTTGGCGAAATTTTAAAACTTCGTATTTCTGTTACTATTCTTGATCTTCTCTCTCGAGATTCTTGATCTTCTATATATATATATATATATATATATATATATATATATATATATATATATATATATATATATATATATATATATATATATATATATTGCTACCAAAACTTGTCCTCATGTATTTCAAAGTTGAAAACTTAGGGTTTTCTTACTGGTAAAAATATAAACAAAATTAAAAAATAAAAATCTTTGCTCGAGGCTGCTTCACGCAGTTGAGATTTAGTGGACTGTATGAATTAATTGATGCGGAGCAGTCCTCGAATCCCTTTGCTAGCATGCAGGTTGCAGGATATGCTTCCGGTTTCACAGATGCAATCTTGCACCAACCAATTTATTCTCAGTTACTTGTTAGAACACAAATTCATAATTAAGAACGTTCTGATCCGAGGCGGCATTCACTGCCGTATTCAAGTCAAGTTAAAACACAAAAATAATTATGGCTTTGAAGCTTGTAAGTTGTAGCTTACGCTAGAATTTTACGTGTAGGGCTTACACGAAGCTCTATGGATGCGATTCCACACACGTGCATTTTTTCGTAAAATGGGTGTGTGAAAAAGTTTAACGGCAATAAAAGTAGTAATAAATAATCCCTCCACGGTAATTATCAAAGGTTCAAATTTTGGTTCAGCTATAGATGCTCCCTGATTATTATTTTTTTTACGTTAAAAATTATTAAGATCTTAAAATTGATTTATATTATGTTATATTAATCTATAATACATCAGTAGTAGGTAATGGATATTTTAAACCTTTTTCCCAAATTAGTAAATGTTCTTTTTATTAAAAGAAAATTACGTTGCTCTCACGACAATCGAAATGTACAAAATCATTTTGTTTTATGAAAAATATTAAGTCACTTCCACCTAAGACGCACAAGCCCCTTTTCCTTCTTAAAATTTAGTCACACGTCCTCACAAATCGTCGGCGTTACTTCATCTCCTTATTTTAGCACAATAAGGACCGGTTTCACCAGAGTAAGAGTTTACTCTGGAGTAAATCATGTTTACTCGAGAGTAACTTCTTGGAGCGTTTCATCAACACTTTACTCTAGTGTAAATCGCTTACACGAGAGTAATTTTACATTGCGAAAATCCGTCGGGTAAAGTACGGAGTAAATTCAGTTTTCAGCGTCTACGTACCTCCGAAGTGTTACGGCTCGACGATTGCGAATGATAGTATTTGAAGACGATTCCAGCAATGATTCGGAACTATTTCGGAATTATTCACTACTGCGAAGACAAAGGGTGCGAGAGAGAATAGATTGGTTTTAATTATGGAGATCGAGATTGTCATTAGGTTATGATTGACCAAATCTCAGCCTTCATCAGATACATTGTAAACTGTAGAGAACTTATGAAGTTCTTTTTCGCCCATGTGGATACGAAATAAAGGTAGTACGTGCCAATTACGACAACAAAAGGAAAAATACAGGGACTACAAGTACTGAGAAATATTCATTTATTTATTCAGAAAAAACTGTATGTGACGTATGGGGGGAGATCATTTGCGCCAGTTTTCTTGAGTTCCAGAATCCCTTTCCAACATTTTAACTACAAATAGTTGAAATGTGAGTAAAAGTTTAAAAAATAAAACAACAAATAATAAAATTTAGAAAATCACGAGATCAACATTTGAAAAACTAAACATTTTCGTTCCCTAGTTATAGAAAATTCATTTGCACCGCCATCGGTAAACGATTAGATTTTTCTGCATTCCTAATAAAATAGTAACTCGTCTACAAAGAAGAAGAATGAATATTTATTAAGAAATAAAGATACAGAAACTAGGAAATAAACTATGCTAACTCAAACCACCATAACACCACACCAGATTATAACGCCAAGAACTCCGAAACTGAAATGAATGATAGAATATAAGGAATTAATCAAAGGTTCACGTTGGTCCGCATTGGTTCCCAGCGTCATTCTCGCTCACAGCCTCTTGAATCGCTCTCAAATAGTGTGTTCAGCTGATTTGCGGAGTAAATCGGAGAGTATGTACTCTAGAGTAAAATAACCCTCTAGAAGCATGGTGAAACGCTCATATTCTACTCGAGAGTTACTATCTTGGAGTAAATGGTTACTCGCGGGTAACTACTCTCAACTTTACTCGGCTGTTGGTGAAACCGGCCTTGAATCACGTGGTGTAGGCAGTTCTGATTTGAGGGGGAGGGAGACTATGTACCTTCCGGTATCATCCATTCTATGCGCGTTGACGAAATGAGCTTCGGCTAGCATTCATCTGAATACTTCGGACAAATAGGGGTAGCTTCTTCAACTTCCCAAAATTTTCTGATAGACTATGACAGTTCGCAATCACGTGTTAAAGAAGTACAATTTGGATTAATAAGTGACACAGAGGAGTGTGATCTGCTATAACCCAACCTGGACGTGTTTCCTGCAAAGTGGGGAATTTCCCTTCAGAACTTTTCCTATTATTTGGAAGTAAAGTATCAAAAAAGATGTCTGAGCACAACATGAATGGCCTTAGATTCATTAAACAGATCTACCAAGAACGCATCAGTGGGCAGACACCACAAACTTGGGTCAAAAGTCTATAAGAGATGTAAGTAGATCTTAAGTAGGTAATTTAAAAGTTTTAACTGTTTCTCGTCTAATTAAATTGATTTCAATCCCACTGTCGAGAAAGGCATTTAAATGGTAGTTTTCCTTCAGGGGTGTAACCCATAAGCTTAACAGTGGGCAATAGGACACTGTAGCACTAATGGTGCTGGCAGCTAACACTGCTGCTGCCTGGGGCTTTTTTGATTGAATGTTATCAATATGCAACAATTGATGATGAGATTTTTCACAAATGGAACAAGTTTTCCTACAATTGGAATGCTTGTCTGTTTTGAAAGCTAGGCACTTGACACACCTACTGTTTCCCTCTGCAAACACAAACCTACCTTTCTTAGTCAAGTTTAGAAACTCTGGACGATTACCTAGAAACTGCTCTGACTTGCATTGTGGGCATTGATAGACAGGGCGAGCTGTACCTTGCTTATTATCACCTTTTGTGAATTAGGGAGAGGGGTCGGGCATGACACTGAGGGTCCCTTTGTTATAATAATTGTATCAATGATTGAAAATTCGGAAAATTTTCTGCAAGGTTGGCTCCCATTCCCTGAGAATATTTTGCAGAAGCCCCTTAGTTACAAGACTTCCAAGTAACAAATCTGAGAGATCAGATTCTTCTTTAAGAGCTAATAAAGCATTGATATGCAAATTGTAAAAATCAATTAACTTCTGAAGTGACTTGACACAGTCAGGATTAAATTTACAAAGATTTAAATAGAATTCAAATTTTGAGACAATTATTCTGGGTCAATCAAAACAATTCTTTAGCATTTGCCAAACAACAGAAAAATATAAATCTGACACATCAAGATTATGCAGAATTCCTTTGGCCTCATCCTTTAAGCAAAGTAATAAGTAACAAAATTTGTTGGCATTTGTTATATTTGGGACATCAATAATAGCATTTTGAAAAATGTCCGTAAAATTAGGCTATTTCATGATATCACCTGAGAATATAGGCAATTTTGTCTAGGGCAACTGGAATGACAATGAAGTCCTGGAGGCTTCTGATAGACTTGTTCTAACTCATCGACAAGATCTTGTGCCTTGTCATGCAATTTATATAATTTGTTAGATTTAATTAACAGCTCTTGATACAAATGAGCATCTGGAGCATTAAAATTATCAATAAATGATTCAAGAGTATTGATGGCATTTATCAGCCTAGTGATCTGACCCTTGAACATCCTTTCTGAAGGTGGTGAGCCATAGTTAATAACTAACAAGGTCACCACACAAAAACAGAAAATCACACAAACGCAAATAAGACAAAATTGAAATAAACACAAAGCAATCGACAATCAATCGTCGAGCCGTAAAACACTTCACTGATATCACTGAACATGCAACACTTGCTTAAGACAGAATCAGCTGATAGCCTACTCGTGTATTAGTGAATAGCTGACTGCTACACACTCACTTGTAAAGTACAATCTTAATCACACACAGAAATGAATACTTTGGTTGAATTACCATCAAATCACAGTGGCAATTTAATTCAATTAGCACATATTGCATCTGATGCTCACTGCTTGCAGATAAATAATAAAAATCCTAATAGCTAACTTATTAATAAAAAATTAAACACTAAATAAATAACCAGAGAACATGCAGGCAGCAATCACAGATTTTGTGTGTACTAATGAAATAGCACAGTAACACTTATACATTGGTTCATAAAACACAAACACTGAAGTATCTGGAACGAAATACAAACAATATTCTTGATGTCCAGATTTTATGAAAATGATTGCACCATAGGCAATTTGAAGTGAGTACGTTTCTCTTCAACCGATTTTTCGGTTTGAAGAACGCACAAACCATGGATTTTTGGCTACACCACGTGTTGAGGGATTTTTTTTTTTATATTTAGCAACTGGATTTATCCACTTTCTTGTTACCACGGTCCGACAATGAGTTTTTGCGTCACAAATTCGGCGTTTTCCGCCGTACTATAATAATACCTTTCCTTACGTTAGTATGTACAAGAAAGGAAGTTTAGAAGTCCATTTGCGTCTTTTAGTTCTTTGTGTCGATGCTTAATATCCCTATTAGCCGTCGTTGTAGAGTTGTTGCCGTTTGGTTTGTCTGTCTTCGTCTTGATTTACTATTTCCATTCTGTTGTCATATCATTATCGTTGTCTGAAAGAAGTTAAAATCTGTTTTTAGTCAGAGAGAGGAGCATAGCCTTGGGGAATAGAGGTAGAACGGGTAGGTTTTGTTACTAAAGTCCAGGTATTGTCTTGTCGAATTGTTTGTAGATTTACGTCTTTCATTAAGTCCAGTATTTGTCTTTTTTCGTCCTCTCGTTTGTCAAGTCGTCTCAATAATTGTGCTAGAATCTCCTCTTTGTCAATGCTTACCCCCGCGGTTGCTGCTCCTGCTACAGAAGATAATTCATTGCTGCCGGATGCCATGCTGGGTGCATGTAACAAATTAGAAGAGTATTTTAATGTTGGGCGGTTCCTGGAGCCGCTGCAGTGTGGGGTGCAGGGGGTGCCAGGCCGCTCCGGTGCGCTGATCGCGAGCGGCTGCGGTCGCGGCGTAGAAGGGGCGCGCCGTCGGTGTCGGAGAGGCCGCGGTGCTCGAGCGCTTGGGTGTGCCGTTCGTCCCTTTTTTGAGAGATTGTCTCAATCCTCAGTTTCATTTGGTCTGGTATGGACTGCAGCGGTTCACGTACGCCCGCTGGTTGTAGAGGGAGATGGCCGCGAGAGGCGGGTTGTTTTGATGTCTCGCTGGCATCCATTTCACGCGCCGTAGCGCGCTAGGGGAGCGAGCCCCGACCGCCTAAGCGGCCCGGGAGGTGCGGCGCTGCGGGGACTGTTGTGACGTAGGCGCCGGTATCGGAGGCTTTCTGCCGCAAATGAGACGGTGACGACACGCCGCGCCGACCGCCTGGTCGCACATTCTTCTGTAAATAAGAATGTTGCAGTAGAAAGGAGTGTCGTATTCCAGGGGAAGCCCACAGGCGTAGCGGTCTCCGTAATCCAGATGTCCAGAAAAGAAAACCGGTTAGTCGTAATCCAAAGGATGTACCGATGAATGCGGAGTCAACAGCCAGTAGAATTATCCAAAAGAGTCGCCAGTTGCCAGTAGTCGAGTAGACTTTCCAAAGAGAGCCGGGTCGTTCAGTTACTGTTGAGAGGAGTACAAGTTGCTGTTACTATGTCGTCCAAAATCCAGAAGAATCAAAAAGCAGCTTGATGACTCCACTTGGTGTATTTTATTGCGGATTTACACATCCAGTATCACCCATCCCATCACAATATCAGTCTGGAGGTATTGAAGGAAATGAACTTCGCGTCAGATGGCGGTCTTGCTTGCCTGTTTTGAATTTTCCACTGGGTGGTAATAATGAAGTCTTTCTGTCAGTTGAAAGGTATCAGTAGGTGGCAGTAATGTGGTCTTTTTGTCGGTTGAAATGATCTACATGTCAGTATCGTTTTTTATTAGTTCAAAGGTATCCGCTTGGCGTTGTCAGTTCATCCAATGAGCTATGTAAAAACTCTGGTGCTCTTAACCTCACTTGTTCACAGGCATGCGCTTTCTAATGACACCTGAAATACAGGGAACTAAGCTTTTTCCAGGCTTAGTTTTATTTTCAGCAATAGGTTTCGATTGTCTGTACGTGATACACTTATTGTCGCTTTCTTCCCTAAATTAACACTGTAAACTTAAGTATATTTTTTCACATTCAAAAGGCGGTTTCTCCGCACCGATAGAGAGCTTTGCGCTTGGTACTCGAAAGGTTAAGATAGATATTTCCGCTCCGCCTCATTGTACATGCCACGGTCAAATGTGTGAATTTCATATATAATCCGCCAGCTCCAGCTGGTGACTTCGCGCCAGGATGGTGACTGCTTGATTTTAAATGCTGTGTGGCTGTGTAGGGAACGGGTATTTGGCTGGCTGCTTAGCCGCCCAGTCTGGCGGGACCGTGCAGTGGTGCCGGCAGGGGGTGAGATGCCCGATATGGTGGTGTCCTGGATCAGACGCCATGGAACCAGTCCGATCGGGCGGGGCGGACCAACACCACCTAGATATACACGGCCTTAACAGTTGTTAGTAATCAAAGAGCATTTTTTTTGCTTTTATGTTGGTAAAACTGTAAAAACTGATCCAACAGCGCCCTCTGTGGCGAGTGTCTTTGGTAGTTCCGAGTGCAGATGGAGCAGTAGTGAAGTGCAGTTCAATGTAGAAACATGTAGTAATAAAGTGCAAAATATTTAAGCAAAAGACAGTGTCAAATTGCATTTTAAAACATCATCATTAAC
This sequence comes from Gryllus longicercus, assembly GCA_038098605.1. Taxonomy (NCBI): domain Eukaryota; kingdom Metazoa; phylum Arthropoda; class Insecta; order Orthoptera; family Gryllidae; genus Gryllus; species Gryllus longicercus. Next base: position 4,156,552 of record JAZDUA010000069.1, on the reverse strand, counting down.
ATTTTGGCGCCCAACAGCGGGACTCTCGACGCCTGAGAGTATTGAACATTTCATAAAAGTCAAAACATCAAGTCGCGAACAAAAACGCGAACAGAGACGCCATTGCAAGCAGCGTCAAACAACAGTCAAAAACGCAGACATCAGCAAGAGGTAGCAACAAAGACCCCAGTACAAGCAGCGTCACACAAGGTTCCACAAAGTTCCAGAAGCAGTCTACAAACGCCTATTTGTTATATCTCAACATCGACAACGCATCGGTTGCACATCGGACAGCGGCGTGGCAGAGAACATCGACAGAAGTTCAGGTTAGTGAGTCGCCAGAAAATCATTCTTTCGAATTCCTAAGTCCATCCTAACCTAAGTAAAGTTAAAAAATATTCAAGTGAACCTTCACATTCGCATATTGTTCAAGTCAAAAACATTGGCTCAAATTTCAAATATACATATATTGTTCAAGTCAAAAACATTGGCTCAAATTTCAAATATATGTATATTGTTCAAGTCAAAAACATTGACGCTAATAGTTTTCGAATATTGTATCAATCAAACTGAAAACATTGACTCATTTTTTAAATATTGTTTTCATCAATACCGAAAACTATTAACCCATAACGTTCCAAACCCATTCGCAATTCAGGATGTCGCAATTAGCAAAATTGAAGCAAGGTCGTGCACGAGTAAAAGGTTTCTTGACTAGAACAGCCAATTCTATCACCGAAGCCTCTACAGCGGCCGAAGCAAAAGTGAAGTTAGAGAAGATTAGAGAATCATGGAAGAACTTCGAAGATATTCAGCAGGAGATCGAAGAATATACACCCGAAGATGAAGGTGCAATAGCGGCATTTGACTTGGAATGCGAGAGTGAACGTGCTTCATTTGAAAAGCAGTACTTCGAAGTAACTACGAAACTTCACACCATCATCGATTTGGCAACGGAGCCAAAACCTGCTACTGACAATCAACTCAATCTTCAAAATCAAAATAATCCTCAAGTTAATTCAGCCAATAGGAATGCTCCGAAGCTACCAGAAATAAAACTTCCAGAATTCAGCGGTGATTATGGAAAATGGTTGTTCTTCAAAAACAGTTTTGAAACCACAATTCACAACGAGGAAAGTATACCCAATGTTCAGAAACATCAGTACCTCGTTGGAGTATTGAAAGGAGAAGCACTAAATGTAATCGAAGGATTCACAATCAGCAATGAAAATTACATAAATGCTTGGAATCTTCTAAAGGCCACATACGACAACCAGATAATGATAATTGAGACACACATGGAAGAACTCTTGAAGTTTCCCGACATTAGCAAAGACAACAAGGTCGATTCGATGAGAAAATTGAACTGGCACATTCAGACAAACATATCAGCCTTGAAATCTCTGAATCAGCCTGTAGATTACTGGGACTCATTAATAATACATTTAGCTAAGAAGAAGCTCGACTATGCGGAGCAACGCGATTGGCAAGAGAGAAACAAGAATCGTACACCAGAAAATATGCCAACGTTAACTGATTTCACAAAGTTTCTGGCAGAGAGATGTCAGTCATTGATGTTACTACGACAAAACAGTCCCAAATCTACAAACTTGAAGACATCCTATCAAAAGAATAGAGCGCAAAATAAAAGGCTAGTCCTGATAAATACATCGTCCAACTGCATTTTGTGTGGAAATGGAAATCATCTTCCTTTCAACTGCGAGGCGTTATTGAAACTATCGCCAGATAACAGAAGAAAACTACTTATGGAAAAGAAATGTTGTGTAAACTGTTTGAAGTATGGGCATTTTTCTAAGGATTGTCGATCATCAAAATGTAGGAAGTGCGACATGCCACACAACACTTTACTTCACAAAGATGGTTATACTTTGAGCAACGCGGAGAAACCAGCAGTTTCAGAGACAACTCCCCAAGTACAAAACTCTGGGAGCACTCCAGCATCCCAACGACTAAATGTAGCTTTGGCCAGAAAGACAAAATCTCAAATTTTACTTTCGACCGCACTCATCTACGCAGAAGACAATCAAGGGAAGAAAGTCAAATGTCGAGCGTTATTGGACCCAGAAGCACAGTTAAATTTAATGACAACAAATTTAAGCAAAAGGCTTAAATTAATACCCACAAATCAGAAGCTACAGTTCAGCGGAGTTCAGTGTGTCCAAGGGGAAGCGAAAGGAGTCGACCAAATACGCATTTCCTCCATGCAGAACCAGTTCGAGGTAGAATTGGAATGTCTTGTGGTACCTTCGATAACGGAACAATTACCTCAATCAAAGGTCTACGTGGACGAAGTACTTGTGCCAAGTCATATCAATCTTGCAGACCCATCTTTCAATGAGCCAGGAGATATTGACTTACTACTTGGAGCAGGCTTTTACTGGAAAATCGTTGTTGGCGAACCTAAGAATCACATCGATGGTCAGCCAGCTCTACAAAACACGCAACTAGGGTGAATTCTTGGAGGTGAAGTTCAGAGTAAAGGAAATGGAAAAGCCACGTGTCTGACAGTCACCAATTATCAATTGTCACAGCAACTAGAAAGGTTCTGGAAACAAGAGGCTATACCGGAAATAAAATATCAGACAAAGGAAGAACAACTTTGTGAGAAACTGTTTGCGGATACCACAACCAGAGATTCAACAGGCAGATTCATTGTCAGGTTGCCAACACGACCTGAGGTTGTTCTGGGTGAATCCAAAGAACAAGCCAAGAGGAGACTTGAAGGACTCGAGCGAAGATTTATCAGACAGCCAACTCTAAAACAAGCATATTGCGAGTTTATGGACACATATGAGGAGCTCGGTCACATGTCGCTTATCGAAGACACACCACTTGAAACAGGAGAGGCTTATTTCATACCTCATCACGCAGTTTTACGTCCGGACAGCAGCAGCACGAAGCTGAGAGTAGTGTTTGATGCGTCTGCGGCAACCACAAACGGAAAGTCATTGAACAATAAATTAATGACTGGTCCAAATTTGCAAGCGGAGTTAGTCAATATCATGATTCGATTTCGTACTCACAAATATGTCATCACAGCAGACATCGAGAAGATGTTCAGGCAGATTACAGTACATCCTGAAGACAGATCACTGCAACAGATTTTGTGGAGAAGAGACGCTCATATGCCCATAAAACATATCAATTAAATACTGTTACTTATGGCACGGTTTCTGCTCCGTTTCATGCGATGAGGTGTCTGCGAGAACTTGCTACTGTATACGATCAGCAGTATCCTTTAGCAGCAAAGGCGATACGTCAGGACTTTTACATGGATGATTGTATCACGGGTGGCGAGACCATAGACACTGGGATGCAGATGCAAGAAGAGCTGTTGCAGTTACTCGAGAGAGGAAACATGGTACTACGGAAATGGAGGTCCAATGACAAACGGATTCTACAAAACTTAAAAATTCAACAAAACGCCCACGACTTGATGGTAGTGGACAAAGCAGAAGCCTGTAAGACATTGGGACTTGTCTGGGATTCTCAGCGAGACACTTTGCAAGTTCAAGTCACCTTCTCACAGAAACCAGCAATCACAAAACGAGATGTTTTATCCAAGATTTCTCAAGTGTTCGACCCGCTTGGTGTTATAAGTCCAGTTCTCATCACAGGGAAGATTATAATGCACCGATTATGGGTAGATGGACTCGACTGGGACGAACCACTCAACCAGGAGCAGCTATTTGGGACGAGTATTACTCTTCATTGGCACTGTTAAACAAGCTGACAATTACTCGAAATGTGCATCCACATAACCAAGAATTCAGGTTCGATGTCTACGGATTCTGTAATGCTTCTGAGAAAGCATTTGGAGCTTGCATTTACGCAGTTAGCAAAAATCATGAGGGAGTTGTTACCTCCAGATTGATTAGTTCAAAATCGGCAGTCGCTCCCAACAACCATATCTTTACCTCGATTAGAATTAGAAGGAGCACTTCTTCTCGCAAAACTCCTGAGAGAGGTAATGGACGCAATCTCACACCGAATAAAAAATACCTTCCTTTGGAGTGATAGCACAATAGTGTTGGGTTGGATCAAGACTGAACCCCGAATACTGAAGTCATACGTTGCGAATAGAGTTACCAAAATTCAGGATGCAACTGAGCATGCAACATGGGACCACGTCCCTTCGAAAGACAACCCAGCAGACCTTATATCTCGTGGAATTTCGCCAGAAGAGATTGAACACAAGGAGCTTTGGTGGTCCGGACCTGAGTGGCTAGCTACAGCAACACCACGTCCAAGTTCTTCAATGGAACCAGAAACCGATCTGCCAGAGGTGAAGAATTTAAAGACGACCCTAACCATAACGAATACTTCCCGGATTTTGCATAAATATTCCTCCTTTTCAAAATTACGTCGGTTGATTGCTTACTGGCATAGGTATCTTGGAAATATCCAATCCAGAAGACATGTGAAGACTGGAAAGATGGCACCGAAAGAAACAATGACTGGCTACTTAAAGCCCGAGGAACTGCGTCAAGCAGAAACTAGCATCATTCGATGGACTCTAATGGAAGCATTATCCTCATTTCGAAAGAACTTGATAAAGAAAGAAAAGCAACCTAAGGGCAGCCCACTAAAATCACTCGATGCCTTCGTCGATGAAGACGGATTGATACGAGTAGGCGGAAGACTGAAATATTCATCGCTCACGGAAGAGCAGAAATATCCTATCATTTTGCCAGCCAACCATCATATCACAACATCGATTATGAGAAGAGAGCACGTTCGACTGCACCATTGTCCACCGGAGCAACTTGCATGCCATTCGTCAGAGGTATTGGCCGATTGCTGGTCGAAGAGAAGCTCAGAAAATTGTTCGAAGATGTTTGAACTGTTTTCGTTTCAACCCTTCCATTCCGGAAGTTCGTATGGGCGATTTACCAAAAGAAAGGGTCACTAAGGTCACCAGACCTTTTACTGTAACAGGGGTGGATTACGCCGGCCCGTTTCAACTTCGAGAGAGTAAGCGGAGAGGCAGGCTTCAGATTTTCAAATGCTACGTAGCAGTTTTCACTTGCTTCAGCACGAAGGCTGTGCACCTAGAGCTTGTCTCGGACCTAACCACTGAAGCCTTTTTGGCAGCCTTACAGCGATTTACCGCACGTAGAGGAATCTGCTCGCAGATGTTTTCTGACAATGGAAGAAATTTCGTCGGCGCTGCGAATGCGTTAAAGGAGCTGAATTCATTCCTCACGAGGGAGTCATCAGACATCGCTTCGCACTTAGCAGAGCAACATATATCCTGGAAATTCATTCCTCCTCGATCGCCACATTTTGGAGGATTGTGGGAGGCGGCGGTAAAAATAATGAAGAGACATTTGTACACAGTGTCTCAGGGACGCATATTCACCTTCGAAGAACTATCTACTTTGCTTTGCGACATTGAGGCAATCCTGAATTCGCGACCCCTGACCCCACTCACTAGCGATCCTAATGATTTGAGTGTCCTCACCCCCGCCCATTTCCTAATTGGCGACTCACTAGTTCAACCCATACAGTCAAGTTATATCCAAGAACCTGACAATCATTTGTCAAGGTGGCAGCACCTGAAAAAGGTTCGTCAGATCCTGTGGCAGCGATGGCAGCGAGAGTATCTGCAGGAGCTGCAGCGAAGAACGAAATGGAATACGACAGATCAACGCGTCGAGTTAGGCAATTTGGTTCTTATTGAAGAAGGCGTACCGCCTTTGAGGTGGTCACGAGGGCGAGTAATCAAACTACATCCCGGACAAGACGGTGAAATTCGAGTAGTCACAGTGAAAACTCTTGAAGGTGTCTTCACAAGGAGCGTCAAAAGGCTGTGTCTACTGCCAATTGACGATTAAGATTGTACTCACGACGAATATTAAATCATTGTATAAAATCATTTTAAAGGTAATTTTTTTTTTTTTTTTTTTTGGTTTTGAAAGCGCACCTTTCAAGGAGGGCCAGGATATGTTAGTAATCAAAGAGCATTTTTTTGCTTTTATGTTGGTAAAACTGTAAAAACTGATCCAACAGCGCCCTCTGTGGCGAGTGTCTTTGGTAGTTCCGAGTGCAGATGGAGCAGTAGTGAAGTGCAGTTCAATGTAGAAACATGTAGTAATAAAGTGCAAAATATTTAAGCAAAAAAGGCAGTGTTGAACTTCATTTTAAAACATCATCATTAACAACAGTCATTCAAGAAGGCCAAACGAAATGAAATCCGAAGTAAGCTGTGTGCTGCGAAATGTCCTTACCAGATGAAAATATATAATAAACTAGCGTACTGTGCGAGAACTGTCGCATGTTAAACCCCATCCTACTTTTTCCTAAGGGTATCGTGAAACTGGAACATAGGAGCATGTGGTCAGTTTCCAACGTATTTCTCTCCACAATTAGGTACACATCACTTGCACACCACGGCAAATCATTAAATGAATGGTTGCACTACACGCATAAGGAGCGAACTGCAGCATAAAGCAATCGATATTACTTCTAGTCGCGACGAGAACGAATCTTGAAATAATAATGCAAATAAACCCCCTCAATCTGCGCAAACCACGGTGTACACCGAAAGCGTGCCTTTTATATTTCAGGATTAGAGAACACAAACAAATATTAATCATCGAAAATCACTTTATTGTTTTTCAAAATATTCTCCATGAAGATCTATACACTTTTGCATGCGTATGAACCAATTGTCGATGCACTTTTGCCACTCTGATTGAGGTATCTCCAAAACATGCATTCTGAATGCAGCAACCGCTTCTTCAAGTGTCGAAAAACGTTGAGCTCTCAGTTTGTTTGTTTTTTTACGTACGGGAATAAAAAGAAGTAATTCGGTGCCAAGTCAGGACTATACGGCGGATGACTCATCAAATCGATGTTTTGGGTACTCAAAAATGCAGTTGTTTGAGCCGATGTGTGAGAGCTCGCATTGTCGTGGTGAAGAGTGATCCTTCTTCGGCGGTTGGTTTTCCTGATTTCTTGGAAGACAGCTGGCAAACAAATCGTTGTGTACCACTCAGAATTGACTGTTCTGCGTTGTTCTAGTGGTACGGTTGCGACATGTCCAGTTTTTCCAAAAAAACAGGCGACCATCTGTTTGGAAGTGCTTCGTGCGCGAACAACTTTTGTTGGATTTTGCTCATCTTGAAACAGAACTGAAACCCATACAGTCGACTGCTGTTTACTTGCGGGCTCATACGCGTAAATCCACGATTCATCACCTGTCACGATGTCATAGACGTGTTTCGAAGCACCGCGATCGTATTTTTTGAGCATTTTCTTCGATCAATGTTGCCAGATTGCAACACCAGGGTTGCCAAATCCCGAAACATAAAAGGCAACCTTCGTATTTTAGTAATAGTAAAGGTTAAGCAGTTACAAAAAGCCAAGTAGCATTTCAAGTTACAAAAGTTGCAGTAGAAGTTCCAATTTCTTGTGAGTTTAACTAGACAATACTAGGATGCCTCATGGTTAATCTATAATCTATCGTAAGCCCCCTTGAACGCTTGTGTTTGGAGCTGTCGCCATTATTCCAGTTTTCAACAATCCTGTTGCCCAAAAAGTGTTTATATTGTGGTATCTGACAAGTCTAACAATGCTGCTGATTCAGTTAATCATTTGTTATTGTTGAATAGTTGTTTTTTTTAAACTAATTTTATTATTTAGTGTACGCGATGTCCATTAACATGTATGTTGAATTTGATAATTATTGATTTTTTTAGTTAACTTGCTTTTTTAAAGTTATTGATCTAAAAGAACTAAATCACAAATATTGGTTTTGTATTTTGTTTACAGAGACAAAAAAGTTTGTTGACCTTCTTTTTCAAACTCTGGAGACACATTCTTACAGTTTACCAACTTCTTGTGTTACTACATCTACAACCACAGAGGTTGCATCTACAACAGTTGCGGGATCACCTGTTGTAACTTCCACTGTTGGCAAACAAGCAGAAACTTTTCAGCCTCAACAAAATCAGCCTACAACAGTTACAGAAACCGTCACAACTACAGCATTGCCTGTTCAGCCAACTGCAAGCCATGTAATATAATTAGTTTTCCTTACATATATTTTTTTTTAATTTCTGTTGTTTTTTGTGTATGACAATGTCTTAACTTTTTCTCTTAGTCTACTGGAAGTCTTGGTCCTGTTATTAATTCTTCCCAGACAAATGGCAGTATTTCAACAACTCTACCAACCCAAACTTTACACAAACGGGAGACAGAATCAGCTCGTACATCTCACAGAAAATCAGATTCAGTAAGTACAGGAATGTACAGCGACTCTTCAACATTAAATTATGTTTAAGAGAAACTCAATAACTTAGAGTGAATCTCTTCAATTTTTATAATGAAATGTATGCAATTATTAATTGGGAAGTGTTAATAAATTATTGTGGTGCCCATTCTTACAGGATAAAGATGACAAAGGTCGAACTGGAAGTAGAAGGCATAGAAGTTCACAATCACCTCCACGCATTCGTTCAAGATCTCGGTCATGGGACAGATCTCGCCGATCCCGAAGCCGAGAAAGAGATCGTGAACGTGATAGGGAGAGACAAAGAGAACGTGATAGAAGCAGAGCATGGAGAAATAAATCTCCCCCTCCTAGGAGGTACGAGCGGGATAGAAGGTGAGAAGAGTGAAGGTGGCAATTTGTAGTGCACAGAACAATCTATCTTGTAACTGAAAAGGCATCACTGTTAAGATTGTTTCTTTTTTATGTCTTATTATTTGCACTGCACTTTCTTTACCTTCACATCTCTCATTTGTTTTTGTTTAGTTTCAATGAACATTTTAATTTCTATTCATACACGTATTTCTTAGAATCTCTTCAGATAATTGCCATTATGTTGAAGCGACATTATAAAATTCTTGATATCATGTCTTCTTCATGAAACCCTAAAGTTTCATCGATAAATTGTTATCAATAGTGCAACATTAATTTTTAATTTTATAATTGCATACAGATATTTTGATTAATTATCCAGAAATCGTTATGCATTTTACCTGTGAGAACGTCAGTGGTTGGTGAAAAAACTTTAATTGTTTGAAAGTTAATTTATAATTTTTAATAAAATAAATTTGTGTTTTATAGTATTTGTTCTCTTGCTAGAAGAACACATTGAGAAGGCCCTTGTTTATGTACTATGTGGCGTAATTTCCACATTTTGTGGTTGATTTATTAGATTCTCTATATGCTGTATGTATTTCAAATTGAATTGATATTTTCATTACTTGTCTTACTTTCCTTCGTGGTTGTAATAATCCAGTTAAGTTTTTATTGATCAGCCTTGATGTTGTTGGGTGGTGGTGGTTTTCACCTCACCATAGGGACAAAAAATGGCCTAGAGCTTCTGTTGCATTCATACTCTGAATGTGAGTGCATTTATGTTGAAGTAGTGACAAACGATGAGAATAGGGATGATGAAAAGTGAGATGGAGCAACAGCAGTGTTTATGAATAAGCAACTTCACTTTGGGGGCAAGGGTACTTTCCACACTTATGGATTTTCAAATTATAAGCAATTTTTACAAATTTATTAGCATTGAAGCTTGTTAGTGTGGCACCATCACTGAAACGTCCCTCTCTCTCTCCCCCTTTTTTTTGCTACTTACGATAAATGGCAAACAAATGCAGTAAGTTTATACATTTACAATAAATGCAAAAAAATGCAACATGAAAAATTTAACTGTTCAATTAGACAGTCTTCATCCCACAAATTGTCCAAAATAAACTTCGCATGGAGATTATCATCCCTTTTCACCTATATTTGCCAAGGTCTAAGATTTTGAAAATCATTCATTAGTTTTTGGGGATACTTCACATGAAGCCCCTAAGACATTTTCGATTTTCTCAAAAATAGCTCCAAATTTTTTCTGTAAATTTCTTGTAAGAATAGAGTAACATACACTTACATACTTGCAACATTCTGTTATTGGCATAGGTCCAATTTTATGGGTTAACTGAATTTTCGAAAAAAGTATGAATTTTCTTCGGAGCCTTCCTACAACTACAAAATTAAAGATAGAGAGATTTCGTCCAAATGATATTTATTGCCCATAATTAGTTCGTTTATTAAGGTCATGTACTTCTTGTTTTTTTTAATTTTAGTTTTCGAGCAATATTGCGTGCAGCATTTCCAATTTTAAAATATTACAAAAAAATATTTTCTGAAAAACTGCTCCAATTTTTTCCTTTATGCATTTGGTAAGGATTGTGCTATAATATGACATAATCGCCATATTGCTCAATTCCTTTCTTTTTTCAAATATTACAAATTTTTTTTTTTCACTCGTGTCTTACGTTTACAATTACATTTGCCGCGATTTATTTACATTCATGTATTTATAAGAATATGTGCTTTAAATAATGTGAGATAAAATTTCCTGAAAATACATCAGTTTTCCGTGAAAATGAGCTCAAAATTTCGCATTTTCTGACACGCTCAAACTCCATTTTCTCGAAAACTGCTCGAAATGTTTTCTTCAAACTTTTCCAACAGATAGTGCTAATTGCACTATTTAAGTTGACAGAATTTATTTTATATACGTTTATACAATTTATATACATTTTGTATTTTCAAAAATTACGTCATTTTTTTAAAGATCTCTCACACTAATATTCACATTTTCAGCGATTTAAATGCTATTGCGTTTGTGACTGACTGAAGCCCTTTAAATGGCGTTATAAGTTTTTCGAAAACTCAATAGTTTTCTGTGAAAAAATATTCAAATTTACAGTAGCGCTTAAATTAATTAGTCATTTTCTTAAAAACGGCTCCAATTTTTTCAATGAAAATTGCCATTTGGTAAGAGGTATTACTGTTCTTTAAAATCCTTAAAATAATATTTTCATTCTACGATGCCGAAAAATTAAGAAAATTTTTAAAAAATGTACTTTGGGGGGCGATAGATGACAGCTGGCAAGAGTATGTGGGTAGTCCAAATAGCTAGTCCAGACCAGTGGAAATAGAAAACTATTACGGGAAAGTCTGTGCCATTCTGTTGCACCACTAGTTTTGGGAATGACGTGGAGAAGAGTTGAGAATGCGTTGTGAGGTTGAATGAGATGAGTAAAGACTAGATTGTTTATGAACTGCTGCACCGTGTTGCGGGATGAGTTGACAGTATAGTGGGAAAGTGAATGGATATTGTGTTGGGTTCGGAAGATGAGGCGGATGACGCGGTTTTCAAGAATTTTGAGGTGTTTGTATGGCGAGTGGGAGATTGTTGACCAAGTGGAAGATGTGTATGTGATGATGGATCTGATGTGAGTATATAATACAGGAGGAGTTTATGTTGATAAAAAAGTGAAGGATGGTGGAGAATGGTTTGATGTTGATTTTTTTGTTTGACTTGGAAATGGTGAAATGCGGGGTCCAGGGTAATTTTGAGTTGAAGGTGATGCTGAGATATTTTATTTCAGAAAACCATGGGATAGGTGTGCCGGTGATAGTGATAGGTGGAAAAGGGCGTGGGAATTTTCGCCAGGTGAAGATGATAGCTTAGCATTTAGAAGGGTGATAGTTTCCTTGGAACCAGTGGAAAATTGTATGAGCTGCATTTTGAAGATTGTTGATAGAATATTGAGAAGAACGGTGGGGTGAGTGAGAGGCCAAGTCCTCTGCTTAAAGAAATTGCTAAATGCTATGTCAAGACGGAAGATCCTTTCGATAGACTGAAAAGAGAGTAGGAGAAAGAACTTCACCTTGTGGAACTCCCGCTGAGAACGGGTGGGATGGGGAAAATGTGAGAGATCATTTGGTTTTGAAAGTTCTGTGACTTATTTGGATAGGAGATTTAGAGCAAAAGTTGGAAAGTATGATTTCAATTTGAACAGAAGAATTTGGTGATTGTGTCGAAAACAAAGAATAGATGGGTGAAAATAGCAGGTGTCTAGCGGATTTTATGTCTATGTTCTGTGGAGATGTTTACGGCAAGGTGGGGTGTTAGGATTGGTCACAGCGGAAATCGAATTGTGAAGGGTGAATGTGAGGTTGAAGGTAGGGGTTCATGTATTTTAGGAGATTTATTTCGAACAGTTTTTCTGGAATAGAGAGGAGTCTGATAGGTCATTAGTTTGTAGGTTGTCTGAGGTCTTAGTGAGGTTTAGGTATCATAGTGGCAGTGACGGTTTTCCAACGTTTGGGGAAGTAAGCGGTTTGAAGACAAGCATTGAAGAATAAGGTTAGGTGGGAAATTGCATTTAAAGTTAAATATTTAAGACAGGTAGGGTAGAATTTGTCGGGTCCGGGAACTTTGTTGGTTTGAAGAGATTTTATCGCCTCAGTGGTGTCGTCTTTATGTATAGTCCACATGGTTTGTCTTTCTGGAGGTAAGGATGGGGTTCGTATAAATTTATGGATAGCGGACTCTGGGATCCGAGTGTGGAGGTAAAGCTTGTTTCGACTGACAACTGGCACCCGCTGGCAAAAATTTTTATTATTTCGTCCGGGTAGATATGGAAGTGGGGGAGTAGATCTTTCTTGAAAAATGCCGTTTGAATTCTGACCAGTTGGTTGGATGATTGAGGAGTGGTGTTGTGTGGAGTATGCTGTAGTTCATGTTGAGAATATAACAGGAAGGTGATCAGAGGATAGTTCGTATCCTACATATGGGGATAGTTCGTATCGTACGTGAGATTGGTATTGTGGCTCTGACGTATATCATGATTGTGTTGGGTGAGTTGAATGGGTTCAAGGGGGGCCAGAAGGATAATTTCTGGGTGGTCGTCTAGGTGTTCGTGAAGTATTCGTTCGTGTTGGCAGCCCCAGTGTCTGTCTTTACAATTTCAGTCGCCAGCGATGTTAGTGGGAGTGGGGGGTGAGAAGAGAGAGGTCGTCAGGATCTAGTCTTGGGTCTGGTGGTGTGTACACTGAGACAATGTTGATAGGTGAGTCGTGGGAGGATATTTGTATAATTGTTGATTCTATGGTGGTTATGGGTGTGGGGAATGTTGTTTCGTATTAGGATAGCGATTCCGTCTCCGTCAGTTGGTCTGTCAGAACGATAAGTGATGAAATTGGGATGCTGAAAGGAAGAGTGGTTTAAGGAAAGTTTCCTGAGTTAGAAGAATGCTGATAGAATAGTCTGAGATAAATTGTTTAATAGGTTTCTTAGTGGATAGGTTCCCGTTGTAGTTCCAGATACTTAAGATAAGAGCGTTAGAAGGAGAAGAGGCAATATAGGAAAGTTCAGAATTTGGTTCCAGCGGAGATTAATTTGGACAGCGTAATCAGAGGATTTGAAGGTGTGAATTATTTCTTTGATAGTATGGAGAAGCTTGGAAAGAATGCAGGTTTTATATGAGGGTGAAGAGTTCTTTAAGATCCGTGACGGTGGAGGTGGATGAAGAAGATTCCGAGTTACGTGGAGGGGGGGGTGATGAAATTTGTTTGGTGTTGTGGGAGAATGTGCGTTGAATATGTTGGAGAAGGATGGGAATGAGGATTGTTGGTGTTGGAAAGGGATTGGCTTAGTGTCAGAATATTTGTGGTTTGGCTTCTCTTTGTTGTTGATAGTGGATGAGGGTATGGCATTGGGGATCATTGGCAGGATGTTTATTTGTGAAGTTGATGCATAGGGGTTTGAAATCAGGTCGGGATTGGTTAGGGCATTTTCAGTAGGATGGGGATGGGTACAGTAGCAACAGGTTGGAGTTCTATGGCAGTAGGCTCGGGTGTGGTTTAAAAGTTGGCAGTGGTGCATCTTGGGATTCAGTTGTTCGGTTTGTATGGTTCGATGGTGATATCGTGCAAGCAGAGGTAGGGAAGGTTGGATCTAATATGCGGGATTTGTTGCTTGTGTACTTCGATAATGTAAATGCTAAGGTGATAAGCGTTTTTGTCGGGGTTGTGTCGGATCATTTCTGAAAGGTGGAAGCAGGTGAAATTTTGGTTGTGGATTTCTTGGAACAGTCATTTGTATTTTGTTTGGGAAATGCCTAAAAGGATTGGTATTTCACGGGTTTCGGGGGTAGCTCGGTGGTAATGGAAGTTTGGTGGGGCCGAGAATGAGAGTTGTCTTAAATTTTCATTGGTTTTTATTTCCAGGAGTCGTGAGGCTATTTTCTAGTGGGCAGAGGCGGATTTGAGGGTGATAAGGTTGTCTTTAGTGTATTTGGCCTGGATCTTGATTGTGGTTGTGGTTGATTTTTGAAGCTCTTGGATTAATTCTTTGCCATCAAGGATGTCCGAGTTGGAAATGAATATTGGGCCAATTCTAGATCTGGATGTCTGGAGAGGTGCTGTGTTTTGGGTACTTGTAGTAAATCTAGTTTGGGTAGTAGATTGGGACGGTGGTGGTTGTTGGCAAGAGACGGATAGTTGAGATTGGGGGGTAAATGGGTTGAAAGGGAGGAAAGGGTTGTTGATGGGAATTGGAACTGAAGTTGGATTTCCTTTGGCTCTTGCGGTATGTTTAGGAGTTGAGAAACCATCATTGAGGAGATTCTTTGGGAGGGGTGGTGTGGCAGGTATTTTAGGTTTCTGAAGAGGAGCAGATATTCCAGATGAATAAGGGGAGTGGGGGTGCTTGGCTGCACCTATTTGCCATAGTTCAGCGTGTTGCTGGTCAGCTGCAGTGGAAGTTCCACGGTCATTGTCTTCTGCCTCCATCTTGTCAGAGGAATACGGCCGAAGCCGTTGTCTTGGTTCGCCCTTTCTCGGGCCTGGCGGGACGCTTCCTCTCACGTTTGATGAACACAGTTTGACGTACCTTCGAAAAAACTAAGGGTACCGATAATTTGATGTTTGTAAGAATACAATGGGCACGGAAATCGTGCGAGCGTATGACCGCTGCCTACCTCTGAAAGAAAATTACCGCCTTATGACCGTGGATGATGTAACGGTTGCGTGCAATTTTATGATATACCGTTCAAAATGTTCGACACACTCGTACGACTCCCAGCTCGGGAATATCTTTGTCTTCAGGGCTGTAGTGCGCCAGGAAGTAGAGCGCTTCGGTTTTTATGTTCTAGATGGAACAGGCTGTGATTGGTTAGGTAACTGGCCAATCGGGCGGGGTCGGGTCAGGTTGTGATAGGCTGCCCGCGCGCCCTCTTGGCCGACACCTCAGCCTATCATAACCTAGCCCGGACCTGCCTGATTGGCCGGTCACCTAGCCAATCATTTAAAACATAATAACAGGAAGCCCCAACATCATGGGACTAGGAGGATATCGTCGAAATTCAACAGCAAGGAATAAATTGAAAAAATATATTGTAAGTTCCCAACACCCACTATTTATTAACCCATCATCCGGTCCCACTCACCTCTTGAATTCACTCCCACACGATATTTTCGATTTATTCATTCATTCTTCTGGCCATTCTCCCGCAGTTTCACAACCTCTAAACGAGCTTGAATCTGACCACCTACCAATCCTTTTTGCCCTTCGGAGCTTATGCATGTACCAATTGTTAGAAAATAATTAATACAAACTGGCTGGAATATAAAGACCAAGAGGCCCATAAACTCGAACCGTCTAGTTGAGAATTAAAAACTTAACACATTGATACCGCTCCCTAAATTCACCTTCTAACTCAATTAAGCCTAGAAAATAAGTTCAGTCAACATCCCCGCCAATACCCACCACCCTCCACTCCCCACAGATATAATCAAGAAAATCTAAGAGAGACGCAGAGACGATACAACCGCACAAGAGACCAAACCAACAAAGCAGCTTAAAAACTACCTACAACCCGCAGAGAAAATCCATTTTTGAGAACACCAGAAACACTTCACTCCCGTCAACACCAACTTACGTCCTTGAAGCTTTAGAAAATTACATGCCAGTGAACTCCGCTCCACTACAACTAAATTCCTTGCAGACGGAACTTCGGAAGATAAACTAAGGAGGCATTAGCATCTCTAAAAACAAAACGAGCGGCCCCGATCGCATAAACGGCTACATCCTCACTGCCTGCTATCTTTTTTGACTTTTCTGATGCATTCGACAAGATTCATTACCACATACAATCCGGGGGAAAAATCGTATGTTTCTTCCTTCAAGCCTCTTATCTACTTTGGCAAGTTACCTCATTGGAAGAAGTTTTCGAACCTGCTACCAATCCCAACTCTTCTCCCCTCTGTCAATTCAAGCAGGAGTCCCCCAAGGGGCCGCCCTTTCTTCACTACTTTTTATCTTCCTCCACGACCTGCAGCAAATGCCCAACATGTCTTAATACTGTACGCCGACGGCGTGGCCCTTACGGTAAAAAAGAGCTTAACCTCATGGGCCGTCAAACGCCTCCACAGAGCGACAAATTCACTGACTGGTGCAAGAGAAATGGCACTGAACCCATGTGCCAAGTAATTATGTTCCAATGGAAACGAAACGACCTACTGCTCCCACTACAGGTCGATGGCAACAATATCCCGTGGAAAAAACAACTTTGATCAGAATCAAATTTGATCAGAATCGTACATGGCACGAGCAGTGCGCAGAAGCAGCTAAAAGATAGGATCCCTTGTTCGTCTCGCCCCACTCTTAACAGCGCCAAAATTACGAGTGAGCACGGTGATTCTTTTTATTTATTTGTTTAATCCAAAACGGTTAACTATGTGTGGCGTGCTGTGGGAAGAAGTTAATTTGAATTTACATTTATGTCCAGAAGCAAAACAAGGGGCCATCTCAGCATTTGCTCAACGATCAGGGGAACTGGACGAAAATCTAATCGAAATGGGTGTCTTTATCCTATATACCTCACGCCTTCGAAGTCCAGGGATTTACGCCTGCTCAACCTGGGCCTCCACCTCACGAGTAAAACCTCACCACAATCACTATTGCAGAAAATCGATTCATTAGAACAGTTTCTAGACCCGATCCAGACACGATCTACAATAACCATGAAGCAAATATCAAATTAAAACGTATTACGAAGGTAATCTACGACTTAGCAACTCTCGAAACAGTTGTTTTCAAAACCCACACTCACCCCACTATTTTGTAGATACCAGCAGTACTTCATTAAAAAAATCGAAGTCTAGAACAAAAAGACTCCCTGCTGATATTCGTTTCATGCGACCTCCATAAATCACAAATTACCTAGAAATAAATTGCAAAACAGATTACTAGCGCACACTCAGAATAATTCCCCCTCTTCTACTATCATCAGCCCCAAATCTTCTGTTTCTTATTTCATTTGACTCAACGCACGTGCGCAGTTCGTGCCAAACCCAAAAATAGAAGTAAGAAGCAGCGGCTCAGACATATGTCGGCGCGCACCCGCGCGTTGTGGAGGCATGGCCTCAGTATCAGCTGACCATTTTATCTGCACACTGGCGTAGGCTCTCCTCTCTAGGCCAAATTTCCCTACACATCCTGGAACGCTACAGCCCTGGAGAAGACCAAGATATGTTGGTCGAAACGTCGGCTCCTCAGCCTTCGATGTAGCGTCACCCGACAGCCTAGGTCATGACTCTGGCCGCGGAAGCCTACAAGATTAGCTGACCACTTATTGTTTTGCAGTTACCTCTGCTCTTACTGTTTGTCACTGCTCCAACTTACAAGGTTGCGTTCACTTTCCAAGACTGGTCTCAGAACAAAAAAAATATTAAACAATTTATTCAGCGAACTGAACAACTTCGAACTATGACCCTTGGACAACAACACCTCCATTGCCAGCGGGTTTTTTTATTGATCATATGCTCCCTGAAACTGTTCGTGTGGAAGGTTGTCAAGGGACCTCGTTGATGCTGCCTGGACCTCTGGAATCGTGTCTAGTCGCTTCCCTTCGTCTCTGTCGATTCGGAGGAACAAAAAGAAGTGAAAGGTAGGGTTGGGGCTGCAGGGTGGCTGCAACAGTGTTGTCACGTTGAACTTGGCCAAAACTTTGTCAGCGGCAAGCAACGTGTGGGTGGGCGCATTGTCATGGTAAAGAACCCATCTTTGGGCACATGCGGCGGACTTGTTCCTTAGAACGGCGGAGCACTCCCGCGTAAATACCAGGTCATCGGCTAGTAATCTAACATTAAGACAACGGTCGTTGTTTAAAATTTCACGCACTCTCTCCAAATTTTCATCACTTAGGCTTGTTGACGGTCTCCCTGAGCGCCCATTGTTTTCAACGTCTTCGTACGTGGCCATCATTGAACGTCTACGTACATGAAAACGATTGCACATGACCGCGTCTTCTGTATATGCTTCTTGAATCGTACTAATAGTCTCTATAGTGGCTTTGTTAATTTGTACACCGAACTTTATTGAATAACTGTGCTCCAAAAGACACTGCGTTTTCGGCGAGGTCCACTGGCAGGCACTCACGCCATTAGCGATCTGTTTACCCCTGCATCTCGAAGACAACTGGCGCTGGTGCGGCCGTTAGCTGACACTCTCCACTTCTTCACCCTGTCGGTGGAAACGGACTGCGCGCCTTCCCCTGCAGATGAAAAAAGTTTTGAAACTTTTTGAACGCACCTTACAAACACACCCATGTAATTTGCATAAGATAAATGTGGAGTCAGACTTTTGACTTGATCACCTATTTTATGATCACAATAAAAAAAAATACTTTTTTTCCCTTTTGTTAAACAAAACAGATTTTTAACATAAATTGTCCATAAGCATAAAAAAAACTATTCGGGCAAATATTTACAAGATCTGTGCAGAAAACTTTAGCTTAAAAACTGCCTGTTTGAATTTAAACTTTCACCTTGAAAATACACAATGACTATCTACAAAGATAATCTTTTAACTGGAATAAGTACAGGGAATGACCAGACTTACGGATAAATTAGACGGTGTGTCAAAAACCTGATAGTGATAACCATAGTACCCTCACAGCTGTCAATTTTGCATGTTAGTGGTGTCATTGGCAAAATTCAAAAAATGGGACATGATTAAATAATCAAAATTGACAACAAAAGTAATAATTTTGTCTGATACCAAACCACTGTGGACGAGTGTAGTCCAATATGCTCGTAAATCAATGTTTTCAGTTTTGCGAGTTTACGCCCTCTCTCACAGAATGCCACAATTACTTTTATTTATTTATTTTAATCATAATTAAAATATTAGGCTTTGTGTTTGTCTTTTCAATATTAAAAACTGAAAAGTGGTTGTATATGTGTATGTATGTTATTTAAATGCTCAATGTTAACTAAAGTTTTGCTCTTTGAGTATCTGATCTTAAGACTGATGAGTTTTGTTTATTGGTATGAGAAAGAAATTTATACTTCAAATTCTGTTACACATTACAAATTAGGAAATTTAATGTAATCTTTTAACACTGTCTTGTGTCGGGATCTCTCAGTAAATAATTGACAAGAAAAGCAGGGATACTCAATGATTTTTTTAAATTATTTTTATGATTTTAAATGTTGCAGAAGGAGCTGGTCTCGTTCTAACTCTCCTGTTGGGGTGTCTCGTACTCGTAGTGCTGCTACATCACGTTCACGTTCTCGATCACCTCGATACAATCATAGAGGACGGGTGTATCGTAATCGATCACCTCCAACTAGACTTTCTATGTCTAGGTCTCGATCAAGGTCTAATGGTAATGATTGATTTGGTGTTTAACAATTTTCAATTAATATTGCCTTTATGTTTATAGAAAACTGAGCATTGTGTACATTTTTCTGTTTACTTGATGAAGAGTACTGTTCTTGCTAAGAAACTAATATAATCATTAAGCATTACTCGTATTTATGCATATTATTTTTTGCCTTTTGATTAGTTCAATATGCTGTTTTTGCAGAGCGATCTCGAGAGAAAAAGGAGTCCCTTTCTGGTGCTGCAACTCCTACTCAAGACAGCAATCATGGTGATGTAGACATGAGGCTAACGACAACATCTCAAAGTATTCAGAGTGTTGTTAGTGCTGGTGGAAACAAGGCCAACTCTGACCAAGCTGCTACTGGTCCTACTTTGCTATCAAGTATTTTTCATACCAAGCGACGCTGTAGAGACTTTGATGGTTTGTTTCAATTCCATGCACAATTCTTCCTTTCTATCGTAATATATATTATTAGCATTCCGTGTCTTCTTGCCTGAGTGTATGTAGTGTGTATATATGCAAGAGGGGGGGGTGGAAAATTGCAAAGAGAAATAGATTGGAACCAGTTATTGTGGATTTACACATATAGGCACAGAGTATTTGGACCAATAGAAGAAATACTTTGCAATGTGTCAAATATTGTAATGAAACATGCTTAAAACACATGTTGAACAGCAAATGTAATGAAATGTGCCAAAGCAGATGAAATGAAATGTGATCATTCGGAACATTCCTCTGTCCGATAAATATTACAGACATCGAAAGGACGGTGTTAATGATAACTGGTCTGGTGCATTACCTTAACTGATGATTACTTTGCCCCAACAATTGCACGCCTGCTGGAGTCTGGCTGGTATCTGGGCTGTTCCGATGACTGCGATGAAACGCACCTGTCCGGGTTAGGTGGGAGGAATCTGTGCATTGCGTTACCCAGTTGGTTGAAGTTAATCAGATATGGTAAGTGGCGAGGTCTCGTTTTGGTGGTGGTTGGGATGCGAATGCCTCGGATAAAGGCCGTCCTATATCACCTCGCATTAAACTGCCCTCTTAGTGTTTGCCACTAACTCTGGATATTAAAATACCCGTGGACATTTGTGCCTGTCGTGCACCATTCTAAATAATAGCCAATTTTTTTTTTAATTTGCATAGATGTTTTACAGAGTTGTAACAAAGCAATAAAAAAGAAATTAGCGGCTGTTCTCCACGGAATTATCGTTGAGTGTTTTTTCATCGCCGCACTTGCAGCTTCCTCCAAAAACATACCCTCTCAAAACACACCGTCTGATCACGTGTGGCCAGCTTGTCCTGCTCTTTGTTAGATTTGGATTTTCCAGAAAGTTCTAAAGTTTATTGGATGATTATTGGCTTAGGGCACTTCTCCCTCAGTGACCCACTTTACAGAATTTATTCTACACATTGTTTCCTTTTGATTGTTTGACGACTGGAAGTAACAGTTGCAGTAGCAGCTGCGTAGATTACCATGATTAATGTACAAGACATCCTAAGAGTATAGGGAAGCTCGGAGCCCCACACTGTAGCAATTTGGTGCTCCCTGGGGAATGAAATTCCTGTCACGTAGATGTGGATCAGCTACTGTGCACATAATGTTCAACTCTCACAAAGCACACTTAAGAGAGCCCTTGTGAGTTTCGTATGGGCATGCAATGATAGATGGTCAGCATAGCTGAGAATTTATGACCCTCTCTGCACTTACACGCAAGACCTTCATTTCGCACAAAAGGTCAGCTTGGGGGATTGGGGCAAAAGTGCCGGTCTTGCGCTCGTAACTAGTGTACACGACTCATTGCAATATCTACGTGAATTTCTTTATACTAATTGTTTTGTCAGCAGATCGTTACATCTTGCTATGTAAGAAACATAAACTTGTATTTGTACTGATGTCAGTATGACATTCCCCTTATCTTTTTACTTTCTCGTTACTGATTGTCCAGTACAGAAAATTGTAATGCTGCGGGGGCAAAATGACAATTTTTCATCAGAAAAACTCTTATTCTCGGGCTCTAGCATCGAAAAAGTGCATAAATGTTATCTGCCTGTAGTAATTTCCTTCCTCTAGTACGTTGTATAGTCAGAATCCACATGTGGAGGGAGGGGCCTTGATACCAAAAAATTGATCGATGGCCAAATGTCCGTCTGTCTGTGAACAAGGGTAGCGGCTAAATGGCAAACAAGATTTTCATTGAAAGTGATGATTCCCAATCCATAGGACTGACGCCATGACCCCTTGAATCTGAAACAGCTATTTTGATTTTTGGGCATATTTCAATTGAAGCCTCAACATTTTCAAAATGTTTGCAAAAATGGCTCCAAATTTGTTTAATTTTTGCCTGATGCGAAATGCGCTTAAATATTGGCGTATGTAGTTTTTTTATGCAATCCATAAATTTTTGATAATTGGAATTTCAAAAGATTAGGAGAAACATTTTTGGCGTCTTTCTGCAACTACAATTATGAAAAGGAAGAAGAAGAAGAAGAAGGGGGAGGAAATCGTAATGAAAGCTCTTGATCGAAAACAGATCTTTAAAGATCATGTTCAATGTTTAGAAAATGTGTGTAGTTTTTACATAATTTTGCATGAAATGTGAGCAATTTTTCAATTTTAAATCATTATTATCGGATAATGGCTCTTCATTTTTAATTTTTTCCACCTATGTAGCAAATAACACGAAAGGGGTTAATGCTGGTCTAATTTTTGGGGTATTCAGTTTTTTGGAAAAATCCCCCCCCTCCCCGATCCAAATTGTGAATTCAAATTTCCTGTGCTTTTTTTAAATATGTTCTCAGTTCATAAAATGGCAACACAGCTGTTTCAAATTATTATTAAAATTCTTCTCATTGTTGCCAGTTGTGATGATTGTATGGTGTAAATAATATTCTTATGAAAGGAAGTAGATTGAAGGAAGGATTAAACTTAAAGCTAACAAATACACTTCTTTTAATTTAAGAAGTTTTAATTGCTGATTATGGTAATCAGAAATCGGAAGCTCTCTTCTATATAAACATGTTAGTTGTTTAATGTTCCTGTACAAATTGCAAATATTATAACTGTTAAATTTATTTAAGTTTGTTTCATTTGTAAAAGTAAGAAATAGATACTGTTCCTGTCTCAAAAGTTCAAAAAAGAAATCATTATGTGACATTTTCAAACACACAATTTTATTACATTCTAGATAAATTGGCAAATTTGCGAAAAAGTATAACAATGTGTAAATCATTTTACTTGAATTTATTCATAAATTATGTTATTTAATTTTAACGTTTATTAGATATAATCAACAATATTTGACGGGATATATATGTTGTTTTATTTTATTTTATTTTATTTTTTTTAAATTAAATCAAATACCAAAGAATAATTTTCTTCAGTACTCATGTTTTTACATTGTATCTCTATTTTTAAGATTTTAGTTTTAGAAAGTCCCCGGAAAAATTTCGATTTGATTCAGTTTCCGAAAAATCATGGTTTCTGTCCTGAAAAGACTCTCAACTTGGCACTAATTAGGATTTAATAGTAGCTTATTTCGTTTATACTATTGAAAGAATTTATCAAAGTTAGCTTGTAAGTTTTCACAATCCTCTGTAGATTTATTAGGTAAAAATAATTTAATGTCATCTGTATATATGATTTACTGCAATGTAAATAAATAAAACAGAGACAGGTTAGTTACACCTTTTATAACTCAAGAACGGCTGGACCAATTTTAATAATCTCTGATTCGTTGGATTTCTCTCTTCCCATAATAACAGAATAAATATTAAAATATCGGAAAAATTCGCAAAAAAAGATCAAAACTAAATATTTGTTTAAAATACAACCTGCAACACTTGGCAGGATTTTTTACTATATCGTTAAATGACTCTCCAATGAAGCATTCTGGTGCATTAAATCTAAAATTTTGTGGCCAAAGAACTCAAAGAAACGTTTCTCTCATTGTAATCTACAGGATGAGATCTTCTTGAACATTGTATTACATTTTCTGGTCCAGCGCTTCTCAATAATACCCATTTGCTCAGAGACATGCAGAATCTGCAACTAAATGTGTATGAGAGGCACACGGAGACAGTCAGACAGAGGGAAGGAGGAGGAGGGCAGAACGTCTGCCAGGTTCCGTTAAATAATACTGGTCCCAGTTTAGATCCTTGTAGGTCACCAGATATAGGTGTAATAGGAAAAGACACATTTATGCATTTAAGCAGATACAATTTCAGTAAAATTAGATAATTAGATGATAATTTGCGGCGACAATGGTGTAACGGTTAGCGTACTGGACTGTTGTACCCAAGTTGGTGAGTTCAAACCCGATCGAAGCCGTGGATTTTTAAGGGCGTAAAAATCATTCGTAGAAAAGTAAAGCTGGCTGTCCCATTTACTTGCATGTAAAAGATCCTCAAGCATAAATGACGCCTCTGAGCTAAATTCAAATCTCCTATTTCTCGCCCAAGAAATACCTTCTTTCTCTGCTAGATGAAAGGAGCGTAGCGAAATTTGCCTGGTCAGACGGAAGAGGGGGCCTGATGGCCCGAGTCTCGCTACGTAAAATAAGGCAAATTCAATTCAATTCAATTCAATTCTAGATATGTAATTTATCAATAATAGTATTATGACATACAATGTTGAAAGCTTTGGAAGTCTGTATAGGTGACAACTATTAGACTAAATTCCACTGAGTGAGTTGCTATAAATGGACAAAAAGTAAGATTAGTGACTGTACAACAAGCGTTTAAAAATCCATGTTGCGTTCGGATACATATGGAGTAAAAAAAGATGCATATAATACATGTGATTTTAAAGGATCTTTGAAAAATTGGATAAAATTGAAATCGGTATGTAATTTTCCATAATTGTATCATTGTTCTTTTTAAGAAACATAAATGTTTATCCTGCTTCCAGTCATCAGGAAATATCCCAGAAGGGATAGCTGTAGTATAAGTGATGTGTAATCGTGTGTGTCTAAAGAGCTTTCACATGATTGACATCATGATTCACATGATGACACGAGCAACCCCAATTGGACCTTGACCTGCCAGCCAAAAAACTTTCATGGTTGAATCAGTATAGTCGTATAGTTTACAAACATGTATACACAAAGAATGCATATGAACATTACTCACTTATCCATATATCAAGTAAGACAGTGTACAAGATATTGCCCCCCCCCCCTCCCCCACAAAAAAAAATAAACCAGAAAAATTGCAAGAATACAATAAAATGAAATAACAAAGTGAACAAGTGATAAAAAGAAAATGTAACAATAGTTGAATTAAGGTGTTATACAAAGAGTAAATGTTAAATGATGCCTGATATATTTTAAAACTTGTATTGAAGAAGTCTATTGCACAAGCTAAAGCATTTACATACAGTTCTTCCCAGCCTATTAAACGTATTGTAGTAATTATGATCTGTTGTGGAGTTATTGACCTAGAAACAATCATGTTTTCTGGTTTTCCTCACACGGGTAGCAACCAAGATACGAGATGCATGCTCACAAAAATTAATCAGATCATGTAATAATGTTGAAGAAAATAATGTTAAATTTTCTTCTTGCCTACAGATCTTGACGACAAAATTGCATATGAAGTTGGGATAGATTGTGATGAAATCTAGACACAGGCGAGATATTGTAAGATGAGAGCGGGGGGAGAGACACACACACGCGCATATTAAATTAATAAATATTTCAATCACTTGGATATTGCTTTGCTCTTCGAGAAAATGGTTGTGAGAAATCATGTTC
This sequence comes from Gryllus longicercus, assembly GCA_038098605.1. Lineage (NCBI taxonomy): Eukaryota > Metazoa > Arthropoda > Insecta > Orthoptera > Gryllidae > Gryllus > Gryllus longicercus. The sequence continues at coordinate 4,131,320 of JAZDUA010000069.1, read as the reverse complement.
TTCCATGCTATATTTGTAATGCTTATGTAATGTGCATTTACATTGCAACAAATATAGATATAAATTGTGAACACCTAATGTTCTACAATTTGAAATATTAAGTTAAATAATGAGAAAGGATTTTTAGAATATCCAAATGCATCTGATTCTCAAATTACTTGTACAGACTGACACCACTTTAAACAAAGCCCTGGAAATTCAAATTTACCATTTCAAATTCTTTTCCAATTTACGTAAAACGTACTCCCAATTTTGAAAAATGGAACATGACCTTATTTGAAGATCTGTTTTCAGTGAGCACATTTCATTAAGAAGCAGAATGTATCTTTATAATGGTAGTAGTAGTCGTGGTCGTAATAGTCGTAGTAGTAGTAGTAGTAGTAGTAGTGGTAGTTGTAGTAGTGGTAGTAGTAGTGGTAGTAGTAGTGGTAGTTGTAGTGGTAGTGGTAGTAGTTGTTGTAGTGGTAGTAGTTGTAGTAATAGTAGTAGTTGTTGTTGTAGTAATAGTAGTAGTTGTAGTAGTAGTAGTAGTAGTAGTTGTTGTTGTAGTAGTAGTAGTAGTTGTTGTAGTAGTAGTAGTAGTTGTTGTAGTAGTAGTAGTAGTTGTTGTAGTAGTAGTAGTTGTTGTTGTAGTAGTAGTAGTAGTTGTTGTTGTAGTAGTAGTAGTTGTTGTAGTAGTAGTAGTTGTAGTAGTAGTAGTAGTTGTTGTAGTAGTAGTAGTAGTTGTTGTAGTAGTAGTAGTAGTTGTTGTAGTAGTAGTAGTTGTTGTTGTAGTAGTAGTAGTAGTAGTTGTAGTAGTAGTTGTTGTTGTAGTAGTAGTAGTAGTTGTAGTAGTAGTTGTTGTAGTTGTAGTAGTAGTAGTAGTTGTAGTAGTAGTAGTAGTAGTAGTTGTTGTTGTTGTTGTAGTAGTTGTTGTTGTTGTTGTAGTAGTTGTAGTAGTAGTAGTTGTAGTGGTAGTTGTGGTAGTGGTGGTCGTGGTGGTGGTGGTGGTAGTGGTAGTTGTGGTAGTGGTAGTGGTAGTTGTGGTAGTTGTTGTTGTAGTAGTTGTTGTTGTAGTAGTTGTTGTAGTAGTTGTTGTTGTAGTAGTTGTTGTTGTAGTAGTTGTTGTTGTAGTAGTTGTTGTTGTAGTAGTTGTTGTAGTAGTTGTTGTTGTAGTTGTTGTTGTTGTAGTAGTTGTTGTTGTAGTTGTTGTTGTAGTTGTTGTTGTAGTTGTTGTTGTTGTAGTTGTTGTAGTTGTTGTTGTTGTAGTTGTTGTTGTTGTAGTTGTTGTTGTTGTTGTTGTTGTTGTAGTTGTTGTAGTTGTTGTTGTTGTAGTTGTTGTTGTTGTTGTAGTTGTTGTTGTAGTTGTTGTTGTTGTAGTTGTTGTTGTTGTAGTTGTTGTTGTTGTAGTTGTTGTAGTTGTTGTTGTAATTGTTGTAGTTGTTGTTGTATTGTTGTAGTTGTTGTTGTTGTAGTTGTTGTTGTTGTAGTTGTTGTAGTTGTTGTTGTTGTAGTTGTTGTTGTAGTTGTTGTAGTTGTTGTTGTTGTAGTTGTTGTTGTTGTAGTTGTTGTTGTTGTTGTAGTTGTTGTTGTAGTTGTTGTTGTTGTAGTTGTTGTTGTAGTTGTTGTTGTAGTTGTTGTTGTAGTAGTTGTTGTTGTTGTAGTTGTTGTAGTTGTTGTTGTTGTTGTAGTTGTTGTTGTAGTTGTTGTTGTAGTTGTAGTAGTTGTAGTAGTAGTCGTCGTAAGGAGCCGAACAAATTTTGAATTTTTTTTTTTCAATTTTTGAGTCAGAATTTTTAACCAACACGAGACCTGCACTATTTTCTTAAACGTCCTTCAGACTATCCAACAAAAAAAAATCAAAAACGATGAAGCCGTTTTTGAGAAAAAAATGGTTTAAACAAAACTAAAAATTGCCTCTATTTCACACAATGTTATAAAAAAATACTCAAATTTTTGAAACATTGTACATGACCGTATTTCAAAATCTATTTGTGAGGAACAGATTTTGTTAGAGAAAAATTTCTCTCTCCAATATTTTAGTTGTAGGAAGATGCCAAGAAAATTTTTAATTTTTGCCATTTTCCAAAAATTAGAGTTTTTAATGAAAATTAGACCTGCACCATTCTCTTCAACATCCTTTATATTATCCAACAACAAAATTTTAAAAAAATTATAGACCCATTTTTTGAAATTGTGCCAGGGACATCTCCCAAAGTTAAAGTATCTCCCAAAATTAAATTAAAATATAGATGACGGGACCTCGATATCAGCCAGATGTTTTGGAGAAAATCGGCTGGACAGTTTAGCCGCTAGCGTGTTCAGATGGACGGACGTCTTGCTGTCTATAGATTTTTCGGTATCAAGAACTCACAAAACTTAGATTCCTGCTACGAGATTTGTTAGATGATTTTTTCTTCTCAATTAAGCACCTAGACTTATCCGCTTTTTCATTGCCAGGGCCCTTTAATAAGTTTTGTGCCGAAAATTCGCCGTTTTTTCGCACAGGTATTGCATAACTTTCTTTCTAACTCAGTACCCCCATATTCCGCATTGCAGATCTTTTAAGGTGGTTTGAGCGAGATATGTGCTATATTTAACATGCCTTTTTTATTGTATTAATGCAAAAAAAAAAAAAATAATATGAGAGGTTGATGATTCACATTGATACAACTCTCTCTGAGCAAATGGGTGACCTTGAGGGTTTTTAGAATATTTGTATAGATTCATTACAGCATTATTATTTCATTTTGTGCTGTATGACAGGTTTTTGACTTCAGTTCCTAAATAATGATTAATTATTCAAAAATGATTCGTGTCTCCTTTTTCTTTGTATGAGATACACAGTGGATGACTCATGCCTCCTACACCACAGTTATGAGATATCATACACCGGACTCAAAGCAGCAACCTTTCCCATAAGTCAGCACCCCAATCAGTGGAGCTACCAGGGTGGGCGTTCAATTCACAAAGGTATTAGAAATTGCTTGTGTTAATGTCGACTATTCAAGCTGTAGGTAAATACAAGACTAGATTTCTCTACTAGAAAATTAAGAATGCTTGGGATTCCCATCCCAATGCCCAGATTTTTTAAAATAATTGTTCTTAAAAACTTTATTAATCAAATAACTGAATTACAATGATTGAATATAAAAATAAATTGAACAGAACACTAAGAAACTAGACAAATATCTGAATAATAATCATTAATCAAATAGTTTACTGAACTGAAATGTTTGATTTTAAAAATAAATTTAATTGACCGAAACAAAACATGTATTTGTAAATGAGATATTAAAAATGTAATTTCCTCTAAGCTATTTCTTAATTTATATCTGCATTTGTACAATGATTTGTTTTATCATATTTAGTTTTGTTTTGTTTTGTTTTTTTTTTCTGTTTTTTTTTTTTTTTTTTTTTTTTTTTTTTTTTTTTTTTTTTTTTTTTTTTTTTTTTTTTTTTTTTAATCAAAGTGGCATCAAATGGATTGAAAAGATAAAATACACATTTGCTTATGTTAATATCAACCATTCAAGGTATAGGTAGATGTAGAGTTGGATGTCCCTACTAGCAAAATATGAAGGCTTAGGACTCCTGTCACTGTGCCTGGATTTTTTAAAATAAATATTCTTAAAAACTTCAAGAAATGTTTCTCTCTGAATAATAATCATTAATCAAAGATTTTATTGAACTAAACTGTTTGAATTTAAAAATAAATTGAATGGAACAATAAGAAAGTAAACATGTATTTTTAAATGGGAAATTAAAACTGTAATTTCCACTTTGTTAGCTATTTGTTAATGTACATCTGTATTTGTACATGCATTTAAACTAACATAATTGGTGACTTTAACCCAAGTTTTTTGTGTGATGGAGTTCCCAATATAGTATTTTGCTTAGAGACACACAGTATTCAAAACCATATGGGCAAATGTAATTGAAATTGTAAGAGAAATTATAAATTCGATCTTAGGTAATAATAGTATTTTAATTGAAATCCCTTTGCTCTATAGCACTATATTTTGTCTAACCTATTGCACGCCCTGCCCAATAGTAATGCTCGCTGAATGGGTCCCCTGTCTTATTTCCAAAACATTTAAAAACCTTTTCATCAAGATAAACTATTACAAAAGATAAATATTATATACTAATATTAATATAAATATTATATACTATTACTTATAAATATTATAAACTATTACAAAAGATAAATATTATATCTCCAACAAAGATACAATTTTATTACTAAGGGTCTAAATGATACAGCTCATATTTATATGATCCAAACAATGAAAATCTGAGCAAGCATGGGCTCTGCCCAGATATGCCATTTTCAAGGCCATTACAAAATTGCCCAATTTACCAAAGACTTTTTCCCCTACACAGATGTGGAAATTTTTGCCATTATTTGCTATCACTGTAAAAAGATATATAGATATATATTTATAATGTTATTTATTTATAGTTTTGCTCTTGCTAATTATTTAATTGTGCTCTTTTATATTCAATCTTATGCCTCAATTCTTCATTTCTTGGCAGCGTGATATGTTTGGTACTAGCTAATATATCCAATATAAACTAATAAATGTTAGGCCTTAATGTGGTATTGAAATATTTTTATTTTCCATCTTTAAAACACAATTCATTCTTATAATTAAATAAATATTATTTATAGATATTATAGATTTATGCATAAAACTGTAACTCAAAATGTATTGGTCAGCTCTATCAACTGCACCCTTTTTTTTATGTATCAGTAATTACTTTTGGTATTTTTATGACTACTCGGGTTTTCACTTTCACTGTGTCGGTGCTTATCTTTCCACGACAGAACTTGTCTCTTATCTTTCAACGACAAGACCATGACACGTCTTTGTGTAAGCAGTAACACAGTGTTTCTGAACTTTTCTTTTTTTTATGTGGTCGGCAATGCCTACTACGTTTTTGTTAAGTGTTCCCATGAGATCACACTTTATTTGAAGTTCTGTGGCTAAAATGAAACTCGTATAATACCTATCTGTAAATATCCGGAAATCAACACCATTCACTGACTGAAATAGTTCTTTACATAGACAAAGCACAACTCTTTGTGTGAATAGTAAATCTTGCCTGTAAAAATTCGAAGTTGTAGCATGTATCAAAATTAAGAACAAAATGTTCTAAAAATTTTGCTTTCCTACTTTCCGCCTAAATACACCAGGATTTTTTAAATTTGTTCCGTCTATATCGAGGCAATGAGTCTCCAAACTCTGTAAGGCGTTGAGTGCACTGAAGTAATCCTCTGTTAATTAGCACCCTCTAGGGGCCGCTGTATTGTCAAGTCACATCAGTCATAGTCAATATTTCCCACTTTACATCGTGTCTCTCTCTCTTTCTCTCTCTCTATCTCTCTCTCTCTTTCTCTCTCTTTCTCTCTCTCTCTCTTTCTCTCTCTCTCTCTTTCTCTCTCTCTCTTCTCTTCTCTCTCTCTCTCTCTTTCTCTCTCTCTCTTTTCTCTCTCTCTCTTTTCTCTCTCTCTCTCTTTCTCTCTCTCTCTTTCTCTCTCTCTCTTTTCTCTCTCTCTCTTTTCTCTCTCTCTCTTTTCTCTCTCTCTCTCTCTTCTCTCTCTCTCTCTTTCTCTCTCTCTCTTTCTCTCTCTCTCTTTCTCTCTTTCTCTCTCTCTCTTTCTCTCTCTCTTTCTCTTTCTCTCTCTCTTTCTCTGCCAAACATCGTTGTTGAAAATTAAAAGATCAGTGTTCTCTAGTTTGTTTAGTAATAATAGCATTGAATTCATGGGTGACAATTTAATTTAATGGCTGTGTTTAATAATTTGTTATTTAGATTCAACTGCAAACTAAGTGTTAAGAATAAAACTAAAACGTAAGAATAATGAACAAAATTAAGACTGAATGCCCTGGGTTCTCTTGCAGGGTCCTCATTTCAACCAACAATGGTACTGAAAGTATGTTACACATACGGTGCATGCATTTACTGCCTCTCCTTGTGAAAGATAAGGAAAGGCAATGAAAATGCCATATGGTGATATATAGTGTTATTCTCGGGTGAGAATTAGTGTGCTCTATGAACGTAGCATATACAGTAGTTTCTGGAATTTTTCTTTTGTTCACTTTTTATGTCATTAACTTTGTAAGAATGTTGAACCTTTTGCAAAATTGTGATTGGTAATTTTTCTTTTATAAACAAAACATCGATATTGAAAAGACATTGGGGTTCAATAATCGATGGTTAAGGCTAAATGTACTGAAAAATACTTGTTAGAAAATTCAATAGATTGCAGTACTGTCTCGGGGGAATTTACTTAACCGATAAAGTCTGAACCAATGGTCCAATTTTTGATCTGTAAACGTCACTTGAAGCCTTTTTAAAATGATATTTACACTATGAAGCCTTTGTTTTTCTTAAAAAACTAATTTGAAATTGGTGCTCGAACTTCCGAGGAAAAAATTAAAAAATGTGGGCTTATAGCGCGATCTTGCCTGAATCCAACGACATGTCAATCATGCAAATCGGATGAATAGAAGCATCGTAAAATGAAATTTGGGAACACCCCCTCTTCCTTCCACGCCGTTGCATCACCCTTCCGTTGTTAGCTCTATCTCGGTGCGGTGGCACGGCCAGACAGGCTAGCCAGGAAGTCTGTTTATGCTTTCGTCACTTTGCATCTCAGTATATTTCCCCCCGCATATTAAATGGTCTCGTATAATCTGTAATAGTAGTATACAACTATTATTGTTCACATATTTCCATTGTCCTTCGAATACCATCATAAAATTGTTTGACTCATTACTCAAAATATCGATTCCAATTTGGAAGTGAATTCAAAAAGAAAATTGAACTAATTGTGTCAATATCACCAATATTCCATCTCGCATCTGATTTTACATATATTTTACTTCTAAGATATTCCGATAACATTCCACTACCGGGAAGAATGAGCAGATATTACGCACAAGCTCTTTTACCCTACGACAAGATTTTTTATATCAAAACGACATTTGTCTCCTTGATAAAATTCACATGGTGTTTTTCTTTTCCGGAGTAAAATAGCTAAAGCATATTTTAAAAATGTTTTCATACTTTCGGACAAATTTGAAAAAGTGGTAAAATAACACTGTCATTGTCAAATCAAATTATTCCTCGCGTGAATGTTAGAGATTCCTTAACCAGATGGATTTTGGGCGATGTATTAATTTTGAATATTAAAATTTTGAAATTAAATTTATATGATGTTTGCTTTTACAGTCCTTGTGCCAATACCAACAGCTCACTACAAAATATTCACATACAATACATGTACATTATTTTAAACACTTTGCCAGATAACATTAATCGATTAAATTCAATACAAAAGTTTAAGTCCCAAGTAAAATATTTTCTACTAGTTGATGTATGTTGATCTATAAGTTGATGTGTTGATGTCCGTCAGCTATCTGGCACAGACTCCCTTCAAAATTATTGATCTTCCAAACTCCGACCATGTATCCCAACTCCTGAGACTCGCTCTGAGTGATCTCTTAGCCTGTCAAGCTGTGTGCAGGAGGAGTCTGCCTCGGAGGAAACTTCAGTCAGGGAGGCCACTTGCCCCATCAGGCAGCAGAGGCAGAAATGGAAAAAAAGAAAAGAAAAAGACCTTAACAACATCTTAAACTCTTTAACTATGTGTTTATTGTTCTGGAATCTTAATGGCTGGGCCGAACTAAAACTATTGTTGTCGTGTTAAACGCCTTTAATTTTTTGTTTACAGGAGACATTTTGTTCCACCGTGCCCCCTTTCCTTCTGCGGTTTTAGCCCATTATAAGGTTAATGTCAAAGACAGCCTCCATGCTTGTGACAGAGTTGCTAATTTGGTTCATGATGCGCTGCTTTCTGCAAAGGTTCCTATGCAGATCAACCTACAAAGTGGGTGTGTGTGCCTCCCATCCTTCACACTCACTGTATGTAACATCTATATCCACCAGGACAAACGATGTCAGTTGATGACTTCCTAGGCCCAATAAACCAACTGCCCACACATTTCTTAATTTTTTGTAATGTTAACGTCTACAGCTTTCTTTGGGGTTCTTCCCGTACTTGTCAAAGGAGAGTCGTTTTGGAATCGGTCATCGACACCTCTCGTCTGTCGATTCTCAATGCTTGCGAACCAACACATTTCACTGTAACTACAAATTCAAGCACGGCTATTGACATAGCCCTTTGCTACTCTTCACTCGCTACTGCTATGCAGTGAACCATATTAGATCTGTTTGGAAGTGACTATTTCCCTACTATTATCCACATTAATCAACTACATTGTGGGTTTGCTCCTTTTAATGTATCGTGCAACAACTCAATGAATCAGGTTGACATTCCAAGATAATGTTCATCTGTCAGATGTTCCCTTTGACAATGTGGATTAAATGGCTGCACATTTCAATAACGCTATAATCATTGCTGCTTCTATCACAATTCCAAAATCTGGTAAACCACAACACCTATGTCCCATGGTGTAATCTGAACTGCTCTAGAATGGTCATAAGTTGAATGAGAATATTGAAAATCATGTCTCCAAAAAAGTGTGTGCGTCATCATGTCCTGATTGATACATTACTGACTTGAAAGAAATGCTAAAGTTGAAAGTGACTGCACATGCGAAATATAAAATTTCGCTTGTTGACAGTGATAATCTTTTATTATTATTTATTTATTTTATTTATTTATTAACAGACTGTGAAATACAAATAATATAATACAAGTATGTACATTATTATTCCGCTGAGGAATTAATCCAGTGCGCGGGCCTGTTATCAATCTTTTTTTTTTTTCTTCTCCAGAGCAACATTTTTTTTAAGAGCTCGTTTATAAAAGAAAAGAATACAAAAAAATAATCGGAAAATATAATTAATAAACAAAGAAAAGAAGAACGAAGCATATATTACAAAAAAAAAGAAAATTCGAAGTACAGGAAGTAAAAAAGTAGTTATCACAATATAGTTTAATTTCATAATTCTCATTGAAAAACTGAAGAAACTTATCTTTTATATTATTTTATTTATTATTGATTTATTTTCGGAATTACAAAGAAATTGTAAACGTAAGCAAATTGAAGATTATTCCAGATAAATTATTGTAATTGAATCTTCCATTGGCAATGATATCCGCTTTTTCTGGAAATGTGCGAACATGAAAAGAAAAAGTATCTGGACTTCCTAATGAAATGTTTCTGAAAAATGATACTGGAAATTCACCACAATAAATAATTGATTTGTTTGCTAGTTATTTTGCTGAGGTTAATGTTCCTGCATAACATTGGACTTATTTACTACTATGCAAACACTTAAAATCTTATACTTACCTTGGTGAGACCTATTTCCTATATGCTTCGCTGGTTTGGTCTCTTTCTGATTAAACCCACGTCTCTTGACTTGAAACTGTTCAGCATAATTTTTTCTTTCTCGTATACATACGTATATGCAGAGTAATATAGGTAGTATAGGAAAAGATATGTAATACTGTGCAACAAAAGGTGGATTTTCGACATAAAAAAATTCATTGCCGGACCCTGATAATGAAAAAGTGGATAAATTAAGTTGGTAAATTAAGAAGAAAAATCCCAGCCGTGGCAAATAAATAACTGCACTTTCTTTAAAAACATCCCAGTATTTATTGCTGAGTGACAAAAAGAAAGTCCACCCCACATTTATGATGGCCAGAATATACAGCGAAGGGATGTCTTTGAGCTAACCACACGAACCCCTCATTCCATTGCTGGTTCACTGCTGGTCAGCTAAGGCCCATAGCGGACTGTCGAGCCATAGGTCACAAAGGCATCGCACTAGGAAGGCAAACCTATAGTGATTGCCAGACATTGCGATCACACAATTGTACAATGGTTATAGTTACTCTCAAAGATAAAAATGTACTCTTAAAAAAATTGAATCCAGTGGGACAAGAAATATTAATTTTTAAAATTGGTGTAATGAATGTTTGATTAATGTAATTTTAAAGTATGTAAATTTAATTTGTTTGTTTGTAAATGTTTTATTAATAAGAGTTTGTTTTAAAAGTTTTATTAATATGAAATTTTGATATTACATATTATTTTACTTTTTACGTATTTGTTACACATTCTTATAATTTTCATGACATATTTATGTACATATTTTGCTGTTTCATACTTCATATATTTTTGTACTCTACTTTTAATATGCTGAAATCTATAGTTGATGTAATAATATTTGCTAGCAATTTTGTAAGTAACAGACCTAATGTAAAAAAAAAAAAAAACAACAAATCCTTACATATATGTTGTTGTTAATGAGTTTGCAGAATTTTTATGCCAAATTGAAAGAATATGAACTATGCATTTGCTCAGAACAATTGTCCTCAATGTTTTGTGTGGGTGTGTGTAGATGTAAATGTATACATTTTTTCTCTTGGGCAAGAAATGCTATGCTAATGGTAAAAACATTGGACAGATTGTTTACCCTTTTAGCTCCCATGGCTTTTAATATATATATATATATATATATATATATATATATATATATATATATATATATATATATATATATATATATATATATATATATATATATATATAATATACACACACACACACACTCTCTTTGTAGTTTGATAGTACTATGTATATAATTTTGGTTTTTTTTGGCAGAGAAAGGATACTGTATGCGAGGGGACTTGTGTCCTTATGATCATGGCAATGATCCAGTGGTTCTGGAGGATGTGGCTTTGTCACGGGTGTTGTCATTTGGGCCGAATGCTCCCCCACCACATGCATTACCACCTCCTGCTTCTGGCACTACAGGACTTTCAACTGCCAATTCAGCACCAGGGCAAGTGCCTTCTGATGGCTCTGAAGGGCTTGTACCATCTGAACACACAGCATTAACAGGGATCCCTCCTACTGCCTTGGGGGTTGATCCACCAGCTCATCAGCTGCCTCATCACATGCCACCTCATCATATCCGAGGGCCTCATCCTACTAATATGGGTGAATAATAAATAAATTATTCTTATTTTGAAATTTGTACAATTTGTCGAAAATATTGACTCATGGAATGTATTTTGGGGTTTTGCAGAATATAATCCAGATGCACCCAGCATGGAGCCCAGAATGATTTGGGGAAGGCCTCCATTTCGAGGTGGACCACCAGGTTTTAAAAATGGAGAGTTTGATGAGTTGTCTAACTTAATTTTACAGAATTATATGGCTGTTTTATTTTACAGGAATGCGAGGAGGAATAATGAGAGGTGTAGTTGGCCGACCAATGCCTTATAACCCACAACCTCAGCGTGAACTTATCAATGTTCCAGTTACAGATCAGATTCAAAATTATTCAGGATATAATAAACGTCCTCGACAGTCGGATACAAATAGTTATTCTCTACAGGGAGAGGTAAATAAAATTGTAATATTAGAACTGTGAAACTGAGTCAAGACGTTATACTGTCTGATTTTAAAGTTCCTTAAACACTGTCGGAACATGACTGTACTGTGTTCCGGTACCTCGGGAATAATTATTAACCCTGCAGTGGTAACATGTAGCAAAAATGGTAATGTGGGGTGTCTTCAGCCCCCCCCCCCCCCCAACTCTTTTTCATGTTATATGCTAAATTTAAAAATATAGAAGAAACCTTTGCTAATGTGGAAGGTTATGCACGAGTTCCTGGGCACCCCAAACAAACCAACAGCTTGCCACACTTATAAAACTCACTAAACCAGGTGGAGTTGGTTATCAACGTTGGTGGTTATTCTCAAGGCACATCCTCATGTATTCCAGAATTTACTTTTCAAAGCCTAGCTAACAGGAGAATTATCTTTAATTACACTTATCTTCAAACTTCTGAGAAACACTGTTGATTGCCATTTTTCTTTGTTAGATCCTTGGCACATCCCCCTCTTATACAACCATTTTATAATATTGATTGAAGAGACAAGTTTTTGATTGGTAATTTTCTTTTCAAAATGTTAACAAAAGAAAATGATTTTAGATTGATAATTTATTTAATTTGCTTAGGGCATTAACCCCGGTGGCAAATTGTTCACGCTTATTTTACATCTAACACAGTAATATAATTTAATAAAGAACACTAGAATACATACAATACAATACATAGTACAATATTATTTCATTTAAGGCATTCCTACTAAATGCAGAAGCCCTTTAAAGACTACTGATCATATTGCTTACAACACTATTACTAGAATTTAATCTAAACATAAAAGTCTTCATTTTTGTGGGATAAGTTTTCATTAGTGCTGCAGGTAAGCTATTCCATGACTTGTTAGTTCTATTTACAAAAGAGAATTTTCCAACTTCTATTCTCTGTTTCCTTGGATGAATTTTTCTAATATGGTTGTGACATGCTAAATAAATGGGTTCATGCATACTTTTCTGAATTTCCCTCCATTCTGGATTTTTCTCTAATGCTTTGTAATACACAACCTTGCTGTTTCCCTATGGCTCGCCATTGATTTCTATGCCAATACTTTGTTGGAAATATTTCCTAACGAACTCCTCTTTTATCAAATTTTGCTACTATTTACTGACTATTTCAATTAGGTTTATTTGGTCCTTTCTATATGGATCCCAAAACACTGCTCCATACTCTAATACCGGACGCACAATGGTGACCTCCCTTATCTCACTGTTTTGTGTGTGTGGTGTTTGTTTGTTGTTGTTGTTGTTTTTTATAACGATTCTACATCATTTACTAATTCATTTACTACATTTTATAATGTTTAACATCCTTTTTTTTTTTAATTTATTTTGTAAATATACTCAATATCTGAGTTTTGAATAATTGAAATCTTATATAAAAGCAACAAGTAATTGAAAATACAAGATACGTAAGTGGTGAAAATTTTGTAGAGTTATGTGCAATAGTTTCTGAGAAAAAGGTACATGAAGACAAAAAATAATAATTTTCGGTAAATGCAGGATTTGTGACAACAATACTCTTAGGATATCCTGGTGCGTATTTTGCCTCTTCAGCATCTTCCTCATCATTCTCTGAACTTTTCCTTTGTTCGTACAATCTTACTTCTTTTCAACATTTTTGCTACCACCTTTTGGTCCTGTGAAGTAGTATTGCAGTATAGTTTAGTAGTGTCTTGTAGTGACTAAGACGCGACAAAATATTTGGCATGACTAGACATTTAAATTGCATTTTCAAGCCATTAGGAACAAAAGATCTCAAAAATGTATATTGAACTATGTTACGTGAATATTAAAGATTCAAAATAACACAAAATAACACATGATGAGTACAACTTTAAGTAATAGTGATTTCCCAAATGAAAATAGTCACAATGCAAAGTTAGTTTTAAATAATAATGGACTTTACACTAACCGGCTACATTAAAAAAGAATTTATTAAATCCACAAAACCATTAAACTGTTATCTTCATAACATTAAACAAAATGGATGGAGGGATAAATGAAAGATTTTCTAAATAACAGACACCAGCGAGTAAGGGTGGAAAACGACCTGTCAGAGAGTTAGTGTAACGTCTGGTGTTCCACAGGGGAGCGATTTGGACGTTTACTATATTTGGTATATGTAAATGACATAGCAGAAGGAATAGGCTCAAAAATTAAACTTTTGCAGATGACTTCCTTATTTACAGAAAGAAGAAGAAAAAGTTTTAAAAAAATAGTATGTTGGATAAAACAATGTAACACAATGTAAATGATGTTGAATCATTATGAAAAAACCCTGTGTGATACGAACATTGCTGCTTCCAAAATAGTTTAGGTTTAAGATAGATAAAGGTTAATAAACACTATGCAATTAACATTACAGAGATAGGCTGTGTTAAGTAAGCTTTGTATTGTTAAAATACGCATATCTTTGGCAATATCCTACTGGCTGTACTGCTGGATATAATAATAATAAAAATGATAATGATAATAATAAAATATAATTTATTATATTAAATAATTAAATTAAAATATAATAATAATAAAATAAAATTTATATCCAGCTTCCTTAGTACCAGATCTTTCCAAGTTCATGTCAGGCAGTCCATCTCAGAAAGCTACGTACTAGAGAATGGTGTACCGCAAGGCTCTCCATTGAGTGGCGTACTCTTTATCATAGCGATCAATGTGATGTTTGACGGCATAGAAGCGTCAGACATCATTGGAAAATGCATGTATGTAGATGACATTGCTATATTTTATTCAGCCAAATCACTGGGAATGATCAAATTCAAAATTGCAAAATGCCATCAATAAATTAGTACAGAACGCAAAAAAAACTTGGTTTCTCATTTACAGCAGCCAAAACCAAATGCGTTCACTTCTGTAGGAAAAGAAAGTTACAGAGATCCAGACCTGGCGCTGAATGGTGTTCAACTGACATACAATGAAACGGAAAAATTCCTTGGTTTGATTTTTGATAGGCATTTAACATGGAAACAGCATATAGAATATACCTGGCGAAGGTGCAAAACAGCTCTGAATGTAATAAGATGCATTTCCATATAAATTGGGGAGCAGATAGACATCTTACTCTGTACTGTACAATATACTGTACAAACCCATGGTGATGTCCAAAATAGATTATGGATGTGCAGTGTACTCCTCAGCCAGAAAATCAAGTTTAAGGAAACTAGATCCCGTTCACAATGCAGGCCTCCGATATGCATCTGGCGCGATCCGCACTAGTCCTTCGTCAAGCCTCTACTGTGAAACCAGCACCATCGTCGCTACATCACAGACAACAAACAATGCTACTCAACTATAGATCAAACTTGTTGTCTCTACCGAAACATTTAAACCACTCATTGATGACTCGACCTAAGCTAGTAAATATTTACAATCAAAGAATTTCAGCTACTCATCCAGCCAACATCCACGCAATCAAGATAGCCAAATGCTACAACATCGTCCTACCACCAGTTTTGAATACGAACCATATGAAATTCCAGTTTGGATGTTGAAAATGCCAGTTGTAAGACTCGACACTACCAATGTAAAGAAAACAGAATGCCTTCCCATAGATTTAAAAGTCAGATTTCAATCAGTTTTTTGAAGAATACATGGCAAATCACATCATAATCTACACAGATGTTTCAAAAACAAAACATCGGGTTAGAAGTGCATTTGTAGCTGAGAACTTGTCGAGGGCTTGGGCGTTTCCACTGGAAGCAAGTGTGTACACTGCCGAATTATATGCACTATTGCAGTCTTTACTGTGAAACTCTCGATCCAGGAAGGTTCGTCATCTGCACACTAACACTTCTCACTGCAATAGACGGATGCCAAACTGTAGACCCACTGTTACAATTGATTCTCATAGCATGCCATAAATTAGAGCAGTGAGGAGCATCAGTTATGTTCATCTGGTGCCCTGTACACATGGGTATCCTAGGCAATGAAGAAGCCGATTCTGCAGCACGAAATGCTGGGAACATCCAATCAGAAATGGATATTGAAATATGACCTCAAGATGCAAGAAATGCTGTCTTGAAGTGCATCCTCACAGAATGGTAGACCACGTGGAACAGTCTTCACACGAAACTACACCCCATTAAACAGAATATCAGTAAATGGTCACCAAATATCGACTACCCTCGACGAGAACAAGTGTGCATAAACCGACTAAGAATAGGCCATGCAAGAATGACTTCTTCATACATGCTAAGAAATGAAGAACAACCCCTCTGCAGCTGCGGAAGACTTCTGTCAGTGAAACGTATTCTGACAGACTGCGTTGATCTCTCAAGACTTGGACACAGATGCGGCATGAGAGGCAACATGAAGATAGATCTCGGCACCGACAAGACAGCAACTGACAAAACAAAACAGTTCCTGAAAGAGCCCAATCTTTTCTACAAAATTTAGATTTAATATATTATTAATTTAACGTCAATCAGTAAAAAGGCTAAAGGCCTTAGATGCTAAGCCTCAAACTAACAAAAAAAAATATATTATAATAATAATTTATTTCCGTAAGAATTACATTGACTGTACAAAAACCATCACCATAAAAAACAATAAGAAAGAATACCAATTTTGTTCGACTACTTTACATACATCCTGTTTAACCTTTCGGTAAAAATTCTGGTCTTATCAGATTTAAATTTTAAATTTAAATATATTTATTACATTTATTTTATCTTATTCAAACCCTCTCTAAGTACTTTATGTACTTGTCAGAGAGGGGTGTGTTACATTGTACGTTTGTTTAGTTTTGTTTTTTCTTTTTTGTATTACCGTTGTTGATTGTAGTTCACCCATCATCAGTACTGTTTGCCAGTATGTATACTGTATGATACGTGAATTGTTTTTATTGGAATTAAGATTTTTTCCAAGGAAACTCAACAGGCAAAAAGAAATCAAAATCATCAAATTGTCTAAAATAACAAATAAATTTTAAATAAATAAAAAGATATGTCAGTTGGCAACTGGCTAATATGAAAACTAAGTTATACTTAATTACCATTTTGAAAATTTGTTGTGACAAATCAACAAGCAAAGCAAAATGAAATTATTATCTAAATTAACAAATCAAGAAACAAATAGATCTTCTATGCCAAATGGCAGCTGACATTAACCTGAGTTAAATTGTCCAATTATAAATAATTAGAAATAAAATAATTGGACTCGAACAAAAATTTATCCATTCCATGAACCATTAACGAAACTGAATGAGAGTAACAGGAGCATTATACAATTTTTACAAATTATTATCTTGTTATAACCGGTGTTTATAATATGAAGATTTATAATAATTAACAACATAAAATCTTGTAATGACAAAACTCAACAGGCAAAAAGAAAACAAAATGAACCAATTTTTCTCTAAACTAACAAATGGATTGTAATTAAATGAAACTAGATGGCAGTTGGAAACAGGCAAAAATGAGTGTTAAGATATACTTAATTAGCATGTTGAAGACTTGTAGTGACAAATCAAATCAACAAATAATAGGACACACAAACAAAAAGCGTGGTCTATACAGTGATCAATTAACAGTTGACAAATTACTATCAAAATATTTTCTAAAATATGTATGTGTGTGTGTGTATATATATACATACATATATATACATACACACACATATGTATACACACACACACACACACACACACATATATATATATATATATATATATATATATATATATATATATATATATATATATATATATATATATATATATATATGAAATAGAATAACCAAATAAAAAATAAAAATATTTATTGGGTCACATATGCTATTACAGTCATGTATGATGAGTCAAATATGATATATTTAGAGGAAGTACAATCACATACATCTTGGGAGCAGCGAGTGAAGTTAAATTTATTTTTATTGTCCAGAAGCAAAACAGCGGCCATCTCAGCTTTTGCTCAAAGGACCAGGGAAACTGGACAAAAAACCTGATCAAGATGGGGTCATTAATTTAAAATATTTTAACATTTGAAGATTTATACCATTTCATTTTTAGAATATCATTTTCTTGATATACTGATTTTACTGCTACTACTGATGGTAGTGGTAGTGTTAGTGGTGGTGGTGGTGTTAGTAAATAAAAATACAAGGCAGTGGAAGTATGTTAAGTTTTTTGAAATGAGGTCTGGAGGACTCTGTTTTTTTGTATTGGTTATTGTTCGAATGATTCTTTTTTGTATTTTGAATGTTTGTTTAGCTTCTGGTGCTTGGCCCCATATTATTATCCCGTATTTGAGAATAGAGTGCAAATTTGCAAAGTACACTGTTTGTTCTGTCTCAGTGGTGCTATTTCTTATTATTATTATTCTAAGAGCATAATTAAGTTTGCTCAATTTTGAATTAATATCTTCGAGGTGAGAGTTGCATTTGAGGTTGGATTATATGTTGATTCCTAGAAATTGTGTTTTTTGTGATTGTCTGATGCTGTTTCCTTCTAATGTTAAATTTGGTGAGTATTGTTGTGTTGAGTGGGAGTTGTGGGTAGTTGAGGGGAGTTGAGTGGGTATTGTGATTGTTTTGTCTCGGTTTAGGATTAGTTTGTTATGGTGGATCCATTGAACTAGCTTGTCAATGGCTAAATTGGCTTTGTCTTGCAAAGTTTTGTTTGTTTTTTCTTTGAATATTATATTAGTGTCATCGGCAAAAAGTACGGTTTAGTTGTTTTCCATTATTGATGGCAGGTCATTTACAAATATAAGAAATAAAATTGGGCCTAGTGTGGATCCTTGCGGGACCCCGTATGTCACATTCCTTGGCTCAGGGTGATGGTTATTTATTTTGTTGTCTTTTTGGTAAGGTAATACTACTATTTGTTTTTGGTATGATTTTATGCAATTGTAAGCAATTCCTCGTATTCCATAAGATTCCAATTTTTTACAGTAGAATTGTGTGATCTATCGTGTCAAAGGCTTTTGACAGGTCGAGAAAGAGACCAACAGAAATTTCTTTTTGTTCTAATGCCATGAGGATTTCATTTACAAAGGTGAAGTTTACAAAGTTTACTGTTACATTTACAAAGTTTCAGTTGAACGATTCTTCCTGAATCCATGTTGAGAGTCGGTGATAATGGTACAGTGTATCAAGTTCATTTCATATCATATCATTTTTAATCTTTCATAGAACAGTTTTTCTATTATTTTTGAGAAACCTGACAAGAGTGAGATTGGCCTATAATTCATTACATCTTGTTTGTTACCTTTTTTGTGTATAGGTTTAATTACCGCAGTTTTAAATATGTTTGGGAAGGAGCCATGAGTTAGTGATTGGTTGTATAAATATGTTAATGGTTTGATGATATATGGAGCAATCTTTTTTATTAAGAAGTCTGGAATATCGTCTATCCCAGCGGATTGGTAATTTTGCATTTTGTTTATAATTTGAAGTATTTCCTTTTCTGATGTTTCTGTGATGTACATGCTAGAAAGCGAGTTTTTAAAGAAAGGTGATTGTTGTAGAGGTGTAGTGTTTGGATTTCTTGTTTTTAGTAGTTTACCAGCAATTTCAGAGAAGTGTTAGTTGAATATACTGGCTGTTTCATTAGGGTTTGTTATTCTTCTGTGTTCATGGACTAGTTCAATATTTTGTGTATTGTTATTTGCTGGTAATGTTTTTTTTACAATATTCTACATAGCGTTTGTTTTATTTTTGGATTTTTTTATATACTCCTTATTTGACATATGTTTGGCCTTTTTTTTAACTTTTTTGAGTATGGCTGAATATCGCTTATAGTAGTTCACTTTTTTAGGATTACATGAGTGTTCTTTTGTGAGTTTATAAAGCTCTCTTTTTCTTTCACACGAAATTTTAATACCCTTTGTTATCCATGCTTTGCTGTTTTGTATGATGTTTATTTTGTGATACTGTAGTGGATGTGAGATGTTGAAATAGTGTTTGATTGTATTGAAGAAAGTGTTGAACTTGAGGTTGATGGCAGATATTTCATATACCCCTGACCATGATTCATTAGTTAAGTGAGATGAGATTGTTCAAATTTTTTTATTATACTTCGTGGTCTCCTTTATTAGGTTTGCTTTTGGTGATGTGGAATTTATTTTGAGAGTGAGTATTTGAGCATTGTGGTCACTGAGCCCTGTATCATTAGTGGTGATTGTGTATGTGTGTTTTGTTTTGTCTCAAAGGATCTGGTCTATTGCTGTTTGGGAGTTCTTTGACTGCCTGGTTGGTGTCTCAACTACTGCATCTAAATTATAGGAGCGTACTAAGTTTATTAGTTTGATTCTCTCTTTCATGAGTAGTATTAGCTGTAGGTAGGAAGTTAATGTTTATATCGCCACAGTAATGAGCCCGCTTTTTTAAATTTATCCAAGATTAATTCTAAGTTTTTAAAGAATATTTGAAGATTTCCATCTGGTGCTCGATAAATGCTTAGGAGGAAGATGTTCAGCTTTGGAATTTCTACAATTGAACATTCTATGTCTGAGTCACATGTTATTTGTTTGAATTCATTTACTTGTTTGAATTCATTTACTTCTTTGAATTCACAGTTGTTGGCCAGATATATGCATTCCTCCATGCGTATGATTGATATTGGTGTGTTTGTCCTTACGACAGAAGTAACCAGCCAAGTAGAAACCTGGTATTTGTGTCATTTTAATTTGATCTTCCGTAAGCCAGTGTTCAGTTATACAGATTGCATTGGTGTGTTTTATGTGATACGTTAGCATGATTTCTATTTCATGTATGTTTTTTAAGGATCGAATGTTCTGATGTAGGATCTTAAAGATGCTGTGTGAATACAAAGATTGTAACCCACTACAATTAGTGAGTGTAACAGAATGGTGATTAACTTGTTAAATAAATGTAAATATTTTATTGATTGGTTTCTGTTGCTCTGACCAGCCTAGGTCGAATATATCGTGGAAGAACTTCATAGCTGAGTAATTGTTCTAACTTTTGTGATGAGATCTGAAACATAAACAAGTCTTCAATAGAGAATACAAAGGAATCTCGTAGGTACGTTCCCCGCATAGTTCACTTTTTCCCGCCTAGTACGTTCATATTTTCAAGTCCCTGTCCCAACTGCATTAAATTATCGTTTACGCGGTTAACAATCCCACTTAGCACGTTTAAAGTTCGTAATAGGTAACTTGCTTCGCCAGAGACCGCGTTTTCCAGTGCACCATCTTCGTTGTTTTCGTGGTATTTTGGGTACTACTTTCACTTTGTGTGACTTCAGAGCCAGGGAAACGTGTTTCGTCGTACCCTCCGCACCATATATATTTCCTTTTTTCTGTTCGGCCTGTTTCACAAAAGCGTTGCGTTGACACGCGTTAAGTATAACGCTCATGACGGTAGCTGTGTCGGTGTCTGCGCTCACCTGTTACATAACGCGCGTCGTAGGTTAACACATCTTATGCAGCCCGGTACACGAGCGTTCTTGGCGATGTGTGTTGTGTCTACAGTTCAAGCAAGACGCGCAAGCTACGATAAGCTCGTTTTCAACGCGCGACGCGTTTGCAACAACGTACGTCACCTGGAGTGCTCGAGTGCCGATTCGCGTAGGATAGTGCTAATCTACGACGCGCGTTGGGCGTCTCGGGTGCACAGGCATCCACGCAACTGTCATCGGCCGTAGGTAACCCGTCATCGCACCCGCATTACTTTGTGTACTTTTTTTAGTATGTATTAGTTCATCCCATTAATATTTGCATGCCACTTACATACAGTACGTTTTCTGTATTATAGTGATTTGCAGAGGGAAATGTGAAAAGTAAGTATACCTAGAGTATTTTTTGTTAGCACATTTTCACACTTACAACATTCAACGTTTCCGGGTCCTTGGAAAACTAACGAGATTCCAATATATTAAGTTTAAAGACATTTTTTTTTGATTTATTGAAATTGTGTGTGTGTTTTTACTGTACATCATTTTGACACAAAATGAATGGCTTGAATTATGGATGTTGCATGCTAGGCTAGGGACGTTTACTGTCAAACATTCAAAACCAGCAATTTTTTACGCCCTGAAATATTCATAAACATGATGAAATCACACTTAGTTATGTTTAATATATGCATCATTTGCTCTCCTATTCTTTTCTGTCTACTTTTCTTGTTAATAAGGGGTTCTTGTGTTAGAAGCTTCTTAAATTTTGAACACTAAAAAAACTTCATAACTGTGTGTTGCTGAACATTTAGTAGAGAATATATTTATCTACATGAAAACTTTGTTCCAGTCAAAAGAATCTCCTCCTGTCAAAAAGAAAACCACATTTGATTTCAATCGTTTGGGGCCGAGGCATAAGAATCCAAATAATTGTTCATTGGAATTGAAGAAAGTTCCACGTGGGTTAAATAATATTACTCACCTTAATAATCATTTTGCGAAATTTGGGAAAATTGTCAACATTCAGGTATGTATATCTTGTTACTTGATTGCCTGTTAGTATTTAGTCTTCTCTAGTATAATTTGATATTAATTTCTTGCACTTGAAAGATATGTTGCCAGTTTTTGCAATAAAAGTTTATTTGTGGCAAATTTTATTGTACAATACAGGTAAATTTGTATTTACCTTTTTAACACATGAACATTATTATTTATGTGTACAAAAGAAAGGGAGGACAATCTTAGTTTTTGATTGAATTTTATCAAACTCATTGAAATTATGTTAATTTTCAATTCTGATCCCTCCATAAATTCTCGCAAAGGCATGGAGGGAAGTAGACCAGCTCATTATTTAAAACTCACCTTCCTATAACCACAGTAATGAAGATAGAAATGTTTCTTCTTAATGAAATCTGTTCTCCAAAATTAGGTCATAAGTCTGATGTTTATTAATAACCTTGAATTTTTGAAAATTGCCAATATTGAACTTAGTTTTTGAAGCATTTGGAATGTTCATATGACAACTCGGATATTGAGGGTAGTAGATAAGTGAAGAGCTTGTGAAATCTGATTCAAGTTGGAATCTCAGCATAGGAAAACATTTTTGTGCATTCAAGTTTTTTATATTATGTAAATGATAAAATAATGTGAGAGAATATGAGCTGTTGAAGGACCACTAGTTTCACAAAGAACATAAAAGATTTTAAACTGAGGCAGTGGTTAAATAAATGCATAGGCACAGGAACTGTATGTATTGCGCTCATGTGTTTATATAAATACCAGAATATAAACCAACCTGCTCAACTTACTATATTTACCTGAATACAATTGATTCTAAATGTAAGTTGACCCTGCAATTTCAAAGAAGTCTCCGAGAACTTTTTAATTTTTTTAACTAATAGTTTATATTTTGTATTTTTAATCCATTTTACTATTATTCTCTGTTGTTATATCAGTATTTGAGTTTCTTAACATGGTAAGGCAATGTAAAAACAAATCATAACAGCCTAAACTTAACATGCACATATAAAATAACCCTGTGTTTTTCAAAAGAGATATTACTCAAATGAGCACTACTCAGTGCTTCCAATCTCCACAACCTCCTCGGCTAGCCATGATTGCCCATGGGCACCCATGCTTGCGAAAGGCTGAGTTGGAACAGCTTGTTCTAGATAACAATATCTTAAAAGCTATGAAACATTACTGTTACTTTTTTCTAGTATTTCAGGAGTTGAACATAAGTGTTGTAATCTTTATTGTTGTTGTTTTAATCTATTTACTTTCCACGTTTTAATATACTTGTATTTATTTTCACGTTTTTCTTTATAGGTATCTTTTGAAGGAGATTCAGAGGCAGCTCTTGTTACATTTTCTAGTCATGCTGAAGCAAATGCAGCATACAGAAGTACAGAAGCTGTTCTTAATAACAGATTCATTAAAGTCTTCTGGCATAATTCTGCCAATAATAACGAGGTATGTTTAAGACCAGATAATTTGAAAGCAATTTTTGGATAGAAAAAGTAAAACGTTCTCCTTAGAGCCTTGAGAAGATTAGGCGTATTTTAATTGTTCATAATAATTCACCTTTAACCCCTTAAGTGGAACGTTAATGCACACTGAACTGCATCTAAAGTGAGTTATTTTCTCAACAAGTCCCACAAAGATGTGAAAATGCTTCCGTTGCAAGTTCTGGTCTTTAGATCAAATGGAATTACAAGAACTGAATACATTATATTAAAAATTATGAAAATATTCCAAAATTAAATAATACAATTGTGTGGAGAGTGGTTAATTTCGCTTTGTGTAACTTTCAAGAAAAAACTTTTTTAATTCACTAGAGCTTTATCAAATCTGTAGTTAATTTGTTGATGTAAATACTATGTATAAGTAAATATTACTTTCTATTACTCCAAGCAAAAGTTTCTAGTTTTCAAACACTACCAACCTTCTTGTTGATATCTTTATTCATAATTGAACTATGTGAAATAAAAACGGAGCTGTGGAACATACGTGCAAATTACATATGTATGTATGTCACAGTTTGCATATGTATTATCTTACAGTTTCCCGATTTTAACAATAAGTGATTAAATAATCAGTACAACTAGCTAGAAATATTTCAAATTGATTATTGTAAATAGTAACTTGCACCAGTCACTTACTTGTTTTATAATGTTCCGTTTTTAACATGACATTCTTGCACTTCTCTGTTCACTAATGAAAATTAGAGGCATCATAAATAACATAATATTATTTCAAAATGTGTGCATGAAGTTTTGGCTTTTACTTGTTTTGTTCATCAGACACTATCAATTATAGACTTGATAGTCATCCCTGCATTCACCGAGAGCTCACTTTGTTGTATCTTGCATGCATATTGCAATATTGATTATATTTCATGTCATTAGATTCCCACCTTCATGAAGTATGGTGACAAGTCATAATTCTCATATCCATTTTGGAGAAATTGAATATAATATAGATATAAGTTAAAAAATTCAATGTGGAACTATGTGTCAGAAATTGTTAAACTCCTAAAGCCCTAAAACTTCAACCAATTACTAATAAATAACTCATGAGGGAAACACTCACTTTCATTCATGGTATGATTTTGGCTCTGTGGGGGATGCTGCATTGAAAGCTGTGATGCCAATTTTTTTTTGCATCTTGCTGTGGTCTTCCCCAGACACCTTCACTTCACCTGGAACGCCATGACTGTGGCCATGGAATCATTCATTTGTTAGAGTAGCCAAATATCTCAGCTAATGCTTCACAGTGCTAGGTTGTACTTGTTTCTTTATGATGTATCAGAAATCATAATTTTCTCTCTGACAATTACAACAATTATTGTATTAAATTTTATTTCTTTAATCAGTCTCCAGTCTTTATCAGTGTTGATTGAAGATGTTTTCCATTGCAGAGTTGCATGATTATTTTGAACACTCATTGTAGTTTTGTTGTATTAAACTAGTTGTTTTTGCTGATTTGAAATTCTAAAGAGTTTTAATTAGATATTCTAGTAGAGAGTTCTCTTCAGATCTATGGTGGGCAAAAAACCTTATAGTTAGACCTCTGTGAGAAAAATGCTGAAAATAATTCATATGAATAAGTATTGGTAACATTAGTACTTCAGAGACCTAGTAGAAATATACCTACCCAAATAATTTTCTGTTTTTATGTGAAATCTTAATTAACCTTTTCCAGGCAACCTAGGTCCTTTGGTCTCGAAAGCAAGATATTAAGTATTTTACACATAAACCATGTTCTCCTTGTTATACACTGGTTCCCTTAATAATTTTATGAAAGAGCTACTGAATAATGGATTAAAAAATTGATTTTGCGACTCCAGTTAGACAAGTCAGGTCCATTGTACCCAAGTTTCATAGTCTGCAAGTAATGTTGCATTTTATGCTTTTGTTTCACCCTATTTTGACAAAGTTTGTGTGCAAGGGTAGATAAATTCTAGGCCGTGGAATATTTCACCTAAAAAATTATTCTGAAAATAAAGCCTTCAGATTTACAGTAGTTAAAGCTAGTACAGGTATCAGGAAAGTACAGTTTTTGAACTTGGGTGCAGCCCTCTTGCATGTGGCCTAACTTCTTTCGGTAAAATGCAAAAAATTCTCAAAAATATAGATTGTCATGAAGATACATCCCTTTTTAATGATTTCAAAAGATTGCTGAGTTTATTTTGTACTTTTTAACATTAGATTTGGTTGCTGCTTGATAATTGCTTTCTATTACGGATTGTAATTTCACTGTATCTGGTAATGAAGAAGTGGTGTAGAGTAAATGCTCTTCGCTAACTCATACATACCTACTCGTCTAAAAGACACAGCAGTTGCAGCTCATTTACATTTTTTATTAACACACTGAATGTGTGTGACATGTGCTTTAGAGAAACTTCAATCCTGAATGAAAGATAAGAAAACATGAGATCAAAGTGATGGTTTATTGTTGAAGTTGCAGAGGATTTGGTTCATCCTCAAATAAGAAGACTAAGCTAATCAGGAATGCATAACAAGTGTCATCTGTCAATCAAACATTTTTGGGAAGAAGCAGCAGCTTTCACTAATAAATGTAAAGAGAAAACTAAAGAAATACATGTAAATTATGACCTCAGGAAAGAAGTAGAAAGCAAAGGTAGTGATTTTGCACGTGTTCAAAAGCGGTCTATAATGAAAATGTCTGAGAGGAGTTTGCGAGCTCTGTCATAAAATGGAAAATGTTTAAATAAACAAATGTTAAGCATTTACATTTTTTATCAAAGAACTAAATTGGTGTGTTCTGATTTACTATCTACATCTAATAATCATTGCAGGATCGCCAAGGTCTACTGGATCCCACTTGCCTGTGTCATTAAAATTGGTTGCCGAGAAAAGGGTAAAGATAAGATAATGTCACTCGTGTTTCAAAGAACATTTACATTTGCCTGTGTAAAGGAGTATTTTAATGCAATCATTAGGGTACAAAGCCTGTAAAAAAATTATTGGAGTTAATGCTATAATATATGCTCTTGTGTCATCAGTTTCTGTTCACTAATCAAATAACTCAAAAATGATAGAATTTTTAATAGCACTCAGATCTATTTTCACTGTACAATAGTATGTTTATCGGTTTTTCCCTAACTGTTCCCATAGAACATAGAGCTTGAAGAGTTTTCAGCTTTGTGTATAATATCAGTAATCTTCCTTGGCATCGCAGTTAAAATTATTTTAGATGTAGATATCTTCATTTTTATCAGGAAATTATATATATATATATATATATATATATATATATATATATATATATATATATATATATATATATATATATATATATATATATATATATATATTACACTAATTTTACCAGATAGCAGATATATCATCATCCCTGTTTATTAAAAGAGCTACATTTGTCGTTGGAACAACTTGTGATGAAAATGTGCTGTTTCCCTTCATCTTCTGTTTACAATGATAATGTAAAAATTATCTGCTTTGCTAAATCACAACACTTAAAAAACAGCATTAATGGAGATTTTAATTAAACAGTGTTCATTACGTCGATCATTCTAAAGTTTGTTTGTTTTTTATATATTTTATCATAAATTTTAAGTGTTTTTTGAGTAAGTGTGTTCCACCTATATTTACTGAAACAAAAAGCATTCCACAGCAAAGAAAATGGGAAATGTTAAAATCTAAAATCACTCACCTTTCCAAAGTTCCAATCAGGAGATGAAGGGCAGTTTTTGTTGTTTTTGGGCTGTTTCAAAACATTCATACATCAACTATCAATATTTGTCATCAGATTTTAAAAAAAAAATCATGGTTGCAGAAAAAGTACAATCAAAATAAATGACAATTTATTGATACTGAAACATGATTCTCTTTCTTGGAAGATATTTACCACCTACTTAACAGTGGAAATTGCTCTCATGTTGATTATTTTCAGGTCGTGTAGGCCAAGAAAATAATGTTTAAAAATGTATAAAAAGTAATCTAGATTGATGGATATCTCATATTTAAATGTAATATTTGTTAGAGTATAGAATGGTAATGTTTTTTGTGACTAGATCTCTATAATTGTTTTTTTTTAAATACTGCCTTTTCATATTAAGATCACTTTAACAATAAAATATTATCAGCAAGGTTAATGAAATGTATCATTATAACTGGTGTATAATTATAACAAATTAACTCTATTGTTTTTCAAAATTGAAGATGGTTTTTACTCACGAGAAATGAAATGGAGAGAGCATTATTTACAGATATTCATGAATACATGAACAGATGTGTGTTATATTTATGTTGAAAGATAATTGATTTTGTACTTATTGTTCTTGTGTATTCATTTCCAATTCCCTTTTGCCTTGAAATTTTCTCCTGATGCACTTGCCTTGCAACTTGAGATGGAAACATTTATCCATTGAAATCCTTCCTTAATCTCTCACCTTGAAACATTTTTACCTTGCCATTTAATTTAACTCAGTTGCAGGGCAAACAAGAGAATGTACCTCCCCCTCGGCCATCTGTTAAAGAACGCTTGGGTGTCCCCAACCCAGTTCAAAACACTAAAGTTCTTAATACATTGCAACCCAAAGCAACACTGTCACAACAACAAGAACCGGTTGAAAAGGTGGGTGTGGTGCTTCCAAAGTGTCCAATAAAATATCCTCTCGTCTAATATAGTATTTTATTAATTTGCATAGTGCACTGAACTTCCTTCATGGGTGGTGATAGCTACTCTGATTGTTCATTCTGAGTAGCTTTTTGTAATGCATGTTTTTCTTTTTTTTTTTTTTTTTTTTCTTTTTTTTTTTTTTTCCCTCTCTTATTTCTCTCATCTTCTAAAATAAGGTAGTAAGAATTTTGACACTTGAAATAGACATGTTTTATGGTACCATATGTACTGTACTACTGGAGCTTTTCCAGGTGTTAATAAATGGAATTGATTCAAAGAAGTTTTTAATGGTATATTTGTATCATTATTATTAAAATAAATTGAAATTTAAATGAATTTTAATTTTTATATCTCATTCTGTCAGTGAAATTTGAGTGATGAACAGTGGCACAGCATCAATAAATGCAAGTGATGCATCGCATCTCTTCATTATTCAGTTGGTTTTATGATTTCTAATCTTTACAGTATATGTTACTTATTTTCTCTATGCCAAAATATATTGTCCTTAATTTGGGTGCTTCAGACCACAGTATCAGTTCCAGTACCTGGGTTTGCATAAATGTCATATCCATTCCCTATGTTCCATTATGCTTCAAGGCCAATGACCTTTGAGAAGGTTGCCTACTGAGTATATGGGCTTACAAATCACAAGACTGATTTGATTCCGCAAATGCATCTGATATACAAGCTTCGGCTCCAATATTCATTGGCCTCCAGTTAAGTTCTTTCATTGGTAGCATATGGACTTGGCAGAAGCTGTTCAAATTTTGTTCACCAGAGGGAGTTACTTATAACATCTTAATTAGTATAACTTTTTCTTCAAGCTTTTTGACAGTGTACAAATTTTCGATAATTAGGGTCAATTGGAGCTTTTACGATACTGAAAAGCAGTCTTTTCATCTTATCTTCTATATCATTTGCAGCAAACACATGAAAAAGAACTGAATATATGCCTTTTGGTGCTAAAACTTGTACGAAGTAAAATATAACTTAAGACCTACCACAACTTTTAAAAAAAATCAAAAGTGTGTATCAAATACCACCTCATGAGGCTAAAGTGATACAGCTTAATATCTCTATGAATTTTGTTTGGGAAACAACGAGCAGGCTACAGTGAAGTGTGTGTGTGTGTGTTTTTCTTTTTTTTTTTTTTTTTTTTTTTAATTAAATCTTTTACTGTGCCCAAATTTTGTGACATTATAAGTTCGTGCTATAAGGTCATTAATAATAGAATATATTTCCCATTATTTACTACTTTTTGTTAATTTTGGATACCAATAAGTAACTATACAATGACTTGTGAGCACCTGGTCTCAGTAAGTAGTGAAAGCAACCAGTGTTATATTGACAAACTATTTGCTCCTTTTTATCACATCTCCTACCTGACGTTTCAAGAGACACGACTGAAGTTAAATAATACATATATTGACATTTGATTTCCTCTCTAAACAATGTGATTGTTTGTTGTGGTTCACAAGCAAATCTCGAAGAGCTGAAGTTATTTTTTGTATGAATCTTGCAAATCTTGTAGGGATCTTGCAAATTTCAAAAGTATTTGTGAGATGCATTATAAATTATATATCTATATATTTTCTCTTTTTCAAATATTTATTCCTTAGCAATAGGAGATACTATCTTTACCTGAATATAAGTTGGCTCTGAATATAAGACAACCCCCTAATTTTCAAGAGGCTTCCTCAGAATTTTTTTAATTTTTAGTTAGTTCTTACTATTTAGTCAAAATAAAATTGCAAATTGTCTCTTTGATTAGAATGTTAAAACTTGTTACCCATGCTATCACTATTTTCTGCTTCCTTAAAATCATCATAATCACAATTTTTGTCACTACCCATTTCTTCTTCACATGCATCATTATTTCTTCATTTTTGGTCCTCTTCTCACACTGCATCGACTTCTGATTTTTAGGCCTCTCTGAAAGTTTTGTGTATTAAATTTGCATTTTTAATCCTTCATCTGATGCTGCTTAAGAACATTCTGTTCTGTGTCACTAAACTCTTCCTGTCCTGCTGTTGTTCATGGCTTCTAATGTTTTAACAGATCTTTCACATTCTGTGTCAGATCATTTAATGTTCGTGTGATCGAGTTATGCATTGAGAACTCGTAAATCTCCATTTCAAGGGTAGCGTAGGATATAGTAACAAGTTGCAACGTTTAGGAAGTGTTTGTTACAATAATATTTTTTAATAGAAATACATCCACAAATGTAATTAGGTAATACTGAAATTAATTACTACTTGTGAAATTTTCATCATCTTTGCAGTTATTGTTATGTTAACATTTATGAGTTTTGTGGCATAGAAAGGCAATGTAAAAACATGAATCCTAGCTGACTAGGCTTAATATTTATTTATTACTACAGACTGTAACAAGTACAAAATTATAACAATAATTTGCAAAAAGAATTACCGTATTTACCCGAATATAAGACGACATGTTTTTACACCTTGAATTTGGGGGGGAAATGAACCCCAATACAAGACGACCCTTGTTTTTATAACTTGATATGTTTCCTACTATGTAATGAAATTTTTAAAAAAACACATCTATATTACTTACATGTTTATTAACATTATTCACAAATTATTTTGTGCATATCAATATTTTATACAGTACATGTATTAAACTTAAATTTTACCACATCCACATTCATCATTTAATCATCTCTCAATTATCATCTTCACTTGTTTCATCATCACTCAACTCATGTCCATCATTCTCACTCCATAACACATCTTCTGTGCCATCCAGACTGTTGATATAGTATTCCATGCAGTTAGAATCCACTGAGCAGGCTGTCCAACTGAAGGTTTTTTGTTTTTTTTATGTCAGGAGTTAATGGGCAGTTCCCTGACAAAGCCACTCTTCATATTGGTGTCTGAGTTGGTGCTTGAAAGATTTGTTCACAGTCACATCAAGGACTTGCAACTGTGAGGTCATGTCTACTGGTATCACTACTAAATCTGTTTTTAAACTAACAACTTTCTTTTTCACTTCTTCTGTAAGGTGGCCCCTAGAGGAATCAAGGGTTAACAACCCTCTCTGCAGTAAGAGGGCTCCCGGTAACTTCTTGAAGCCAAGAAATCATTAAGCTTTCAGTAATCCACCCAGATTCATTGCATTTAAAAATTATTCTACTTGGTAGTTTTTCTTTGGGCAAATTCTTCCTGTTCAAGATAATAAATGGTGGTAGCTTTCTGCCAACACTCCCAACACGACCGTAACATGCATTTTTTTGTTTCTAGATGTTTCTATCATAACAGAATTTACATCCTTTTGTGGCCACTGTATTGTTAGAAGGCATGTCGAAGTCAGCATTCCCCATTTGACTCAACAAATGGTTTTGTAGATGGCGCAATTGTGTAATGTACTTTTGGTACTGCAGAAGTTTTTCTTCATAATCTGCGCGCAGTTTTTGCGATAGGGAAGTTCTGCGGAGACTGAACCCTTCCCTTCTCATAAACCGTATGCACCGGCTGGCACTCGCATTGAATTGCTGTCTGGAAATGTTTCTCCTTCTTGCTACTTCTAATGCTTTCATGTGAATGCTGTTTATAGAAAACCCGAAACCCTTGTTACGATTTATTATGAATTCGACAACTTCGTCATCGATTTTGGGATGGCGCCCCACTTGTGGTCCACAGAAACATGTTCTTGTGGAATTACAAGATTTCAGGCGTTCCTGCGTACCTCTCCAACGCCATGCAGCTTTACTATTGTTTGTTGTTCAGCGAGATGAATTACTCGCAATTTAAAGTTTGCGTCTTAACTTTTACGTCGTTCCACATTTCTGGTAAGTTCTATACTTCCTCTTTCCTCCACATGGTCGTCCATTGCCACACTAATGTATCAGCTCACAGCTACACAACACAACCACCAGGCACAAACACGACTACCAAACGACTAGTAAAGTCGCTGTACTCAACAATGCGGATGGGCTCGTGACCTACGAGTCTCTCTCTCGTTGGCCACTAGGAAGGCTTTGGTGATATCACAGCTGTTACAACACCACTAACTGCCGCTAAGAAAAACTTAAATCCTAACGCTTCTGTGTAACGGCTGAGGAAATTATTCGACACCTTATTACTTCAATTATAAACGCATCCAATAATAATGATAAAAAAGAGGAATTTCTATTACAAACGTCCTTTCTTGGTGAATATAATTTGTATTATACCAGGAACAACATAATACCGTTGATATTGCATTTTCTTCATAAGCGAATATAAGATTACCCCCGATTTTTAAAGGATGAAAACTGGAAAAATCCTAGTCTTATATTCGGGTAAATATGGTAGTCCTCCGCGCACGCCTGCAAAACTAACAAAGTAATTTGAGTGAAAACTATGCATCTTTTAAGTTTTGTTTAGTTTTTGAAGAAATTCATGCATAATTTTAAGAATATACGATTTTCTATATTTTGTGACGTACAATTAAATCTCTCTTAAGCAGTCACCAATGGTTCCAGTGAAAATTGACCATGAGGTGCCTACTTAATAGAGGTCATGACTAGGGGCGGAGTTTAATAGAATGTCTTCATTTCTTTAGTATAGAAATTAATTTTTGTTCATTTCAACTAATAAGTCCTTATTTACCTTTTTCCATAATTTTTAATTTTAATTAAATTAAATTTATTTTAATTTTAAGATAATTTTATTGATCATTTTTGGCAATGTGTTGGCATAGCTAAGTGATATTTCTTGACATTTGGTTAGAATTGGATTCTATGTAAATTAATATGTTAGTGCATATTTGGCTGATTTCTCTTCTTGGTTCATTTTCGTGTAATTATAGGTGTGTATTATTTTGCATATTTCGTTAAAATACAGGCTTAACTCTGAAACATTTCATCTTCTCATAGAATCTATTTATTTGTGAGCATTTATAGATTGCAAAGCACTTTTCAGTTTGTGTTGTTGTTTGTTTTTGTGTCCATCCTTTTTTCCCCCCTTTCCTTTCTTTATAAATTATAAAATACTTCTGCAAATGTAGGAAATTTTTGATATTTATTTTAAACCAGGCAGAAGAAATGCTACAAGACTTGCAATAAACTTCACTAAGGTGAATATTTACTACAATTAGTTCTCCCACGAAGTAAGGTACATTATATTATATTTGCACAAAAATATTTTAATTCCAAGCAATTTTATCAAGAAAGCTTTATCCATGAAATGAAATATTGTTAATTTTTATTGTGTATTAATGTGAATATTTCAGAATTTTTAGGTCTTAAATGCATATTTTTAAAAACATGATTCAATATTTTTTAGGGCATAAACTACCTCTATGACATTACTAGAATCTTAAATGAAATCTAATTTAGCTAATTGTTGGGAAATTAAATGAGTTCTCTTTAATATAATTAAGGGATTAAGATAACTTGCCTCCTCCGGGCTAATATTAAATTACAACTTTGGCTTCTCAATCCTTCTCTTTGTTGACAAAATCACCTCATCACATCAATCAAGCAAACTAATCTTGTAGATGAAGTCTAGAAGATGCAAGTTGGGTAGAATCTTAGATGGATGTAGCGGTTAGCATATCGGACTGTTACACCCACTTTGGTGGGTTCAAACCCGATCGAAGACGTGGATTTTTAAAGGCGAAAAAATCCTTCTTACGCCTTCCTTCAGAGGGGAAGTAAAGCCGGCTGTCCCATGGTAGTAGATTTACTTGCATGTAAAAGATCCTCGGCCTCAATGACGCATCTGAGTTAAATTCAAATTGCTTGTTTCTTGCCCAAGAGCCCTGCTAGTTGGTGAAAGGAGCGTAGCAAAATTTGTATGGTCAGACGGAACAGCGAGCCTGATGGCCTGAGTCTCGCCACGTAAAATAAGGCATTAATTCAATTCAATCATAACTGCATGGCTGTCAGACAAAGGAGTTTGCAAATGACCTTCAGATCAGATTTGTGCATGTGTGCTCCGCGAGTCCTTAACAGATTTCCCCAGAAGATTATGTCATCAGTTATCTTCACTTTTCTGCTTCTTCTACTTAACAGTTCAAAATTGCTTGAAGTGATCGTATGATGAAAATCAATCTATGATGTGCCCTGCCATTAGCCAGATTGATCCTGAAAAGAGTATTTTTACACATGTCTTATGGAGAGATCAATCTTCCTGACTTACATTTAACTTTTAATTCTATCCCTAGAAAGTGACGGTAATGATTTTTGGTTATATTCTGTATCTGAAATATATGTCTTCATGATCCACCAGTAGTCAGCCAACATATTAGAACACTTGTCCTAGTACCTGTTTTCCTGTGTAGAAATTTACTGATGAAAACTCTCACTGGGCTCATTGCTGAGAGCCTCAAGATTTTCCGGGAAGAAGTTTTTAAGTACATCCCAATGTTACAGCTTTGTTACTTACTTACCCAATGTTATAGCTTTATAAAAAAGGCAGAAGGTCAGCAACTATGTATGATATTTTTCTGCTTTATGGTTTCCAAGGAAATTGCGATATACATTTTTGAGAGATTGCCGAGCTGCCTTTTCCAGTAGATTTAACAGTTCTTCAAAATGTTCATCAGTCATTAAGGACCATATTTGTGGTTCTAAAAAATGCTATCTTTCAATTTAGCATCACCTTTGGGAAATTTCAATTTCAAGAACAAGAATCCTTCAGAAAGTTCATCCATAGCTTTTACGAAATTCTTCATTCCTCTTAATTAAATATGTAATAGAGGTAAATTCAGGATTCACTAAATGGACATGTAACACATTTTTCTGGTCAGAGATACGAGACTCCTTTAATATTTGTCAAACAGAAATAAAAATCACTTAGATGATCCTTCAGTTCCCTCCAAATTATAGGAATTGCGAGTGGCCCATGATGTGTTCTATTTTTCTATCATGACAACAGTCTTAACACAAAAAATATATTTGGGGCTCAGCTCTTTTCAAAATCGCCAACCTGAGAGCCAAAGTAATGTTGATAACACTTTTTCGCTAGTGGCGTTAATTTTCGTCGGTGGGTCTTTCAAGTTACCTCACCACCTATACAGAAATTATCTGCATAACGAAAATACAGAATTAAATACAGTTACATACACTTATAAACTTATATAAAAATACACTTATAAACACAAAAGATGGAAATATGTCACTAGCAATATTTGTGCTTAAAAGCTCACAGGTACCTCAATACTGACACATCACAATGCCAGATTAATTTGTCTGAGCATGTGAATACATGGATGAACCTGCACAATATTGCCTGTTTCAGCTTGACATTCCATATAATTTCCATAAATACAGCTGGATTAAAATCGTTAATATAAGGTAAAGGTTCATATGACAGGTCATAGAGAATGTTAAAATCAGATTTTAAAAAGTATCTGTCGCAAAAAAAAAACTGTGCTTCATGGAAAAATTCGGAATACATATCTAAATTTGGAATGAAAAAACGCCTTAGATTCACTAATCAGATTTCTTGTGAAGAAAACTTTGTCGGTCAGTGTTGTACTTGTCAAGCATATTGGCTAATGTGCAACAATGATGACATTTGTGAAGTTTTTGCTCCTCTGACTTTCATTTACCGCCTAGCCAGAACTGACATAATATTAAGAGTATATTGTTGAGTCATCCTGGAGCCTTCACCCAGATTTCTGAATATAAAGCACACTGACACACCATCTCAGCCTTCTTAATCACAGATAGCTGTTAGAACAAAACTTCTTTAGCAGTGCATATTGGCAGGCTTGAATTGTTCATGAAGGGTGAATGGAATAGTGTTTCAGGCTCACCTTGACTTTTAATGGCTAACCTGTGAAGGTGTGGATGTGAGTGCAATTTCAAAATTCTAGACTCTGCCCCCTTTCATTAGTGCTCTCATGTTCTCCCATAACCCCTAATTGTTTGAATAACACCAATTCCTTAAAATTAAAGATTTTTAATCTAGAAAAAATGTTTTCAAACCTGGTCATATTATTGCAAGGAGTGTTGAAGTGTTACAATGAAGATATGAATTTGTTCTAAGGAATGGCACATGACGGAGTTGCTCTAAATGAATTTCTTGGATAACCTGTTAACTAAACATGATGAATTCATTCATTCTCTTAAAATCTACCTTGACATTGTGTGTTAATGTTGGAAGTGCAAAATGGATGCTTGGTTTTCTTCATTTCTGAAAAAAAAAAGTCTAGTCTAGTGCTCTTGTTTATTTTATCTTTCGGTTCATCTTATTCTAGTGCATATACCTCATCTTCTGCTTTGTAAGATAGTGATGATTTTCTCTCTCTAGAATGCACATACACTTTTGCAAATTCTAAGAGATTTTCTTTTCAACATTAAAAATTGTTCTGAAAATGTGTTATATTTACATTTCCTTTTTCCTCTACGTAATGATATTTTCTTTCTTCCTTTTTATAATATTAAGGGAGTGTAAGAAACATTTCAAATTTTTTAAAATGGTTTAGATGGAAAATTTTGTTTAGATATGAGAGTCTTGTTTTCTTTCCTTTTAGACGAATAAATAAATAGATGCCCAGTATTACTCCTTCATCTTGGCTTTATATTCCTTTTCATTTGCTTTTTAACATCCCTTACGAACCATTAAGAACATGGAAGAGTTTTTGCACTTGTCTTGGTTACATTTAATTTTGAATTAAAAATGTTTGTGATTGTATAGCAAAGTATCTAGTTAGTTTAATGGCTCCTTGATTAGGAAATTAATTGAATATATATTTCATTTTAGCAAGATATAATATTTAATTTTCCTGTTCAGTTCCAAGTGTATTTATAATGCTTGCTTTATCAAACCCTATTCCTATTTACAGGTTATTATGTCGGGCAACAATTTGACCAAGACGGTCTACATTCCAACAGCACTAAAGAAATCAGAAACTTCTCCTCCTGCTTCTGTTCCACCTGTAATTTCAACACCACCAGTTCAAGAAAATAATAAAGCTATTGTAAGTACTTTGAATTATGTTTATTTGTTCCATAATAAAATTATATCTTCTAAACATCATTCTAATACTCTTATTTTAAGGCCGCTGTGATAAAAAAATCACAAGAGATGTTAGCTGCAAAAGAAACATTAAAGAAGAAGCAGGAAGAAAAAAGGAAGGTGACTATTTCTCTATGTCTAATATCTCTTAGGAAAAAATTTGAAAGTTTTGTTTTTCTGATAATAACATATTCCTTTTTCTGTTTTAAAGGAGGCTTTGAAACTTACAGCTGATTTGAGAAAAAGAAAACAAGAACTTCTTGATAAACAACTCAGTCAACAAAAAAAATTAATAGAAAGGTTAGAAAAAGGAGGGGTTTCAGGGGACCAACGTGAAAGTCTAATGTCTACTATAAAAACTTTACAGGTAAGAGAAGAAATTTCTGTTTATGAATGTATCTAACAGCCGTATTATTAGGAGAACGGATTTTAATGGAATGACTTTTTTTTTTTCTTTCTTTTCACTTAAGGACAATGCTGTTTAATATAGAAATTCATTTTATGTTATGACAAAACAAAATGACTCGTTTTTAAATGTCATGTTTTTTGCATTTTTCGTCGATTTTGAATAATAAGTCATTATTTATCTTTTTATGACATTTTCAATAAATTTTTCCCTGATTTCATTGATTTTAATATTTTAATGGTTGTTACTTCAAACACTTTATGAGCTGCAACAAATGTTAACCAGAGAATTCCTTAGTTGCCTATTTGATTTCTTTGCTCATATATTGTAGTGTCAGCAGTTGTGAGTACTATCTAATCTAAGATTCCTGTGACGCCTATTGGCGCCATTGTCAGTTCTGCTAATTTCGCGATAAAGAAACACAGATATTTTCATTTGAAGAACAGTCCAAACCAAAAGTTTGCAAGCTTAGTTCACTTGAACAAAGGGAAAAACCCTTGATTACATCAGTAACGTATCCAACAACTTGAGTTGTTCATCTGAAGTGGTTTTGATCGATTTTTTTTATGTCATTTTTCTTCAGTTTCTTTGTTTTTAGAGCATTTTTAAAGCATTGTGACTATTTTTGGCAATGTTTTAGGTCATCAAAATCCGCCCCTACTTAATATTATTTAAAGTACGGTGAAGGTGGCATGACTAGCGGCATGCTTCAGCCGGATATTATTTTTCCTAATATTTATTGTTTATAAAGCCAATAAATACTCGTACTTATTTGGAGAGGAGGTTGAATGGACCTTAGGAGCGCACTATGGGATGAAAGTGCGCTGTCCTTGGCCAAAAGTTATAACTCAGTTATTTGAAGAGCAAATTACCTAAAATGTGGTACACATATAGACTTAAAGAAGATAATAAATTGATTGTATTACCTGTTGCATACTTTCAAAATGGTGGCTCACATATACGTATTGTCTTGAGGTGGGAAAAGAAAGAAATTAAAAATTTGCATGAAAACTTTTCCTGCAAAATTATTAATCTGTATTTTCATTTAACAAGATTTCGTATTGTTGTGAAACGAATTGACATCATTGATATTACTATTAAGTATTGTTCATTCTAATCACTAGAAAGAATCTATTCCATAGCATCTTCAACAGATACTTCTGATACTGAAGCTTCTTCTCCCAGGCATCCAAGTGGGAGAATACCACAATAAAACTTCACTCCTATGTTTTTCAGGGGACTGAAGGGAAAAAAATGTATGTGAGAGAAACATAACTGAAATTGATTATTAGCAACAACAAAAAACTCAGTAAAAACCCAATAACAGTTTTCCCAGCAATATCTACTTTTTTACTGCCACTCTTCCTAACTTTTCAAATTTTTATGTTATCTGATATTGAAAGAGGTTGCGTATTCCAACCACTCTTTTTCATTTAATATTGCGGTTGCACAGCCAGATAGAAAATAACTACACTTTGATTTAAACTCAGAGCCATACTGGTTATTTTGGAAAAAACATCAATAGCCAAAGGTTATCATCAAAGAAGTCTCCCCTTAGGTAGAGGTAGCGGACATGCAATTGGGATCTTCCTGATGACCTTGTACGACCCAATTTCACTGCGGAAATGAAGGACAAGTCCTGCGTGGGCTACAACTGGTGACAGCAACCCAAGTTTGACCAATTTCACAATAACTAAAGACTGAGATATCCTGCTAAAGAACTGTTCAAACCAAAAATTTGCAAGCCAATTTTTGTTTAAATTGTTGAAACAACTAATTTCGAAAGTCAAAATTTTGCTAATGTTTTTGTTGGGATTTTTTTAACTGGATTCACAAGACATGATATCCCTTCTAACAACAAACTTTTTGGAAAATTGTAGGAATTTAGTACATTTTGTACACATATTGAATTAAAATTTTTCCTTGTAAAATGAGTTAAATGAAAGGTATTGAAGCTCAGTTCATAGGGCTACGAAATGCAGAATTGAATGGCACTGAGGTTTCATATACCATCTGAATTCTGCATTTGTCATAAACATTTTTTCTTAAATAATATCTTTAAAATAGGTAAATTAAAACAAGTTGATAATATAAAAAATTGCATTTTATGAAATAAAACTATGAATCTTGCAAATGTGTCCTATAAATCGCCCAATGTGCAATTTTCAGGCAGCACATTACCCAAAACGTGCGATTTCGCACAGTAACCCACTAAACGTGCAATTTCATGCAAAACGAAAAGGGTACTAAAATAACATCTGTCTCATGATTCAATTTTCTGTCAAGGTTTCATCCAATTTCAAGTTAGCAAAGAATAGATTTATTTACAGGGGATTCTTGTCTTTAGTGGTGATGAAGGATTACTGAGAACATAAAGACATAGTATATTCTCAAACTAGAGGGAAGGAGCTTTTTCTTTTTCGTTCTCTCTGCTACAACTTTCTATTTTATTTTATTATTTTGTAATAAACTGATGTCGTTTTGATACTTTTTCAGGAAAGTATTGAGAAAATACGGAAAGATTTATCTGTATCGGTTTCTCAAAGTGGAGCATCTCCAATGTCTGCCATAAAACCTGGTTCTTTGGCAAAGAAGAGTAAGGAAGAGGTTGGTATGTGGTTAACTTTGTTGATGTAATCAGCTAAAAGAAAGCTTGCAGGAAAGGAAGAAACTTTACGTGTGTTAAATTAAACACATTCGGTGCTTTGTAAACAGTCTGGTATGTGCCAGACGCAAGGACACATTTGGCCAAAGATATTTTGTCAATCCCTTGTTTCCTTGTGCCATGATTTTATAATAATCTTTGTTATTTTGAATAAATTTCTTAAAACAAAATGTATATAATTTCCAATATTGTTGTTAAAAGTACTTTCACATTTACTAAGTATTTTAAATGTTTAATTTTTTTATTTTCTTTAATTACTCAATAAACAAAATGCATTCACAGCGGATCATGTCACGAATGTCAAAACATAAGTAAGTTAAATATCTGACAATTGTTCCAATTCTGAAATAGAGAGTGCCAGCTTTATAGCTAGATCTTGCTAGAATGCAAACCAAAATATAAGGAAATAACTTCTTTGTCCTCTTCACTAAAGCTGATAGTGATAAATAGGCAAAGGATGCTGGATAGCATCAATACTGTATTCCACTTAAGTTGAACATGGCCACAGTATTCACTTGGGTTCCATGCAGCGATGCATCATTGGCTCTGAACATGTTAAAGAAATATAGATGTCAACATAATTTACTTCAAAAAGTGGAATAGAACTGATAATACATAAAATATTTTCCATGCTGTTGCTATTATTTTGCACTTTGCTACCAGCTATTGTGTAATTGACATTTTGAGAGCAGCTGTTATTTGATTACTAATACAAATGTATTTTAAGTTGTGAAACTTATGTATCCAGTTTAATGTATTGCCCTATATATTTTTATTTGCAGGCCCAGCGTGAAATTTTAGATGCAGAACTTGATTTGTTTACCAAACAACAAGAGGGTGGAGACACTTCAGAATTACAAAGAAAAGTTGCTGAACTGAAAATGGAAGCTCATTCACTGGGCCTTCTGCCTGGCAGCAGTACTCACCCAAGAACAACTCGAGGTGCTCTTCATTTACATAGAGGAGCCAGTAGAGGACTATCAAGAATGCCACGGGGAACCACATTCAGAGGAAGGTCTGTTATTGAATTACTTGTGTTGCATGCATCATAATATTATTAATAATAATAACTTATTTATTTCATAAAATGGGCAACCGCTGTACATAGAAAGAATTATAAGAATAATAATTATGTTTGTGTAAAAATGTGACTATCACTATTTAAAATTGCACAGTTAACATCTCAAGATTTGCACAATTTGCGTTTACAATCATTGTGTGATAGAAAAAGCCACCGTCAATTCATATAAATCTCCACTTTTTAATATCTATTAATACAAATACTATAACACTACTAAAATGACAAAAAAATATTTTTATTCACTTTTTCATTTCATATTGATGTAGCATGTGTTTCTGAAACTCATCTAACCCCGAAAGAAAAAACTGTACTTTAAAAGATTATAAAATGTACAGAAATGATGATAGAATCATGCTTCTGAAGAAGTAGCTATAATGACAAAGAATTTTTTATTTCATCAACTAACTTTTTTTGCTATATCTAATATTTCAGAATGTATAGCTTTAGAAATTAAAATAAATAACACTATTTACTCTTTATATTATATCTATAGATTTCTAAACAAACTCTTTCTACTCAAATTTATAATCTCATTTTTCAATCTTCTAATCCAATTATACTCCTTTACTTCAACAGTAAAAACACTTCCGGAGAAGTATTCATCTACGATAAATATACATTTCAAAATAATTTAGTCATACATGCTCCATTCAAACCAACATTACTCTAATCATAACAAAGTCATACCAGATATTTGAAATACTGTGAATAACCCAAGTATATTTAATTTAATCATAATTATTTATATACATTTGTACACTACATTGGGCAAGCTATTTGTGAAATATCTCCTATTTTTTTTTTAAATAATTAAGTATATTTGTTTCCCAGCTAATATAGTTTTTATTACTGTTAAACTAGTTTTATTTTATTTTTCCCACTATGCTCCTTAGCTTTCACAATATTTAACCATGACTATTGTAATTTCACTTTGACTTGTTCTCGTGGCTTTCACTATATACACACACACACGCGCACCCGCGCGCGCGCGCACACACACACACACTCTCTCTCTCTCTCTCTTTCTTTCTCTCTTTCTCTCTCTCTCTCTCTCTCTCTCTCTTTCACTCTTTCTCTCTCTTTTTCTCTCTCTTTTTTTTCTTTTTTTTCTTTTTAAATTTATTTATATGTGGACGTGCAGTTCTGTACTGAATTGCGATTCCTCGAAGTTCTGTTTGTTGTCACCTGTTGTGAATTGATGGCAACTACAACTGAGGGGTTGGATGGAAGAAGGGTATAATTCAGAAAAAACAGTTTTGAGAATATCAAGAATTTTATTTAGAGAAATAAAAGCTGTATTTCTGTTTACAAAATAAAAAATTGTTACATATCCCATGAAAAATCATACGAAGGTTGCCTTTTTATGTTTCGGGATTTGGCAACCCTGGTGTTGCAATCTGGCAACTGACAACTGACAGCGTAAAGTTGGATGTTTTGAGGTGATACGTACTCAGAACGTTTTGACATACAAGCGCTATTTGTGTTGTGTTGAGTTCACTCCAAGACGAATTTCGCGAAGATTGAGACAACCTTAGACATTAGTGGGACCAGCATACATTAAATATTGCATGAACATTTGTCAAAAAAAATGTTCGCGTTGGATCCCACACAATTTGTCAATTGCTCAAAAAAAGGCTTGTGTCGATTGGTCGAAAGAAATGCTCAAAAAATACGATCGCGGTGCTTCGAAACACATCTATGACATAGTGACAGGTGATGAATCGTGGATTTACGCGTATGAGCCCGAAAGTAAACAGCAGTCGACTGTATGGGTGTTTCAAGATGAGCAAAATCGAACAAAAGTTGTTCGCGCACGAAGCACTTCCAAACAGATGGTCGTCTGTTTTTTCGAAAAAACTGGACATGTCGCAACCGTACCACTAGAACAACGCAGAACAGTCAATTCTGAGTGGTACACAACGATTTGTTTGCCAGCTGTCTTGCAAGAAATCAGGAAAACTAACCGCCGAAGACGGATCACTCTTCACCACGACAATACGAGCTCTCACACATCGGCTCAAACAACGGCATTTTTGACTACCCAAAACATCGATTTGATGAGTCATCCGCCGTATAGTTCTGACTTGGCACCGAATGAGTTCTTTTTATACCCGTACGTAAAAAAAAACTGAGAAGTAGTTAGGTTTTTCGGCACCTGAAGAAGCGGTTGCTGCATTCAGAATGCATGTTTTGGAGATACCTCAATCAGTGTGGCAAAATTGCTTTGACAATTGGTTCAAACGCATGCAAAAATGTATAGATCTTCATGGGGAATATTTTGAAAAACAACAAAGTGATTTTCGATGATTAATATTTGTTTTTGTTCTCTAACCCTGAAATATAAAAGGCAACCCTCGTATTAGTAACTGATTAAGCTCACAAAATGAAATAAAATGCTCAAACACGTGGATTTACATTAATGTGAAAATATTGAATTGTGCCCTTTTTCCATAGAACAAGCTAATTTTGAAATAAATAAAGGTTTCCTTCTAAGAAAGTCTGCATGTATTTATTAATTTCAGAAATACAGTTTGTAGAGGTTATTTTGAATAGGTTTCACTTTCATATTCATTGCCATTACAAATTTTTGAAAAATTGTACATTACCTTATTTCAAAGTCCATCTTTAAGGAACAGATTTCATTAAGGGGAAATCTCTATCTGCGAAATACGTAGGTACATTGGGAGAGCAATTAGCAGAAGCTGCAAAGAAACATCGCCTTTGCTATCGATAGTTTGTGTTCAAACAAATGTGTTCAGGAAAGGAAACGACACACAATTGACAAAGATTGTTACTTGGAGAAAGAATCAACGAGTATTGAAGAAATATTCACGGTTACCTCTGTCCAAACGAAATCAAACGTTTCTTTATGAATTTCATCGTTTTTACTTCACGTTACAACTGCATCCAATGCCGATGATGACAATGCGAGCTGGTGGCGAGTCGTGGCGTCTGAAGTGGAAAACACCCACAAAACATGCATTCTAGCTACACCATGTATTAAAGGATTTTCTAAACCGTAAGCAGGATTCTCTCCGAAACTAATATTCCTCCATCGATCTGGCTGATGTCGCGGCCCCTTGA
Source organism: Gryllus longicercus (assembly GCA_038098605.1). Classification (NCBI taxonomy): domain Eukaryota; kingdom Metazoa; phylum Arthropoda; class Insecta; order Orthoptera; family Gryllidae; genus Gryllus; species Gryllus longicercus. The sequence goes on along the minus strand of JAZDUA010000069.1, from coordinate 4,087,154 downwards.
ATTTGAAACATTTTAACTGTAGGGGGTACTTCGCATAAAGCCCCTGAGACATTCAAATTGTTTTAAAAAGTGGCAACAAATTTTGATTAAATATTGACCTCGGATAGCATAGCGCAAAGGATGTTTATTGAGCCCTCTTCGTTCAAATTCCTGATTTTTCAAAAATTGCGTCGGGGTGGGTCGGTTTAGGTCCTGACGGAGAGCTCTCCAGTATTCCTTTCTCTCACCAGTCTTCTTTCTTCTCCCCATAGTTCATTCTCGTTCTTTACTAACATCCTGTCTCTTTTCTTCTTCCCTTTCTATTTCACTGCGCACGCACGCGCGCACAGTATGCTGAACGCCCATCCTTGTGTTAACCGTCATGGCGACCCGACTCGGAGGGAATGTATGTCCTGGCGATTGAGGGGTCTGTTTGTTTCTCAACTACTCCTCTTGTGCTTCGTTCTGTCTTACGGCAAGAGATCACGTTGTTTACGTATTTTGAAGAATATTCCTTGTAGGCTTCAATATACTTGCTTCGGTTTCGGACTCTTAGACGGGCAGTCGAGAGCTAAGCATCTGCCGTCGCGGCGTGTGATCGAAAGCGGGCGGCGGTGCTCAATAGGTTTCCCATCACCGCAGATCTGATCCTATATGAAAGAATGCGAAACAGAGCTAGTGATAACGAGAGAGTAAGGCCTCTTTCTGGAGAGCCTATATTTCTTCTCTTTCTTGCCATACCCCACCTAAAGTAGTACGGCGGAAGGTGAGGAAGAATTTCCCCACCGTCTGTCTCAGTCCTTCTGGTTAATAAAAACCTCACTTCTGAAGAGAGTTGAGTAATTGGCCACTCACAATGAGAAAATCTCCAATTCCTTACTAAGATGGGTGTTGATAATTAACGACAAGCAATCATGATACAACACAGGATCTATTTAAGAACTGACGTGTACAGCGAATAGTCAGGAAAAGCATTTGTTTTACAAGGTTGCTAACATTCGAACTATAAAAACCAGCTTATTATGAATTTCAACTCTTCCCCGGAAACTGCTTTTACAAAGAAAACTACTAAACTATTTCATTTACAAAGCCCAGTTCTAGAGCACATAGTTTTGAACTTGACTGAATTTAATGGTTTTGTAAATATATCTCCTAATTGATCCTCAGAACGTACAAATTATACCTCGATATCTCGTCTGATAAAGTTCCCGAACAAATAGTAACGCGCTTCAATGTGTTTTGGCCGTTTATGAAATTCTTGATTCTTTACCCTCTTGATCGCGCTGGCATTGTCAACGAACTTCCTAGTACATCTTCAATTGTACCGATTTCAGATAATAATCGTTTGAACCACATAAGTTCTTTAGCACCTACACTGGCAACAACAAATCCTGCTTCAGTTGTGAAGAGCAACTGACTTCTGCAGTTGTGATGCTACAGCTGTATCATTAATGAGGGATATGAAACCTGGCTTCTGCAAAATCGGCATTATAATAAGCACGTAGCCCATCACCGGCAGAGGCGAAAACAATCCAAAATCAGCAGTACTACGCAAGTACCGAAAAATACGTTTAACGAGATCCAATCAAATACAGTGGGATTAACCATGGATCGAGCAATTTTACAAAACAGCATAAGCTATGTCTGACCGAGTAACACAAGCCAAATACAACAACGAACCAACCGCTGAACGATAAGGAACAGGATCGTCAAGAGCGTCGCTAGTCGATTGGTCCGGTTGTTGATTATCAGCAGGGGTTTTCGTTGAGTTGCAGCTTGCCATTTCGAAACGATGCAGAATTTTCTCAATGTAGGTGCGCTGCGACACAAAGAAACCAGATTCATGTTGATTCGTTTTTAGGGATGTTCATCGAACAAGGGAACCTACAGTTATCAAACTCCGAAGTTAGCAATTTTAAAAATGAGTCCTCTACTGCCTTCGTTGATCCCGCGTTGACTCCATCATCGGCGTACATTGCAACCAACAATTTTTCTCCTTTATGTAACCGAATATAGACGCATGGATTAGATGTTGAACGCAAGAATTCATTATTTTTCCTGAATGAAATTTCTTATTCTAGCATTGAGGAGACTGTTTGAGACCATACAATGAACGGCAAACACTTGTTCCATCGTCGAAACCTTATGACTGATAATTTAATAGTATAATTTCAGCATCTATTTCGCAGTTCAAAAATGCTCTTCTAATTCTCCTCCTCCGCCTCCTCCTCCGCCGCCTCCGCCTCCTCCTCCTCCTCCTCCTCCTCCTCCTCCTCCTCCTCCTCCTCCTCCTCCTCCTCCTCCTCCTCCTCCGCCCTCCGCCTCCTCCTCCTCCTCCTCCGCCTCCTCCTCCTCCGCCTCCTCTTCCTCCGCCTCCTCTTCCTCCGCCTCCTCTGCCTCCGCCTCCTCCTCCTCCGCCTCCTCCTCCTCCGCCTCCTCTGCCTCCGCCTCCTCTGCCTCCGCCTCTTCTGCCTCTGCCTACTACTACTCCTGCCTCCTTCCTACTACTACTACTACTTCTACTACTACTACTACTACTACTACTACTACTACTACTACTACTACTATTCCTACTACTACTCCTACTACTACTCCTACTACTACTACTACTACTACTCCTACTACTCTTACTACTACTACTACTACTACTACTCCTACTACTACTCCTACTACTACTACTCCTACTACTACTCCTACTACTACTACTCCTACTACTACTCCTACTACTACTACTCCTACTACTACTACTCCTACTACTACTCCTACTACTACTACTCCTACTACTACTACTACTACTCCTACTACTACTCCTACTACTACTACTACTACTCCTACTACTCCTACTCTGTAGCCAAGATATGTGAAGCTTGAGTGATGGTCCCTTTTTCGGCGCACTGTATTTCCAAGAATTGAAGAAAAAATTATCATAGTAAATTAGAATTTTGCGTGCAAATAAATTACATTTGATGCATTGTCATATCACAAAATGGCTACACAGATGTTACAAAATTCTTTGAAAATATCAAATTGTTGTCAGTCCTGATAATTGTATGCTGCAGATAACATTCTCACGAGAGGAAATAGATTGAAGGAAGGTAAGAAATTTAACTTCCAAGAATAGAACTAACAAACGCACTTCTGGAAAGTTTTGATCAATTACTATGGTATTCAAAAAATTGAAAGCTTACTTCAGTGTAAACTAGGCAGGTGTAAGTTATTTATTCTTGCTTCTTTGTATTATGTGCTGCAAATACTGAAGCAGTTTAATTTATTCATTTTTGTTTCATTCGTAAAAGTATGAAATGACTTCTGTTCCTAACAACATAAATAAATGCAGATATGTACCAGAGATTCTTTGTTTGAATTTGTTGAATTGGACTTTTTCAAGTTATAGCTGAGATGCTAATAGGACAGAAATTGCAATATTTGAATGTTACGTAACTATTTCCAATATTGCTAGAAAGTATGTGTTGTTGGAGCACTGCTAGTTTTATATCAGCATGTGAATTTGCAAAAACAATCTGTTCATTTGTTCTCCAGTGTAATTGACTGATGGAACTTGTTGAAAATTATTCTAGTCTTCTGTGAATTAATAAGTAACCTTTAACCTGTTTTCAACAAACCAAATTTTTACTGATTCCTGTACGAAGACAAAATAGACTAAATATTGAGAATCATGTGAATTTAATGCAGGGGTTACCTTAGAAAGATTACTTTCTTGATTTCAAAAGGTCATAAGTTTACACATTTAGGAAGTGCATTTATAAATAAATACTTTCGTATTTTGTCGTGTTTTTATTTTATTTTTTTCAAGTTGGCATAATAAAAAAAAATAATATGTGATGCATTTATTTTTGTGTGATTTTCAGAGGGCGCGGTTTTGCTCATGTGTCTGTTGATCATCGTCCAACAAAGGTGCTAGTTTCAGGATATGAAGATGATGAGAAGACAGAAGTTCTAGCTCATTTTGCAGTGAGTACTTGTAGATCTCAGAATTTGTGGAACTTCTGATATCCAAAATAAATTATTCTTTAATGGATAAAATATATTTTGATAAAGTATCCACAAGTAGGGAATACATTTTGTTAAAAATATTTTCCATTTTCATCTTTCACTTGCATATTTTCATTTTTCTTACTTACATTCATTTTTTTTTAATTTATTGTTGTTATTATAATTATTTTAAATTATCTACTCTTTTCTCTTTTTTTTCTCAGCTTTAAAAAAAAAGAAAAGAGAATGTTGCTGATAAATTATTATAGTTTGCAAAGTCATCTCAAAATTTAATACGAGTGTTTTTTGTTGTTGTTCTTGTGATAAGATAATACATCATACCTGTAATTTACTATAATCGTATTATCGCCCTTTTTGAAAACAAACAATTTTAGCCTGCTTCTAGGCATCAGGAATAATACTAGAAGAGATTGCTGTGTAATGGTGTGGCTAATGAGCTTTGGCATTCTCTCAAAAATGTAGCAGGAATCTCATCTAGTCCTGATGTAATCCTATTAGGCATTTGTTTAAATTTCATTAGTATGAGCGATTTCTCAGTGTGAGAAACATCTCCCATTAAATCAATTCCATAGAAACAATCATTCTTATTTTGCATGACAGTAATCAGTAAACAAACTAGAAAATCATTTAGCTAGTTAAATTGCTCATATTGAGCTCTTATATTATTTTTTGTTTTGTACAATGATACTATTGCAATACGCAATTAACTTTCTTTTATTGTATTGTATATTTTCCTCATTTTAGCTTTTAGTTTTAGTTGATTGATTGGTTAACCAAGATGGGTATTTACGAGACACAATGTGGAATTTTGGCACATGCGCATCTATAATTGCATTTAATGTGGTATAAAAGAAATCACACATCAAATTAACTGACTTCATTGAGCCCAAAACGAATTCAACTGACCAATCGACGCTTGATGATTTCATCAAAGTTTGCTAATTTATAGTATTTTCTAACAATTGACACTAGGACTGAAAACGTACATTGAGTAAACTGTAACTTCAACATTAAGAGGTGGGTGGAATGGATCCACATTAAAAACTGACATTTCTTTAGAAACAATACATTTTATATTAGCAGGAATCAGATGAGAAGTCTAACATTTCAATTTTCAATCATGTTAAATTGGGACAATTTCTAAAAATTAGTCAATTTCATTATATATTGAAGATTCAGACCTGACATGACTGTAATTAATATCAGTAGGTAAATCTGATTAACTAAATTTCAGACAGTTTGTCACCAAAGATCACAATCTTGTCAGACCAGACACTCTGAAGCTAAATGAATTATTTAACAAATTTTTTCACTTGTTAATGGCAATAAAAGATGGTATATTAGGACAGTAATTATAATACATACATTATAAAACTTAATTTCAACACTGACAATCTCAATGTTGGGGCATAAAGAAAAAAATATAACAATATCAATTCTTTCTACATCATATTTTTGTTTGATGACAAGAATTAAAAACTCCTTCACCTCTATGTTGAATATGATAAAAACATTAATATTAATAAACTCGGATGAGAGTATCTCCGCTTGCAGTCACATTTCAGTAACACAATTTACTTCAATATTGCTAAGATCATATAAAAAACACAAAGAATTCTTTGAGACAGCTTTTTGACTATACTTCTCACATTTTGATATTAATAACGCAGATATTTACAAGTATCAAAATTTACATCCCTGGAAGCTGTCTCTTCCTGACGATCTTTGGAATGTCTCCCACGTATTGTCTATAGAGATTGTTCAGTTGTAGACACTTGCCGAAGCTCTTTCGTCAGGGCTGCTTATTGTGATAATTGTTTTGGTGACCTGTCCTTGGATTCAGAAAGATCTTTATTTATGGGCTTGTTTACTTCTTGTATTGGTTCCAAATACAATTTTTAGAGGTCTTAGCTTGAGACTTGAACAAATTTACCAATTCTGAATGAACTTTTGAATAGACTTTCAAATTTCAAATTAAATTCTTGATCTTTTGCTTTAATCTTCTCTGTATTGTATCTGTATCTTGTAGCATATTAAAGAGTATAGCATTGTTTTGATGCAACTATCTGTCAGATTTTAAGTGAGTGTGCGATTAGGATTTGAATTATCAATACCTTCTATAGTCTTGACCCGTCGATATTAAGGAGGATTTCATCATTGCCACATCATCTTTGACCAATCCCATTTGTGTATTCAGATCTCTTTATATAACCTCTTGAAATCAGCAGCAAGTTTAGCCTTTAATATATTTGAATTCTCAGAGTTCTTTGTTGACATTGTGCAAATTGTACAAGTATATTGTTCCCAATTAAATCACATCAAATGAAAGAATGGACCACTGCTCATTGGCCAAAATTTAGCTACAGTTTTCAGAGGAATGTTTTTACTATACAGGCGCTGAACATTTTACCGCATACACTCGGCATAGACCAGTACAATCAGTTATAACCACTAGTAGAATCACTTATAAATAGATCACCATTTAGATTTCTCGTGCACAATGTGGTAATGGATCCCATGTCTTGAATGATGTGGGTGGGTGGGACTCTTTAGAATACCCGCATATCCTTGCCCTGGGTACCCACATGACCAAATACCCGTAAAACTCAAAGAGCTCTAGTATAACTAATCTAATTCTATATAGAGGAAAGGAAATAAGTTTGTTAGAGAAGAAAGGGGGGGGGAACTCGAATAAAATTTAAAAAATTACTACTGGAAGCCCCATCTGGAAAGCTTGATCCAGATAAACTGAAAATGAGGCAAAATAAAATCCACAAGGCAAGAATACTAATAGCAGACAGACAAGTAAATGAAACAATAATAGCCAACAAAATTTTACAAAAATCTACCTTAAACATCAGACCAAGAAAGTATTAATGATGGTTTATTAAAGAATATTTTGCCAAACGCAAGGATATACTTCAGGCTATATGCAGAGCCACAACAGAAGAAAGCAAAGAAAATATGAATAACTATGAAAAGAAAAGGAGTGCTTACAAACTTCTTATAAAAGAAAGAAGAACTTCTTATAAAAAAAAGAAGATCAGAATTCCTGGAGGAGGAATAGAAGAATAGTTGAAGAGGCAAGAGCATATCCCTTCATGGTACTAAGAGATAGAAAATATAAAAGTCAAACCCACGGAAATAGCATAATCACCTGGGATGAATATTTCAAAGAAAATAAACAAGTAGCATTGTAGCACACACCCAATTGGACCAAACAGCCAAGAAAACAAAATCTACTTCCCACAAGTAACACAAAATAATGTTACAAAATACAGATAAACAAAATACAAATAAATAAGGGCAAAAACAAGAAAGCTTCAGCCCTAGATTAATATATGCAGTGAACTCTTAAGAGCCGCACAAGAGACACTACTTCCACTCTACAGTCCCTGGCCATATTATTAGACGCACCCTAAATTTTCAATAAAATTCACGTTTTTGTGACGAAAAATGTATTTTTTTATTTCTAACAAAATACATAAGTAATTATTGAATACTTACGATAGAAACAAGATATCATATGCAAATTTATGACAGTCAGTATAATATATAAACCAATTTTCATAAAAAATCTCCATGCACATGTATATCTTTAATACTTTGTCAGGCCACCTTTGGCGGCTATTAGAGCTTAAATTCTTTTTGATATGATATTAATGCATGCCTGGACAGTTTCTTGCAACTCTGGATGATGGTACCAGACTTGTATTATTTTCAAGGAGGCGAATTTTTGTTGTTATTTCTTAATTTGCGATTTCCCTCTTTAGGAGCTCCCAAACATTTTCTATTGGGCTCATATCTGGTGAATTTCCTGACCATGGTAACACAGGAACATTTTTCTCCAACAAAGATGATCGAACTGTTCGAGCAGTATGACATGGAGCCCCATCTTGCATAAAAACAAATGATTCTTCATTTGAGAACCATTCCTGTAGTTGAGGCAGCAGTCGTTTCTCCAATACTTGCTTGTACTGGTCTTGTTTCATGATGCCCTTAACCAAGTACAGACATCCCGTGCCTTTGCCACTGATCACCGAGCAAATCATTGCCTTGACTGGATGTTTCACAATCTGGATGACACAATCTGAATAATACTTTTCACCAGGGCGCCTTCTCACAAATTGATGCTTGTTTGCTAGAATTTCGAAAGTGCATTCGTCGCTAAAACAAACCTTAAATACAAGTAAATGAATTTTAGTAACCATTTATACTTATAAAAAAACTAGACTAAATTTTCACAGATTTCCAGAAGTCCAAATCTGTATTCTTAAGGTTCTTAGCCCATGCAAGACGTTTTTCTTTCATACCAGCTGTTAATTGGGTTTGTGGGCTGGTCTACAAGCTTTAAAATTCATTTGTAGTAGTGTACACCTTACTGTCCTTTCAGATACACAGATTCCAATACTTTCCAATTTAAATTTAATTTGTTTAGTAGTAGCAAACCGGTTTTCATGGCAAATCTTCCTCAAACATCTCTCTGATCTTGGTGAAAATATTCTCTTCCGTCCTCATGTGTTCTTTCTTCGTGGGAATAATTCTTCACCAAGGAAAATTTTTTTTCTTAATTCGCCGAATAGATGTCTCGGATACGTTCAACCTTCGAGATAACTCACGATTTGAATAATTTATGGAAAATAAACCATCTTCATGCAACAACACACTACTCATGTCACCTCTTGTTCTACTCAACTCTTGTAATTTGTGCGTCTAAGCAACAATGAGGTGTCACAACAATGGTACATAATGACAAATAATGTGTTAATTATTAGAAAAAGAAGCTTTGTTTTTATTGATTGATTTGCAACAATGCCAGATGTAATGTACTGCAGTGAGAGACTTCAAAACTTAACATTTTGTTAAAAATTTTGAGTGCGTCTAATAATTTGGCCAGGGACTGTAGAGTAAAATGTTCACCAAAGGCATGAGTGAGGGAGTAATACTGAACATCTGGAGAACAGCGAAGATCAAAATCCTATATAAAGGAAAAGAAGATGTGACAAACACAAACTCATACCGAGTCATACCACTGCAAAATGTATTATTCAAAATTATCACTAGAAACCTGACATCCAGTCTTGAAAAAAATGTAGATACCTTCAAACCAGAATATCAGTTTGGTTTTAGAAGAGGTAAGAGCATGCAACAGGCAATTAAATATTTAATAGAAGATGTAGAAACAACACTGAAATACCCAAAGGGACGTGTTATACAGTCTTCATAGGCTAACAAAAAGCATTTAATCTGATAAACAGAGAAAATATCATACAGGAAATTGAAAACATGATAGGACAAAACATACCCACTCAGTGTAATAATAAGAAAATCCTCGCATACAGTGAAATTGAAATTGATAGAGTTACCACTTCAATCGTAATCACACAAATAAAAGAAGTTTTACAGGGAGATCCTCTTAGCCCTATGCTTTTTAATATTGCTATAGCCGGCTTCTCAACCATTCTGAGGGAAACATAAGAAACAACTTTTATCATGTATGCATATGATATCGCCCTTAAAAAGCGCAAACAAGGCAGACTTCCAAGCAACACTACTCAAATTAGAGAAATGGGTTGATGGAAACAGCTTTAACATTAACGTGGAAATAACTGTGTAGATGATATTTAGGTAAGGTGGAAGAATTTCTACAGAAGAAACTCTATCTAAAGAATGAGCTACTGAAAAGAGCAATTAACTTTAAAGTACCAAGGAATAACCACACCACCAACATCAGCCAACATGTACAGGAAAATGCAGCTAGAGCCACCAAAATGATACATGGCATTATATGTCACTAACATTATATGATTATCATTAGCCATAATCATGACAATTCAACACCATAATTTTGCCAATACATATGGAATTGATATGATATGGAAGAAACTTAATAATTGGTGATCTTAAAAATATAGAGAAGGTAAAATCCCACTTTATTAAAACAGTACTATGGGTACGAAAAACAGCATCTTCAAGACCGATATAAGAGTTGGTGAAAGGAAGATTTTACATAGAAGATCGAGTGATGCGACTGCTGCCATTTACTGCTCTCTATAACACACTTCTAGAAGAAATGAGACAGAAAAGGATGCAAATAAAACCAGACTTCTACAACACTGGTGCTATACTTCACGGAAACTGGGAAAAGACTAACCAAGACCAAAAGAAAGTTGTGACACTATATGCAAAGTATAAAGTGTGTAAAATTTAAAAAAATACTATGGTCCTAATGAAAATGAATCTGTGAGGTATGGAATCAAAAGTACTAGGGGTAGAGAAAATTCTATTCTTGAAAATTCTAGAAAATTCTTACCTTTCTCCTTCTTTTTTCTTTCTTTTCTTCATCATTATCAAAGGTAGTGGAAACTGCCTAAAGATATTGATGTTAAAAAATGAATATATTTGTGTGGCCTTTTGTATTGTTTCTCAAAATCTTCTACACCACTTGGAGTGATAGCTCCCAAATTTTGCCAAATCATAATTGAATGTCTGAATAAAGAGGAGGGCATCCGAAGTTCTGAATGTTACATTGGTTTTCCTGCATACCATCATGGGGACATTTTTGCTAGTCTTTTACAGATTAGGAGATTGGAGGTAGATGGAGGCCAGACAGGGCAAAGCAGGTCAGGCAGAAGATAAATAAATGGAAAGAATAAGAAGAGAAACCCTGTCATACCAGGTAGCCAATCAGTCTGTTTTGCACAAGTCATGGCCTGGCAGGGTATTTTCTTGGTATCAAATGCATTATAATATTTATGTAGAAGTCTGTGATTCTGCTTTGTGATAGAAATATTAACTAAATCGACCACACAGTATGGTGTGTATTAATGAGGGTCTGCTGGGTGACTGATACTTACGGACAACTGTGGAAAGCAAGCAACAATCTGATTCATCCGTATTTCAAGACTTGCAAAAAGATTGCTCTGAGGGATGATGCTTGTGTAAAGTGCAAGTTTAGCAACATTTGAAGACTTGTAATAAGTGTGATATTTTTTTTGGTGATTCTGATAGTGTAAAGTTGGAACGTTTTGGATCAAGCAAGATGTAGAAAGAGGAGCACCTTTCCTTTCAGGATAAATGGAAGGAACTTTTCTAGTCTTCGAAATAGCTTTCATTGAGCTGTTCTACACTTAACAACAAAAAGTTCAAAATGATAAAACTTAAGACATGTATTACTTTTATCATACATTTCTTTTTCATTCTTGCCATGTGAAAAATCATATAACATAGCTGTGGCCCTCCTTGAGATGGTTTATAAATGTTGGACCCTTCAGCTTCATAAGTTCATGCCCTTCTGAATTTAAACAATCCAACAGTTTTTTACAGCTTCTTTGTTTTAATATAATTAAACATTTAGACTTAAGTATTTCTTATTTACAAGTAAAAAATCCTTTATCAACCAGCTACAATGTGTTTGAATTTTCTCATTCTTAAATTTTCTTTTCCTCATTCAGCAATATGGAGAAATTGTGGACTATGTAGCAGATGATTCAACACCTTCTATCATTTTAAATTACAAGTCTCGCAAAGAAGCAGAGTTGGCCATGGTGAAGGGTCGTACCTTTCAAGATCGTTTACTTTCTGTTACGTGGTGTAATCCACAGAGTAATCGAAACGTTCGGTGAGTTATACTTTTTATATTTTTCTTTATTTTGTCATGAGCTCCAAGTTATTGTTAAAAAAATATGTTCTGTGCCTTTATTTGCAGAGGTGGTCACAGTTTGATGTCTACTGTTCATGTTCACCATGGTATGAGTCATCGATCAGTCATAATGGTTGGGAGTAATAGAGATGGTAGTGAAGAACTTATGGAGGAGGGAGAAGAAGTTCTTGTTGATGAAGATGAGGAGGTATGTACATCTTATGTTTCCAATTTGAAAAATCTTTTTGCTAGTTATGAATGTGAATTTTAATTGGTTCAAAGAAATCTAAGTAAATCTGTACATCATAAAAGAAGTTTATCTCTTCTAGTGATTGACTTTTTTACTGGCATAGCTAGTTAATGCTTACTAACAACAAAAAATAAGTTCTAGCTTTGCCTAAGTCAATCTTCCTTTTTCTACAAAGGTTTCCATTTTTGTTTTTGTTGTTTTTTTAGTGCTTAATACTCAGAATATTCAGTATTGTTTTGTGTCATAATTTTGTGATGAAAGGTAAAATAATTCAGTGAAAGCTTCAACTCAGCTGTTGTCATTAGCCGAATTTCTTAACTATGATCCATGAACTCATGGAAGTTAAAGAGGAGGCCTCCCAGATTCCCAAATGGGTGACTGTATGGGAATCCCTGTTACTAATGGTGCCAAGCCCCTGACTGAAAGAATAAAGGCAATGACTGACTGATATTATGAGAAAAGAGACCAAATTTAATGAAGGATTACTGCAATTATATGTTTGCTCAGTATCCCAAAGATGGTGAAAAAGATGCAACAAAAGTTATAAAAATTACTCAAATAACAGAAAATTTAATGTCAACATTGCTTGAAAATTCATTTTAGTTTAAGCAGTTACCTGCATAAATGTTTCCATTTGGTCCAAAGCTTTCAAATTTGTAACAGGTTTAGTTTTATAAGTGTTCTGATGTAATCATCAATTATTGCAGCTTGGAATCGCTGAACTAAGTGAAGATGTACTTCTTCAAGATGATGAGGAGGAGGAAGAAGACGGAGATGAAGATCGCAGCTGGCGGCGATAGCACTGACGTTAGCGATGCATCGCTTGTCAAAGTCCTATTAGAATGTTGTAAATAAAGGTTGAATTTAGTACATTTGTATTCTGCAGGGTTTTCACAAGGAATTGTATGGATACTACTGCATCAATGTGTCTCAAAATACCATGAATTCTTTGGAATTTTGTAATAAACTTTTTCATGACATATTGTTGAGTGTCATACAAGAACCTAACTTTATAATTTACAATTTTCATGTATTTCTTATTTAAATGTACTTTTAATTAATGTTTTTAATTCTCTTATTTACATTATTACTTTATTGGGACAAATGAAGGTATATATGTGAATTGGTTGATCTTAATTTTTGTTAACTTCCAATATGAATTGATCATAAGTTTCAGAAACATCTCAATCTCTCTTCCATTAAGAGCATTATTGGTATCCATACAATTCTTCGACTATTCTTCGTTACATTTGTACATAAGTCACTTCACTTTCTGATAGCCTTGGAATAATATTCCAATTTATAGTATTTGCTGTTTGGTGAACTTTTTTGTCATAAGTTTGATTTTGAGTTTGCCAGTGGATTAGAATATTAATAATGAAAAAGGTTCAGGTTTCGCATTTCACCAAAAAAATAATGTTACATTTCCTGTACTGCCAAATCAATTAGTTATATTTTGTGTGGTGTAATTAAGCATTTCAAAACGGTATTCAAAGCATTTTTAATTCTCAAATACATAGTACAGGATTCACAATATCTGTTAATTGTTGCACTAGCACGTGTTAATTTTTGTAAAAGAAATGACAAAAATTCCTTCAGGTGTTGTTGGTGTTTGGGTAAAATTAATAATAGTATGATTTACTATTGAAGTCTAAAATGGATACAAACTGTGTGAATTTGCATTTGTTTTCTGTAATTTCACAAGTTCAATTCACTTCAGTCGAGTTTTATGCACTTTTTGTTTTTTCTGGTGAACTGTACAGAAACATGTAAGTTACCATGAAATTCAGTCATTTTTAAACTGCACAAGTTTTTGTTCTGGTACATTACCAAGAATATGTTCATTTCATTTAGATTTGTGCTTGTATTTAAATGTTTTTTCCATGTTAGTATACATTGTGTATTTCCATCTCCAATGAATATGACATTTGTTGTCACTACATCCTGTCATATTTCTTGTTACAATAATTAGAAGAAGAATGTGAGGCAATGGATTGCTTTTTGACATTTTTACCCAAATGGATATAGTTATTTGAAGTTGATTAGATTCTGTTCAAGATTAAACACAATTTCAAGCTTTTTGTTATAGGACGTTGGCATTTTGCCTATCAAATATCAAACATCCAACACTTTATTTGAACATTGTACAACATAGGAAACTATTCAGTCTTAGAAGTAATATTTTAGTCTTGAAAGCATGTTTGTTAGATGTACTTCATGTAACTGTACAATTTTATTTGTAATTGTAGTATGATTTCTGTATGGGCCAAAATATGTATTATTGTTTATAAGAAATGTGCTTTGAATATGGCAAAAAGAGAGAAAAGATTTTTAATATGCCATTAAAAAAATAATTAAAAAAGAAATAAAGGAAAAGAATCAGAAAACAGCCATTCAAAGCACCAAAATTTTGTACAAAGAAAGAAAGAACTTACGTGTGAACAGACATTAAAGAAAAGAGAAAAATATAACGAAAACTAAACAAAAGAAAAGAATGATTAAATGAAAAGATTGTGTCTGATTCACAACAAAACAAATTAATATTCTGAAAGAGCAAAAGTGTCAGCCTGTGAGCATTCCTGGTTTAATTTTACATATTAAATTCTAATTTCCCATTTTGTTTTTTTCAGTTCCAGAGACTTCAGTTGAGTGGCATTGGAAGAAATCCAAAATATCAGAGAAGAATGAAAGCACAGACGCTAGTTACTCTGTTAATTTTATATTGTAAATATCTAAATTTCATATATATATATATATATATATATATATATATATATATATATATATATATATATATATATATATATATATATATATATATATATATATATATAAAAATGAATCGCAAAATGTGTTGGTAAGCGCATAACTCAACAACACCTGGACTAATTTGGCCAATTCTTTTTTTAAAATGTTCGTTGAAGTTCAAGGATGGTTTTTACGTCGAGAAAAATTCGAATAATTGCCGGAAAAAAACTAAAAACAGCCTTTTTCTTTTTCCCATACAAACGTTTTCTAACTAAAACGTAGAGTCAATTTGAGCTTTATCACTCTAGCTATCTCTATCTATCTCACACTAGCTATCTCTCACTCAGCTAAAGCATTCATTGTTGTAGGTATGTTCGTAACGTCAAAGAGTCAATGTGCACTTTATTACCGTTATACAAAGTTCAAATTCAATCATATCTATCAAAACAGTGTGCGTTGGAGCACAGAATACATCGTTGGAGGATTTAATGTCACGTACCGAAACTATTATAATATAGATATGCCTCCTATTAGACGAAGCAATTTAGGTAGAAGAACCCGAAATGTTACAAACCAAGCTAATTACCGATCTAATCATGCTGCACAAGAACGTGACGACCGAAATGAACGTGAAAGAATTCGGATATCACGAACGCGTGAAGCGCGAGTGCTACATTCAACTAATAATCGCGCAAGTTTGAATCGAGCTGCTTTAAGTTACGATGTGTCAATTGACTACAGTAACTACCAATGTGTTGTTATTGGTTCTATGAACTCGGTTTGCTCATATTGTAAGGCATTGAAATTTAAAAACGAAGCGAATGGATTGTGTTGCGCAAATGGTAGAGTGAAATTGATACCATTGGAACCACCACCAGAGCCATTGTACTCATTGGTTTCAGGAATAGGAACAGATTCCATACACTTTTTGACAAATATCCAACAATATAACAATTGCTTTCAAATGACTTCATTTGGGTCAACAAATGTAGTTCGGGAAAATTTTATGCCAACTTTCAAGGTATGTTTTATAGCAGTTAAACATAATTATTTTATGTTCTGTCACCTAAGTTAAGATGTGTTACTAATCTTCAATTTCTTAATCATTAAGATCGTAATCATCACTTAGTCCCCATATTATTTGGTGATTCAGTTTTAGCGACACTTTTATTATTTTGAAACCCAATATATTTGATGATAGATATTAGTTACAACTAATTAGGAGACAGATATAATTTTAAAGAACAAATATTATTTAAGTTTGATCACTGACAATCCATAAATTTATACCCCTCATTGCTTATTTATTTTATTTTATGTTAAGGTGTTTGGTACAAACATAATCTTTTTTTTTAAATTTACAGATACAAGGCCAAATATATCACAGAGCAGGTTCACTGTTACCAGCGTCAGATAGCAACTACAAATTCCTGCAAATTTATTTTATGGGCAATTCATCACAAGAAACTAATCTGCGTTGTGCACATAACAATTTAGTAAAGAGGTCTATTGTAGAACAATTACAAACTTTATTTCATGAACACAATCAATTGATTATATTGTTTTAAACTGCCCTAGATCTGATGCCATCAGATAATCACAAAATTTTAATCAGAGCTGATAAAACACCTGCGGGTCAACATGCAAGACGTTTTAATGCACCAACTGTTGATGAAGTTGCTATCGTTGTAGTTGGAGAAAACTTGGAATCCCGTGATATTGTTTTACGTCGTCGGAATGATCAATTACAACATGTAAAGGAAACACACAACTCATATGATGCACTGCAATATCCCATTATATTTTGGCAAGGTGAAGATGGCTATGATTTCTCAATAAAAATGATAAATCCCATTACAGGTAATTAAAATATTAGTTATTATCTCAGTCACTATATTATGTATTTTAATTTTATATTTCAATGTTATTAAAACAAAATCTATTTACAGGTTCTGAAACTAACAAAAAAGTCAGTTCAATGAAGATGAACTTATTCAGAAGGTGTTTCCAGATGTTTCTCAAAATTACAGAAACCATGATTGGTTGAGCGAACGAGCTATATTGACTGCAAAAAACATAGATGTAAATGAATTAAATTTAAAAATTCAAGAACAAATTACAGGCGAATCAAGGATATATAAATCAGTTGATTTGGCTACTAACCAAGATGATTTAGTGAACTATCCACCAGAATTTTTAAACTCGCTGGATTTACCAGGATTGCCACCTCTCAATCTTCAATTAAAGGTTGGATCGGTAGTTATAATGTTGCGAAATATCAACCAACCACGTCTTTGCAACGGCACGATAAAACGGTTCACAATAAAAAAATTACTATACAACGTGATAGAAGCAACTATACTGAAAGGAAAGTATAAAGGAGAAGACGTTCTCATACCGCGCATCCCAATGATTCCGACTGATGTGCCGTTTAACTTTAAACAACTACAGTTTCCAGTTCGGCTTGCTTTTGCGATGCCCAAGTCCCAGGGGCAATCATTAAGTGTTTGTGGTATTAATC